>JAKRGL010000055.1:612724-1225449 GCA_022392935.1 Ophiostoma cf. undulatum | reverse complement strand
AACGGCAGCAACGGCAGCAACGGCAGCAACGGCAGCAACGGCAGCAACGGCAGCAACGGCAGCAACGGCAGCAACGGCAGCAACGGCAGCAACGGCAGCAACGGCAGCAACGGCAGCAACAGAAGCCAGCTCGACAGTGTGTGGATGGGCAGCCTGCTGGCTTCGGATGTGCTCAGCTACGAAAGACGCATCGGCGAGATTGCACGCGAGATTGAGGATCTCGAGGTCGAGGATATGAAGCAGCATGTGCTGCATCACCACATTCTGCGCTTGTCACCGTCCAGCACACCACCAATTGGAGGAGGAGGAAGACTGCGACAGTCTGCCTCGTCGGCATCGTTGAGCACCCTCACAAAAATGGATGATCTCACGGCTGTCGTTACTGCTATTGTCCTCCAGGCACTGCCTCTGCTTTCCAAGCTCACGCAGCTACTCGATGTGTGGCGGATCCGTCTGCTTGTTCTAAAGAAGATCCCCGTGCTGCTGTCGGCCCTGTCGGCTGCTGACATGGCGATTCAGTCTGCCTGGAATGCCATCAGTCTCGACAAGATTTCCAGCAAGACAGGACCAACGTTGCGGCGTGAAGAGTTTGGTGTGATTAAATCTGTTGTGGAAGGCAAGGTCTCACGGGCTGCCCAGATCACCGATTTTATGCTGGACTCGCTCGACGGCTGGGAGGACACGATCCCCGAGAAGTGGATCGACCGTATTGATGCGGCCGAGCGCGACTATGGCGAATGGGTGGCTGCGTGCGAGCGCAAGATCCGCGAGGGCGACTGGAAGAGGATTGCCTCGGATCGGCCTATTCTCGCACCGCCTGTTAAGCTGCGCAGTATCGCTGTTCCAGGACCGGAGGTGGAGATCGAGGCCGGTCCTGATACGCCCATGACCACCATCCACAATGAGGACGAGGACGAAACCACCCTCGACGATACTCTCGATGAGTCCATGGTTGATGACAGCACAGTATCTCTCATCTTGCCCGAGACCCCGCAGCGCCATGTCTTGTCAGGGCAGAGCTCGCTCGAGTCGTTGCGGTCTGAACCTGAGCTACCTTCTTTCAAGCTTGCCAAGCCGTCCGAGGGTGGCGTATCGCCATCGGCATCTGTCATCCACAACCCGTCGGACTCACTGCTGCCGAGCGACATGGACATTGGCAGTGATGGCCCTGTTGCTAGAGGGCTGTCGGAGAAGCTACGCGACGATGTGTCCAACCTTGGCGACATCTCGTATCTCTCGGCAGGCGACGACCTGGAGCCGCTCGCTGCCGCCAACAGAAGCCCATCCAGCTCGCCACCCGACTTCAAGGCCAGCATGCGGTCTACGGTAACATTCAATGATATGCCTACCGTTGCTGAGCACCCTGGCGAAGAGAGCCCAACGGGGCCCAAGACACCGGTGGAATCGTCGTTTATGTTTGACGAGCTGACCAATGACGAGATTGCCATGTCGCAAGACATGTCTATCCCGGACATTCCTCAAGACGTTTCCCTTTGTGTTCCCGTGGAGAGCCCGCTGGGCACGCGGCGCATGAGCGTGAACAGCGAGGACGACCAGCTGCAGCAGCAGATTAGTGAAATTCTCGAGTCGATTCCGGCCAAGATACACCTGTCGTCACAGCCGTCGCCGAGCTTCAGCCACCTGAACCCGCCCGACTTTAAGCTGCCGATGCAGCAGCAGCAGCGCAAGCCGCGCACGCCCAGCGGCCACAGCGTGCAGGGAGGCGACGGAACTGCAGCGCGCAGTTTGTCAAGCATGTCGACACGTTCAATGACGCCGTCGTTCCTGCTGGCGCCTGCTTACGCCCGCAAGCCGCGGCAGCAGCGGGGCAACCAGGACATTAAGCTGTACCACTTGTCGCGGTCGACGGGCGAGGCGCCGATCAAGCTATTTATCAGACTTGTCGGCGAGGGCGGCGAGCGTGTCATGGTGCGCGTGGGCGGCGGATGGGCGGATCTGAGCGAATACCTCAAGGAATACGCCAGCCACCACAGCCGGCGGTCAAATAGCGGCGGCGAGAGCGCCAAGATTGAGATTCGCGATCTGCCCGTGACAATGCCAACATCGCCGTCGGTGGCTACATCGCTGCACATCCGTGTGGGGTCGAGTCCGCCGAGCCGGCCTGGATCGGCCATGGATCGGCGGCGGCCCGAGTCGCCGCTGGGTATGCCGTCGCTGAATGTGCGCAAAGTGCGGAGGGCCGGCAGCAGTCTGGGGGACAACATTGACTCTAGCACAGTGGGGAGACCCCCTCAGACGCCCCTCGCGTCAGTGACCAACAACGACAGCAACTCGCCGTCGTCGGGCGGGTCCGGGCGGTCGCGCTCGAGCTCTGCGGTCAGCTGGACGGAAGAGGACAGCTCGCTGGGGATGTCGGGCCCGCGGGCGAAGAACATTGAGATGAGCGACGAGAGCAAGGCGTGGGTGGAGAGCGTCAAGGAGCGGGTGCGGATCGCGAGCGGCGAGCGGCGGGCTGTGTCTGGTGGCAGCGACATTATGATGGAGGGCAAGTTTGGGGAGATTGGCAAGGTGGGCGGCACGAAGCGGCTCTTCCGACGCGGGCTTCCTGCCAAGGCCGAAAAGTGATGTTTCCTTCTTCTTCATATTCTTTCTTTATGCGTTGTGTTTTTTTGTCCCACGTTCATTGCACCAGCATCAGCATAGCCTTTCGCTTCAGTCTCTTGTTCTGTCTTTTTTTTTTCGTTCGTTCTTTTTTCTCCTTTCTTTTTTCTGTCATTTGTTTTATCTCTGTTCTCCTGTTGTCGTCACTTCAGTTCCGTTGTCAACATCTTTCATTTGTCATTACAAAATACCCCAGATCTATTTCTTATCTACATCTATATCTACATCTACCTCAATTTTAGACCGTTGTTCGGCAACTGCAGCCACATTACGTTTGATGTTTTGATAGTTGCCAAGGGAGGAGTTTGTGTCGTGTCTTGCATTGCCAGTCTGCATTGTCTGAATTCATTGACTCAAGAGTCCTACCCGTTGTACACGCGTTGATTGCACGATACGGTCTCAGGATAGCGATCGGTAGTCCGACGATCAGGTGTGTTCGGGCGGACGAGGCCGGCCATGGGCCATTACGAGAATACGGGTGGGTGTAGAACCCAGTCGTACTGAGCACATGCTGAGACCTGGCTGTTTGTGTTTGTGTGCTATGTACGCGTTCAGACAGAAAGCTTGTTTAAACGTCTGGCACACTCGGAGGCAGAGTGTTGATCTTTGCGAGGAAGAACAAACAAGGTCAGAGCAAAAAGAAAAGAAAAGAGGCTGGCCAGCTGAGTGGTTGTCGCACAAGACGGTGAGCTTTCTCCTGTCTCTGTCTGTGATTATCAATTTCAAAGTCCTACCCCAACAGATCTTGCAGTAATAATACGGTATGACCAATTGGTTGCTAGTCATTGTCCGGCGCATTGCAGAAAGAGTACACCCTTGGATGCCCGTCTTACCCCGGATTTGTTGATTCCCCCTTCTTTGTTGCAGGCTACTCTGTCTCCAAAAACATATCCATGGATACGGTCTAGGACTTTTACTCCAACCGCATGTACAATGTCCGGAGTACTGTCGGTATGCTCTTTAACATACTATGCACTCAGCACGCTCCGGTCCATTATCTTGTCTTTGTGAGTAACATCCCAATTGACGATGAGTGCGTGACCTGTGGGGATCTCCCTACTCTGTACAATGTAGGGATCTCCGACAACACCTCCACAATTCGCCAGCCAAGCATGGGGTAAGGGGTAGGTAGGTAGGCAAGCTCTGTATGACTGGTTGTGCATCGGCCTAGTCTCGGGAAGGACCTTTCACTCTCTGCTCTCTACCCTCTATTCTTTATTCTGCTGCTCTACGGGCTGCTTCGGTATTGCGGCGTCCGCTCGTCGCCTCCTGTTGACCGACTTGCGGGCCGGTGGTAAGGCTGTCATGAGTTGCCTGTGAAGAACAAAATAATAATAATAAAATAAAATATCACCGAATGATGTTTTCAATAAAAGAAAGTCCTATCGGGTGAACGGGTGGCTTGCTTGTACATTTTCGCAAGGAGGTGCGAGGCGTTAGGAGTCCAAGCGGGAGGAGTCATCGTCTGCTCTGTCGAGAGCGTGTCTGAGGAGTCATCGTGAGAGAGATCTATCTGCTTGGCAGCAGCGAGCCCGCGGCAAACGTGACGGCAATGACTCGCCATGTTGAGGCCTACTTCTACAGTGTTGCCTCGGGATAGAGGCGTAACGGAGAGCATTCGCGATCTTTCTGTATATTTTCTAGAGGTCGTGTTAGTTTTGTAAACGAATAATTAATTTATGTTCTATTTTTGTTATTGTATTGTCCTGTGCAGGCAGGCTTGCTTTCCATATTCTCCGTTGTTTTGATTATTTTACTCTCATTTTCTTATTCTTTTTCCGTTCTTTTCTGTGCTGACAATAGTTTTTTGCTTCTTCTTTTCTTCTTCTTCTTTTTTTCTTCTTCTTTTCTCTTTATTTCTAACACAATAATTATCCTCACGTTTATTCTTCCGCTCGTTGAATCTGAAATTTCTTCATGTATTTTGCCTACTACATAGAGCACGTCATTTGCAAGTGTTGAAACCTGAAATGGCAAATGTGTAACTCCTGCAAAAATCCGCAATTGCTGTACATTGTAAATGTGTCAGTTTGTCTTTGTCACTGATGTTCTTCAATCGGTCGACACCCAATGCGGACTAGCCGACCCCATGTTGCCTGAACTTTGGCAAAGACCAAGAGAACTCTACACCCGTAAACTCCCTAGACTTGGAAACAAGTGTGCAATGTATGCAGGGAGATGTACCGGTGCTAGGGAGTAGTGAAGATAAAAATAGAAAATAAACTACTATTACAGGCTGATATCTTAAAACAGATACGACGGCAACGCAAAACACAAAACAACAGCAACTAGAGGGCAGCAACATGGGATGGCACATGATACCGGCAGAGTCTCAGCAATTCAAATGCAAGAGGATGCATTGGCCAAGGGCCGGGTATGATTACTATGTATGTATTTTGAAAACAAACAAAAAGAATATCACAAACACATAAGAAACAATCTCGTCTCTGGACACTCTACTATGTAATTAAATCAATTTAAACTCCAGAATAATCAAACTAGTGCCTTAGCTGCCTTGAAACCCACAGCGGATAGCACCCGGGGGATTATTCTTCACCCTCTACATAGTACAGAGAGTAAGTACTGTGTAAGTCTTTCTCCCAACTTTGACTTCAACGGAGCAATACGGGTGCAGATGCAGAGACTGGAGCCCAGGCCCCTCACAGCCCCAGTCGTCGGGCTGACCATACATATTACATGCTTTTGGAGTTTATGATAGTCGGGGCCCATCGGCGGAACGACGATCTTTTCTTTGAGTGTCTTTGAATGCGAAAATACGGAGTAGTACTATGTGAGGAAGAACTCTACCGCCGCGGAAAAGAAAAGAGGAGAAACGAAATCGAGGCAGGAATACGTAGAAGAGACGGGGGATTATACGACGATACGACATGATGGCAAGACAGGACGAAGAAACGAAGAAGTGGAAACGGTCGAGTCCGATAGCCAGCTTGACTACTCCGTACATTGCAACAGAGTAGAGTCGCCGAAAACCAAATCAAAGAAACCAAAATCGAAACATATTACCTCAAAAGGGGCCGTCTTGAATCCAAGGGGCCATCTCCCCCGTCAACTCTACGGAGTGCAACCAGACTACGACCCTCCGTGAACGTCCAGACCCATCTTCAGGCCGACACAAGACCCAGCCCATGCAAAGAGGAGTACCTTGTCACCTGCATGCCCGCGTGGTCCACCCGCCCTCTCACCCCTGGCGACTACTAAAGCTGTCCGACTCTAGATCCTCCCCGGAAGCCAGCCTCTCCCTCTTTAGGGCCCCTCTTTTACTATTAGCCTTTTGCCCAGTACATAGTACTAATATAATAGTATTCTACCGACGAGGCTTCTCTTTTCTTCTTCAGTTCTAGTGCTACTCCGCAGTTTAGGCCAGGCTGTGTTTTGATTTGGTTTTACATAGTACGGGTTTAGTATGGAGTAGGACTCGTGGAGCCGGAAGATGTCGGAGTGGAAGTCTGTTAAGTGATATTGAATGATGAATGATCTGACCAAGTCTCGTAAGAAGAGCAGGTGTAAACGAGATGACTTTTGGCGGTGGTGTCCGAACAACAGCTTACAAACTACTATTCGGAAATCTGCTGAAAATCTAATAACAAATAATAAAGCGTGGGATGCAGTATCCAGCACAGAACATCCCGCGGGAGTCGGCAGACGCTGGCAACTCTTCCATATGAGATATTACGTAGAGCTGCCAGCATCACGAGACGAGGCCGTGCCCCCATACGTAGATATCTATGTAAAGAGAATCACCAGACAGCGGTTCGGCGCGGTTCCCGCCCACGTCTCCTGATTCTCTGTTAGTTCTGGCTGCCCTGGCACCTTCCTACTCGAGAAAGCTCATAGCTCGTACACAGATTAATCGCTCTACATAGCTGTTCACTCTAATGGATAGCTCGCCGTATGATATACCGTGGCGACTCGTTGTATTGCCACCCGAGAGCTGTCTCGTGTCTCGTGTCGTGTTGGAGCTCGAGCTCGCGTGCTTCACATTCCATTTCGTAATCCATCATCCAACTCATCTCTTTAATTACGTCGTGTCGCCTTCACCAATGCCAACCCTGCAGCTCCATAGTCAGGCAGCAATTGTCCAGTATTTCGTATTTCTATATTTATTTCCAAGTCGCTATCTACTCTGTATTGCTGCTCGCATCATCCAGGCTCCTGTTTATTCTCGTGTTGCTATTACCCTGTATTATTTCTACTACGTTGATTCTTCACAACGACACAAACTCGGAGTGAACCGATCTTGTGTGCTTGGCGAAAGTCCGTCCTGTACATAGTAGTGCCTCTGTCTATTGATCTATCTTATTCTAGTTTTAGCAACCAACTTAGCTCGCATATACATAGTAGACCCGATACATTTATCCTACGGAGTACATCTTTATCTTGCATCGATAAGATTCACCGAGACCGAACGTCGGACTTCCGTGCCGATAACTAGCTATTAGCTAGATGTACAATGTACTGTACTCTACCTCTTTAACTCTATTTTCCTGGCGTCCTATCTTGCGGTGTGATACTGGCCGTCACACGACCAACATTAGTTGGTAGCAGGGAGGCAGGCAGCTGTATCACACTATCGTTATCACATTACTCAGTACAGCTACTGTCTCACTGCCTGCATGTCTCTCGGCGACGTGCCAAGTATGTCCAGTTTGATGCTGTTGTCCTGGTATCTATGTTGATGTTCAGTAGTCTTTCTGCTCCGAAGACGTAAACGCTTGGTCCTTCCTCTTTTGTGATTAAACAATTTAATAATTAATTGATATTTAATACCGAATATTCAATCGTGAATCAACCAAAATGCCTGTTCATTGCAAGCCGTAGGACTTCATCCCCATCGGCCCCACGGTGGCCCTCTTCGGGACCCATCTGCCCCATTCTGTTTTCTACGGCCGGGCACTTTTTGTCCTTGACTTTGACTTCTTTTTGTCTTTACTTTGTGTAACACTCTGCAGTCTCTGGCCAGACCCGTTGTTATGTAATATGTAATATTCTAGTCTTGGTTCCACGTGTAGGTACCAAGGTACCGGGTGCTTTGAAACGTGCCGGGTGATTCCGGCTCAGCTCGATTTATTATCTTACTAAATAAAGACGAATTTATCGAATTTATCGACTTATAATGACAATTAATGGAAAGCCCGTTCTTCTCCAATTGACGAATTTTCAAGCTCGAGAGCTAAATGCATTCTTTCTCAGTCGACGAGTTTTCACTTGACTCGCAACAGCTCGACTCTTTTATCCCATTTTGTCGTATTTTGCCTATCTAGTTTTTCTGGTTCTCTGGTTTTTACTACTGTATTTGTGCTGCGTTTCGTAGTCTTAAAGTTGAGCGTTGCGTGCCTCAAATCAACATCAGCTCCCTCTCACCTTGCACGCTGTGAAACCGCCACTCCAAGCTGTCGGCTTTCTCTCCTTTTATTGTTTTGTATTTTACTATCAATTGTCTTCACTCTGTATTCGTTGTTTTATCCTCTCAACGGAGTCGTCCCAACTCTGAACCTAAACGACATCTGCGACTTGCTCCCTGTCTCACCCTGCCAGACTCACCCATCCCTTCCCTCTCCACTCCTTCTTTTTTTTTCAAACTCCTTTCCCGTTTCTTCTTTTTGTCCTTCCTTCCTTCCATTCGTGTTCCCTTTCCGTCTTGTCTTGGGGTCAACCTGTTCTCCCGTTCCTGATTCTTTTCGTCTCCTTCCTACTCTGTGCCTCTCCAACCAATCTCCCGCTTCACCCACGGGCCACACCCCTTCTCCAATTCATCCCACCCTTTCTTTCCTGTCTCGTGCCCCTGTCTCTATCCCCTACCCTTCACCATGCTCAGGTCTACCGTCCGGCCTGCGACTGCGACTGCAACCGCAACTGCCTCCTCAGCTGCCTCCTCACCATATAATGGCTTGATCCGCGCCGGACTTCAACGACGCCTCGCCTCTTGTCCGACAGTCTCTTCCATCTCCTCATTCCATTCTTCGTCTGCCTCTGCAGTCTCTTTCTCGTTCTCAACCACCTCTCATTCTCGTGCTACTCCACCTCCACGCCCTAGCCCGACTCCGCTCTCGACGACCTCCTCCTCGTCTACCTCTACCTCTACCACCTCTCTGACCTCTGACCTGAGCAAGCCTGGTTGTTTACTCTCGTCTCACTCCTCCTCCACCTCCGCTCCATTCTCGGCGTCTTCCCGTCCTATTTCTTCTCCTCTTTTCTCTCTCTCTTCCACTTCTTCGTTCTCTTCATCCTGTTCATTCTCAACCTCTTCTGCTCCCCGTCGTACCACCACTGCCTCCGCCTCCCCTGCAATGGTGCCCATGGCGTCTTACAGCACCTCCAACAGTACCGCCAGCTCAGACGTTGCCACCCCACGCTCATCTTCTCCCTCTTCTGCCCGCTCTTCCCACTCCTCCGTCTCTACCTCAAATCATACCCACACAAACTCGTACAAGCGCCTCTCCATCTCCTCCTCCCGTCGTCTTTCTTCCTTAAATCCAATGTCTTCCGTCGACATCTCCGCCATCCAAGAAGCCATGAAGATGGCATCCCTTGACCAGCACCGCGGTTACTCTCAGTCAAATTACGGCCAAGTCAACCAGACTACCATGACAGAATACATCCCCCATCACCAGGCCTCGGGCTACCAGATTCTCCAGGAGGCCCACTGGAACAAGGGCACCTCCTTCACCCCCGAGCAGCGCGTCTCCAAGAACCTCACCGGCCTCGTGCCCCATGTCATGGAGAGCCTGCACATGCAGTCCCTGCGCGCCCTCAAGATGATCCGCTCGCGCTCTACCAACATTGACAAGTACCTCTACCTGTCGACCCTCAAGGGCGAGAACGTCGATCTCTTCTACCGCCTGCTCATCGACAACGCCCAGGAGCTCATGCCCCTCGTCTACACCCCAACCATTGGCGATGTCTGCCTGCAGTACTCTACCCTCTACACCCGTCCCGAGGCCCTGTACATCTCCATCAAGCAGCGCAAGAGCATCAAGACCATTCTGCGCAACTGGCCCTACGCCCCCCCGGAGATCTGCGTCGTCACTGACGGTTCGCGTATTCTCGGTCTCGGCGATCTCGGCATCAACGGTGTCGGCATTCCCGTAAGTTGTATCTGTGGCGCATTGAGCTGCACCACCATCCTTATCTACACGCACTAACTCCTATCTAGATCGGCAAGCTGTCTCTGTACACTGGCGCTGCTGGTATCCACCCCCAAAAGACCCTGCCCATTGTCCTCGACTGCGGTACCGCCAACGAGACCAACCTTAAGGATCCCCTCTACCTGGGTATCCGCTCTAAGCGCGTGCCCGTTGGCGAGCAGCAGGAGTTTATGGACGAGTTCATGGAGGCCTGTGCCGAGGTCTACCCCGAAATGGTTGTCCAGTTTGAGGACTTTGAGAGCGAGAAGGCCTTCAAGTACCTTGACCGCTACCGCAACAAGTACCGGTGCTTCAACGACGACATCCAGGGAACTGGTGCTGTCGTCCTCGGCGGGTAAGTTTTTTTTGTGTTGACTTCGGTGATTGTGAGAAATTACTTTTTCGACTTCTTATTACCGGCTTATACATGTCTTGGCATCACGTGACACACTAACATTGTACTACAGTTACATTGGTGCCGTCAACCTGTCGGGTGTGCCCCTGGAAGAGCAGCGTCTTGTCTTCATGGGTGCCGGCTCTGCCGGCGTCGGTGTTGCCAAGCAGCTCGTCGAGTACTACACCCGCCGCGGCCTGTCTGAGCAGGCTGCGCGCGAGAAGTTCTGGCTCGTCGACACCAAGGGCCTTGTCACCAAGGACCGCGGCGACAAGCTTGCCGACCACAAGAAGTACTTTGCCCGTACCGACAACAACGGCCACCAGTTCCGCACTCTGGAGGAGGTTATTGAGTACGTCAAGCCTTCGGCCCTTGTCGGCCTGACTGCCACCTTTGGCGTCTTTACCGAGTCGGTCGTGCGCGCGCTCAAGGCGTCGGTCGATGCCGGCGGTCTCAACCGCAGACCCATTCTGTTCCCCCTCAGCAACCCCCTGACCAAGGCGGAGTGCACCTTTGAGCAGGCCGTCAACTGGACCGAGGGCAACGTCATCTTTGCCAGCGGTTCGCCATTTAACAACTACACCGTCAAGACCGCCGAGTCCAGCATCACGTACTACCCCAACCAGGGCAACAACGTCTACGTCTTCCCTGGCCTCGGCCTGGGCGCCATCCTGGCCAAGGCCTCCAGAATCACCGACGACATGGTCTACACCTCGGCCGCCGCGCTCGCCAACTCGCTCAACGCCGACGAGATCCACAAGGGCCTCATCTACCCGCGCATCGAGCGTGTGCGCGATGCCAGCCTGGCTGTGGCCCGCGAGGTCATGAAGGCTGCGCGCCGCGACGGTGTCAGTCTGCTGCCGGAAGAGCAGTGGGTCGAGTGGGAGGAGTGGGGTGATGTCGCCCTCACCAAGTACATCCAGTCCAAGATCTACGATCCTCTTTTGTAGATTTGTCGACTTTGGCAGATGTTAGTAGATGCCAAGTAGACGTCTGACTGATGCTTTGCTTTCTGTTTTGCATTTCTTTTCCTATTTTCTCTTATTTCCCCGCTCGTATGAGCCATTGCTATGCATTGCTTCTTTTTATTATATTTCCTTTTCTTCTTTCTCTTTTTATTACTTGTTAGATTCCCGTTTCATATAGAGATGTGGAGAGGATACAGTCGAGGCTTAATAGTACAAATGTACAGGCAGGAATAAAAGTTTATACTATGATACTGTATGAGTGACATAAGAATGTAAAACAAAAGACATGTAGAAGCAGAAGGAAAAAAAGAAACACAAAGACGACTACCACTTGCCCAGTGCGGGTCTGCTCGATTTGTGATGCCAAACGCCGGTATGTGCAAGTCCGTCTCCAGCTCGCGGCCGTCTGCAAATGAGAATAGTCGTTTTGCTGTTGTTCTTGTTGTCCGTGCTCAGCACCTTGGCGTCGGTGACCACCTCCACCCCGAGCGCGCCTCCAACTGAACCACGGCCTGCTGCTGCACACTCTCCTTGACGCCGTACACTGCGAGCGGCACCTTTTCACCAACCACGAGCACGATTTCCTTGGTCTTTGCCTTGCCGTAGGCGTGGCCCAGCTCGCCCGCCAGCTCAACGCCCGTCATGCCGCCGCCGGCGACGACAATGTGCGATGCCGCCGCCACGCCGTCGCGGTAATGAGAACTCTATCTAGAGTGCATCCAATGCAGCAGGAAATCGGCAGTACAGATCTTCGACTATCTACAGAGAGTATGTAAAAGGGGAAAGAAATTATACAAACTTACATGAAATTACCACGCAAGAGATAAGTAATTCGGAGACTTTTGTCTATTTTTCTATATTTTTATCATCTTTTTATTAATTACACGCCCGTATTCTCTTCTACTCTACAAGGCCCTACTAGGACCCGCAAGGTCCTACAAGGAGAGGAACAGCCCAGAGAGACCAGCCAGCAGGACGACCGTTGTTCCCGCAACGACCGAGTAAGGCGTTGCATCACTCACAACGACAGCAGTGGCCGTTGCCGACGCCGACGCCGAGGCCGATGTCGACGAGTTCTTGGCCGCGTTGGTGCTAGACTTTGTCGACGTCGCTGCCGATGATGTGGTACTCGCCGAGGACGTCGCGGTCGTGTTTGTTGTTGTCGTCGCACCCTGCACGGGGCCTGGGTTCGTGACATTGAAAAAGTTAGCGGCCACCACCTTGTCGCTCAGCCCGGCTCGCTGGAGGACCTGCTGCACGCTAAAGTTTTGCCGGCCCGCTGCCGCCGCACTAAACAGAGTCGTCATGGCTGTCGACTGGTTGGACAGGCCCGTCGTGTCGACGAGGAACTGCGCGTAGGTGTGGCTCAGTGGGATGCGCGCGGGCGGGTTGGGGCTGATGTACGCGGCCGCCGGGGCCTGGGTCGCATTGCGCAGGAAGAAGACGCTCTCTGCTGTGCTAGCGGAAGTCCCTGCTGTCCCGTTCGCCGCCACAGTCGACTGCGCGAGCTGTGTCAGGCCGGTCTGCATCCAGTGCAGCAGAGTCGACGTCTGGCCGACCGTGGTTGTGGGGATGTCGAGGTCGACCATGATGACGGCAAACGACGTGCCGTTGAGGCGCTTGGTCGTGCCGATCTGGGGCTGTGTTGTGGTCACTGCCGGTCAGTACGATTATTTGGAATTATGCGAGCATGCAAATGATAAAGGCTTACAATTCTTCTCGACGACCTGGCCGTTGACCAGGGTGTTGCCAAACTGCACGACGAGGGTGTTGCTGACGGCCGGCTCAAAGCCCGGCGGCGTCGATGCCGCCACGAGCGAGGCAGCCACAGCTAGGAAGAGAGCAGAGTGCATGGTTGGGAAAGGTAGAATATTTGAGAAGGAAAAAAAAGGAAAGAAAAAAGGAAAACGGCCAGCCGATTTTTAGTAATACATAAAAAGTAAGAAGTAGATATCACGATGTCGTAGACAAGGACGGAAAACTGGATGGATGGAATCAAAGAAGCAGGCAAGACAGTATATAATGGCTCATATATTCGCATAGATTCGAATTCGATCGCCGCAAGGCTGAAAGCATAACACAAGTAGCGTTTCCGAACTCAGCAGTCGACCCCAGCAGCCAAACGCAGCAGAGCCGCCGGCAAAGCACAGGTCGATGAAACGTCGCCGCAGACCTAGGCTCAGGCCCATCTGATACATGCCAAGACCCAGCACCCAGATGCAGAAGCAAAGGGTAGAAACAGATGACGACAGCATGTTTGGGTTATTATAGAACGAACGCAGGGAAAATGGCAGTATGGTAATGGATAAAGAGAGGTGATCGGATACCGTGCCACTCTTCAAAACCGATTAGTCATCTGCGGTGAGTTTTTCACTTCCATGGCAGAAGACTTCCGCCAGGGCATCATCCCAACCAAAGAAGAAAGAGCATTGGCTTTCGACTCGAGTTTGCTCGGTGGCGTCTTGATGACAACAGCCCGGCTTCCCGAATGGCATAGACGAGACTATGCGAAGACAAACAGTTTATTGAAGACATGCCTGATATAGCACTCGGTAAAGTCTTGGAGATGCACGGCATCAAAAGCTGTTGCGGGCTTGTAAAGACTCGCTCGACATGCCGGGGGCCAGGTAGCCTCGAAGATGAAATCACTTATTGCCACATCAGGGCTCGCTCCATTCCATATGACAAAAGGAAGGAACACCTTGAAATGCTGCCAAGAATATGACGGAGGCAGACATGTGCTGGTGGCGGCTTGCTGTGGACAGTGTCTTTGATATCTTGTGTCTTTGATATCTTGCATCGAAGAAACTGGAGACACTCATCTTGGACTGATAGACAAAAGCTGCAGGCTCTTGTGATCATGATGTTTGCTGTATGCTTCCAGGTAGCAAAGAGCATAGGCGCTTCAGCAGCAAAGCCACCTCCGCACTGATTCTCAACTTGCACAATGGTGAATGGGGGCGGAAGAGGGATTGGATGGTGCTTCTCCAGGAGGGCATCCAATCTCGAAGTAGGCAGGCGCAGGCGTAAAAAGCGTTCGTTGTTGCTGGACAGGAATCGGAGAATGTAGGGACACTGACCAGATATATATACCATGTCTGGAAAAGTGACACCGACATGACGCTGCACGATGTGCTCGCAAGGAAGTAGCCAGTGAACGCACCATCGTGACTGCCTTCCATGGTCACTGTGCCACGTTTTCGTCGACCATTGTCGTGGCTACCGCAATAAACAGAAGGAGCACACTGCCACTGGCTGCAGGCTCCTGTTCAAAACAAAACATCCAGTTCACTCACATGGAATCATCCTTTCTACAGCCTACACACCATCACAATATCTCCAGCTTGTTGAAAACACATCATTACGCGAGCATTTATCACTGCTTTGGACACTGCACTGCTGACATTGCCATCATGGACGCTGTTGACAACAATATCGACGAAAATACCCTGGCCGCCGTCGACCCAGAGTCTACCGACGACACGCCGTCATGGCCCGACAGCTCAGATGGTCTACCCACACTGACTGAGCCCATCCCTGACAGCACTCTGATAGGAGTGAAGCCGGGCACCACGGACTCTGCTGAAATGCCACCGCCGCAGCCACCCCGGGAAGACCCCGTCCTGGACCATCCTGATGACGGCGAGCCGATCCAGTCAGACGATGGCGGCCTGCCTATCACAGAGCCCATTCCCGAGAGTCCCGATGGCAGTGACAACACGATGGTGGCCACAGACACAGCCACGCCGACGACCGCCCTCGAAACTGCCGTGAGCACAAGCATAAGCACGAGCACGAGCGCGAGCACGGCGCTGGCAACTGCCTCGCCTTCCATGACAGCCGATTCGCAGGCAGTGCCGACATCGACTGCAAGCGCCGGCGGCGATCTCAAGAGACTGGATGCAGTCGCCACTGCGCTGATAGTACTGGCTGGCTTACTGCTGGGACTTATACTTGGCAGCATGTACGCAAGTATAAGGAGAAAATGGATGAAAAAAGTAGAAACAGATGTACGGATCAAACATCTTTTCCCGCACTACAAGCCTGACCGTCGAGATAATGACGGCAACGGGGGGCTCCACCCAACTCCCGAGTTATATTGCGCCCCGGCCCTGCGCTCTGGTATCTTGCTTGTTGATGTTGTCTTCTGGGGCGACCTCTTCAAAAACGTCGTCTTCAATCGGCGTGGCCAGAATGGTGGTGGACAAGGTGCTGCCGATGCCAGCTCTATCCGGACCGGCCATGATTCCGACGCCGGCATCCTGCCACCGGGAGTCTACTCTCTTGAAGATGTCCGTCAGCTAGCTCGTTCACAGGATAGCCCACTCCCTGCCCGTGCAGCCAACGGTCTCAGAGTTGGCCAGGCCCAGCAGGTGCCGGCTGACCCAGACGCGGCCAAGACTGTCCAACAACAGGGCGATATTGCCTACCACCAGGCCATTAGCAATATCCAACGCATGCCCGGAGCGCTCACTGACGAGACAGAAAAGACCATGGCCGACGGTGACTCCACGAATGGCCATGCCGCCAAGATGGAGCGGCCCTTGATGGGCTCCATCAAGAGAATCTTTGGCAAGAAGGAGCCCTGTCTGCCCGTGAGAGAGCCTCCACGTGTGCAGCGCTCCCCTCGCCAGCAACTTGATCACAATATTAACGACGATGGCCGGTACAATGCCAGACCCAATGGTGAATACCGCAACGTCAGCTATGCCAGCACCTCCCCTCAGAGACCTCCAGAGCGGCCACTCGGAAATCAAGCCATGGCTCAGTGCCAGCCAGGTCCTCAGCCAGATACCCAGGCTACTTCCATAGATGTTCCCCGGACCGGCCCACGTTCTACGTCTCAGACAATTCCTCAGATCCAAGTTACTTCCCACTCTGATCTCCACGCTGGTTCTCATCCCGGATCCCGGCCCGCCCAGTCTAGCCAGCCACTTCAGCGAAGCCCCCGGCGCGATCACCAGCGTAGTCCCCAAAGAAGACCGGTCTCAGGGCAAGATGGCCGATGTGCTCTGCAGAGTCCCACCTCTGCCCGGAGAATCTCAGGTGGTCAGGGCCAAGACCGCAGCCGTGACCCAATGGGATCACTTCCGATCCAAACATATCCCTTGACCAAGGTCCAAAATCAGCACTGTAACGCCCCCATTCGCAGTTACATACATGATAGGCAAGACGAGGTTGTTTCTCGGCCCGTCATGATCGACTAGCCAGCTAGTTATTGGCAGTGTGAAGACATCAAGGCAACGGGACGGAGAGCCAGCGCAAACATTGGGAGACGTATGGGCATACGCCGATTACAGAGTGGGACTGCTGGATCTTTGTATTATTATACTTTAATAGCGAATACAACAAGCAAGAATTATTATCCATTGACTAAATAGGTATGTAATATTTAAAGTGATATAGATAGTGTGGATAGCGATTTACCGCACAAAATGCAGCCGGAGAACACTGTATCTTCCGACTCCACATTTCTTATACTTCCTACTCCCCGGCTTCGAATCTCATCTGCAACTCTGCAGATTAGACCTTTTCTCTCTAGTTTTCCCTACTATTCTCTTGTAATGGAGCACGATAAATCAGACAGTCCGCCTCGGCGCCGGCCAGCACCGCGTCTGTACCACAAAAAGTCACGGCTCGGGTGTCTCCGCTGCAAGGGCCGCCGGGTCAAGTGCGACGAGCGGCGGCCTGTGTGCTCCGGATGTGCCCGCCACGACGTCGAGTGTGTGTACCCTAGCGGTGGAAGTGGCGGTGGGGGTGGCAGTAGTCGTGCACAAGAAAGGGGGGACTCGGGGAGTGACGGGGCAATCGAGGTAGCGCTCAGTGAACGGCCAGAACGGAAACGCAGCACAGCAGAGCCGAGGCCGAGCGGCTTCACCCTGTACGAGAGCAGCAGCACTGAGGATGCACAGGGCAGCAGCAAGGCACTGCTCGAGTCGAGAGACCGCCGCATGACAGAGCTCCGCCTGCTCCACCACTACCTCCGCTTACAGAGCGGCGCCTTTGCCCAGAAACTCGGCACCGCGTCGATTGCCGACTTTGCCAGCAGAGCACTCGCCGGCGACGGCGGCGCGGACGGCGACGGCATTCTGTATGCCCTGCTCGCCCACTCCGCCCTCAGCATCTGGATGGGCACCGATCCCGACGCGTACACCGCCGACGCAAAGCAGCACCACCGCCACCTGCACCAGCAGTACCTGTCCATGGCCCTGCGTGCCCAGCGGCGGGCTGTCGACCGTCTGGTAGAGGCATCGCAGGCGGCTTCTTCAAGCCTGGCTGGTGCTACGCTGGCAGACAATGTCGGCTCGGCCGCGCTGCTGCTCATCAACCACTCGTTTGCCCTCGTGCAGACGCTGCCGCTCGACCCGTGGCAGCCGCCGCGCGAGTGGCTGCGCATGGGCCGCGGCGCCATGCAGGTCATGGCAGTCGCCAATGATTTTCTGGGTCTCGGGCATGTAGATGGGGAGTCGTCAGACACAAAACCCAAAACGCTTATATCCAGGACCGCGGCCCGTTTGGCAAAAGCATCTACATCTACTTTGGCGAAATCAGACACAACATCTACAAAACCTACTACAACACCTACAAACTCCCTGGTCATCCGCATCGTGCAGAGCCCGCCCCATTTCGACCCCGCCGACATGTTTGCCGCCGTCTGGGCCGCGCCCTACCTGCACCTCCTCGAGGAGCCCGACCAGCCCATCGCCGACGCCGAGCCCGAAATCGACGAGAGCCACGACTACCCCAGGCAGACCGTGCCCGGCCTCTACAACCCCGACCACTCGGCCTCGACGCCGTCCATGACCGTCTACTACGAGACGCTGTCCTACATTGGCTGGTGCGCAGCCGCCATCCAGCGCGCCGACGAGCCGATCAAATGCACCTGCTGGCGCATGGCGGCGGCGGCCTACTGGTTCCCCGAGGAGCTGGAGGCGCGGCTGGACGAGCGCCGGCCGCGGGCGCTTGTGTGCCTGGCGCAGTTCTTTGCACTGTGGATTCCGTTTGAGTTTTCGCCAGAGGCCGCTCCGGTTCCAGACACGTCGCAAAAGCAGCAACAGCAGCAACAGCAGCAAAAGCCAAAAAACGCCTACCCCGTGTGGATGATGGGCACGGCCGGACGACGACAAGTGGCGGCGATACACGACGCCCTGCCGACGCGATGGAAGAGCAAAGTGGCACCTTTATTGGAGATCAAGTGAACGACACGGGTTTTTATTTAAAAAAGCAATGCAATCACCTCAATCACCTGAAGATTAAGTGCAATAACAAGTATGAAAAAGTAGAAATCAATTTCTCCATCTTTCCCCCAAAACGCCATCGCTGTGCAGTTGGAAAGGGGCATGTGAGTGTAGGACTATAACGGTGATGGACAGCAGACGAATGAATATGGAAGATGTAAACGATGTAAACGATGTAAACGATGTAAACGATGTAAACCGCCGAGTATATGGATACAGAGGTATATGACATTCGAGAGGCAGCCAACCGCACAATAAGAAACAAGCAAAAAAAGGTAAGCAAGAAACAAGCAAGCGAGTAATCAAGCGAACAAGATAACATGGTAAGAAGAAAACAGGGAGATAAATGGAAATAAAAGGCTCATAAACGATCATCAAAAAGACCTCTTAGGATCAAACAAGACCTCTACAGCAGCTGCACGAGACGCGGCGCGGCACTTGTAAAGACATCCCGCTTCGACGACGAGTTGGTCAGCTGCAGATTGCCAATCTCGCACCAGTTGTTGATGGGCAGACAGCTCAGGTACTTGCACCAGCTGCACGTGTTGTGGTAGTAGTAAAAGTTGTTCAGCAGCAGGATAAACGCCACAATCACCAGCACAATTGCACCGGCGCGCAGCAGCCACCAGCCCCACCACAGCGGCTTGCGGCCCTTGAAGAAGCCCACGGGGCTGCGGAAGAAGCTCGACGACTTGAGGCTCTCCAGCGAGTAGCCGCCGTGGTTTTCGGCCACCGACGCATACGCCGGGTCCTCGCCGATCCGCCGCCGCAGCGCATTGGGCGAGTGCAGCACCGAGATGCCGAGCCCCAGGCCCATGATGAAGCCGCCAATGTGCGAAAAGTTGTCCAGGCCGGGCAGCAGGCCAAGCACAAACGAGATGACAACGTCCAGCATGATGAACAACAGGTCCTTTTTAGGATGCCGGCGGTCGCGCCATGAGTACAGCAGGTCCAGCAGTGTCAGTGCGATAATGCCAAATAGCGCACCCGAAGCGCCCGTCGACGAGATGCCCGTGGCCGCGTAGTTTCCGCCCATGACAAAACCGAAAATGCCCGACGATACATAGACAATGAAGAACCGGATGGGGCCGATAGACCGCTCCATGTCGCGGCCCAGCGTCATCTGCAGCAGCATGTTGAAGCCGATATGAATCACACCGGCGTGCAAGAACATGGGCGTGATGAAGCGGAACCACTGGTTGGGCTCCGGGCTCTGGTCGCCATTGCCGTCGTACTCGGGGTTGGGCACGCCGCTGAAGCCGCAGAGCTCGGACAGCGTGCACATGTTGGAGGAGCTGTCTGCGTCGTTGGTCGTCGTGTTGGGGCATGGCCAGTTGATCGCCACGGTGGACGACTGAATGCCCTTGACATTGTGCATGCACGGCACAAACCGCGAGCCCATGTTGATCAGAATATAGGGCGAGGGGCCAATCATGACGTTGAAGCTGGGCTTGATCATGATGGGTGAGCCCGTCACCACGCCGTTCTTGACAATCTCGCCAATAAAGACGGCCACCTGGATAATTGTAAACATGTACACCACCCACGGGATGCGCTTGCGGTTGTTGGCGCCCAGCATACCCAGCTGGCCAAAGTGCACCTTGCCGTTTCTGCTGTTGGCAGCAGCAGCGCCTGCTACATCAGGGGCACCGGGCGCGCCCTGCGGCACATCATAGACGTGGTCGGGCATGTTTTGTATGTGGTCAGGCGAGTCGGAGCCGTGCAGCTTGTTGCGGTTCTGCAACGGGATGCCGTCGGAGGCAAACACGGAGTCGCTGGAGGGCGAGGAGGTTCCGTGGCCGTGCGGGTGGCCACCAGCACCGTAGTATGACGTATCGGCCACAGCACCAGATTTAGCGGTGGCAGGGTACATGTGGTCGTCAAAGACGGTATCAAAGGGCGAGGGGTTACCGGGAGCGTTGTGGGCACTGCTGCTGCTGCCGCTGCCATACTGGCCATAGCCGGTGCCGTACTGGCCCTGGGTCTGGCCGCGTTCTGGGTCGGAGTGGAGGGCGTTTGACGCTGTTATGGTGGACGAAGATGATGATGTGTAGGCCGGCGGCATGGAGCCAAGGTAGGTGGAAGAAGCGGCGTTGGAGGGAGGTGGGTGAGCTGGAGGTTCGTAGGCGTCATAGGGAGATCGTGAACGATCGTTGTAGGCCTGTGACGCGTAGCCGCCCGAAGCGTAGTCGTTTGAATATTGGTGAGCCATGGTGAATGTGGCGATGGCAGAGGGTGGGGGAGGATGTAGGAAGAGACGAGCGATGTCAAAGAGCTCAAGAGCCTAAGTGACGAAAAGAGCGAGAGAGAGAGAGGTGGTTGTCTCTATCGCATGCCGAGGCTGGCAGGAGTATGGATTGTTCCTGCCTCGCTGGGATCGCTGGAATGGATGTTGCGAGGAAAGAGCGATCGATGGACGTGAGCTGCGGCTGAAAGTCACAGACAAATATGAGTTGCAAAGGTCAAAGTACACTGTAAGAAGGAAAGAACACTGTTGGGGTGAAAGGAGGTCGCAATAATCTTGTTGACTAGAAGTTGCGACGGTATACTGTTGTCCCTTTGACGTTGTTGCTTTGGTCCCCGTTTCCGTTCAGGGGTTAGACTGGTTTATGCAGACCGAAGAGGAAGGCGCGAGAGACGAGCGTGCGGAGGGTCGTAAGAACGAGTGAGAATAGAAAGAGGAAAGAGCGATGGGAGGAGAAAATGGACAAAAAGGCAAGAGAAGAAGAGAAAAGGAAAGAGGGAAAATAGAGAGAAGAGTAACTCCTTGGAGAGCCCGCAGAAACAGAGTAAAGGGCTGAGATGCGGACAGACTGGAACACTAGACTACTGCAACGGGGCACAAAAACTGGAGAACCCCCAACACGAGACAGGGAAGACCAGAGTATTTGCAGGATATTTACAGACAGAATACTGTATTTACTGGCTATGAGGGATTGGCTGGCATCGGCCTGGAACAAGCAGTCTGTTACGCCGTCTCCACTTGAGGAAGGCGCGACTGCATTTATTCTCCCTTCCTTCCTTTCTACTCCGGCTGTGCAATGGTCTCTAGGGTCGCAGTCTGTTTTCCTTAGTCAGGCACAAATGTCACAAATGTCACCAGCGGCCCCCGACGTTGGGCTGTCCAATCTCATGCCCTGAAAGTGAGAGAATTGAGCGCTAGCCTGGCGTCACTAGCAGTCACTAGGCACACTAGCACGCTTGACACCGCTATAGCGTTACTAGAGAGGATTCTGTTTTTAGAATCTGAGAGCGCCACAGCCACAGTGAATGTGAGCGTCGTAACACATTCTAACTGTATGCTGTAGGGAAGGCAGATTAAGTACCAATGTACCCTATAGCAGGCCTACTACTGATCCATGGTTTGGCACGTTCTCGCTGGAATGTAGGCGGTGTCGTTTCAGATTCAACCACCTTTAATTGTTTTACACATAGAGATAGTAATATCTCAAATCTATATATAATCCTCTTATCGACACCCAATACCTACTGGACTGAGGACTGAGGACTGATGACAGCGATGGCAGCGATACGTGGTGGATGGCATCAAGCTGACAGACGTGCAGTTTCAGTTGTCTTGGCGGCAGATTTTTGAGTGTACGGCATACTGTAGGAATAGATAAGATACATAGAACCGAGTACAGCTGAGAGACAGACACAACTTGTAGCCGAGGGCTGGGCACTAAAACGTCTACAAGCCTCACATCCTGGCTGGCCAGGCCGACGATCATCCTCTGGCAGGGCTGTTTTTGAGATGTTCGCAGAAGAGAAGGCTGGGCACGAGTGAAGAAGTAGAGTAAAACGAAGAGTAAAAACGCCTTTCGCCTATTGCCTTTGCCTCTCTTGCTTTGCCCTGCACCGCTGCTACATGTGCCACTCCACTGCGGCGCAACAGATGACGCGTATCGCTGCATATCTTAGCACTACCACACCACACCCGCCTTGGCTCGAGTCAGTTGCTTTTTTGATCTTATTACGTGTTGATGCTATTTAGGGGATTCTTGATGTGCTGTGCTGCTGTGTCTCCCGTCTTGCGTCTCGACTGCATGGACGGCTCCCTCCCAGTCGCATCATCACTGTGTGTCAATCCATTAACGAAACAACGTATTTGCATGTGGTTGCATTAACCATCCCATGCCCAGGGATTAGACAATATCCAAAGACGGCTGGTTTCAGAGTTCAGATGCTGTGAAAATAAAGCCCGGCGGTCTAGAACAGCGGCATATTTCGGTCGGCAGCTGGAAAGATGAGTCATCCGCTCACCACAACCTACATACTTGGTAGACTATCACAGCCTTGCCATGTCCCAATGATGCATGCAGTTTTGTTCATTCTTCATATAAAACATGTAAAACATATACAAAAAAAACAAAAAGGTGGTGCTTATATACAGTCCCAAAACGCCGTCATTTGTGTTGATGCCCCGTCCTTTTCACTTTTCGTTGGATTTCACTTCTTCTTCTCGTCCTCCTTGCCCTGCGCATTGTCCTCTGAGGGCTTGGGCAGCAGCTCTTCCGCAGCCTCGCCGATCTGCGTCATGATCAGGTCCCAGTAGCTGCCGCCCGACTCCAGCGTCTCGCGCTCGCGCCGCGCACGCTCCTCCACCCAGTTCTCGCCCTCCTTGCCCATCCACAGCTTCTGCAGCCGGCTCTTCTCCTTCTCTTCGTCCGCGGAGGCCGAGGCCGGGCCCTGGGCATGCCCAGCTTCCGGCGCCTTGGCGGCCAGTGCGCGCCGCTCCTTCTCGGCGCGCATGGCAGCCTGTCTCTTGAGCGCGGCCGGCGGCAGGTCCGCATTGGAGTCGTCCAGCACGCCCTGGGCGCGGCTGCCAAACCGCGCAAACAGCGACGTGCCCGTGTAGTCGTAGGCCAGCTGGGAAGTGCCAATGCACGTGCCCGCCACAAGCACCACGCTGCGCACGCCCATGCGCCGCGGCGGCAGCATTAGGCCAATGGGGCCGAGCACAGATGCGGCAATGCTGGCGGCGTGCACCCACGTGGGCGTGCCATAGTATTCCGTCGCGTTGGCGGGGTTTGTGGCTGTAGAGGTGGCTGCAGCAGCCGGCTCGCCGGTCGGTGGTATTGAGCTGGACATTGTGTGTGTGTGCGAGGTTGTCGTGGTTCAAGTACTGAAGGACGCCGTGCGGTCGGGCGCAGAAAAAGTGTACATGTGGGTCACCAACCAGATGACTAATCGTGCATTATGGCATCTCAGCCTTGCGACTTGCAAGCCATCGAGAGGTATAAGTCCCGTCACCGGTCAGTAGAAAGAAAAGAAACAAAAGAAACGAAAAAAATCAAATTGATGATATATACAATCATTGATCGTATATGACTTCTCTGATGCCTGATCCGAAGCCCCAGGTCCCAAGTCTCGTCCGCTTGTTACATTGTGCTTCCAGAAGCCTCATCACTGGTGCTGGATTTCAACAACGTCGCTATAGGCTACTTTAGCTCACCAGGCCCCCAAATGCTCTAAAGGCCGCCCGATTGAGGTGTGTCTGGCCTTTGACAAACGAGATGTGCTATGTGCTCGTCTAGACGTCCGTGAACGGAGAAGCAACAGCGCACGAAGAACTCGCGGCATCTTGTGTTCAGGAAGAGGGAGAGTAGTTATGACTGGGGCGCTCTCGAAACAATTGCCGTCACATCAAGTCTGCCATCATCCCGTGCTGCGAGTTGATACGCTACGATGTGGAACAGAACCCCCAGGCATATGCATGCTGTAGTCATCGTGATGACTACTGGAATACAAATCACAACAAGAATTGGCGACGGCCGTGTAGATAACAAGTATAAATAGGGAGTTTAATAAAACTCATAATAAGAGCCGCGATGCACTATCAACGGTTGCTCACCCAGACTGAGGTGTGTGGTATCCAAGAGACAAAAAGAGAATAAAAAACAGGACGAACAAGACCAAAAGCAAAGCAGAAGATACAATACAGGAACAAGAACCAACAGCAAACATGACAAGACGTTGTTAAAAATGAACACAAACACTGCCAACATCAAATACTCTAGATTATCATTCGCTCCGCGTGGTATCTCCCCTTGCAGGCTGGTGTAGTGGCGGCTGCGGCACCTGCGGCTGCTGCTGCGCACCGTAGTATGGGTATGCGCCGGACACGTCCTCGTACGGGTCGCTCATCTGCGGCGGCGGCGGCGGCGGGTAGTACTGCATGCTGCCGCGGCCATAGCCCGGGTGCTGCAGGACGGGCGCTTTTGCAGCTCCAGCCGCAGCACTTACAGCACTTACAGGACCTGCACTGGTGCCGATCTCGCGCAGCTCGTACGACTCGCTCGAAGAGTTGCCCGGCGACGACTCGTCGGCCTGGGCCGAGGTGGCGTAGACAGTCGGCGAGGCAATGTTGATCAGCTTGGGCTTGCCGGGCCGCTCCCACAGCACGCCGGCCGAGATGGAGAGCGACGACAGCGAGGACGCGGCCGACAAGCCGTGGACCGAGGTGGGCCGGAGCACGCTCTGGGGCGGTGTCAGCGTCACGAGCTGCCTCGCTCCCGCTCCCGATCCCGATCCCGATCCTGACGCAAAAGCACCGGCAGCCTCGGCAGCGGCTTCGGCTGCCTTGTCGGCGGCGGCAATGCTCATGTTGGAGTGTTTGCTGCGCAGGCTGGGATCGGAGCCGCCCATAGCAATTCCGATCTGGGCCAGCTGGCGCTCGTGTGCGGCGCGCTCAATCTCTTCCTGGGTATAGGCGTTGCCGACGGTCTTTTGCTTCTGATTCTGAGTCTGATAATCTAGAGAATACTGAAACATGCTCGGGCCCGGCTGGCCGTCGGCGGGGCTGCCGGCCGAGTGCATCCTGGCCATGGCCTCCATGGTCGGCCAAGACACAGACGGCGGGCTGCCGGCAGCACTGATGGGGCTGTTGTACTGCGAGCTGTAGGGGGAGAAGTAGCGGGGGAAGAGGCCGTTCTCGTTTTGTTCGTTCTGCCCGCTATCGGTATTGGCAGACACGGGCGACTGGTCGTCCCAGCCGCGCAGGGGCCGCTGGCTCATGGGCGTGCCTGTGTGCGGGCCGCCCACCAGGGCCGACGGCCACATACCGTTGCCGCCGGGACCGCCATTGTAGGCACCAAACATGCCGCCGACACTGCTCTTGCCGTGGCGCGTCTTGATGCTCTTCAAAAAGGCACGGCGCCGGCGGCGGCCGAAGAAGACAATCAAGAAGCCGGCGAGTGACAGCAGGACCACAAGGCCACCGATGACGATGCCGACTTTGCCGCCGAGGGAGATGGCCTCGTTTGGCGGCGTGTATGTGTAGAGGGGCGTCGCCGAGGGTGAGGTGATGTTCATGGGCGTTGTGGAAAAGGGCGTGCCGGTGATGCTGAGGGTGCTGCCAGCGCTGGGCATCTGGGAACAGGCGGCATCGAGGATGGTGACGTAGTTGCGGGTGTAGTAGTCATCGCCGGCGACGAGGCAGGACTTGCACTTGGGCACCTCGGCCTCGATCCAGCTCTGGCAAAAGTCATAGGCGCCGACGGAAGTGGACATATTCTTCCAGTCAAAGGCGTCCTCGAGTGGACCGCATGCCGTGGTGGTGATGCACGGCGAGTCCACAAAGTTTGTGTTGTTTTGCTGGCCAAAGAGGCAGTATGAGATTTGGTACCGCAGGTTGTCTATGCAGTTAGTATATCGACATCGAGCGAGGGCTGTAGCGTAGAATAGCAGATACGTACACAGGAGATACTCCAGATCGCTGGTGTTGCCGGATGTGTAGGCACTGGTGAGCTCGCACTTGATGCAGGTCTCAAAGACGGTGCCGGCGAGGGTGCCCGCGTATCCGTCGTCGTCGCAGACCATGTCGCTGCCGGTAGTTGACGACAGGGTGTTGCCGCAGTACTGATCGCATGGCGAGCTTGGTGCGACCAGGAGGGCCAATGCCGTGCCGGCAAAGGCCGTGACAAGGGCGAGCTTTGGCAGCATTTTTATTTTGTGTAGTGTGTAGTCAAGGCGGGAGATGGGCGACCTGCTTAGTTGCTGATCCAAGAGTGGACAAGAGGTATTATAGCATGCTGGCCGATAGCATGCCTTCAAACGTGCAATATCACGAAGAAAAGATGAACAGGAATTAAACGAGGGAATGAAGGCCGGCTTCCTGGTTCTGTTGCACGACAGGTATCTGGTGGGACAGAAAACGGGGGAGTGAAAGGCCTTTATGCCGTTGTGCCGGGGAGAGAGGGAGATATATCAGAAAGATTTCGGATGTGATGTGGATGTATGTGATGGGAGGCAAAGGGATAAATGATAAAACAAAACAACAGGTGATATGGCGAGATGTCGTCACAGAATGGTGCCGCCACGGCGGTAGCAGACGGGGGGTAGTATGGTCAAGGAGCAGGCGCGAGCAGGAGATAAAAGGAGAGGTATGAATAATATACAAGATGTGTAGATATGTACGGATCGGATGAGATGGATGGAGCCTCAGGGGAAGAGAGTGCGAACGGATGAGAATGCCGATGCGAGGGAAGAGAAGCTGCTGCAGTGGCCGATCACAGAGCTAGACGGTTTTTCTTAGTTGAGAAAAGCCGCGTGCTCCAAGTAAGCGCCTGTGACAGTCGTCTGTGATGGCGAAATGGGATGGCAGATGGATATCGTGGAGATGAGAAATACCGATGTTTCCTGGACAGGCTGGGATTGGACAAGAAATGGATGTGGCCGATATGGGGTAGTGTCTCAAGCAGGCGCGTCGTGATTCAGAGACGATTCTGATGCCATCGATATCAAAGATGTTGATACCGACAAAGCTATGGGACGAGGCAGTCTTGTCTTTGTTTGAGAAAGACCGAGATGTGATATGGATAGAGATGACGACGAGTGGCCAGTACAGAAATGTGCTGTGAAAAGGAATGCAGAAAGATGACTGGAAGATATCAGAGTGAATCAAGAGTATCGAGCATCAGACATGAAGTGCACAGATCCAAAGTTTGAGTGGGGGAAGCTGCACAAATGAGAGGAGGTAGAGGTAGAGCAGGACGGGATCAAGACGGGGGCCAGTACTATGTAGGTTAAAGTGAAAGCAAGTGCATGCAAGTGCAGGCAGGGTGGACCGAGAGGTGTGACGAGATGCAGGAGGAGCCGGTAGAGGCAGAAGAGCCAGTAGAGGGCTGGAATCAGACCTGCCAATGCACACACTTGTGGCTTGAGCAGGAGGAAGACAGGAGGAAGAAGAAAACTGCAGCGAATGTGTGATAGTGACAGAGCCGGTCACAGCCCAAAGCGGACAAGTGTAACGCCTCCTTCCTGATCGGTCTGTCAGCAGGTAATACGGATGTACTGCACACGGAAGAGGAGCTGGGTATGTAGTATGCATCGAGGTGTGATTGGGGTCTAGAAAGGAACAGCCGTTAATGCAGCGGATGTACAGTAATACATGAAGAAAACGAAAAGAGAGAACACACTTGAGAGATCAGCGGGAGCTGTTGGATGTTTGGGGGCGGGCATGATGTAGGGAGTGTAGAAGCGAAGCGAAGAAGCCGTGAGGAGAGAGTTGCCGATTGCTGAGAGTTATTATGAATAAGTAGTAAGAGACCAAGATGACTTCAGCTTATGGCTGTGCACATCCACCAACAGACACTTGCAGTAAATATGCTAATTGTAGAAGAAACTGCGGTGAGCATGCAATGGGAGACAGAAAATAGACACAGGACAAGGAGGATGCGCTGGCAATGACCACCAACAGACAAGAATACAGGGATTAAGCAAAAGAAAAGAGTGATGAGAAAAGTGACAACTACGGAGTACACGATCTGGAGAATACGACATGGCTGGTCCCCGTCTGGTCACGCAACCACTGATCGTATTTGATTTTGAAGAGAAGACTCGCAATAATCAACATCAAACTGATATCTCTGTCAATGTCAAGAAAGCTTGAATGAACAATGGCGGCCCGGTCAGGCCAGACGAGGGCCAGATACGACATCCGACGTCACGTATACACTCTATTCTACATAGTACATCCGACACAAAACAGAGGAAATGTCCGTGATATTCTCTCTCATCCCGTCCCTCATTCTACATAGTACATAGTAATACTTCCCTCTCTGGTTGGCCATTTGTGCAGGGGATCGAGGTGATGGAGGGCGGCCGCTCGGCGGCTACAGACAGGTGAGCAAGGGGTGCTGGTGCGTGTGATTGGCCGTGCGTGGTGATCTTCTCCACGCTAACATACCTAGACTGCAACTCGCTGTGTGATGCATAATATATGGAGTCATGAAGTATTGGGTTCTCAGAGAGGCAGAGCTGGTCCTTTGTACCAGGACTTGGCTTGTATTAGAGAAGGGCTAACAGATGATGCCCGCTAGGTACAGGTACCCAAAACCACATTCCGTCTTCGTTTTGATTTTTCTGTATTTTCCCGGTTGGGGAAAATCAAAGGCGTCGAGGAGAGCACCTCGAAGGAACGACTAAATCCACTTCCACCAAGACCGCTCGGCGGCCCGCAAAGACCCTGTGGATATTCCATCCCTGCCGATGCGCAAGCACTGTTGGTTCAGCATCGTCTTTCTTCTTCCTGTTCTTTTTTTATTTATTTTAATTTTAATTTTAATTTTTACTTCTTTATTTTCTGACCAGTCTGTTGTGCGTTATCATTATTTGCTTCGTAATAACCGTTATTGATGCAGTCGTTGGCGATTCTGCTGCGCATATTCAGGTCCAAGAGGAACATTTCGATCGGTGGCAATTTCATGCGGCCTCGTCGACGGCCATCTGATTAATGATCATCATCTTTGACAGTACTCTGTAGGACAACAGGCAGGACAGCCTTGCCTCTGATATTATTTATGATCTGAGAGGCAAATAATGATTTCAAGAAAATCGAGGCCCTCAGCTGTGGCCTAGCAGGGCCGGTCAAGAGGCCTGGTAGAGGCCACAGGCCACATGTCCCGGCCGTGCCTGACAACTTTGATCACTGGACACGTCTGATAACTTGAATCTCCGTAACTACCAACCTCATATCGCACGCGGCCATTGGGTTTTGCCCGTCTCTATATTATTGCGCTTTGGTATTCTCTCATATTGGTCTCATTTCCCGGTTCGTCTTCATGGCCAAGCCCGGCCATGTGCAAGATCTAGCCCTTCTTCTTACTTTCTTTTAGGCATGCTTCGAGGACGAGTTCTTGTGTATAATTTGCAAAAGGGCAGTAGTACACTGTGTGAATGGACTGTCCTTGAGATGGCAACGACTCTAAACTGTCCGGGCGTGCACGAGCCAAAAGTGAGATATTACCCAGCATACCATACAAGCTGTGTCTGCCAAATGTTGATACAAAGATAATATGGTCACAATCCATCGTCTGCTTCGACACACTTAACGACAACAAAACTAATACCAATAAGCTCAATTTATGCTGCTATCGTTGCAATGTGAACAGGTCATTGTGTGGTAGTATGCACGGTATTAAGCGCCCGGGGACCAAAATCGCATGTTGGAATTGAAAATGGTACGGGGAACTTGGAAAATGGCATAACAACATCGATATGTGGTTGAAATTTCAATATTGACTTGAATTGGCTTTTGTCAAGTGCTGGGCTCCCAAATGTAGACTACTGAAATAAATAAGTTGACAGTGCAACAAAGGGATAGTTGATAAAAAAATAATTAGGCTAGCATTAGAAATGAATGTGGTATACAGTAGACAAAGTAAATCCGACAAGATAGAACAGAAACCCAAGCGACCCTGTCAAACAGCCCGTGATATATGGAAAAAGAACAAAACGTCGTAGAGACGAGGAAATAAAATAAATACAAAGGAAATGATAGGAAAAGGCTAATGAAAGTGTGACAGTCAATGGAAATCCAGCTCGTTGAACCAAACAATAACATCCGAAACATAAAGACAGGTAATCGGCAAAGAAACAGCTAAGAAAAACAAATAGTAAATATCAAAGGACGCTCGATGAATCTGATTGCAGACGCTCCAAAAACACCTCGCTTCATTTTCAATATTTCTGAAATCAATGACAATAGTGACGATTAAAACTGAAAAGACGGGTTTCGCATACCACATCCTACTCTTCCAATCAGTGTTTGTGCGTAGTCAACCCCATCATGATTTGACAGTGGCTTCGTCTGGCTTGTTGAACTCCATTGCCGTCGGCGTTGGGGGGTCAAACTTGGGCGTTACGCGGCTCCGCTCTAGGTCGAGTGCTCTAGGAGGGGTTCGGCGTTCATTGTTCGAAAGGGACTCGACAAGGTCGCGAATATGCGGCGGCAGAATGACCTCGTAGATACTATCTTCGGGTTGAATATTCGTTTGGCCTTGGGTTTGGTCTTGACCTTGAGCTTGACTCTGACCTTGACTTTGGCCTCTTTGGTCAACGCTTGGTTGGCGCCCATGGTTGGATTGTGCTGCCCCGGTGCGCCGGCTTTGGGTTTGGTCTTGAGACTGACCCCTAGTACGAGGCGAGTTTTGCTGGCTTGTCTGCACCCCTCCTCCAGTGATCGGTTGTTGTTGCTGCTGCTGCTGCTGCTGCTGCTGCTGCTGCTGCTGTTGTTGCTGTTGCTGACGACTCGCCGCTGGGATGGATGTTGTCCCAGAACCGTTGTGCATAGGGCAGGAATTGTTGATCAGATTAATTATGGCAATGATTTCGTCGTCCGGGTCGATCGGGGGACGAGTTGTGCCGTTGGATGGGGGAGTACCAAAAGACCACGTAGCAGAGGACGCAGATGACTGGTTATTAAGACGGCCGGCTGAAATTGTTCTAGAGGTAGAGGCCAGAGGTCTCTCGCTAGACGGCACCGGCTGTCGGTTCCCGGAAGGTTGCTGTGCCGGTCCTGCAATGCCAGCCACCCGAGAGATAATCTCGGGCTGCTCATGGGCACCCGGGGCAGCATTGGTCGGGTTTGTCTTGGTGTACGGTCGCCGTCCACGGCTCATAGGGCGGGCCAAGGGAAGGACGGTATTTGCATCTGGTATTGACTTGGGTGCAGCGGACGCGTTGCTCAATGCGGTTTGAGAGAATTGCTTGTAGCTCGAGGACTCGCTGTTCTGCATTCCATCGATTCTTGTCAAACTGTGGCTCTTGCGAGTGTTGCCTGGCCCTGCTGTACCTAGCATTGCAGCGCTGTCTGCCCGAAAGTAGATGACAGATGGCTCCATCTTATTAGAAGCATTGGCAGTAGTGGAAGCATTGTTGTCTCCCTGGAATAGGCTTGGGCTGGCAAAGATGGGAATAGACATGTGTGACTGGCTCAGGCTTCGGCGAATGCTGTGAAGACCAGCAGCACTATGAGGCCGGGACAAGCTTACATTCCGGGACTTGGTGGACGGGGGTCTCACGAGGGTGGAAGCCTCAGAGGCCGGGTGGAATGCTTCAAGCGCAAGATCAAGCTCTCTCATGGTCTCCGGATCAAGTGCTGATTCGCACCTGTTGTCATTGGGGAGCTGCGGAGCCGGCGTGGCAGCGACCTTGGCTTCTCTCATCTCTTTCATCTCCTGTTGTAGTGTGCTTCCAATATCGCGCTGCTTTAGCTCCTTGTTCTGGGAATGGGCATCTACCACTTGCGGAAGCGGCTGCTGGCCGGACGTCCCCTTGACCTTTTCATCCCTTTTGGACTCAGTCGCGGCTTTGGAAACGCGCACAACCTCTTCCTTGGCTGTCTGGAGTGCCCGGTTTGCCTCGGAGAGCTTGTGTTGATGCTCCTTTGTTTGTGCGTGCATTTTTGGCTGGGGTGTCAACTTCCGCTTTGGCTTGTTTGCGGCAGCACGAGAGTACTCCTCCGTGGGTGGCGACGGAGGGCCCTCAGAGATGGGCGTCTGGTGGCGAGCTTTCACTTTTGTGGATGCTCTATATGGAGGGGTCACGGGAGAATCAGTTCTCTTGGCCTTGACAATACTGGCACCGCTTTTCATATTGACAGAAGGAGGAATGGTGTTTCCACTTTCTGTGATAGATGCAGTTGTATGCTTGGTCACAGGCGCAGATTTAGGTGCAGCTAAAACAGGGCTTTTCGACCAGTCTGAAAAGGAAAACTTGGGACGCAGTGTTGAAGGGGTTGGACTGGGGGCAGTTGGCGTTGGGATATCACTGCCCTGCGCCGAGTACTGCTCCGTAGCACTATCAGGCTTGAGCGAATTCCTGGGCGCATCCGGCAGGTGCGCATCGGCTGGGATCTGGAGACCGAGCTTTGGGACTAAGGTGCGTTGCCTAGAATCTTTGGGGGAAATCGAAACCATGCTTGGCATCGGGGATGCAGGCTCGGAGCTGGACATGTAGTCCCATGCCTTGACCTTTTCGGGAACAAGCGCTCTTGCTCTCTTTTCCTTTCCGTGGCCTTCCTCTTCGGGTAAGAATAAGGATCTGACGGGGGGTGTGGGCGCTCTTTGGGGGCGGCCGGACGCGCGCGTTGATGCCTCTGGTGCCACCGAGACCGTTGCTGCCGTCGGTGCCTTTGGCGCACGTAAAGGAGTGTCCAAGGGCACTGGTGGTAGCTTCTCTTGTATTGGGGCGTGCTCCCTCTGCTCCCTGACGAGCATGGCGACAGGCTCCCGCTCTGTGTCAACGACAAGGAGTTCCTTGACGCCGCGACCAACGATACCATAGAGATAGACCTCTCCATTTCTGATGCCGATGACGCTGCTTGTGCCAGCGTACACAGCCTCACCCTCGATTCCTGACCGGTTACAGAACACAACGATGATCTCCTCATCCGAATCATTGCGAATGACAGGCTCGAGACGCTGGATCCAGTACTCGAGAGTCTCTAGATCAGGCTCGTGTGGGTATTGTGAGAAGACACGCCCATCCTCACGGGTGAGCCAGGCCATTGTGAGAATGACCAGATTTGCCTCAACCTCCAGCACATGAAACGCAAACTCAAAGGCATGCCAGGGAGCCTCGAACTTGTAGGGGCTAATTGGTGTGTTAGTCCTTTGCCGTGCGGAATACTGTAAAGAGGTTGAGACTTACTTGATGTCCATGCAGATGCCCATGGCAACTTCGCCGAGTTCTGGGATATGGCCCTCGAAGAAGCCATCCTGGCCTTCGAGAGCCCATGTTTCATCCACCGCGTACAGGAAAGACTTTCTGTAGTTGGCTATTGTGTCGCCGTCGGGGCTGATCATGATGGCTGAGTTGTAGTACTCGGGCGATGTTGGCCATTTTTGGGCAACGTCAACCTTTTCCGGGTAGCCAACAACGACATTGCAGTTGTACTTGAGGGCAGTCGTTCTTGCCCAGAGGGCACTGATACCGGAACCCGAAGGCTCGAGATGAGGCGCGATCTCAGTCAGCGACTTGAAGTTGTAGCCTGCATTTGTAAAGATTGTTTTAGCAAAGATTCATCAATTTGAGGGGCATCGAGAGTTGGTGTCGTGTAAGACATACCGCTAAAAGCCAGCTCAGGTAGCACAAGCAGATCAAGGTCCTCGGTATTTTGCGACTTGTTCAGGACGGCATCGGCACGGTTGAGATTGTTGTCAACGTCTCCGACCTGCGGAGCGAACTGCAGGCAACCTATCCTCATATTGCCGGTATTGCGAGAGACTATCGGGCGAGAGTGAAGGCGTCGTGTGAGATATGAAAGCAAAGTAAGGGGATACCTGCTGAGCCGAGGGCACCGCTAATTTGAGTGATTTGGCGATGATAAGTGTTCTTCTCTCTGGGGATACTGGCAGATCTGACGAATAGTTGTTTGCTGGTTCGTGCAAGAGAATTGATGAAGATAACTTATGGGCCCTTAAAGGTCTTCTTCTTCGCCGTTGGGTCCGACCTAAAAGCCGGGGCGGTACAGTGTCACCGCGATATGGATGAAAACTCACGGCGATGCATGCACGCAGCCAGGTGAGAATCAAATAGACCGAGGTATCGTCGCTGTGAAGCAAACGAGAAGCCGAAAAGAAAGAGACAAAAGAGGATCGTGGGAGACAGAGTGATGAATAGAAATAGGAGGACAGGACCGAGTCGGTATCGAGTGCAAATAGTCAATATGCCAGAAAACGAAGCAGTAAGAAACAATGGGAAACAAAGGAAACCCGTTGAGCAGGTAGGATGTTGTCGTAAAAGACAATGATATGGATGAGAAAATTAGATGAGAGAAGGAACAAGTTGAGAAAAGGAGAGAGTTGAGAGGAGGAAGGAGGTGCGGGACGAAACCCACGATGCTAGGAAGCGAGAGGGCAAGAGCGATGAGCGCGGGGACTGTGCCGAGCCAGTGCTGCAGGCTAGAGAGCAATGATATATCAGTATGGGCACTGGATACCAGCGCGTAAACGAGATGATTTGGGCTGTGACGACAAAGAAAATGAAGGCAGGTGTAGGGCAGAGCAGAAGCACCAGAGGGCAGGGAAGAAACTCTGGGAGTGAGCACGGAAGCGAGAGCAAGAACGAAGAGAGAGCAATTGTGTAGTGCAAATAGTAATAACTACAAATAGGAAGTATATTGTGGCTATATGTACAGTAGGTAGTGCGTACTATGTGATCTGCGGGGATAGTGGCATGGGTTTATGGCGCTGCTCTCGAGCGAACCAATAGCTGCAACGGTGCCAAATTTGGACCATGCACAATGCACTCCTACGATGGACATCAGCAGACGTAAAGACTGACGGGAAGAGATAAAATGAGTACATGAGTGAAAGGGGCAACGTGAGCAGACAGTAACAGGAGCAGGGCGCAGAAGCAGGGGAGTGGCCAAGATTTACCTGGCAGTGTCCAATAGCGAGCCTGTCACATTTGAATCATTTAATATAATGGTTCATTTAATTGTGGAAGATAAGAGCGAGCTGTGTGGGAGACAAGGAAGGCAGAGTGATGAGTTTTGGGCCGCGCCTACAGAGAAACTACTATGTACGAGCATGCAAGACGAATACGGGTGGGGCTGTCCCCACAAATGATGTAAAGCGATATGTGAAGGCATCTGCCCTCTAAAAGTGCACGTTTGATATCAAGTCCTCTACATTGTCTACGCCATCTGATTCGCCATCCTGTTCGGGTCTAAACGCCGGGTTCAAGGCCAGGTCGCATACGGGCGCATCCTTGGGGGCTGTTGCGGTGTAGCCCACGACGGTTGACAGGCTGGCGGTAGTACTGTTAACCATGCACCCGGTTTTTAGGAGTGATTCTACTTGATAGTTTACTTGATATTCAAGGTTCTAACTTGTCTGTTCTGTGTATACTATGTAGTAGTGATCTAGTAGAGTGTAGTGGCCGACAAAGTAGAACAACAGAATATGTGAGCAGCCGGATAGAACAAGTGCTCAGTGCGGCCGGTTCTTGGTGCATTTTCATCTAGGCAAAGGAGGAGAAACCAAACGACAGAGGGTGCATTAACAGAGGGGACAAGTGGCGGGGAATCTGCATGGCCGCCGTGTCTACTTGGGCTGAATGCAGCCTGCGAATCATGACGCCGCATTACGCGCCCATCTTTGGCGTATACATAAATAGCAAAGTACATACAGTACATCCACTGGGCACAGAAGCGAACGCTATAGCATGTACATTGACATGCGGCTTACAGGCAGGGCCCACTTCAACCAGCCTCCCGCCGTTTGTCGTCTGCCGTCTGCCGCTCTCTGTCGTTGTCTTTTATTTCGCTCTTGTGACGGAAATGAAGAACATAATGCAGATTATTTGTCAACGCTCTAAGAACCTTGTCGAATCACACAAATGCAATGTTGGCCAGGTCCCCGAATCATGTATTCTATATTTTGTTTTGGCAAACGGCGGAGCTGTGCCAAGTGCCAACTTTATTTGACTTTGTCTACTATGTATGAAATCTTAAACTCCTACTTTCTGACACTGATGCAATATTTTTGTGACATTCAATTTCTTTGTGTGTTTGCCAATATCTAAATATTCAGATCTATAATTGTTTTTTTATGAAGAAAAGAAAGAGATATCTAATAAAATACGAAAATATAAACCAAGTACACAGTAAATCAGATCATCGTATAATCAAATATTTAAATCTACGTTTCAAATTGTCAGTCTAAAACAACAAATCATTTCTTTTCCAAAGTGATATGGATCAGTGGTGTTGCCAATCGGCAGTCTGAGCAGCAACTTCACATTTATGTAGATAACATCTCGGGAGAATGTCATTTCTGGTTTGAATCAAATCGAAAGAAGAAGGCGCGACTGCACTTTAGGAATACAGATATGCAATTGGTAAATAAATAACAATAAACAGCATAAAGCATATCCAATGTGCCTTCCTCATGACCAATGTTTCCCTGGCAAGAACATGCAAATCAAAATAAACACAATAAACAAAACAATCTAAAAATAATGATGTTTACACCCTGGCTGTCTTGCTGCTCCTCAAGTTTCCATTCTTCAACATCACATTTGTTGACCGTTATCTTCATATTGGCTAGCACCATCCAGTCTTAGCTTGACAGGTATCCTCAACCAGCTATCATACTTTCTTCTTTTTTTCCACTACATCAATCTCTACGTCATGATTTCCCGCATCGTGTCGACGGGCCTTGTGCTCGGGCAGCTCTAGGCCGGCGCCCGGGCTCTTCCCACGGCCGCAAGCAATGCCGGCGACGACTGGACCATCCACGACTTTCACTGGAACTGCTCTGATGACGGCACCATGTGCGTCTACGGCTTCAGCATCTCTGAGGAGATGATGGGTGCTCCGGCCGCGGACCCTGACTTCTGCCATTTCCTCATCCAGTCGGACGATCACAAGTCGGCACTCAAGTCGTCGTTTGTCGATGTGCCCTGCGAGGAGATTGACAACTACCGCTGCAGTGCCAGCTGGAGCGAGGATAGCGGCTACATGATCTTCACTGTCGACAACATCCAGGGCTCCCGTCGTGCTTACTTTGGCTTCAAGGACGACGAGCTTGACAACGGCCAGTTCTCTCCCAGCCATCGCTCGCCCTCCTACGTCGTGATCCCTACTTCTGATGCTGCCATTGTCATGCCCCCCAACATCCACCCTCGCGGTGAAGATGCTAACCTTGATGCCGGCAGCGAGAACATCACTGTCAAAACCGTGCTTCCTATTCTCGTTTCCGAGGACGAGTCGGAACCTATCGTCACCACTCCATCTGCCATTGTGATTCCCCGCGAGGAGCCTGGCGAAGACAGCATTGTCACCGTGGCTGACAACCTGGACACTGGTGCTTCTGGCGATGCTTCTGGTGACGCTGCTGTTCAGTTTGATACCATTCCAGACCTTGCTCTCGATGTCGACGGCACTTCCACTGTCGACTCTCTTGATGGCGATGACAGTGTCAGCAGCGTTGCAGTTCCTGCTGTTGACGATAATGCTCTGCCGCCGCTTGGTGTTTTAGGAAATTTTGTTCAGGAAACTGACGATGGCATTCCCGTCATCCCGGGTGCCCCTGCCACAGACGATGATTCCCAGCAGCTCGCCAGCTACCCTGCAGACGACGATGATGACCAGGACGACGACGACCTGCCCGCCAGCTACCCGGCACCGAGCAACATTCACGCCCCTTCTGTCCCGGCCTACCCCAGCACCTGGGGCGTTCGCAACATTACCAGAGGTGTGTAGAGTGCTATGTTTGTGTGAATCAAACCCTGTGCTAACAATATAGATATCTCTTACTCGCCCAACTCTGTCTTCATGAGCTTCATGATCGACGTCTATCCCGATGGCCCTGCCTCCATCCCTTGCCACCTCACTGTGGACCTTGACGACAATGTTGATCCCCTGTTTGCCAGCTGGTTTGTCCAGCGCTGTGAGGACAGCAACTGGTACCTCTCCTGGGGCTACAACCAGATGACCGACTCGGCCGTCGCCACCCTCATCAAGTGAGTACTCGTATATTGGAAAGATGCATTCTAGGGTATCGCTAACAAGTGTAGTCCTGACCGGAGCGAGGAGGCTTGGTTCGGCTGGGACTTTGTCAACTCGCAGCTCCCGGACACCACCCTGGCCAGTGCCGGCCCGGGCATTGTCCAGACCTGTGACTGTTAGTTGGCAAATTGTGAGTTTAGTACAAGTGGTAGCCAAGCAGCTATTAGCTGATTTTGGAATCGTATTGCCGAGCCGTGATTTGGGCCTGTGTATTATTAGTGCAGCAGTGCAGCATACAGTTGAGATTCATATTGTTAAAGCAAATAAAATGCGTTGTTCTCTATAGGAATGATATCAGGTTGTCGCTAGGGTATAGAGACGCTGGATGTCAGACCTGAACGAATACGGTTTACGAGGTAAAACAAAACGAGGCCTTTTTGTTCAAACTTGAACTGCAATGACTTGAGGAAGTCATGAAGTTGAAAATCAGGCTTGAAGTCCAAGCCCGAGGCATTCCCTATATTTGCCAGGTCTGGCTCCGTGACACTGGCTCGTATTTCATGACACAAGAACGCAAAAAAGGGAGCCATGAGATCCCGCCACATTTAGATAGGGCAAGCACATGCAAACGTACCGGATAACATACCATCGACATATTCAGTGAAACTTGCATCAAGATACAAACCGATAGGATTCATTTGGCGGCACTTAACCGCGAGACTGATTGTCTATTTCTATTTCTAATTATATATTCTTTTGGGTTTACTTCTACAAGAAGATCCTGCGAGCTTGGTTTTATCAACACTGCATGCACTGTTCTGCGCTTGCGCTTAACCTTGGAACGGGGCTTAATCGGGTGATCATGTTTTGTCTTGCAGTCTTGTCTTTTCGACAGGCGCCTAAACTACAGAGTATGAAATCATGGCTGGCCAACTGGAAGTCTTGCACAATCGCTGTGTTATGCAGGGACTGCGGGATGCATCTTGGATAGCCCACACCAGCTACTAGCAGAGCTGCATTGCCAGTCGAACTTTCTCTTTTAGTCAAGACTACATATGACTTCTGGCAAGCATTCGGGGGGTTGCAGAGCACGAAAAGCAAAACTAGGAAAGAAGCTGAACTTGGAAGGTGTGGCGGAAGGCGAGAAAAAGAGAAAAACACACGGAAATCTCGTTCCGTCAAGGATGCAGCTAAATCAAGAAGGCGCACTCGTCACAAACGATATCACAGTCTTAGTCACAGGCACGCGCGGGGTGGAAGCAAGCCCCCTGAGCCGCACCACTGCCTTCCTAGAATGGATGTCACATTCACACATAATAGTCACCCTCTTTCAGTTGTTTAGTGGCGGCCTACGACGTATCTTATAGTAATGGCTGTCTCACATGCTCTCGACAAAGGTGCATCTATGGTACTCTGCCGATGCGACGATGAACACTTTCCAATAAGGCCATTTCCAAGCTGCGTTACAATGATCGCTTCATCTTCAACTAGATTCTGTTGCTCCTGTTGTTCCTGCTGCTCTCCTGCTACTCTCCTGCTACTCTCCAGCGACTGTCTTCCTCCTGCTTCCGTCTCGAATGCATCTTTTCATCCTGTGCAATCTATTGAATTTGTTTCTACCTCGGATCATCTCCATTTTTGTTTAACCAACGTCCGTCCGTCTATCCTTGCCAATAACGAGCTCACAACAGAGCAAGGATTCGACTGCTGGGCGGTAAGCACCCCTGCCAGTGAGACATGCCCCGACTTTATATATTAGTACTCGCATGTGATTGGCTGTCGGGATACCCACCCGGCCGCCATCATGGCCGGCGTCTAAGTTCTTTACGGGAAGAGGACGAGGGAAGCAAAGCTAGTAGGGAGGCAGGCCGGCGAGGCTATTCTCCTCATCACCAACATATATTTCTCAAAGCTGTGAGATCAGAGCAGCCAATAGCGAGACCGGGACTCTGTTCTCTGGTCCACCTCTTCTTGCATCCCGTCCAATGGCGAGCAGCGGACGCAACTTGAGGCTTCACCAGGATGAGAAGCACACCCTCAGATGGTAATGGGGTGTCTTGCAATAGAGCAATACACAGAATCAAGAGTGCCTGGGGCTTGGAGACAGCAGACGACAGGGATGCAGCGTGCAGCAAACAAGGAAACATTCTGACCGTCGGGAGACCATGTCTGTGATCAACCTTGGCTTAGACGTTGGGTCCGAGAATGTGGCCCTGGTCTTCCGCTGCGGGATATGTGTGAGCATCCTCTGTAGATACTAGTATCGCTACTCCGTGATAATGATAGAGATAGAAATAGTCATGAGGATGAGGACTAGTATTCTCAAGCGTAGCCGCCTGGATCGTTGGGTGTGATTGCCATGGGCCCCGGGTTTAACGAGCTGCAGATGGAATGGAACATGGCGCGCAAAGATGCCCGCAAAGATCGACAAGCTTTGTGAGTTGTAGTCTAAAGTAGCGTGCAGCATTCTGGCGGCTGGGTCTGAGTGAGCGCATGCTGTTGTATCTTGTGCTCACATACGATGTAGCAATAGCAAGAAGGGTTCATTGCCTGATTACAGAAAAGGACCGTCTCCTGCATCTCGCCATTTGGTCCGGCTTTCTGTCTTTTGCTTCCATCTTTGTTCTCTGAATTCTGTTTCCTGTTTTCTATTTCCTATTTCGATTCTCTGTTTCTGGTTTCTGAATTCTGCTTCTTGCTCCTCTACCTCACCTCACTCACCCCCCCCCTCTCAAACTACTATACAAACACTCGCCGCCATCTCCAGATTGTGTTTGTAGTGCTGGCCATTGCTTCTTCATCTCCATCTCTAGTTTATTTTCCTTTCGATTTCTCACCTTTGACTATTGGCAAGAACTGGCTTCTGCCATGACAAAGTCAACATAACTGTACAGCTGATCTGGCATACCCCCCTTCCTCTTCTTTCTCTCCATCGTCACCCTCCACTCTTCTGCCCTCATCTCTGCATCCTCCGTCACAATGGCTTCTACTTCTCGACCGAGCCTCTACGCTCTTGCCCTCTGTCTTCTGCCACTCCTCAACCTCGCCAGCGGCTTGCAAGTCACACCGGGCTCGGAGTGTGCTGCTTACTGCCTCGACGGCCCGGATGACGACCTTAAGAACCCGAGCTCCTCATCTACAAACTCGACCGACATTGTCTGCCTCAACGAGGAGTACTGGTCTACCGCCAGGGGCACCAAGTACAGGACATGCATGGAATGCCTCCAGAACAGTACCTCTGTCAACGGCACCGAAAGTGATGTTTCTTGGTACCTGTGTAAGTGTTTCTCTCTCCAAATCTACGGCACTCGATGATTGAAAACAAAAGGCTAATAAATAGACAACCTGCGGTACGCTGTGGACGTGTGCCTTTTCTCCTTCCCCCATGCCGACGCAGAAAATACGTCAACCTCGTCGCCGTGTGTCTTGGCTGAGAACTGCCTGCCGCTGCGGACGGCCCTCGAGACTGGTCACCTTACTCCCGGCAACGGCTCCGACTACGACTACTGCTCCGCCGACAACAGCGCCTTTGGCGGCTCTGCTCTCGACAGCTGCATCCAGTGCTTCCGTACTGCATCCCACCAGACCTACATGTCCAACTGTAAGTGATCATCTTGCCGCCCTCGCGCTCTTTTTTTCTCTTCTTCTTCTTCTTCTTCTTCTTTCAAAACTAACAGCATAGTCCTCACGGCTCTCTCGGCCGGATGCGAGGAGAAGCCCGCGGCAGGCACCCTCATGTCGCTCAGCGGCACGCTCTTTAGCAGCACCGCCGTAAACTACACGGGGGCTTCGTCATCCACATCAGGAGGGACGTCATCATCATCGCCCGACTCGTCCCTGGCCACAGGCGCCATTGTCGGCATTGCCGTCGGCGCTGCCCTGCTTATCGCCAGCGCTGTGCTGCTCTTTTACCTGTACTGGCGCCGCCAAAAGAGGCAGAGCCTCTACTACTTTCCCAGGGACGGCCCCCGCTCGCTGGGCCCGACGCGGCAGGTCAAGAGCATCTCGTCGTCCACCATCACCGGCGGCGGCGGCTACATCCCGCACTATACCGTGGACTACAAGAGACCGCCCGGCGCCGACCACCAGCGCCAGCAGTTTGAGATGTACGGCCAGTACAACCAGTACAACCAGAACAATCAGAACGACCAGAGCCAGATCAAGACGCAGCATGTCGTCATCCCCCAACGCAGCAAGGATCTCCCCGAGACGGCCACGGCTGGCTTGTGGGGCCGCGACACGCCGATGCAGAAGCAGCACTTCATCTCCAGCGCGCAGGCCAAGACGCCGCTGGCCAACCAGGTGGCGTTTGACGACGCCGCCGCCGCCGCGGGCAACATGGGCCTCGACGAGATGCCGACGCACCCGGCGTTCATCCCGCGCGCCTTTACGCGCGGCAGCCGCAACCCGTCGGCGGCCGTCAGAGAGTGGCAGCACTCAAAGCAGCAGCCGCTGCCGCCGCCCAAGTCCTACAAGCCCGACGACTTTGTGGTGCAGCAGTACCTCGATACCGTCGACGACACATCCACGATCGATGTGCGCTCCCTGATCTCGCCGCCGCTGCCGACGGCCAACACGGCCAACACGGTCAAGTCGACGACGTCGCTGCTCAGCAACAACCCATATGCTAGTCTGCAGACTCAGACTCAGACTCAGACTCAGACTGCTCAAAACACTTCTGTACCTCCTCCGCCTTCAAACCCCCCGCCGGCGTACAGCGGCCCGGTCATTGCACCCAACCTGTCGCTGCCGTCCTTTTCGCGCGTGCGCAGTCCCAAGCGGTATGCGCCGCCGCCGATCAACATTGAGCTGGCCCGGCCCAAGGCCCAGCGGATGCCGGACGGGGCAGCAGAGTCCGGGATGCCATGAGTTTGAGGGCTGTGTTAGTTTTTTGTATTAGGTTTCTGTTCTTTGGTGTTATGATATCTCGCGGAGTTTAGGATCCTCTGGACATGGGCTAGGATTTATGATTTTGTTTTCGTTGTCTTTGAAATATACTTGCTTGAATCTCTAGTCACTCTTTCATGGATAGTTTGTTGGAAAGTTCTTCTATTGTTCGTGGTTTACATATGTACGTGGTGGTAGCTATCATCTTTAGCTGATGAGCCTGCATGTCAAACTTCTTTTGGCCAGATTAGCCAAGGCGATGGCCGCGGCCACGCGTCTGCCAGGAAGCGGGCAGCGGTCCACCGCTACCGGAGCTTGGTGCACCAGCAGGCCGAGCAGCAACGGCCTGGCCATAGCCGCGGTCCTGCATAGCCCGGACCGGTGCGTCTACGAGACGCGACATGAATGCCGGCGTCTTGAGGGGGTTGAATCCGTTGCCAAACTCGGGCCACAGCCGCGACAAAAAGTCGTAGAGATGCGCCGACAGGATGCCGCAGAACATCGTGGAGAGGGCGTCGGGCCCGATCATGAGAAAGTCGGCGGCGATCATAGCGTATGGCACGAGCTGTGCGGGGATGGTTAAGAAGAAGAATTTGGCCTTGACACCGCGCTGGTCCTGCGTGCTAGTGTATGCCAATGCGATGAGGAGGGCGTGGAGCGAACCGTTCCAGACACCGATGATCAGTCTACAGAAGGTCTGGTCTGTTAGTTGGGCTCAGACTATGCATGACGCATTTGTGGAAAGGAAACGCAAACGAAAACAAAAACAAAAAAAAAGAACAAGAACAAAAAAAAGATGAATAAATGTAGGGTGCTAGAAACCGCCCGGCAACATCAACCGCTGCGCGAGTCATCCATAAGCAATCCCATCCGTATCCAGGACCCCGGACCAACCCTATATAAATATGCGAATGACGGGTCGGCCAGAGGCCCTGGGGACAATCTCCCTCATTTCCAGGAACCGTGATAGTAGAAGGGTCAAATTTTGCACTATCCGGGCAGATATTATGAGGTGCCGAAGCAGAAGAGTGAAGCAAAGAACATAAACACAAAGGAGGATAAAGCAAAACAAGAATAAAACAACTGCTGCGACTTACCATAATGAATGCTCCGACGCAGACGAGGTACCACAACATATCCTCGCGACGAGGAAACCGAGGGTTGCCCACCTCCATCTGCTTCATGTACGAAAACAAAAAGTACGGATCCATGACGATCGCCAGCTTCGGGTGCGTGATCATGAAGCAGGTAACGAGGCGCCAGATCTGCGGCGGCAAACGGAGGAGATGGGACTCCGGGTCGAAATGGAACCAGCCAAAGGGCAGGATGCCTGCATAGCAGAGAGCCGACACGCCAAACACAGCACCAGCAAATGTTCTAACCTGTTAGTGACTGGTTGGGGTGGTGTGGGTGTACACGATGGTGTTGAGGCCGTCGACGTGATGATGTGAAGAAGTTGGTTGCTTACCGAGCAATGGGCGGCTGGGCCCAGAACGCGTCCATGATTTCCGCCATTGTCTCGACTTTCGACACAGACAACGATGAGATGGGTAACGACAAGAGACAGTCAACGGGATGGTGCAAGCGTAGAGGGGGTTGCCAATGTCCGGGGTGTTGGTGGTGTGGTGTAGGATGGAAGTGGACAGAAGTAGGTTAAAAAGTTCGCTTGAGCTTTTTGGGGCTTTGGGGCGGAAGGGAAGGTGCGACAGAGGGACAACAATGGGGGGGCGCAGTGAGATCCGTTCAGCGTTCTTCAGCGAGGGCAGAAGCTACCCCGGCCAGCAGGCTGCCGCGATGACAATTCCGTCATTTCTGGGGTTGCCCTGGAATGATCTGTCAAGACGCTTCTGCGTGCTGAATTGGACGGACGGATTGATTCGAGAGAAAGCAGAGAAAAGAGAGAGGAAGAGAAAGAAAGAGAGCAATCTGTTCTTTCCGCAATTTATAATAAAAAAAGTTGGCCCGGATTTTAGCACGCCTGCCCCACTCTTGAACCTTGGAGCGCGTCTGAGTTTGCATTTGCATAAAAAGAGCGGCATGCACCGCCACACCACAGCTCCCACCTGTGGCTGGCACTTTGGCTTGCGTCTGATTGGTTCAATTGACGACCGCCAGAAAACTGGAGAGCTTTAGGAAAAATTGCACGCTGCCGGCCGAAATTGTAAAAATAATTGCGAGAGCGTCTGTGATCCCGGCGCGCAACACGGAGCTCTTTCCGGACGACTAGATATTGACGAGATATATCATACACGGCCCGCGGCTTTTTATTTAAAAAAATTATATACCAATTCCAGCCACCACCTCACACATGACCGCCGTCGCCAACTGCTCGAGGCGGCTGCTCACGCGGTCGTCCTCGGCGGCATCCCTCGTGCTTCTGCCGGCCCGGCCACAGTCCAGATGCCCAACATTAGCTGCTGCGTCAGCTGCCTCAATACCTCTCTTCAACACATCTTCCTCTTCCTTCTCTACTACCTCCTCGGCCCTTGCAAAACCTACATCCCACTACCGCCCCGGCCGCAATGCACAGGCCATGAAGGGCAGGAAGAAGCAGGTCAGCCATGGCAAGGCCGTTGCCCCCGGCGAGCGCAAAGCCTACCGCAAGCGCATCATCCTGAGCAACAACAACGCTCTCGAGGTCGCCGGTCTGCAGCAGCTCACCTCCGCCCACCTGCTCGGCGACCTTTCCCCCTCTAGTACCACCACCCCCTCCACATCACAACCACCAGCAAGCGCAGACCTAGCACAGTACTCGCAAGCGATACCACCACCCTGCGGTGGCCGCATCGTGTCCCTGCCCGATGCTCTGATCGACCAGCTCCGCGCCGCCCAGGCCTTCAAGGCCACCCAGAACTTTGCCCTCTTCCGCCACCCCAGCCTGCTCGTGCGCGCCGAGACTACCGAGCTTGTCAGCAAGATTGCCGGCACCGTCACCGACAAGAAGGGCACCGTGCGTGTCGTCGTCGACGGCAAGCGCATTGCCGGCAAGTCCACTATGCTCCTGCAGGCCATGTCCTACGCCTTCCTCAACAACTACCTCGTCTTCAACGTCCCCGAGGCCCAGGAGTTGACAAATGGCAGCACGGACTACGTCCCTGCGCCCAAGACCGACCCCGCCCAGCCTGCCCTGTTTATCCAGCCTACGGCCACCCTGCGCTTCCTGCACCTCTTCATCGAGGCCAACGCCGCTCTGCTCGGCCGCCTCAAGACCGCCCACTCGCACGACCGCCTCAACAACCCCGTCGAGGCCGGCAGCACCCTGCTCGAGCTGTGCCAGGCCGCCAAGGAAGCCGACGGTGCCTGGCCCGTCATGCAGGCCCTGCTGACCGAGCTCACCGACCCCAAGCCCGTCGGCGACGACGGCAAGCCGCTCGAGCGCGTGCCCATCATGTTCACCCTCGACGGCCTTGGCCACATCATGGGCCCGTCCGCCTACCGCACGCCTGCGTTTGCGCGCGTGCACGCCCACGACCTGTCGCTGGTGCGCCTCTTTGTCGATGCCCTGGACGGCACCACCAAGTTCCCGCACGGCGCGGCCGTGGTTGCGGCCACGACGCGCGGCAACACGCCCAAGGCGCCGTCGGTCGAGCTGGCCCTGGCGCAGCGCCTGGTGGAGCAGTCGAACGCTGCGCTGGCCCAGGGTGAAGAAAAGGCTGCGGCCCCTGTGCGTGAGTCGTACAGCAAGGCGTACGACGACCGCACCGAGGCGGCGCTGCGGACTGTCGACGTGCTGCACCTGCCAGGCGTGAGCAAGCCCGAGGCGCGGTCTCTGATGGAGTACTGGGCCGCGAGCGGTGTTGTGCGCAGCACCGTGACGGAGCAGCAGGTGACGGCGCTGTGGACGCTGAGCGGCAACGGTCTTGTCGGCGAGATGGAGCGCGCTGCTCTGCTGACCATCAAGCCCGCCCACAAGTGAGGGCGAGACGAGACGGGAAATGAGAATAAAAGAATATTCGGTGTGCGGAGGAAAATGAATAAATAAACAAGAATCAACAAAGAAAAATGTACATTAGATATCTAGCAATTGCATCTTATTTTTATCATTATTGTTGAAGCAAGTACACTTTGGGGTTGTAAAATAAAGTCTCGATTAAACAAGGCCATGTCTGGTCTCCCCTCCTCCAGTATCTCCAGAATATAAATCATTCATTTCCCAAATAACGCCAGTCCTTGGTAATAACAACAACAAAACAAACATAAACGCATAAAACATACACATATAAAAGCAAGAACCAAAAGGTCAAAAGACAAAAGACAAACTAGAGTGCATCAAACATGGAAAATCCAACTTGATCATGGCGCCCTTGCTTACTCGTCCATCTCATCCTCATCCTCCTCGGCATCGTTGGATGTGATGAATACCAGCCGGCTCATGTTTCCGGCAGTCTGCCACACATCAATCGCTGCGTACTCGTCAAGGGCAGTCAGCCACTGGTCCTCAGTGAAGCCCTTGGCAATCACCCGCTCCTTGACGCGGCGCAGGCTCAGCTCAATGCCGTGGCCGCTGCTACCGACACCACCATCCTCGTCGTCCTCGTCGTCCTCATCATCAGGGCGGCATGCGCCAGTGTCAGCAAGCGACTTGACAAAGTTGTAGATGCGGCTGCTGGCATTGGCACCACGGCGGCCAGCGCCAGGGCCGGCACCGCCAATGTTGTCCGAGTTCAAACTCTCCTTGCTAGCCTCCATCAGGCGCAGGGCCTCGTCAACATCGTACCGGTCGACAGCGTTACTGAACCGCAGACGAGCCAGCGCCTGGGCCAGACGGACAACACCCAGCAGCGTACGCGGTGTAGTGTGAGTGAACTGCTTGCCGCGCTTCTCAGCGCGCTTCTGCTGCTCGCGCATGCGCACGTACGTCTTGATCATGTACTCCGAGGCCTCCTCAGGCACGACAGGACGATAGGTGCGCGCACGGGCGACGTACGCGCGGACCTCGTGTGGTGTGAACACGACATCCTCGGTGGTGCCAACATTGGGGTGACGGCCGTGCATGTGGACGTAGGCAACGTGCTTAGCCAGCTGCGAGTCAGTATCGCGCGATGGTGTGTCCAGCAGCAGGAACATGACATCGAAACGCGAAAGCAGGGCGGCAGGAAGGTTGATGTTCTCGACGGGCGAGATGCGCGGGTTGTAGCGACCGTAGATAGGGTTAGCTGCCGCCAGGATCGATGTGCGGGCGTTCAGCGTTGTCGAAATACCGGCCTTGCTGATGCTGATTGTCTGCTGCTCCATGACCTCGTGAATGGCAGTCCGATCGTTGTCGTCCATCTTGTCAAACTCATCAATACAGCAGATACCGTTGTCGGCAAGCACCAGTGCACCACCCTCCAGAACCATCTCGTCGGTGACAGGGTCGCGCATGACGGCGGCCGTCAGACCGACGCCACTGCTACCACGGCCCGAAGTGTACACACCACGCGGCGCCACCTTGGAAATGTACTTGAGCAGCTGCGACTTGGCCACACCGGGGTCACCCATCAGGCAGATGTTGATATCACCACGAATTTTCATACCATCACCCATCTGTTTCGTGACACCACCGACAAGCAGGAGCAGGAGTGCCTTCTTGACGTCGAGGTGGCCGAAAATCTCGGGCGCAATCGACTTGGCAAGGTACTCGTATACCTGACCCGACTGGCGGAACTGCTCAATGCGGCGCACCAGCTGGGGTTCGATCTTCATGTCCTCGTACGCCTTCTTGTGCTGCACAATATGGTGAGCCTCGAGGAAGGTGTCAGTCAGGAGACCAGCACGCATGGCCTTGAAACCAGTGTATGCGGTGGGCAGGAAGATTCCGGAAATGTCGACAACGTCACCGGGGTTGACGCGGCGCACCAGACTGCCGTAGCAGAGCACAGTCAGTGTGCGGGGGATCTGGCCGATAGGGACCTGCTCGGCGAGCTCCTGGACCTTGACCTCCTGGAAAGGCTGGAACTTGGAAGCACGCGACGAGGGCTGCAGCTGGCCGCTGGACTGGTTCTTCTTGCAGGCTTCCGAGGGGCAAGAGATGAGGGGAGCAAACTGCTTGTCGTTGACAGGCTGGAAAATCTCGCAGCCACAGCGGTCACATGTGTAGGCGCTAACCTGGGCGATGGGCTTGACGTCGGTGACACGGGTAGCAATGGCACGGATAGTGATCAGGCGGCCAATGTCCTCGCCGCGCACGTCGCGCACAGCCTGGGGCTTGGTAGGGTGCTCGAGAGTCGAGGTGCGGGGCTTGAAGACGAGGGTGTAGCGGCGTGTAAGCTCGGCCGGGAAGGCGTCGTCGGTCATGGTCGGGTCACCCATGGCTTCGGCACCGTCGCGCAGCTCGCGGTTGCGCAGCTTGCGACGAGCCATCAGGACGTCGAGGACATCGTCCTTGAAGCTATATAGGTTAGTCAGTTGTCGACGTTACTTGTTGTTAGCCAGTAAAACTCACGAGACATCTGTGCTGGGCTCTGGCAGCAGCTCGTCGACGGCCTGGGACAGGATCTCGACGTAGTGCTTTGCGTTGATCTCGATGGATCTGGTGAGGTTCTGGTCGCTACCAGTGTCGGCCTCGAACTGGTTTGTTAGCTCGTGCTCATAGATGTTCTTCCCGACTTTCTCTTCACATCCTCTCGGCCTCCTGCCAGCCTCCTCTCATCCCGCGCTACAAGTATGACGTACTGATGATAGGTCGTCGAGGTCAATGCAGATCTCGTTGATTTTGCGATCGGCCAGGTCTTTGAGCATCAGGCGGTACTTGAGCTGGGGTTGCCGCCGTGCGGCCTTCTCCTGTGCACGGCGCGCGCTGGCCTCCTCGTCCTCCTCGGCAAAGTCGTACTCGTCGCTCAGGTCGTCGTCGTCAATGTTGATGTTGCCGAGCGCATGGGTGATGGCGTGCTCGGGTGTGGTCTTGTACGAGCCCAGGAACTCTTTGAAGCCATCTGTGACAGTTAGTTACTGAAGCACTCAAGCTTCTGCATCCCAGAGTATCACCTACCGAGCTGCTTGTTGTAGTCTACATTCGACTTGTAGGTGTAGAGCCGTTCCGCCATTGCTGCGGATAAGCCAACTGGCGGTTTGTTGTGGAGGGAGGTGAGGGTAAGGCGACAGTGTCAAAACACAAGCTGATTTTTGAGAATCAAGCAATGTGGCGGTGAGGGTCGCAAAGTCGTTTAGCGCAAACTGCAAGTATCGCAAATATCGCAAACTCAAAAGTCGTGATGATTGGAAATAATCAAAAAAGAGGGGGAGAAATTTGGATGCATGCACTTTACGGAGCACGGAGTACGAGTGGTGGTGGCTCTTTCCCTATTTTCTCTTTCGCTCCTTCCTGGTTGCCGTCCTTATGCCTGTCGTTACTAGGGAGGCTGGGAAAGTTTGAGTGGCCCCCCCCTGCCGCCAGGAACGCGCGACCAAAAACGCGCCAGGGACCGCTTTTCAACGCGACTTCTCGCGTTTAATTGAAATCCACAGCAATTGTGGCGCATGAATCGGCACCAGCCACAACCTGACTCTAGTCCTCTCGACCCCCTTTTAGCAGTCACAAGCCTCGGCAAGCAGCGGCGGTTGCTTTCCCCATTTACCATTTTCGGGCCAATTAGCACGAGCACAGAAAGTACGGGGTAATCAGTTGTGGGAAGGAGCAAGTGACAACAGCACTGCTGACTTAGCTTGAGTATTGCCGCGACATTGTCCCCACGATCCACGATCACAAGACAAAAAGCAACGACGTCCGTTTTTTCGTCCATCTTTGTCTTGTTGACATTTGCGACATCTGCGACACTGCGCACCTTTGGCAGACGATACACACTCACCACCTGTGCCATACGTCGCCTACACTCCCAAATACAGCATTATGCCGCCGCGCAGGAACGGGCAGTCCACCGTGGCCGAGCTGTCGCTGGTGCAGCTGCAAAAGTGCTTTGTGAACCTGCCGGCGTCACTGGTCAACGTGCTGTTGAATGTCGATACAGTATGTCTGTCACAGGGGTACCAAGCGTGCTTCGCTTCTAGTTGCTAACTGTCCAGCCCATCCAGAATGTTGTCATCGAGCTCAGCTACCGCGCCCCGGGCCCCCCACGAACCGACAGCTCCGGCCCGCCGACCTCGGTTCAAAAATCCATCTTTGTTGGCTGGACCGGCATGCCCAGTCGCCGCAAGCTGACGTCCCTTGTCGGCCGTGACAGCATCACCAGCAATGCCCGCGGCGGTGCCGGTGGCCGTCCGGCTGTCAACGACACAGAGGTCAATGTCGTCGAGATTGACGCCACCTTTGCCAACACCCTCGGCCTGCACGACGGTCAGAAAGTCACAGCCAGCATTCACCTCGACCCACCACTAGCACACACGATAAATATTGAGCCACTGACGCCCGAGGACTGGGAGATGGTCGAGTTGCATGCGACATTCCTTGAGCTCAACCTCATGAACCAGATCCGCGCCCTGCCAAATCCTTCGTACTCCGACTCCTCGTCTGGCGGCTTACCCATTCCTCCACACCCCCTCACCCTACACTTGTCGCCGACGTCCACTGCCAACATCAAAGTCTTGTCTCTCGAGCCTGCCCTTCCCTCTGACGCGCCCTTTGCCAAGGTGGCCCCCGACGCCGAGGTCATTGTGGCCCCCAAGACGCGCGCAAAACCGTCTCGCAGCAGCAGAGAAAACCGTAGTATCGCCAGCACATCCAAGAAGAGCGGGGCCAGCACATCAAGGGGACGGAGTGCACGGGAGGAGCGGAAACCTGCTCTTTTCCTGCGTGCCGTCGACCGCGCCCTCTGCGATGAGTGGTTCGATGAGGATATTGATGTTGCCGACAACGGTCTTGCTATCTGGGTGGACCGGGATCTCTTAATACCAAACGAGTTCCGTAGCCTGAAATGGGCAACTGTGACCCTGCTACGCGCAAATGGACCCCAGGCACCGAAGCAGCAGCCCTCAGCAGGAGGAGAGATCATTATCGGCGGCGGTGCTGGTGCGCCAGCAGGTGGCAACGCACCCGCAACCGCAACTACGACGACAACGGAATCGGCAGCGCGGATCGTTGTGCAAATACGCCCATGGGATGATCCGCCAAACGGCCAAACAGCAGCACTGTCACCTGCCCTGTGTCGGGCACTCAGCTGCCAGGGCATTGTTGGCGGCGTTGCCAAAATCGAGCCGGCGTCGCAGCCACTTGTGCCGAAGCTGGTCCAGAAAATCAAACTATATCCCTTTGAAGACAGTGCTGCCAGTTCCAAGCAGATTGCATCACTCAAGTTTGGCGGCGAGTCGCAGCAAGAAAAGGATGACATGATTAAGCGGATAAAGGCTTTTTACGGCGGAAAGTCACCGCAGGGTGTCTTCCAAGGCCCTCTGACAGATGGTCTGGTCCTGGGCCTGCACAGTGGCCCCGAGCGGGCACCCACAGGCTGGTCTGGAGGTTTCCTGAAACTTTCTGTCGCACCCTCTGACGGCTCTTCAGACTCCGTCAAATGGGTTCTTGGCTCTGCCGTCAACAGCAGCGTTTTCGAGGTTCAGCCGGCGATTGTCAAGCCGTCCTGGCTTCAGGAGGCTGAAAACAGTGCTGCAACTCTGCTGTCACCGTCCCAGCCCGCCCTGGTCGGTATTAACAGCATTTTATCGGACCTGCAGACTCACTTGTCACACTCGTCGTCTGTCCTGCTTACCGGTGCCCTTGGATCTGGCAAGACGTCTGTTGCTCAACACATTGGCGACGTGCTCAAGACGAGCGAGTTCTTCCACGTGTCATATCTTGCATGCCGCAAGCTGGTCAATGAGGAGAGCAAAATCGCTACCATCAAAGAGACTCTGAACCGTCTGTTCATGAGTGCCAGTTGGGGTGCCCGGCTGGGCGGCAAGTCTCTTGTCATCCTGGACGATCTTGACCGCCTATGCCCGGCCGAGACGGAGCTTGTCGTGCAGAGCGAAGAGGGCCGCAGCCGGCAGATCAGCGAGGGCATTTGCACGATTGTCCGTCAATACTGCACTCGCGACAGCAATGTGGTCCTGCTGGCCACAGCACAGGGCAAAGACACTCTACACAATGTCGTCGTTGGTGGCCATGTAGTGCGCGAGATTGTCGATCTCAAGGCTCCCGACAAGGATACTCGACGCAAGATTATGGAGAACTTTGCGCGGCAAAATGCCCTCGATGCCGCACAGGCCGAGAAGCAATTTGTACCAGCTGCGGCCAGCAGCCGCGGCAACAGCAGCAGCCGGCCTACCACGGCGGACGGCAGTGCAGCCAGCGAAGACGGCAACTGGATGATGGACGGTGCCAGCCAGACGAGCCGGCGCGACTCCATGGCAGCAGGCGGTGCGGGCGGCGACTGCGCCTTTGTTATCCAGGAGGGTCTCGACTTCTTAGATGTTGCCGGCGATACAGACGGCTTTATGCCGGGCGATCTGAGCCAGCTCGTCTCAAGAGCCAAGAATGAGGCGCTGGTGCGGTCCATCTCCGTGTCGACAGGCAATGGTGCCGCGGGCGACGACGTGTCGAGCATAGTGCCTCTTGACCGCGTCGACTTTGACCGCGCCCTCAAGGGCTTTACGCCGACGTCGCTTCGCAATGTGACGCTGCAGCACTCGACGACCAAATTTGACAGCATTGGCGGCCTGCACGAAACGCGCCGTGTGCTGCTGGAGACGCTGGAGTACCCGACCAAGTACGCACCCATCTTTGCAAAGTGCCCGCTGCGGCTGCGGTCTGGTCTTCTGCTGTACGGCTTCCCCGGCTGTGGCAAGACCTTGCTGGCCAGTGCCGTTGCTGGCGAGTGCGGTCTCAACTTTATCTCGGTCAAGGGCCCCGAAATTCTCAACAAGTACATTGGTGCGTCTGAGAAGTCGGTGCGCGACCTGTTTGAGCGCGCGTCGGCCGCCAAGCCATGTGTGCTCTTCTTTGACGAGTTCGACTCGATTGCGCCCAAGCGTGGCCACGACTCTACGGGCGTTACCGATCGTGTCGTGAACCAGCTGCTGACGCAAATGGACGGTGCCGAGGGTCTCTCCGGCGTCTATGTGCTGGCCGCCACGTCGCGGCCCGACCTGATCGATCCTGCGCTGCTGCGTCCCGGTCGTCTCGACAAGTCTTTGCTATGCGACTTCCCCGACGCCACCGACCGTGTGGATATCTTCCGTGCGCTAGCCAAGAAGGCCAAGATGAGCGCCGACGTGATTGGCGAGGACGGCAAGGACTTGAGCCAGGAGAGCGACGATATGCAGACGCTGGCCAAGCGGACTGAAGGCTTCTCGGGTGCCGATCTGCAGGCTCTGGTATCCAACTCGCAGCTTGAGGCGATTCACGACGCGCTCAAGGACCGCGAGCCGCAGGATGCACCGGCCACCAACGGTGCAGCAACAACCAATGGCGGCAGCCGCCGGAATGCCAAGAAGGCTACAACTAATACTGCGGGCACTGCTGGTGGCTCATCATCATCGGCACACAGCTTTGTCACATTCCGCTACGGCGAGCAGGTGGCCGGCGATGCCGACTCGCAAGTCCTAACACGTTCCGCCGCCATAGCTGAGCGTGCAGCGATTACGGCCAAGCTCGACAGCATCCGGTTGGCACGGCGCCGCGAGCGGACTGCTAAGCGGCCCGGGTCTGCTGGCGAGTCCGCAGCGGCCGACCTCAAAGACGCCACGACGTCGAGCCGGGACATTGTGATCCGGTGGAAGCATGTCTACAAGGCTCTGGAGGCGACGCGCGCGAGCATCAGTGCGCAAGAGCGGCGGCGGCTGGAGCGGATCTACGAGGAGTTTGTTGTTGGGCGCAGCGGCGAGATGAAGGATGGCCAGGGCAGCATGGAGATTGGCGGCCGGACGAGCTTGATGTAGGGTGGTGCATTTCTAGAGAGAAAAAAAACAGTCACATGAAGATACAGCGGCATTTTAATGATGCCAATATTGTAAATTATTCAAGCAATGAAATAAAACTAAAATCAAAAGAGTGTCGGCGGTCGAGGTTACGTCGATGTCGAGGTGGGTCATGTGATACAGTGTGAATTGTTCGGCGATGTGCACTATGACACTGTGTCTCCCCACACCCATCGACCACTGATAGGCGCTGGAATTGCAAGCTTCCGGCTGTTGAGCAAGCTGCATCAATGCTGCGACCAGAGCGCAGGCGTCAGACGGACGGTCGATACTGATCTGATGACGGACTTTGAGAGACATGCCCTCTTTCAGATAAAATCTGTAAGCCTGGCAAATGCGTACGGCCGCACGTAAATCCGAAAATGCATCGTGCGCTCACCGGTGGTATCGTCGAGTCCACCGCTACCAAGACGGCGGCATGTTGAGACAAAACGTAGTGATCTATATAAGACGAAAACTGAAATGGCAGATTCATTCTTTTATATTTTTATACAATTATATTTTAATGAATTCCACGGAGACTAGAAGCTTGTCCACTTTCTTTGGTGCTTTGTAGCCGTGTCTGTTTTGTACCGCCCTCTGCAGTCTGCTCGCTCTTTCCCCACTTGGAGATAATACATAACGTCAACTCTACCGCATCGTCTCTTATTTGAATCCTCTCTTTCTCCTCTGTTTCTTCTCTTCTGCCCTTTCTCTATCCCTTGACAGACATCGCCCTCATGTTTGCAGCACGATTCCGGCCGCTAGTCAAACCTCTCGTCCGTTCAAGAATTGCCGTATGTTTTTTTTGTCGACTTAAAAACGTCTTCTAGATCGAGCTTGCTTTCATCTGCTGACAAACCAGTTTGCGCCCATCCGCACCATGCAGATCCAGTCCATTCCCATGTGTACGTAGGCTCTACACTTCTCGTGGTGTTTGCATATATATATCTAACAGTCTAGGGGTCGGCAGCAGCGACAACTATGCCTACCTTGTTGTCGACGATGCCTCCAAAGACGCCGTCATCATCGACCCGGCGCATCCTGACGAGTAGGTTCTCTCTCGGCTTGACGTCAAGTGTTTGTATACTAACTATCAGGGTCGCCCCCGTCTTGAAAAAGGCCATTGATGCCGGCACCATCAACCTGACCGCCATCGTCAACACTCACCAGTATGTTTTTCTTCCCGGATATCCCAATATCTTCATCTCATATGATGACTAATCATACAATCATCAGCCACTGGGATCACTCTGGCGGCAACTCAAAACTGGTACGTCTTCTTTTTTTCCCTTCATCTATGAGCCCTATTCTGACTGCCAGCGCTCGCTTCTTGGCTTGCCGAACCTGCCCATTATCGGCGGCAAGGACTGCCAGGATGTCACCCAGACCCCGGCCAACGGCGCCTCGTTCAAGATCGGCTCGGCCATTGCCGTCAAGGGCCTGTACACGCCATGCCACACCCAGGACAGCATCTGCTGGGTAATGGAGGAGGGCTCGAAGAAGGTGGTGTTCACGGGCGACACGTTGTTCCATGGCGGCTGTGGCCGGTTCTTTGAGGGCACTGCCGCCGAGATGCACACAGCCCTCAACGAGACTCTGGCGTCGCTGCCGGACGAGACAGTCGTCTACCCCGGCCACGAGTACACCAAGTCGAATGCCAAGTTTTGTATTTCCGTGCTGCAGAGCGCTGCCGTCAAGAACCTTGTGGCCTTTGCCGACGCACACGCCGAGACGCAGGGCCAGTTCACAATCGGCGACGAGAAGGAGCACAATGTATTTATGCGCGTGACCGACCCGGAGATTCAAAAAGCCACGGGCGCGACCGAGCCGGTAGCCGTCATGGCCAAGCTGCGCGAGATGAAGAACAATTTCAAGTAGACGAGTTCAAGTCAGTAGAGTAAACTAAGAAGAGCTTTTATTCCAACGCCGTCGATGACGTTTACTACAGCAAGTGACAACGAGTCGTCACAGTAGACAGGCAAGACTGCAGCAAACAGATGAACAGAAGAACAAAAGAGCCACAGAACAAGAGACCGATAAAAGACAACAGATCCAGATAATCAAAAACAATAACGATACTGATCAAGATATAAAGCAAGGATAGTTGTGCAAGTCAAAACAATGACCAAAAAATGATAAATGATAAAAAAAAACGAAACAATGAGATAACAATGGCAAGAAAATTAGACAAAAAAACGCCATCCCAAGAACAGAAACCAATCCTAAGCGAACAGTATAGAGACAAGGAAAATAATCGAAAAAGAAAACCAAGGCAAGTTTTTCTTGACAAGTTCAGGGACACAAGTGGCTGTTTAGTCGCTGTCGCTGTCGTCAGCCTTCTTGGCCTTCTTGGCCTTCTTCTCGGCCTTGCGGCGCTTGCGCTCGGCCTTCTCCTCGGCAGTCTCGCCCTCGTGCTTGCTCTTGCGCTTCTTGGCGTCCTCGGTGGCAGGGGTCTCGGCGGCAGCGGCCTCGCTCTTGGCAGGGGTGGCGGGGACGGCGGCAGTGGCGGCGGCGGCAACGGCGGCAGACGAGGCGGGCACAGCCTCGCCGTCCTCGAGGGGCTTGTTGTAGTCAATGTAGCCAGACGACCACTTGGCGGGGGTGGCCTCGTTGGGGCGGCCAAACTTGTCGAGCTTGCCGTCAGCCTTGAGCTTCTTCTTCTCGGCAGCGACCGGGCCGAGGCCCCAGCGGCGCGGGTACAGGTCGCGCTCCATGATGCAGCGCTTGACCTTGGCGACGACGCCGTGGTCGCAGGTGCTCATCTCGACGGTGGACATCTGGGCGATACCAATGGCAATGGCCTCGCCCTTGGTGGTCATCAGCACAACCTCCTCGTGCAGCTCAATGCCGGCCTCGTAGCGCAGCAGACCGGGCAGCATCAGCTTGGCACCGTAGCAGACGGCGTTGACGGCGCTGTCCTTGACGACCAGGCGCTTGTACGAGAGCAGCAGCGACTCGAGCGGCTGGATGATGTTGCGCAGGTACGACTCGTCGCGGGTGTTGTCGAAGAGCCACTGGGCGTCGAGGACGTCGTGCAGGGTGACGAGGCCCTGGCTCTCGCCCATGGCACCGGAGCGCACACGGCGCAGCTCCTGCATGTGGGCACCGACACCGAGCATCAGACCCAGGTGGACACACAGCGTACGCATGTAGGTACCAGCCTCACACGAGGCCCAGAAGACAAAGAGACCGCGCTCGTTGTCAAACTCAATGACCTTGGACTCGTAGATGGAGCGCACACGGAGCTGGCGCTTGACGGCGGAGATCAGAGGGGGGCGCTGGAACAGAGCACCGGTCAGGGTCTCGAGGGCGCGGGCAACCTCGGCCTCGCCACCGGCAACCTTGCCGTGGAGCCGGGCAATGCACACGTACTCCTTACCAGCACCCTGCTGGGACTTGACGAGGCGCGTGGCGCGGTCGACGCAGACAATCAGGCAGCCAGTGACCTTGGGCTGTGCGGGTTAGCAACGACGGTCATGATGGGATTTGGGGGGGGGTTGAGGATTTTGAAGACGCTGCGAGGCTCGATTCAACTTACGTCAAGGGTACCGGAATGACCAGTCTTCTCGGCGCTGAAATTAGTTAGCAAGTGTGTCGTGTGAAGCGTTTCTTGGCTGCTGGCATCCTGGCGATTCAAGGCTCGGTGTCCTCTTCGTCCTCCGTCCTTTCTCTCCTCTCTTCTCCTCGTTCATGTCGTCTGGGTTCTCCCGCTCGTCCTCTCTCTTGCCGCTTAATCTGCCATTTGCCAGCTGCACATATTGTCGTTCGTCTCCAAAACCTACCGGAGAATGCGCTTGATCCAGGCGACAACCTCGTGACTCGACGGGTTCGAGGGCTTGTCCAGGTTGATGACACCAGAGCTGATGTACGACTTGAGGTCGCGCTTCAGGGGGGCGCTGCCGTGGGGGATGGGGGTGAAGTGGCCGGTACGGATGTGCACTGTCTGGTTAGTTTTGACTCTCGCTTTCAAACTTGTCCAGCGTTCTGGCTGGACGGTCTGTTCTGGACGTGGACGCACGCTTGTCAAAGTTCTTGAGCAGCAGAGGCCACTCGCTGGTGTCGACCGCAGGCGAGGTAGCCTGCGGCTTGATGGTGTATTCGTCCGACATGTTGATGTTGTGAAGGATGTGTCGATAATATGATGTCGTCGGGTATCAAATGCTGACGAAAAACAAGAACCGATGTAAGGATGTCAAATCGGCGAGCTCCAAATTTTTTCGATTAGAACTTTTTTTCCTGGATGGACCTAGAGGAAAAAAGTTTAAAGGAAAAAAAAAAAGAAAAGAGGCGCTAGTTCAGAATTATATGGGGCTTTGGCGGCATTGTAAGTTCTGGTTGGATGCTTTTGGCAGAATGAGATAAGATAAGAAATATGGGCGGTCAGCATCACCAGCCACATCTCTGTACTGCCACTGTCTCTTTGATGATTATATAATCAACGAACGACATGCCATCCTCAACCCGATCTCTCGATGCTGCGACAGCTTTATTTTCATGTTTTCTATCTTTGTGTACCCGGTCAGCAAGTGGTCGATTTATCTACATATTTTGGTGGGGCGAAAACGAAAGCAATGGCAAAGCTAGAAGGTAAGCAAGAACAGGTAAGTATTATGAAAGAAAATTATTAAAAAGATTTTTGTTTCTGTTTCTGTTTTCCTTTTTCTCTTTTTTTTTTCATGTCGAGTGATTTTGTAGCTAGGCAAACTACCAAAAGTCTACTGTTTAGCTTACTCTGGTACGTCTATCATTTTACCTGCTTCTGTTTTTGCAAACCGGCTCGAGATATACTCCGCGTGCTTTTGTTGAGGTGTCTTTCGTGATTCCGTGTTAGTTAATAAATGCACAGTCCTGTTAATTTTATTCAATTCATGCAATAGCAACCATTTGGATATACTCAAAAACCTCTTGCCCATCGTGCTATCATACATCTATGCAACACCTATCGGCCTCGGCGTCCATGTGCCCGTAAGCCGCGTCCAGCGCGGCCGTTTGGCCGGTACCTCTTCAGAGTATTCGTCTGCATCGTCCTCGTCGTGAACGTCCTCGGCGTCTTCTTTTGATTCAGCGCCATCGACCTCCATCACATCCTTGTCCTCCTTGTTGTCCTCAATTTTCTCGTCACTCTTTATTGTGTTGAGACTAGACAGGGCCTCCCGGTTGCGAGCCATTGATGCTCGCATAGCAGCCAGGTCGAGGTTGGCTGCCGTCCAGGTTTTTGGTGCCGCAGAAGCAGGAGCAGGAGCAGGAGAAGGAGCAGGCACGGCTACTACCACTGGAGCTGTCGGCTTTTCTGTTCGTGGCCGTTTGCGTGAGACTGGTCGGGCCGTGTCCAGCTCCCCTAGCTGCCCAGTCTGCCCCGTGCTACCCCATTGCAAGACAGCTTGTGACAGCTGCCGTATCCTTGCGCGACGTTCGGCAGTTGCATCGTCAAAGCCTAGCTGAAAGTGTGCCGCCAGTTCTGAGTCTGCCAGTTTTGATAGCTGTGCCAGTTCTGACAGCAGCCGCACCTCGCCCCAGCGCGCAATACAAGTTGGTGGAAGAGGACGGTCTGAAGAGACGCACCGCTGCATAACCTTTTTGAGAGATGCACTCCCAGGCTCTGCAGTCTCAATCTCATTCTCAACTCCAGAAAGATCAGTGCCGTCGCCCACACCCGCCCAGTAGTAGTCGTAGATCCAAGCCAGCGCCTGTTGTGATGCCGACCGCAGTCGCCGCAATGACGGCAGCGCTTCGTGTGTGACTTGGTGGCGCAGCTCGACAAAGCCCGCCGGCAGGCCAATGTGCTGGGCGAGCCCGTGCATGGACATTTTGCGCGCGCGGTCCTGCTGGCCGTCGAGCAGGCCGGTGACGAAGCGTGCAAAGGCGGCAGCGTAGGCGGCGCGCGCCGCGACTGGCGAGTTGTCTCCAAGGATGGCGGCCGTCAGGAGAGCTGTCGACTCGACCATGTGCGGACAGAAGCCGCGCTGCATCCAGATGGTGACGCGCGCGACGGCCTCGCGGCGGACGGCATTGCTCTCGGGGGCGTCGGTGCCGGTGAAGACGGCGGCGAACGAGGCGGCGCCGCGGGGGTAGAACTGCTGGCGCACGGCGAGAAGCTCACGGCGGTCGCGCCATGGCGTGAATATATAGTGGACCATCTTGGCGTTTAGTTGGTGAGCTCAAGATGGGCTTTTGATATTCTTGGTGCAGCGAGGTGAGGTGAGAGGTTGAAGTTATAGATTTAAAGTGGGTCTATTCCCAGCACAATCGACTCTCACTACATCACGCAGACATTCAATTCGTTCAACTTTACATGTATAGCTTGATGTCTATTCAATGAGGGCTGCTTTGTATTATTCTATATAAAGGGGAAAAAAGTTGATCTGCCGACGTCGCAGTGTAGCATTGTCGCTCGCCTCCAGGAACAGAAAAAGATCTCATACTCTCAAATTTTGTTCACCACCTTGGATCGGCGTAATTGAGCATGGCCCCACTTGACTCATAGCCTCTTCTCCGTATCAACACGCCGACCTCTATCATTCGACTCGGAACTTGTAACAGCTACGACTCATCTCATACGACTCATACCCATGTTTTGTTTCTGATACGACTCGGTCCTGTTTACCCTGGTATAAAACTCGTGTCGTCTGTTTTCCTTCAGTCTTCAGTCCTCAGTTACCCCAGCTTCTCCATCTTCACCATGTTTCCCCGGACGCCGGTCTTCGGCCTCGCCAAACGGGCCACGGCCTCGACCACAGCCACCGTCAATGTTGGCTTCGCTACTGCCACTGCTCGCTACTACTCGGCTCCCGTCGGCAATGCCATCCCGCCCGCCAAGAAAAAGTATGTGCCCACGCGCGGCTCCTACCCTCAGGGCTTCCGCGTCGGCGGCGTCGTCGTCGGCGTGAAGCCCAACAACACCACCAAGCCCGATCTCGCCATGTTTGTGTCGGATGTGCCCGCGGCCGCCGCGGCCGTCTTCACCAAGAACAAGTTCCAGGCGGCGCCCGTCACCTTCTCGCGCGACCTGCTCAAGAAGTCGCCGCTCGTGCAGTCGGTGCTGATCAACTCGGGATGTGCAAACGCAGTCACGGGCAAGGGCGGGCTCGAGGATGCGGCCAAGATGGCGGCGGCAGCCGACTCGGCGACAGGCGGCAGCGGCACGCTGGTGATGAGCACGGGCGTCATCGGCCAGCGGCTGCCGATCCAAAAGATTCTGGACGGCGTGCCGCGCGTCCACGCCGGGCTGGGCAGCTCGCACGACCACTGGCTGGCGGCGGCCAAGGCCATCTGCACGACCGACACCTTCCCCAAGCTGATTTCCAAGTCGTTCACGCTCCCCTCGTCCTCGACCGAGTACTCGATTGCCGGCACGACCAAGGGCGCCGGCATGATCCACCCCAACATGGCGACCCTGCTGGGCGTCGTGGCCACGGATGCGCCGCTGGCCCCCGAGGCCCTGTCTCCGCTGCTGAAGTACGCCGTGGACCGCTCGTTCAACAGCATCACGATCGACGGCGACACCTCGACCAACGATACCGTGGCGCTGCTGGCCAACGGTGTCGCCGGCGGGCCGACTATCGGCACCGACAGCAGCAGCCCCGACTACATTGCGTTCCGCGACATCCTGACCGAGTTTGCCGCCGAGCTGGCGCAGCTGGTGGTCCGCGACGGCGAGGGTGCGACCAAGTTTGTGACGATCCGCGTGACCGAGGCGGCGTCCGAGGTGGACGCGCGCCGCATTGCCAGCACGATTGCCAAGTCGCCGCTGGTGAAGACGGCGCTGTACGGCAAGGACGCCAACTGGGGCCGGATCCTGTGCGCGACGGGCTACTCGCTGATTTCCGAGCCGGGCGAGGCCGAGACGGAGACTGCCGCGATCGAGCCGACCAAGACGAACGTGTCGTTTGTGCCGACCGACGGCACGGCGGAGCTGAAGCTGCTGGTGAACGGCGAGCCGGAGGCGGTGGACGAGAAGCGCGCGGCGGAGATTCTGGAGCTGGAGGATCTCGAGATCCAGGTGCGTCTGGGCACGGGCAAGGCCGAGGCCACCTACTGGACGTGTGATTTCAGCCACGAGTACGTGACGATCAACGGCGACTACCGGACATGATGTTTTTTTTATAGTTTTTTTTAGTTTTTGTTTTAAAATGAGTATATGAAGATCTAGTTAATAAAAGTGTTTATGGGTATCTATGAACAAATGAAAGACGAGTAATGGTAGTGAACGAATCAAATAATGGAAAAAACGATAATAGTAAAAATATAGTATAATAGAAATTTTATAAACAATCCATGCCGTGTTTGTATCCAAAACACCAGTTGCTATCTGACCATTCGACGTAGACAGTGAGTAAACAAGTGAAAAGTGAAAAAGTAAAAAGAAACTAAATAAAAAACAAAAACTCCGCGAGGAGACCGTTCCCATGGATATCCTATTCTAATAAAGTGATAATAAAAGAAAAAGAGCAGACAAAAAGAAACCCATGATCCTGCTATGATGATATCCCGTCCTGTATGCTATGTAGAGATAATGAAATAGAAAATAACAAAAAAGACAGTAAAGAAATCGTAATCGTGTCGTCATAACAAAAGAAATTGTAAAGTGCTGTAGGAGCAGTCGAAAGAGATGTAAAGAAGGAGTAGAGGAAGAAGAAAGGAGACGCTCTAGTTGGAGTCCTCGCCTTCGGCATCCCGCTCGTCGTCGTCTTCGTCGTCCATGTTCTCGGGCGGCTCCCACGAGTCCTCCAGCTTCAGGCCCTTGCCCGTGGGCGTAGCCATGGCCGAAGGAGCCGTGTACGAGACACCCAGCATCTGGGCCACCGACGAGCAGTACCTCTGCAGCATAGCGTCAAACGCCTTGAAAGACTCAAAGGACTCAACGGGGCCAAAGAACTCCAGCGACTTCTCGGGCGGGTCGTACAGGCCCATGCCGACGAGGATCTCGCCGTCCGCGTCGTCGTCGGCGGTGGCCTCGGGGACGGAGACGACCTCGACGGCGGCGGCAGGCTCGCTGTTGAGCGTGCACATGGGCGGCGTGCGCGGGGCGCGGATGGCGTAGGCGTACTCGGACGAAGCCGACGACGCCGTGTCCAGCGAGGGCACATTGGCGGCCATGTTCATGCTCATGCTGAGCTGCATGTTGTGCATGGCGACCTGCTGGCGGCACTGCTCCTGCTGCTGGCGGTAGATCTGGTCCTGCTCGAGCTCGACATCGACGTCGAGCGAGGGCGGCAGGCTGATCAGCGGCGGGCAGTCGGGCGAGGGCAGCTTGTCAAACATGGCGGCGCCGCTGGGGACGGGCAGCGTAGAAGGAGACAGGGCCCACGGGTTGGGGCTGTAGTACTGAGGGTGAGGCTGGTGGGCGGGCATCTCGTAGGAAGAGATGTAGGGCGAGAAAGCAGTCGATGGCGAAGTCTGGTTGGAGTAGGCGGAATAGGCCATGTCGTCTGCCAGCAGAGGGGTGGTGGAGGTGGTGGTGGTAGATGTGTTGGTGTTGAAGAAGTACTGAGGAGGCATCAGGTAGTTCTGGTTGCTGCTGCTGGGGTGCCAGCTGACAGGCCGTGCCGGACGGGATGCCATGGTGGCGGAGGGCGGCATGCGTTTCCGGATGATGGAGGACGTCGGGCTGTTGCTGGCGCTGCTGGGCTTGACGACACGCATGGCTGAGGATTGAGACGAGCGGGAGTGGCGTCTGCGGATGGTAGATGTGGAGGAGGAAGAAGCGGCGACGGCCGCGAGCTGGCGAGAGATGTCTTGGTAGAAGGCATCATTTGTCTGCGGGTATGAAGGCGTCGACAGTTGTGATGGCATCTGTGATGGTTGTGTCTGGATGTATAATGGTGCTTGCGGCATGGCAAGCGGGTTGCCATAGAGGAACGACATTGTGAAGAGGTGGTGGTGGTGGTGGTAGAGACAAGGTTGTGAGTTGACGAGATACCAAGAGAAGAGTTGAGAGTTGAGGTTGAAAATGTTTTGTTGAAAAGAGTCGAAAGAGTCTTGATATATATCAGAGAATGTCGACAGAAATCACAAAAGGAAGAGAGACGTCGGGTCGATCTATTAAAAGGGATAATGAGATATGGATAGTCTCAGAGATGGGGAAGCATCGTATATCAATGTCCCATCCACAGATGTGGTACCGGCAATATCAAAACCAAAGTATCAAAACACACATATCACAAAGTCATAAAGAAACATCTAAAAAAGAACCAAAGAAGCATGGAACAAATAAAGAAAGGATGGACCTCCCCCCCGGGCCCAGATTAAGTCTCATCCTTGAACGACATCTCCATAATAAGTTTTTAGATTTAGTCCTGGGGTGGTCTAGGGGGGTGTTTTAGTTTTGCTCGTTTGTTGTCATACTGAGTGAGTAGCTGGGGGTGTGATGAAAGATGGGCAGTCGGTCTGTCGTAGCCCACTCTGACTACTAAGTGGCTGCTATGGGTGTCGTATTGTACGAAGACAGTACATAGTCGATATCGATGTGCATACAGGGAGAAAAGGTACCGTATTGTTAGTGTGGTCGAGAAGAGTCGGTGAAGGGGGTGTCTTTAGTCTACACACCCACAGCGCACATCGCACGGAGTAGACTAAAGAAAAAGACTGGCATCTGTGCATGCGTCATATGTGGCGGCAGGGATCGCAATGCATACTACGGTATGTGTGATAGTGACTGAGACATGACTGACATACAATATAATGTACATGTGCCATGAGAGCATGAAAAACCAACAAGCAAAAATCAAACAGACCATAGCAAACCAGAGGCCGGCACTATTGGTAGAGGGCGGGAAACAAAGACTGCAGTCAGCTGTGAACAATCAAAACTCACGAATAGTAATTAATAAAGGGGGAAATATATATATATAATAAAATGGCACCAAGGCAGCGAGGCAGCAGCTCCGAAACTGCACAGGTGATCAGCTATTGCACGATTGAAAAAGACTCAGTCGTATTGTGATGGTTGTGGTAGATGCAGGCTGGACTGTCTTTTGTACGGGTTAATCAAGGGGGATAATACTTCTTTCTACCTCTTCCGACAGGTGCCATGTAGATGCCGTTATTTCTAGTATTGCGGCCCACGAAGTGTATATTTATGTAAGAGGTCATGCGTCTTCATTCTTTCTGCTAGTGTTGAATATTGACAAGCCCATCATACGCTCTACTCCGTAATACTATGTAGTCTAAAAAGCCGAGCGGCAATAATGAAGCAGACTCGCCAGTTGGAGACCAAAGCGGGACGTGCTCCGTCGTAGAGTGGTTACTATCAGAGTACTTTTTACTTGTACAGATTGGGTGAGAGGGGCACGACACTGTTTACGACGTCTCCGTACCAAGGTGGTAGGGTAGGTACGGTAGCACAAGAGGAAATAGGAAAGAAGCCGACTTACTATACTATACGTAGGTCCAAAGCGAGGGACACCCTGGGACAGACGAAAGACAACGAAAGAAAGAACCACTAGTGGAGGGGACAGCCGAAGACACGGCAGAACCCCTGTCATGCTATGGACACGCCCTGGCTGACCTGCGTTTTGCATATGCACTACTGCACTACTACTACATCTGTCTGCCCGTATTGAATCTGGTTCAGTCTGGTCTTGGTTGCGACCAACACGACCATACGTAGTAATCAGCCAAGTCGGTCAGTCTGATTCAGCCCGCACTACAGATAGAGAAAATACAGACTATGGAGAACAGAGTACTCACACAGGCACTCTGCATTGCCTAATATGCGCTTGTATCCCTGCTTGAGCCTTTTCTCATCTCCTCCTTCTTCAGAAAACAGGCTGCAGTAATATCACATAACACAAGTCAGCAAGACATGGAATACGAAAGTGGCACAGCACGGGCACCGGTTCCGAGTTGTGTTGCCTTTTGTAGATAACAACTCTTACCGGTTGTTTTGGGTTTGGTCTTGTTATAATTGTTGTCTACTATGTTGGTTGGTGTATTCGGAGGATAAATGGTGACACATGTACAGCATAAAGATTGATCAGAAGATCACGACGAAAGAACAACAAATTATCACAATAAATAATAAATGAAAAGAAAAAAAATACAAAGTAAAGGGCGACGGAGTATTGTGTCGGGGTACCAAAGCTATGACCAGAGCGGCACCGTCGCCGCATATTGCAGATGTGGGTTAGGGGGCAGACGGGAGGGGAAGGCAGAAGAAGGCAAATACCTCTGCACAGGTACTATGTATGAAAGGCAGTGGGCAAAGAGGCAAAACGAAAAGGAAAAGGCGGAGATGTGATGAGTATTGAACTACGGAGCACAGGATGCACACGAAAGCACAGCAAAAGAAAGCACAGCAAAAGAAAGCACAGCGAAAAGAGGGAGGAGTGGGATGAGGAGGGGCGTGTGGGAGATTAAATAGGTGGAGGTGGAGGTGGAGGAGCGGGAAGTAGAAGTAGCCCAGTAGTTTAGCACAAGCGGTTTAGCGGTTTAGCGGTTTAGCAGGAGGCTAGAAACAAAAGTGTTGTTGATGAATGGTTTTACACAGCATGTGAATTAATAATAAGGGACTGAACAAGGGAGCGAACAGCGAGGGGCAAGTGGGTTTGATGATGCTGCAAACAGCAGACAATATCCATAGTACCGAGAATGAGACATTGATAGATGAAGAGTGCCGTGGCAAGGGAAGGGACAAGAGAGTACATAGTCAACAGAATCGAAGAGTACGGAGAAGAATCACGAGATGCAAACAACCGACCCGTGACCCAACGCGGGAGCCTACCCGGGGCTACGACGTAAGTGATGAGAAGAAACCACAGATACTATGAGTAAAGACGAGCAGAAGCATAATGAAGGGTGAAAAATCAAATGAAAAATCAACAGAGTAAAAATCAAAAGAAAGAAAGAAAAATAAAGAAAATAAAATAAAGAAAGGAAAATAAAGAAAGACCCACTCTAAAGAGCATAATAACGTGGCAACGCCACCGCGGCCGGGGTCGCAAAGCGAAGGAAAGTGTGACGGAAAAAGGAAATACTGTACGTAGTATGGTAAAGTTGAGGTAAAAAGAAAAAGTCGGGTAAAAGGTACATGGTAAAAGTAGAAAGAAAAGAGAGAGAAAAAAGCGAGACAATAACGAGACAGCAAAAAAGACGAGGGCCGAGATTTCAATGATGTAAAGTGGGACCATTGTAAAGCTCCAAGAAAAGGGGGTGTGTTTATCAGTCCTGTTTCCAACATACAGAGTACAACACAAAGTCGAAACGAGAAACTAGAACCCGAAATGTGGAGGACCATGGAGTTCAGCTCAAGGTTGTTCAAACAGGCAAAAGCATGTACTCCGTACTGTAATAAAATGAGAAATAAGAAATAAAACAGACGGGCGACAGGGCGGCCGGACAGGGTATTGACTCGTTGGTCAACGCAAGGCGAGGCAGGGCAGGGCAAGGCACAGGGCACAGGGCACAAGGGTGTATATTACGGAAACGAGAAGCGAGACGGGATGAGTGAGAGGTAGGAAGGAGCGAGAGGCAGGAGACAGGAGGCGAAGAAGACCAAAAGACCAGAAGGCCAGAGAGAAGGCCAGAGAGAAGGCCAAGGCGGCGACCACGACCAAATAGCCTACATAGTACTCTGCACAAGGACTGTGCACGCATCGAGAAATGTTCCGGGTGTGATACATTGGTAGGGTACGATGTATGGAGCAGAGGTCTGACGAGGGTCTGGGTGTGCGAAACCCGATATGAGAAATGATATCGGCGGCCCCTTTTGTAGGAGTTGTACGTATGTACAGCGTACGATGTAGTATGTAAGATAGTTTGTCTCTTCAACATAGTGCCTGCTTATTGGGAGACTCGTAAAGACACTGGCTGTGCCCAACCAAGACGCCACCCTGAATATCAAGGGCCATGGCAGGCAGACGTGTGCATGTATTGTACAAAGGACGCCGGCTTGCAGGATCCGACTATCGATGTCAAGAGGATCAAATAGGAATGGAAAATCTGCATATGATAACCAATAGCCAATAGCCAATAAAGGCCGGCATCGATAGCCTGCGGTGAATCGAGACAAATGCAGCAGGTCTCCTGACGCTCGCTCTACTCGCTACTCTACAATGTATCTTACTCCGTACAGGCAAGTGGTAGCATTACCACAGTGTGTGCTTACGTAGACTAGACCATAGTAGACACTCCGTAATACTGACCGTATCCATCCAGCCGGCCAACCTTGCCCTCCGCCAGCTTGTCAAGTGTGCGTCGTAATATGGCTTGCTCCGTAGTGGAGAGCCCACCCAGAGGGGAGGGAAGGGGGAGAGTCCACCGTTTGGTCGGTGACACCGTTATCCGATACAACAGTACTGTATTTCTACTCTGTGTCACATCTATCTTACTATCCTCAGATATCTTACTAGAGTACGGACGTATACGACTCCCACTACAATAATTACGGTCTACTGCGCCACTTGTCCTTGTCTTGTTCTGGGGTCTGGAATTACAACTTTACTTCCGTTAATACGTAGTACAAAGACAAAGAGAAGAGGGTCACGGAACAACGGCAGTAGAAGTTCAAAGTCAGAGATCATCTTGTAGAGAGTAGAGAAATCTAGAATCCTCGACTTCAGAGAATCAGGGATTTCTCCGGCTGAACAAAGTCTATCAGGCTAACAGTTTGGATTTCTAATTTCCAAGCTTAGTATATGGATCGTCGTTGAAATTTGCATAGTTTTATAGAGTACATAATAGAGTCAGACTTCAAGAGACAGGATGAAGAATTTGCGCAATAAACTTCACGATATTACAAAGATTTACGTTGTGAAAATTCAGCACGAGCAAAATGCAAAAGGCAAACGGCAAATGAGTCTCCATCACAACAAAGATTCATTAATGAATTAAATGTTTGAAAGAAAAGGAAAGGAAAAGTCCAGAGTCAACACCGGATCATCTTCACCTGGAATGCAGTCTCCCTTGCCTGTAATGCTTGTTTGTATTGGTATTTTACTTTACTGTCTGGACATTCATCTCCATGGGTAGCGGACCAGACACTGGCATCACATCGACATCGACGACATCAAACCACATCTCAGACATACTATGCAAGGTATCCGTGTGCAGTACAACTGCGTTTACAACGCCCGTCTCAAGCCGTATTGGACCATTGGTCGACAGCGGGCGGAGGAGACTGGGAGTACCACACGCTATGTACATGTCTTGCCTGATGCTAGTACGGAGTAGTCTTTTTCTTCTTTGCTCACCGCACTTTCAGAGTCACTCTTCAGGCAGTAAGAAGCAAGCAGCAGTCTCTCTGAATACGGGGCCCCCAACACAGCCAATCACGCCGGGAGAGTACTAATACGGAAACAACAGTGCAGGTCGGTTCCGTACTTTGTATGTACTCACTAATGGGCGGCACAGGGTGGTATGTACTACATGTGCCCATACTATGGTAGGTGTCTGGCCTAGCGGTAGCTGTCGCACTTGTGTCCGTTCTTTTGGCCTCCTGTTTCTCACTTTCGGTTTCTCACTTTCAAGGGCTCCGTTTTGTCCGCTAGCACCGTTCCACTCTCGCCTCTCCCTGCTGCTCCTTTGCTCGCAGGATCAACAAACAAGTAGCTTACGCATGACGGAGCGAGTGGGACGGAGCACTAATGAACTCATACCGCCTACTACTTTCATGCGTACTATGTATTCACAAGCCACCAGAAGAACGTCTGATCGGCATGACAGGCGAATAGCGGGCTGATCAAGGCGGATTATCACAGCTGGGCATGAATCCTGTCCACAGAGATAGCAGTACATACATAGTACATACTACTATGCAATATTACTAGAATAACAAAACGAAGAGAGCTGCTACCATTAGGCTCCTCTCTGGTGGCGGCACAGGTCAGGCACATTGTAAGTTACATCTCCTGTGGTCTGGATTTACATCTATTTAACCCATGATGCTGACATGCGTCCAAGAGGGATAAATAAAGGTACCATGTACGGAGTAGATATACTTTAATAGTATTCACAACTGTAATAAAGATGAGAATAAACCTTTATATAGAGTACATACATGTCGACTGATCAAACAGCCGAGCCTTGTTTGTTTCCGACTCCTATTTCCGACTCTACATAATACTGTGTGAGTTGAAATGTGACAACTCCGCTGGAACACAAAATTATCTGTACAAAATCAAATATAAATACTCTCCATACTCTGTACAGACGCAACAGACTCGTATCAGTTAGTGGCGAGCAGACGATCTTAATTGCTGCGCGTAAGGTCTCCAGTGGAGGTGGCATAACTGCGGAGTTTTGTATCTGTACTGGAATGAGTGTCAATATTACCGTATATGTTGTATCCAAGTTTGATGAAATTGGATACATACTACTATGTAGTACTCAATAACGACGGAGGACTCGCTTTCGCATGTCGCCATGGCCGCTGGCCGGTTCGGGTCAGGGTCCATCCAGCCTTGTATCCATACTATTCTCTGGAGCTGTGCCTTGGTTTCGTTCTTTGATTTTATTAATTATATTTCGAAAATAAATACATATAAATACACATCACACCGATATTATCCTTCCTCCTACAAGATCGGCACGCGGCGTCCGACGTGCATCGTACTATTATGTATGTATTCCTTTGCTTTGCTCTGCTTTTCTTCTCAAACTACGGAGTGCTCTGTGCTCCGTGCAGAGAACGAGGATCAAGGAGGATCAGCTGAGGTGATCCGTCTGAGACGATGTGCGGCGTGCCAACATATGCAAAATATCAATACTAAGAAACCAAAAGACGAAAACATCCTTGCAGGAATAGCCAGAGATATTCTACCATACTACGGAGAAGAAACTTATGGGGCGCTGTGTCTTTCCGCTTTGATTTAGATTGATGGAGCAGCATGGGGCTGGAAGCCGCGGTAAAGACGGCAGGGAGCCTGAATCAGCATTATTCCAGTCTCATATTGCCCATTACCTTACACCAACTGCCAATACCAATGGGGACCAATATGGCCGGAGCATCGATTATGAGAGAGTAGATTATCCACGCCTTTCTCCCCTCTTTTCACGCTTCTCCCTCATCTCCACATTGTTCCTTCAGCATTATTCCATTATTTGTTTGATACTCTCCATCACATTCTACTAAAATTAGCTAACGACCTTGCTTCGAGCAGTGCTTAGTATATTGCCTAGCAGTGCAACATCGTTTGACCGCATCCTTCTTGAAACCGAGAGGGAAGTCAGAGGCTACAACCGATGCCATCCCTGATTTATCTTTATTGTGTACTACATAGTATGTACTATGTACGTACTGTATCAGTCTATTGACGTTGTATTTACATAGTACGCTTCTCCGTACATTGTCTTGTGTGCATGTTCGATGTAGTGGATAAAGGCAAAGGAGGCTAGATGAGTATGAACGAGGATGATAGTAGGACTAACAGGAGGCGGATATTGTTCGACTCCTTGCAAGGGCGAGGCGGGCGGCTGTCGGTCTTTTCTTTCGTTCAGTCTTTTGGTTAGTCTTTCGGTCTGATTTTCTAGTATTTTCTTTTGTGATTGCTTCTTCCAATTTCTTTCTTTTGATTCCTTAAGGGCTGAAATAGTGATCAATATTGACTTGTTTGTTTTCTGCTTCTTTCTTTTTCTTATTTTCTTTTTTTTATTTGCTCTTTTCTGCTTTGCTTCTTTCTTCTTTCTTCTTTGCGTCTTGGCTGTTGCTTCTTCTTCTGGTCTACTCGCCGACATCCCTCCTCCGTACATTGTAGACCAAAACCCCATGACACCAACGAGAGGAAAGCCAGGTTGACCGCTACACCACTCTTGCGGAGCTACCTTACCCTAATCCTAGGTGCAGACGAATATCAACCATGCCTGCCAACGTTTCATGCCACGCAAATGTCGCTACTAGCTTAGTGATGGCGTGGACGTAAATGCAAATGGCCGCCCTCGGTCCAAGTAGTTTGGTTCGGAGGGGTGGGCATCCTTGGTAGATGCAGACGATGGGACGGGGGACGAAAGACGACAAGGAAGACGAGGACAACAGGGAGGACGAAAGGCGGCGAAGCAGCAAGACGACACGGCAAATGAGCGTCAATACAGTGTACAACAGACCAACCGGATCGAGCTGATCGGCACGAAACATCGTCGTATTGAGCAGGCGTAGCAGGAATACGTGTTTGTTTTATCTCTAGTCTTGTCTATGTATCCATCACGGATGACCATCACTGATGACTTTGTTCAGGTTGTATGCACATGCACGCCACAATGTGACTGCATAGTCGCCTCCGACAGGCTCTCGGTTGTTGTCGAGCTGTGTCAGCATTCGCGGTGGTTGCAGATGTGAGATGTTTTTGTTTTGTGGGCAGCAGTCGGATAGTCGAATCGGCCTTGTTTTTGTTCCCATGGTTGAATACATAGTATGGGAAAATGCGATTATAAGTCATCGGTTCTACTATGTATTTTTAAAAACAGAAAAGAAAATCAAAACCGTTCTAAATAATATCAAATCAAAAGTCTTGTGAAAATATAGATTATCGAAGAATAAAATCAAAACAAACCACAACAAACCAAAAAACAGAGTTAATAATACGAGTGCACATCGAAGCGACGATACTATGTACATACCACGTAGGAGATATAAATAAACGTGATAGTATGCGTGTGATAATGACGAGTATCATCTGTTGGTTGACAGGATACATACATCTCAGAATGAAACGGGCCGTAATATGTCTACTATGTATGTACGCTCGGCATACGCAAATTGCTCAGCACTCTGTCGAAGTAGACGGTCACCAATGGGGAAAGTACAACATGGTAGTACTCGTATATCAGTCGACAGCTCAACCCATGGAATCGATGCAGCAGATGCAACCGTTTCTGTGCTGACGGAGTCTGCCGCTATCACAGCACTCCAGCTGATCTGAGGCCTACAGAAGAGAGAGTTGTCTCACACCCTCGTCTCTGCTCTGAAATACTAAAGACACCCTCCCTCGGAGCACACCCTACGAACCCACCAACGGTTGTGTAATGGCCCGTGCACAAGCGTCTTCCTTCCTTCCTTCTTCCTTGAAGGGATAATCTAGATTTGTAGAGTAATAGAGTACTCGTAGAGTACGAAATGGTCTTTACAAAGTCGTGTTGGCCTGTCTTGTGTCCGTCTCTTCGTCGTCACCCTTGTTGGTGGGCCGTCGTGTGAACACTTGACATGGCGGAGGCATGGTGGCTTCTGGAGTAAGCATATTTGGCATCGAGGTTTGGTTAGTATATTCTGTATTATTTCAGTTCATTTGAGTCCCTTTTGAGCCCCTTTTGAGTCCGACCGACTTGATGCATGATCTGATTATTGGCTGTGATAATCAACTACAAACAATAGTCTTCTGCATCAGACCAGTACTTTAAGTTTGAAGATACACAAAATACAAAATACAAAATACACAAAAGAGATAAAAGAGATAAAAGAAAACGTAAAAAGAACCCATGGCAGTGGCACCGGGCAGGGCTTGACTAGCGCCCCTCTTTTATTTCTTCCTGCGAGTTGGACAATGGGCGGCGGGCATGACAGTCTTGAGTATCACACTACTCCGTACATAGGACCACTCTCTATTAAGACTATTTACACTTTCCTCCCCTTGAGAAAAGAGCTGAGTCTATGCCTGGTCTTTTGCATTTTTACACTACACTCTTATTCGCTAGACCGCAGAATGAGCAAGATCGACGTACTGCGCCATCATGATAGTATTTTCAGTCTTTTTCAATAGTAGCCCATATTATGCCCATGCCCATGCCCATCCTATGCCTATTATGCCCACACTCCGTACATACTACCATGTATGCACTAAAGATACTCGTATGGCGGCTCGGCAGAGAGCGACACTGACATATCCGAGCATCCATTCCCATCCACTTGTTATTTACTCCATACCATTTAGTACTGTTATGTCTATCTATTCAGATGTCATGCTCCATCACAACATGTCTCACCTTTCCCTGCCTCTGTTACTCTACACTCTACTACCCTACTTATGTAAATCACCTGCACCCGCCTTGACTCCTTACTACGAGGTGCGGGCGGAGAGACACTTGGACATATGACATGGCACGCAAGGAGCAATGTCGGCTGAACTGCGATGCACATGCACGCGGAGGTTTGAGGGTCTGGTAGACTCAATACAGAGTAGACTGGATGCACTCCATGTAGAACCAATATACGGAGTAGACGGAAACAATATTGTTGGCAGGCGGACTGTGCGGGTTCATTTACATGGTGAAATCAAAGAAGCATTCTAGAGCGTAGACGGCTACTGTGTGATACAACTCCGTGAGTAGAGAGTACTATGTAGAGAGACCGCTTATCCTTGCCGTTGACGACGCTCTGTCAGAGACATTATGCTTGGGTACGCTTTGACATGGAGCTTCTCTAGACCTCTATACTATGTAGTAGTGGCTGTATGCTAGATTCACCCCTGTGTCTCTCTTGCTGCCGCTCCTTGTCGCTCTCTCTCGTCGACTTGCCGCCCACTTTCAGTTAATCCTACTCCCTACGGCGTATTGGGGGCTGCAAATGTTCTTTTGTTTTATTGGCTGTTTCCGTGTTTCTGGTGTTTTATGTTTCTGCACTTTGTATTCACTGCCTGCTATTTGCTATCTGCTATCTGCTATTTGCTATTTTCCTCTTCCTTTCTTTTGTTTGAGCTGTGTCTTACCTTAACTTTCTTTTGCGTTTCCATGTAATCTGATGTCAGCCGACAGATCATCAGGCGATGGGCAGATAGGGACGAGAAGTAATAGGGCGCGGATGAGCAGAAGAGAAATCAAGGCAAGGCCGGAAGCAAAAGGCAGAGGCTGGTCGCGGCCAAGGCGCAGTGCGGCGGTTTTGAGTTTGCAGTTTGCGGTTTGCAGTCGGTCTGAAATAGAACTGCGACACAGCTGCATTGACACTGCGCTACAGTCGCAGGTCTGGCCATTTTGCAGGGCAGCCTGCTTTGCCGCCGGGCCGCCTACAGTGGCTGTACATACTCCTACGTGTAAATACATGCGAGGCCGCTCACATCCTGACACTATTGCCGTATGCCTGTGCCTGCACTTATGCTGGATGCCTGGATGCCCCTGCGCCGTCAATTCCGGCGTGATCATACCGGGTAGATGCCCTTGTTGCTTACGCCGCAGTACCCTAATCCCAGCTGACCAAGGCCACGAGTCAACCCGAGGTAGTCTGAGGAGCGTGAGGGAATATTGAAGTCGGCGATCTGACCGTAGGAATCGAGAGAAAATGAATCACAAGCAAAAGAAATATTAGAAACGACAAAAGAAATATCAAAAGAGTAATAATAAAAAAGCAAAAGCAAAAGCAAAAGCAAAAGCAAAAGCAAAAGCAAAAGCAAAGAAATGAAAAAGCTGAAGAAAAAGAAAAAGAAACCATGCCGGGACTTGTCCTGAACTCCCGAGTAATGACTCTAACAAAAGACTTGGAGGAATGCGGCGGCATCACAAAAGTAAATCATAAACTCATTAAAACTACAACATCGCCATGATTCGCTCAAACTAAAACCAAAAGACGAGAGACCAAGACTGAAAACGAGAGACAGCGCAGAGAAGAAAGAATGCATCGCGTTTTCACCGCTCCTTTGCGTCTATCAATATATTACAGAGTAGCCGTCTACGGAGTAGACATTTTCTACACCGAGTAAGACAAGGCTGAGCTTGTCGTGTTCTCAATACGTATTTGGCCTTTCTTTCATTGACTGTGTTCCCCAAAAGTCTTTGTGCGTGCATGCCTGCCTGCGATGCGGCCGCTGCTCTCCCTGCCGATCTAGGCTTCACTCCTGCCCAGAGGGCCGCAGCGAGCGCTCCCAGTCGCCGAGTGACGGACGAGGCGAATAGCATCAGTGCTGATCTCGGTGAATGAAAATTGACTAACAATTAAAGCATGGGAATCCAAAGGGCTGACATCGAGATTTCTTTTATGGCCTAGGTCGAGATATCGTGACTGGTGTTGATCTCCGGAAGGTCGTAATTTAGAATGCTCCCGCGTCAAAATGTAAGCATACCACGGCGTTGACGACCTTGCACCGACGTCGAGGATGTTGCTATTTTGTTGTGATCAACACACCATTACGGACGACGTCACGCAGTGCACAAAGAGATGCCCGGTACCTACGCATGCGTTTAGACTATTACTAGACATAGACGGCTGGCAGGCATCCCTCGATGCTCTGGCGATTATCTGGTGATGCTCCGATGATCCTCTGATGATGTGTGAATGCGCTCTTGTCGATGAATGCCAGTGACAACACCGAGCAGCACATGTGGACAGGGCAGGCCTGCCCGCAGCCTCGACAGTGCAGACATATCGACGACAGAGGCAGCCGACAAAGCCGACAGGGCACGGCTCGCTTGCGGTCTCAGGGAAGCCCGTATGCTCCCTACGCACACCATTGGCGACGCTGATGAATGCCAGCCGACACCGACACCGGCTTATCATAGTGCATGCGTCTTTCAACGCTCTTTGACACTTGGCTTCATAGGGCAGATTCGCTGTAGGTTCGGTGCGATGTGTGGGCGTGATGTGTCCATGCTCAATTCAATGCTCGAAGCTCGATGCGCACCAGCAAGAGTGTTTGTAGCACCAGCACAGGCGTGCCGTGTCTATCGTGCCCGCCGTGCTGGAATGACACTGTGCCAGCATCAACAGCGCTCTGTCGCCCTGTTTTGTCTCTCGGAGGCTGTCTCGTTATATCGGTGTCCACAAGGCAGAAATATTGTCGCTTGTGCTTTGTACTTTGTGCTTTGTGCGCGCTGCTTGAGCCATCTCACTAATGATACTGGCACACTTGTTGTGTGTTTCTTTTTTTTTTTTTTTTACGCCTTTGTGTCAGCATCTCCTCTGCCGCCCGTCTGCGCGCCTTCGTTATCATCTGCAACTAGCCAAACACTGCAGCACAGACCGATCCTTTGGATTGTCAGGTGGTGCAGTGTCTGGCAGTGTCGGTGGTGACTGCAACTTGGCTGCTGTATACACGCTGACCAACTGGCGATGTCTGCCACCGTCTGTATGCCGTGCAACGCCTCGCTGATAGCCAGCACTTTACTTCGGTACTCTACTCCAATACTATATACCCTCTGCTCCCGCACTCTACCCCCCCAGCACCCTAGGGTATGCCTCAAATAGAGTGGTGACACTTGAGGCTGGTGCTTCCCGTCGCTGTTGGTGTCGCCGTTTGAGGTTGCTGTGGTATATACAGTCAACATTGGTTACTTGGATTACTTGATTAATATACAAGACACACTCTATTGCTGGGCTGCCAGCCGTCCTCGCTTGCACGAGTATGACCAACAGCTTTCTTTGAGTGTTGTCGCTTCTTTGTCGATGTCTTCCACCGCCTCTGGTGGATTGAGCTGAGCCGGATGCAGTCATGGCCAAGAGTACGCCACTTTATCTGGGCTGTTCAACTGACGATTGATATATCCCTCAATGGGGGGTGTGATGGATGCAGTCAGCAAGTCGTGCCTGTGGCAGTTGACTCTTGCTTGCATGTCCCGCAGAAGCCAGACCAAGGCAGACCAAGGCAGACCAAGGCAGACCAAGGCAGAGCAGGAAAACAATCACAACCACAAACCACAACCAAACAACCAAAAGGGCAGAAGACCGCCTCGAGAGCTGGGGCGACAAGTACATGTACAGAGTGAAATGCTTGCTGACTGGCTGTCATGCTCTCCCGGCCGCCACCGCCTCTCTGCTCTACTCTCTACGGAGTGCTATCTTATCTCGTCGTTTGCTGTACCGTATACTGTCACGACGCCGTAGCACAACGATGGGGCTACACTGCATGTGCACATGGTGTGCCACACCTTGTCCATCACTGATAGATGCACCCTCTCACAGATCTAGAGGGCGAAAACGGAAACAGCAACAGGAACAGCATACATAATCAGCATACAGCATACAGAGTACAGGACACGGAGTACAGAGGATGAGGAGTTACCACGGCTAGTAAACAGCCACGAGACGGCCTGCAATCTATCCTAGCCGAGGGCACTCTTCCAGAATTGCAATTGCCCCGTGTCTTTTATCAGTCGCTCAAGGTCTTTACTGCCACCAGTGTTTTGAACCGAGTACGCGTGTGGTGTGTTGTATCCGCATTCCGTCCATACGGGCCAGTAGCAACAGAAGCTGTGACCTGTGACCTGCGATGTGATGAGAATGGGGGTGAGAAGGATGTGCCACCTCATGCAGTTTCTTTCTCCCCCTCTCTTCTCTCTATCATCTCACCGCTCTTCTACTCAGGTCTATATGAGGGCCATGGTCTGCAGATGCATATCAATATACTCACGACTGCGGCTGCATATTCTGGCTGCATTCTGGCTGCATTCTGGCTGCACTCTGGCTGCACTCTGGCTGCACTCTGGCTGCACTCTGGCTGCACTCTGGCTGCACTCTGGCTGCACTCTGGCTGCACTCTGGCTGCACGCTGGCTGCACGCTGGCTGCACGCTGGCTGCACGCTGCATATTCGCGCATATGCGCCTTGGCATGGCTGCTGGTCCGGTATGTATAGCCGATAGTCCGCTATATTGATCTATGCATTTGGCTTTACATAAAGAACAAGGCACAAGACAGAGGCGGCTATCATCGGGCTGTCGGTTTCAGCGAACGGAGAACGAAGAAACAATGTGTAGATGCCCGATGTCACACGTGATGTAGAATACGGCCCCACCCGGAGCCGAACATACCAGCCCCCGGCCCGGAGGAGGTGCTTTGTCGGGCAAATAAACCCACGTCGGCCGGAATTTGTCTTGTACTGTGTGATACTACGACGTCTCTTGCATTTAGCAGTCTATCAAGAGACCTCGCGCATGATTGCTGTGTCGCGCGGGACCAGGACCCGGATAGACCTGGCCAGTAACTGGCTGACCCGGATCCAAGCACTTGTGTGGAAAGGCATAGACAGGCAGCGGCATATGCGATATAAGCGGCAGTTGCAAGAAATATCAAGAGGACACGAGAAAAGCACCGAGAAAAGAAACGAGACAGAACAAGACGAAAAACAAGCATCAGCAAATAGGATGCCATGATCCAAGCAGGTGTTTTCAGACCTCTTAATCGCAGCAGCTTCGTCTACTCGACTGCGACTATGACAAGGTTTGGATATATGCCCGGGCCTGCACTTTGTTGACATGGCGTTTGCAGGGAAGAGTCTAGCCTTTTTGACGTCCATCTGCCGACGAGATTGGTACATTTCGATACGTAAGAGGGCGATGCCGATATATCGACTACTATGGACGTACTGCTGTGCACTATGCTTTTCTGGATACCGAGATGTGCTCACATATCAGTTTCAGTCACCCGCAGAGCGTCTCAACATCACCAGCGCCTGCATGGACGGGTCTGGCCACGAGGCCGTTGATACAGATCGTCTCGGAGCATATAGTTTAATACTCAACTCTATTGTCGTGCGAGTGTTTTGCATGGTCGGAGATGTACTGATTCGTATCTGATTAGCATGTCCCTTGTCAAGCTGTGCATCTACTCCGCAATAATACAGAGTAAAAAACAAACAAAACAATACCCTTGCGTGCTTGCTCGGGCGCGACTGCAGTGTACGGAGCACAGAGCAGAGCTACTGACGTACTGACAAGCCCACGTGTTGTCTATGATCGGCGGATGTCGAGGTTATGGTTACTGTGGCCGGAGACGGGAAACTCCGTGTAGATTTATGTCGATTTGCAACGCCTATTACTCGCCGGATAGAAGAAGTATACAGTTTTTTATTTGATATCAGACTGCACCAGATGGAATAATTCAACCGGCGTGGAGGAATGCACAGCGAATCCGTCTACATACATAGTAGTAGATTCAAAAGATTCAACAAGGAGAAAAAGAACAGACATGCTCTCTCCACAGCGGTTGACGATGATGGGAGCTACGACAGTTGCAGAGTAGCTTAAAGTGAGGAGACACTTTCGATAATCTACAGTACATAATCCCTCCGATATAATATGGACATCGGGATTCCTTCCCTTTGGGGGCGGGCAGGGCCGTGCACGAGGCTCCCAAAGCGCCACGCTCTCTATACGATACCTCTCTGTTTCTCAGTACAGACCTCTGTCATCGGTTGTCGGCTGCCAATCCTACGTACTGGCCATAGCTCTGTGTCAATGCAATCTCCTACCCTTGGGCAATATCACTACTATCACGAGTTGGTTCATCCACTGGAGAGGCGATGGCCACCTAGCTGAGTGTGTGCATCGTATTTCCGTTTTCCGTTTTCTGTTTCCCTAATTCCCTTTTCCCTACTTCGTCTGGTCTTTACATATGTTTATGCATTGGATATGGTTATCTACTAAGCATTAAAGGCTATCTTGACGTGTGGCTATCTGATGCCTGTGCACAGCCTTTCGTGGGCAACTATCTTCTCGCAATCTACACCAATCCGTCGCCCTTATGGCCGATGTTTGCCGGACAGCCAGGTCTCTGCGCTCTTCTTTGACTTTGCGCACTCTCACTTGGACTTGATCACTCTTGGACAGCTCAAACAAGGGGGCGCCTTTGACAGGTTAACTGGCGACTATTTCAACTTCCCCTGGCAGCCCCCCCCGCAGCCACGAGACTTTGTCAACTTGCATTGCTTGTTCTTGTTTGACTCTACGGAGCATGGCGGCATTTGCTGGTTTTTGGTGGCTTTCGCTGCTAGTTTTGCTTGGAGTTTTCAACATTTTTACAGTCTTTTCAGCTGCCATTTTACGACATTACTGTGTATTTACTCTGCAATGACCCTTGACCATTTTGGCCATACTGAGACTACCCTTGGCCCCTTCTAACACTAGCTACGACTTTGATTGCGTTACCGGCATCGTGCACGCGGACCTCGAATGTGACTGGCCGGTTGTATCTTGGTATTTTCGTTTCCCTTTCGAGCCAAGATGATCGTCACTCTTTTTATTTGCATGTGAGATGCAAGGGACCACCTGCCCGTGCTGCCTCCAAAAAGTCGCATTCAAGATCAAGGTGGGCTGGTTGGTTTGAGCGTCTTTGGCCGGGTGTTCCTATTCGGGGCATCACAGCCGTGCTGTTGCTATCATTGCCATTGCCGCCATTGCTACCCTCAGAGAACGACGATGTGTGAATCCAATTACCGTTAATACATTTCCGGCAGCAACACCGCTGACGGCGACGTTAAGAGACATATTATTATTATCAACTAGCAAAAGAGGAGAAGAGGAGAAGAAAAAAAGAAAATAGATCCCAAGAAAAGAGAAGGGACGAAGAGGAAAAACAAAGTAAGATAATAACTAATACTCTGTGCTGTTGAGTATCTCGACAAAGAACCCGGACCAGGCCACAGACAAGAGAACTTAAATAAAAGCCTCTCCGCATCCTTTTCATTTTTGAATATCCTCTTCAACCAGTCCACTCAGCTTCTTTACTCTCTGCCTCGACTTCAACCTCTACTCCCTGAATACCGTCGCAATGGCCGTCATCTCCCGCATCATCTCCGGCGCTGCCGCCGCTCTGGCCCTGGCCACCTCGGCCGCTGCCAGCCCCGTTGCCAACCTGGCGCCCCGTGGCACCGTCGGCAACGACGCAATTGTCGGCTTTGCCCAGACCGTCCCCAGCGGCACCACCGGCACCGTCTACCTCAACTACCAGCCGTACCTCTACGTCTACAACGGCTGCGTTCCCTTCCCTGCCGTCGACGCCTCTGGCAACACCAAGTAAGCTCTGCCCTATTCTTTTTTTTTCCCATTTTAATTATGGCTCGGAGGGAAAGAGACGAAGGAAAGACCAAGACTGACAACCCAGCGCCGGCCTGGAGCCTACCGGCTCGACCAACGGCGGCTGCTCCAGCAGCACCGGCCAGATCTACGTCCGCAGTGCCACCTACAACGGCTACTACGCCCTCATGTACTCCTGGTACATGCCCAAGGACGAGCCCTCTGACGGCCTCGGCCACCGCCACGACTGGGAGGGTGCCATTGTCTGGCTCACCAGCAGCACCGCCACCACCGCCGCCAACGTCGTCGCCGTCTGCCCCTCGGCCCACGGCAGCTGGGACTGCTCCAGCACCGACTTCACGCTGTCCGGCACCAAGCCCCTGATCAAGTACGAGAGCATCTGGCCCGTCAACCACGCCATGTTCCTGACCACCACGGTCGGCGGCGCCCAGCCCCTGATCGCCTGGGAGTCGCTGCCCACCGTTGCCCAGACTGCCCTGGACACCACCGACTTTGGCAGCGCCAGCGTCCCCTTCAACGACAACAACTTCTCCAACAACCTGGCTGACTGCTCGTGGTAAATGTTGAGACGATACAGGGGAGATCTCCTAACGAGGTTTCCTGAACGGGAGAAAACGAAGAATGAAGAAAGAAGAAAGAGCCTGGGCCCGGCCAATTAATGATAATGCTATTTACTTTACGCTGTATATATTTGACCTGCTACGAATCAAATTACGATTTGACTGGCTGCACTACCGTTGATGTCTCTGGCGACTTTGTGCAAACTAGACAAGAGGTAAGACGTCGTCTATGTTGCACACGATTATAAGAGCCGCAATATAAACAAAAGAGCCTCGCCTTTCCAACAAACGTACAACTTGGTTATAAAAGCATTTATTATTAATACCATAGCTAAACAAGATAATATTTATATTTTATTCAGGAGACGCTGAGTGTTGCGAAGACTTCTCACACCATGTGGACGCTACATGATCCGTGTCGTGTTTGCGTGGTTTTTGGAGGACGTTTGCCCCCCGGAGGTTGCCCCGTCGCTGGCATCGTCGCTGGCATCGATTGGAGGCGTTTTGTATTTGCTTTCATGTTAGAAGCTGGATGGCCAGAAGAAGCAGCACAGATGCTGCACGAGTACAGGCCGTTTTTGATACCCAATACCGTGGTAATGACATACCTTTCTCGTTCACAGGAGGGGCATTTATTTGTTTTCAAGTGGGTAAGCTGGTGCCCGAAGCATATCTTCTGGTGTACCTCACAGTATTTCAGGCCCAGGGAAATTTCGATAGTATAATGGCAGAAGCCTTTTGCCTCTGGGCAACCATAAGAGCGTTCGGTCATTTTTTTTCTTTCTGATTTCTGCGCTGGTGATGGCGAAAAGCTTCAAGAATGTGACGTGGAGAGGGGGGGTGATGTACTATGTAGGAGAGCAGTTTCTGAAATGTGTGTGAAATGTGAGAAATTGTAGGGGATATGGAGGAGGGTAAGGGAGCATGGCCAAGATCCGAAACGGACCGATCCCGTCTTGTATTTGTACTCTGTATGCTCGCCTTCAGGGTGCTCTTCACACGTCGGGTCGTCTACAACAACTACGGAGTAGTATTTGACGCCGATCTGCCTTACACCTTTGACAGCGTCGGGCCTCAATAGAAAGCGCCTCGTGATGCGAAAGACGGCATAGAGTTTCTGAGAGTGAACTTTGTACTTTAATGCGCCTTGCTTTGTGCTATCCCGTGAAGAGACATCTCGGCAAGTATGTATATGTAAACCATAGAGATGGCTTCTGCCACCTCCTTGCCGGCATGGGACTATCTCTTGGCATGGGTCTGATACTGAAGCCACACCCAAGTCGCAAAGGCACTTTCAAAGTTTGGAGTACATACCTGGGGGGCGTTTGTCAGCTGTCGTCATGCTTGTGCTTGATGTTTGATGCTTGACGCATTGGCCGAGCCCGTGTATTTTCCACCTATAGATGCACGTTGTACACTTGAAAAAAGCGCCAGGTTATAATACATAATACAGTATCGATGTACTCCTTCTCATACATGCTAATAACCCCTCACCTCCCTTTATATTCGCAAAAGGATGGTTTATAGAGATACTTGTCTTTTCTGGGATTCCTGCTGCCTTTTTCCCTACTGCGGCTGTTTTATCTTACACAAGAAACGGTGACTTCAAAATTATTTCCGTCTTCAAAGTGATGATAGACTCTCTACGGGTGAGAATGGCCTCGTTGATGGCTCAGCCTGTGACTGGTATAGGGTGGGAAGTGAAAAACGAGGAAGCCAAAGTATGGCAAGGCAATAATTTTAGATACCACATTCGGCAACTAATCAACGCAGTTCGTACGGTGTTGAGCTGCCATCCCGTTACCAGCTTCTCGCACATTGTGTTGTAGCCACTTACATAGTATGTTGTTCTTTGTGGGTCCATCTGCCGCATGTGGAAGCTGGGGTAAGTCAAAGTCATTCAATGAATAACACCATTCTTGGGTATTTTATTAAATACATACGGCCTTTCTCACAACAAGTCTGTACATCGACTTTACTAGGTTTTTCATGCCATTTCTCGTGATCATTTACACACATCGCTCTTGGTCTCGGCGCTTCGACGCAATCAGAGCCCACACAACGATTCAGATAACTCAAATAATTCAAATAATTTAGAAAAAAGTAAAAGAAGTCACCAGCTGATAGATACACACTTCTTACAGTTTTCATTCGGCTACGCAGCATTTAAAAGTCGGTTCTAGCCCGCCCTCTGCAAAAGCCAAGACGGTTCCGCTTTTCGCTACCCTTGATTCGATACCGCTTACACCGAGTCCGAGATAACAAGTTTTCGAATGAGGACATCCCGAGACAACGGCACAGAGAACTTAGTGTGAGCAGTGCACTTTTTGCCGGATTCTATTCGTGGATTACTGTGACCACGACAACCAAGGATTTGGCTTCAGCCATACATGCATGTTTCCGCACCTCCTTTACTTCCCGTGAAAGCTACTCGCCATGTGACCAAGCGGCACCTGTCATCTTATTGTCTCGCCGCAGTCTAAGCTATTATACTATTGAGGGCCAGCATATGATTTAGTTTCTAGTTAGCATGTTATTTTCTACAATTGCTATTATATGTATACAAGGCGAGCCTCAAGAGCCCATCGAATCATATGTGCGTATGACGGTATCTTTACATACTTGTTGGGCACCAACACTAAAATCAATATTGGCAACCGGCAATCTGGGATACGTATGTCTGATATGAAGATAAAGATGGAAGAAAGAGAACAGGGCGAAAAATACCTCAGACAACCCATTCAGAGTTACAATCCGTATCAAGAGAAAGTGTAAAAGAAAGTGTAAATTTAAGTAGAGTTATATAGTGCCTCGCAAATTGGAGATAATAACAAAAAAAAGAAAAGATTGCGACTTGCAGCTTTCTGGCTCGGCTACAAGCTTCATTCTCGGTTGTATGCCCCGGCTCCGGCCCCGGTGCGACCGCCAGCTTTGGCAGCACACTCGGTGCAGGCTGTGACACAGAGGTGAACAAAAGGTGGTTCATGCTCATAGCACACTTTTTCATGTGTGCCGCAATAGTTGACTTTTTCATATGTGCCGCAATAGTTGGGACCTGCATAGTAAACACAGTCTCTACCAGGTGTCATGCACCAGCGGCCTTGTTCTCGTTCAGAGTAGCACAGCTGGCATTCCTCGCTGGCAAGATGGACGAGGCCGCCATGTCTCGTGCACGCCTTGTGGTATGTGCAGTTGCCCTCTGTGTCGGGGCCGGTGCACTCGGATTTGTCGGGGCTGGTGCACTTGGGGCGGGCTTGCGCCTTTTTCTCTTCCCTACAGCGTCTTGGTCAGTATCCATTACTCGTGTATGAGGAGCTGTGCGCACACGTACTCTAGTTCTCTGCGTTCCCTATATCGTCAGCTTTGTGCCAGAATGCAAATAGAATGCAAAAAAGTGAAAAAGTGCAAAATAAACCTACTTGTTGGCCACGCAAATACGGCAGGGTTCAGTCTTGAGATGGGGAAACTTGTGCTCTTCGCATACGACTTTGTGAGTTTTGCAATAGCGAATACCGCGCTCAGTCTCTTCGTTGCATTGGTCACTTTTCGAATTCTTTGGACAGTGATGCGTCCGGCTCCTGTGACCTTTGCCCATGCTGTACAAGGGATCCACGATTAGTGTAGAGATCAAGAATACTGACCTGTGATCGACCTTGATTCGATGACCGTTAGGTACCCAGGGCTGTGGCGGAAAGTCCGTCAATTCCGGCTGAAGATAGGAAGGCATACGAGTCTTATATGCCAAAGAGGGCGAGGTGGCTCTACCTCTGCGTCCCTTTGCCAGTGCACGAGGATTTGAGAGCATGAGGGCATGAAGGGAAACAAGACGTTCTTTTGCACATTGGGCATCTATCTTACACCGCTGTGCCGTGCGATGCTGACACTCTTTTTAATTTCTTGCATTTTTGCATTCTTGCATTTTTGCATTTTTGGATGTAGTGACACTGTGGTGATATATAATTAGTTGGCGAGTAGAAATAGACCGAGAGAGCTTACTTGTATGGTAGCGGTGAGTAGTTTTATATGTCCTCTGCATACGAGATGGTGTGCATCCAAGAGGCGGAGCTTGTACTATATTGTAGTTTTGGGAATGCTGCGGTTTTGTATTAGTATTGCTGAAAGTATAGCCGTGTTGCTCGAGTTCTGTCTAACCGATATTCTATTTTGTAGTCTATCCTGTACTCCTGCCCTGTATGTCTACCAAAACCATGTGCTCGTTACTCTTTTCCAGGCGACATAAATTTCATAAGGGAGCCTTGCCTTTAGGGCTAGACAGCTTCAACTCTGCCTGCAGTGCAGGCCACCTGTCCATCACAAGGTCCGTGTTGTCAAAGTCCTCGGGCGACGCGATGCCGTCCTTGGCAAAGTGAAAGATCCGCCGGGCCAACCGGTACGCTTCACTATACGCGTACCGGCAGTACTCCGCACCCACGGTGTCGTCGAAAATCTGCTTAAGAGCCCTGCCGTCCTCGCTCGTTGGTAAAATGTCGTCCATGTCGATTGTGAACTGGTACTCTTCACCGAATCCGTACTCGTCCTCCATGCCCTCCTCCCCATCCCAGTCCATCCACAGCCACGCCGGCGGCTGACAAGCAACAAACACAGGCGCCATAACGGCGCTGTCCCAATCCAGCACGGCCGTGATAACCGATTTGGGCTCTGGCGCCGCAAAATCCACGAGAATATTGCGTGCCGCAAAGTCCAGATGAGCAAGCCTGTAATTGCCACGGCTTCTGTCACTGCCACTGCCGTCGCCGTGCGGCGTGAGGCAACCAAGCCGATGCAGCTCCAAGATCATGTCGCTAAACTTGTCCATCTGGTCCATCCGGTAAATTTCGCTACCGGTATGCTCGCTGTATTCTCTCTTTTTTTCCTGTAGCATGGCCACTATCATAGCGTGGATGGGGTCTGGCGGCTGCGAACCGTCCACCACGTCGGTTTCGATTTCGATTTTGGTCTCGGGCTCGCCCGGCTTCTTGACGCCGGCAAACGGTTTGACCCCGACCTCTGTCGAGCCAGACGTTGACGGAAATCTCGACACGGGCCGTATTCTCCCGCCTTGGCTGTCCACCTCGTCATAGGGGTTGGCAAAGACAATCCATCCGGCTGTGCTGCTCTGAACGCGCAGCATTTCCACCAGGCTCTCGGCCACGTTGCGGGCCAGGCGTGCCTTGGAATCAAAATCCAGCTTCGGAAAAACCTGATACAGGTTGGTGCCGGGCATGAGCTTCTGCACGGCAAAGGGGCTGTTGAGGAGGAAGTGGTCGTCGGTCGAGAAAGCGACGACGTGAGGGGCCGGGACCTGCGTCTGCTGTCTCAGGAATTTGAGAATGGCCACCTCGGCGCTGATGTCGGTCTTTAAAGTGGAAAATCGAGGTATACGAAGGACGTATTTGCCGAGGCCATCGCTTCTGCTGCTGCTGCTGCTGCTGCTGCTGCCACCATCATCAACGTCACTAATGTCCAGACCAACGATGCGGTTGTAGGAGCCGCCGTGCATATGGTAAACCCTGATATTACCGGGGTCGCAATGGAACTGAGATTGGGCGAAAGAGCGAACCGTACCTTCGAACTCGCTATATGATATTTGGTTATACAAATCCGTCGATGGTTGCGTCTGTGGTTGTGATTCCGCTTCTTCGGGCGTCTCGAGGTTGGTGGCTTCTGATGCAGTAGTCACTGCATTGGCCACATCGGATGGCGTGACTGATGCCCAATTTGGGCTGGCTGTAGATTGACTGGATATACCCAAGTCTACCTCGGCAAAAAGCTCACTGATGGACGTATTTTTGGCGGCAGCGTATCTTGTGGAATCCGCACGCCCGGTACCATAGAGCATAACGTCGGCCGCTTGATGACTGTGCCGTGTCGTTGGCGGCCGTGGTTGTGTCTCGCCCGGTTCTGCCGGTTCCTCAATAAGCACTGTCATCGTTGGGTTTGCCGGAACTGGAGGCACTGCGATTGCATTTGCCTCTGCTGGTTCGGGTGCTGCTGGTGCTGCTGATGCTGGTGCTGCTAGTATTTTGACGTATCCCAGAACCGAGCTTAGTTCTCTAGATTCGTCTGGCAATGGCTCAAGTATATCATGGGTGAGTACTTCCTGCGGCTGTTGACCCATCCCCCCAGCCTCCGGAGAAGAGTGTTGCGGTTTTTTTATAAACGCCCAAATCGTAGCAAATATGCTTCTTCGGTGGGTGGGCGATGGGCCGCGACTTGGCCGCGACATTGATGCTCGCATACCAGCCATTTTTTTTCTCTTTCTTTTCCAAGTTTTGCTTGAAACAGGTAGAGAGACAAAAGACAATACCAGAGTCTGTCTAGGGGATGCTATTCAGGGCAAGAAGGATGATGAAACATGACATAAAATGTGTGGTATGCACCACAATGTCGTAGAAGCAGAGCAAACGCCTAAGCAGCGGAATGCTCTACAGGTAGAAGCAAATTCCTTCCACATGAGAGAGATACGAAGTTGAACAAACAGAAATTATTGCTATAATGAACGCAAAGGTAACATAACTGGCCAAATGAACGACTGAAAAAAGGGGCAATGTCACGGGCCATCAATATAATCTGACGTAAAGTGGCAAGGGGTACAGAGCGAGTCCAGGATGCAAGTTGATAGAGGATATACGATCTTTAAAGAGAAACGCGGAAGGGTGGCATTTGTATTTTGTGTACAGTACTTATAGTGTTCAAGAGATATGCACCTTATAGTTAGGGTCTGTTTCCCTTGGGGGAATAGTTAAATTTGCCGTTTGACGCGGCACGGATACAACATAATAATAAAAAAATCTGTGTTGCAATGCTCTTGCAAGCCCCGATAAACAACTCTTTTGTTGGCCTTCAAGACTCTACATATATGTACTCTGTAGTGTTTGATGTCTTGTCATACTGTATATCTGCACTTTATACTAAATTGGTTTAGTATTCCGCAGTGGTTGGAATTTTATGGAACAGCATTATTCATACTGTATACTACTATGTATATATCATGTCGAATCGAGATTGGAGGTTTTATGAACACACAAGAGTGTACGACAAACCCTCCATAAAACCCCAGTTTTTGTGTGCCTTTATGGTATGAATGCGGAGTTCGGTGTCCTGCGAATATCCACCCTGTATGGAGTATATAAAGTGTGTAAAAATGTATTCTCCTATATGGACGTAGCATAGCCCAAAGGTACTTTCTTTTGTAGTTTCTCGAAATTTGACTTGGGCATTAAAAAGATAGACCAAAGTCAGGGAGTTACTATGTACAGAGAATTCACTTCCTCTCGACAATGAAAGAGAGACAAGTGGACACTATAAGACAGTATGTGCCGACACCATCCCGTAAGAAACGCCACGGAAACGTAATTCAAGAGTACAGCCTCATTACAATGCTCATTTGTATCACGCGACGAAAAGACCGGCAGCTGCAATGCTGCACATACCCCAGCCACTACAAAAAAAACGAGGTTAGTAAAAGGCCACGTCGGTCACTGCGCTGCACATATTCTGCACTTCTCCAATTTTCTCACCCAGCGCCTCAGCCAGCCTCAGCAAAGAGAGACAAGGGCTGAGCACGGTATCAACAACAGCCACTCAATTATATTCACTTGTATTCAGCTTTGACGTATTATTGTATTCGTAAGGTGGCAAAGCTTTCTGCTCATGCTGAGTGTGTGTCAATATTACATTAGATTAGATGTGATTGGGCCTCGTTGGGCAAGTGCAAAATCCTAAATTAAAAGTTGGCAATAGCGGCAACATCGTCAATGTTGATGAGGTCGACGCCGGCATTGGCCAGGATGCGCCAGACGGCATTGCGCGTGCTGACGGGCCAGCCGGGCTGGTCCCAGTAGCGCACCTTGATGCCCTTGCTGTGGGCGACGGACACCTGCTCTGTCAGCGTCTGCTGCTGGGTGCTGTTGAACGTCTCGCTGGTGACCTCGCCAAAGACGACGGCAAAGTCGACACTGGCAATGGGCGACACGTCGGACGTGATGTTGCTGAACGTCGAGTTGAGCGTGGTCAGGGGGCCGTCCCAGAAGTAGTCGCGGGGCGCCACGCCCTGGACGAGGTTGAGTGGCGTGTTGCCGGTGCCGACGACGGTGACGGGCCCGCTGGTGAAGACGCTGCCGTTGTAGGTCGACAGGTAGCCGGCGTCGCGCAGGGGCTTGAGGGCCTCGACGACGACGGGCCAGGTGGAGGCGCCGTCGGTCTTGAGGTCGACAAAGAGGTAGAGGGTCTGGCTCGACGAGGTGTCAAAGACGCCGTTCTTGGTCGGCGTCGCGTCGAGCAGGAACTTGCTCTTGGGGTTCTGCTGCTTGAGGATGCTCAGGAGGGGGTCGACGTAGAGCGAGGCAAACGTGCGCTGGTTGGTCAGGGCGCTGCGCTCGTGGCCGACGTGGAGGGTGCCGTTGTACAGCCAGACATCGGCCTCGACGGAGATGGCGCCGGCGGACAGGGCGCTGTACAGGGGCACGGGGCGCCAGTAGTCGTTGTGGCTGTGGAAGCCCTTGGGGATGATGCCCTGGGTGAGCGACGTCGGGTAGGTGTTGAGGGGGCCCTTGCCCTCACCCGACAGGATGTGCTGCATCTGGGCCGACAGCGTCATGTCGGACTGGGCGGCGACGGCGGCGACAAGGCCGGCCATGACAAAAGAGGACTTCATCGTGGAGGAGGGGAGGGAGGGTCCAAAGATGGTCTTTTGAGAGTCTGGCTGAAGCGACTTGGATTGAGTGCAGTAGAGACTCCCAAATTCCAGAGTGTCGGGAGATCGGCCCTGCACGATATATATATCTATGTATGTTGACCTTTGACGTTTGTGGGAGTACTTGTGATCAAGCAAAAGTACGCTGAGAAAGAAGAGAAGGCCTGCTCTTCCGACAGAGATCCCACGTTTCCACGACACCCAGCCTTCCGATCGGCATTCGTCCGAACTGCAGGCTGCTGGCAGCCGCAACTGCCAACAGACTGCAGCTGTTGTCAGCTCCTCATAGCTGCAGTGATGACGAGACTAGAGTTACTGAGTAGAGTTGCATCCTTCGCTCGCAGCTAAGGAAGCATAAGTCTTGGGCTACCCGGAGCTCCACCCATTAACCACCCGGGACACAGCCAATTGTAGGGCACACGTGCGCTCGCGATCGGCACTCTGGTTGCTCAATCTGGATCCATCACCGTTGTTGATTTTGCATTCATTCAGAGTTTGAGACGATGAGATGTAATTGTTTGTAGAGCTAGCTCAAGGTCGGTCTTGGCGGCAGGGAAGCTCTTTTCAAAAATACACAGCGTCGACAATCCGGGGTGCGGTTAAGCTCAGCCAATGGTATCCGCACGTTCCCCAGGTCTTGATCGTCCCGTGGTATCGTTCTTGCCATCTACATACTTGAGGAGCACCTTTGCAGCCGAGCAACAATGTAGTAGGACCTCTTGATGAGATGTATCCAGCCACCTACGTCAATATACCCTAGACCAAAGCCAAAGCTTGAGAAACAATAGCCGTCACCTCCCGCTTGAGCTAGACGCAAAGTAGAGTGATGTGTCGCGAGGGCACTTACAGTAGAGTAGAATGGTTTCCATAACCGGATATTTCTATTTCTATTGCAATTTATATGAATAGCCGATGCAACGGACATCGCTCACCGACGCCGGCAGACCAATGTTGGAGCTCGCGTTCTTCTAGAAGCTCGCAGGAAGACCGAGTATCCCGAATATATGTTTCTGCGCAACGTCGGCCACGTTTTCTTTCTTCTTTCTTTCTTTCTCTTTTCTCCTTTTTCTTTCTTCTTTTGTATATCTTTGCAATACTGTTGCTAGTCCCGACCTCGGTGTGATTCATGTTACCTCCCAGACTATGCTAGTCCTTGAAATCCGTCGAGTTGAATCTTGCGCGAGGCCAGACCGACGGCATACTCGAGAGCTTCTCGGACTGTCTTTGAGCTCTCCAGACACCCTGCTTCTTGTGCTGTCTTGCTGGCCGACAGCCTCGTCGATAGCCTGTAGAGAATGCCAGCCGTGAATGTATCGCCAGCACCGACGGCACTGCATAGTAGTCGTTAGCTGTCTGTCTACTAACACCAAAAAAAGGGAAATACCTTGCTTACTCGACAATCTTCTCGGCCGGAACGTGCGGCGCGGGGGCCGACAACGCCTCCCCGGCGTGCCATGCCGACGCACCCATGGCCCCCCACGTGCAGAACAAGATCTTTTTTCCCAATGCATCTCCCAACGGCAAAGCCTGCCCCATCAATGCAACCTCGCCTCGCAAGCATGCCTCGCTGCTCGTGTATCCTCCACTCTCGGCCCACGTTTTGGAGTAAAAGACAATGTCGGCCAGCTCGGCCAGCGCCCGCAGACCTTGCCGGCCGGGCTTTTCTACCTCGAGGCTGATCGTCACTTTGCGAGGAGATTTCCCGAGATAGTGGAAGCACTCCCGCAGCGTCTCGGGGGTGCGGCCTTCAAAGTGCCACCACTCGTCCTCTTCGCCTTGTTCGTCTTTGTGTTTGCTGCCCTTGCTGTTGCCACCACTTCTAACCCGCGAGACGACGTGCTTGAACTCATCCAGTGTCATCTCGGGCAGGTCGTTGTGGTTGACAATGGTTCGCGAGCCCGTGGCGGCCGAGCGGATTATATAGCAGCTGGCCGGGTTGGTATACCCCGCGCGAAATATGCACGTCGACAGGGTGCCCGGCACGTCTAGAGGCAGAGGGTCTGTCGGCAGAGGCAAAACAGCTCCGAGAGACTGGGCGATCATGGCGGCCGACGGCGATGCCCTGTCGGGCAGACACGATACGAGGTGCATCTTCAGACCCTCGTCTCTGCCTCTGCTGCCCAGCTGCTGCATCACCTCGATCGAGTTGGGACAGTTGCCGCCGCGCCGGACCTGCATCGACGTCGCCCGGAGCTTGTCATCCTCGCCGGGGAAGTGCGGCACACTTTTGATTAGCTTGGCGTAGCCCGGTGTGCACGTCTTTTAACACTGCATAACATGGCATACCTCAGGATGGTGTCGACATAGCATGCTCCGACGAGAATGAGCTTCATCTTGCGGCATTCTTGATGCATTGACTACGTTGATAAGATGTGGTAGATACGTCACTTTGGGCTTGCTCGGCACCAGTGCTGACTAATCATGAATTCCACGGTTTGATCTGAAAACCTTAACTCAAGACACAAAAATTATATTACAGCTACGAATGTCACCGCCTGGCTCGGATAGTGATGCTCTGGTAAGCGCCACCGGTCGACCAGACGGGCTTCCTTTTTAGGTTTGAAGAAAATAAAAAGAAAGGGGGTATTGTTCTTGCTTCACTGTCCACACTTGCTCGTTGAGGGGTCGAGTATCTAGCTCTTCTGAACGGCAAGCTCTAGCATTTTTAGAAGCGGTTGACGATTGTGCTGCGGCAAGTATTTGGGAGAAAGCAAACACTGCGCGCAAGTAACCATCGTGGTGACTGTAGAGTCGGGGGGGGGGGGGGGAACGGTAAAAAGAAAACAATAAAAAACGAAAGAAGAAAAGAAACTACAAACAAACCGTAGAGTGCTGCCAAATGAGCGCATAGCGCGGCAAGTGCACTGATGAACCGACGACTGGCATCGCCCGTAACAGAGAGGCTGGATTGTCGTGATACCTTTGCGCCTCAAAGACGCGATGATGTTGAGAGGAGGAAAAGTCGGGCTGGGAAAAAGAGGAAGGAATTTCCGCTTTAAATACCAACAGTGGAGTCGCGGTGTGTGCCTGAATTGTTTGCATTATTTGCGGCACGTGATGTTCTCCATCAGTCCACGTGATGGCGTGTCAGACAAATCGCCGGCCATGACGATGACGACACGACAGCTTTCGAAAAAGGTCACGAAATCACAAAGTCACGACATACAAATCACAAAATCACACACAAAACCACAAACTATACCCCATAATGCCTCCAAAACGAAAAGCATCCTCGGCGGCGGCGTCCTCTTCAGCGGGCCCCGTCAAGCGCCCATCCAAGCTGGCCAAGGAACACAACATCACCGCCCAGCAGGAAGCCGAGATCCGCGAAGCCTTTGGCCTGTTTGCCGAGCCCATGGACGGCGAGAAGGAGGGCGTGCTGCCGACGGGCGACATACGGCGCGCCATGATTGCGCTGGGCATTGCGCCGTCCAAGGCGGAGCTGGCCGAGTTCATTTCCATTCTGGACCCCGACGACGAGGGGTTCGCCGTCTACGCGTCGTTTGTGGCCATTTGCGCGCTCAAGATGCACGCGCGCAGCAGCAGCCGCAACAACACGGAGGAGGTGGACGAGGCGTTCCGGCTGTTTACAACGCACGGCCAGGCGCGGTCTCGGGATTCCCAAAAGGCGCCGGTGATCACACTCGCGGGCCTGAAGCGGATAGCGGCGATGCTCAAGGAAGACGTGGCCGAGGATGTGCTCAAGGACATGCTGCTGGAGGCCAACGGCGGCGCGGGCGTGACGGCGGGCGTTGACCGTGCGGCGTTTGAGAGCGTAATGCGGCGCGCGGGTGTGTGGTAGAAGCCCACGGAGATCTGAAAGTTTACGAGATGGATGCGAGACAAGACGGCGCGGGACGACACGAGATACCCCATGAATATGCAATAGCAGTACGAATATGAATATGAATAGGTTCAAATAATTGAATTAACGCCATGATGCATGCTAGAAAGCTAGAAAGCCAAAACCAGATAATAATGATAATAATAAAAACAGCAGGCCAGATGCTAAAGATATCTAAATTTCGTCAATATAAGCCCGTCGATGAAGTCCGTCAGCGGCGAAAACGTCAATGCCGGCCGTAGCCTCTGCAAGACTAGGGCCGCCGGCGGCGACGCCAGAGTGCCGAGTCCGACAAGACACCCTATGCCGTCGCCTCTGCTGCTGTCTCGGCCTCCTTTTCTTTTGCGGCAGCCGCGGCGGCGGCGGCGTCCCGCTTCTTCTGAGAGTCCAGCACGGCCTGCAGCTCTGGCGGCGCCTTGAAGCCGGCGTGGTCCGAGTGCTTCTTGTAAAAGTAGGCGTCGGACTTGGGCGCCAGCTCGGCGGGCAGCTCGGACAGCACGCACTCGAGCAGGGCATCGACCGACTTTTGCTTGGACGACTCGCGGTGCCAGATGGAGATGAGGTGCGAGTTGAAGCGCACCGACAGGCCGACGCCGCAGATGGTGTCGCCGTCTTCCAGGACGGACTGCAGCTTTTCGCCGATGGCGAGGAGCTGGATGCGCGTCCAGACGTCGGGGCCGTTGCTCTTGGGCACGCGGAACGTCCAGCTGCCGCCGTTGATGTTGCGGCGGTCTTCCCAGACGGGCCGGAAGCCCGACTTGAACAGGTAGATGGACTCGCGCATCTTGATCTGCTCGACGGGGGTGTTGTTGTTGTAGCGCCAAAAGTCCTGGACAGACTCGATCTGGCTGCCGAGCTGCTCGAGCTGCGCCTGGTACTTTGCATCGCCCTCTGCCGAGGATGCCCCGGCGGCAGCGGCAGGCCGGTCGAAAAAGACCTGCCAGTAGTGCTGCGTGGGCAGGGCACGCATGGTCTTGAACAAGTTGCGCTTGGCATCGTCGCGCTGCTCGGACGGCGTGCCGGGGTTGTTGCCGCCGCCGGGTGACTGGGTGTCGGCGGACGCGGCTGTCGACAGCGACGACAGTCCGCGGGTGAACAGAGTAGGACGAGCAGCCATTGTAGATGTGTGATGTAGAAGGAGAGGGTGGTCGATGATATGATGGCTCGGTGACTGACGACAGGACTGACGACAAGACTGACGAACTCGAGGTGTCGAATGAATCAAGACAAAGGCGAGGACGGAACCGGAAGATGGCTGCAGAGACAAGGACTGTTTTTTCTTACACAAAGATTAGCAAACAGCTTTGAAACGAGGGCCGGCAGTAGACGCAACCACAAGGTGCACGGCGCAACATGCCACACGCTACCACAGCCCAGCCAGGCCAGGCCAACAACGGCCTCTGAATGGCTGCAGGCCGGCGCAGCTTGCCGAATGGAGGGGATCCCTGTGTATTTTGTATCTTGTATCTTACATATTGCAGTACTGTGTTGTAGAGTGCTGATCACTATGCGGCTGAGCAGGGGTCTTGGGGAGAGGTGATGAGATGTGAAGGAAGCAGGAGAGAGAAAACAATCAAAGAATCAGAGAAGAGAAATCAAAAGCACAAGTAAAAACAAAAGAAACTAAACACTCGGGGCCATCTACGAGCCTCCTCGCTGATAATCTTTGCTCTCCTGGAGCTCTACTCGCAATGCGACGCTATTAAGGAGAATACGGAGACCGGGGCAGTTGGCTAGAGCAGGAGCAGTGCACTCTGTAAGATACATAGCTGGAGCTGCTGGAGCAATACTGTGCCGTTGCCCGTTGCCCGTTGCCCGTAGCTCTGCTTTGACCTCTCAAGTAATACTCACTGCGAGCAGCCGTCTCATCTCTCCACCAAAGCTTATCCGTGCTATTTCGGGCTGTTCTCTCTAATAAACCCAATAAATCTACTCTTTGCCTGCCCCGGCGTCTCATGTTCCTGCTGGCCGTCTGCTACTCGTCTACAGCGGGAGCTTTGAAACAAGTGGGGTGGGGGTGCTGGCCGTTTCCGCATGGACTCTGACAGCACAAGGGCCAAAGACAGCCGACCTGAAGCGCCGGCAAAGACGCTAGTTGTTAAGGATGTTGATTAAATAGGCTGCTGTGTGATTTGCTATACTGCTTATGAATCAATCTCGACAACATCGAATCGACAGCCTCGACGATGATATCTTGTTAAGTTGACAGTATTACTATAATTTTAAATGCTGTTCGTACCTTTTTTAGTGGCTCATTTTTCTTCAATTTATGTTTAAATACCAAACATTTAGAGGAATATTTCAAGTTTATTTTTATTAAAAAGACACAAAATCAATTAAATCAACAAACTACAATTAAAAGAACAATTCCAAAATATTCGATAATAAAATTAAAACAAAACATCACTAATAAACACATTCATAACAATAGACAGACCCGAGTACCCAAATACCAATAACCAAGCATCCAAGCAACAAACTCCGACCATGTCAACTCCCTCTCATTCACTCGTCAACGTCCCTCATCGACCTACAGTCCACCAACTAGTAATTCGCCCGCGGAGCTAGCGGCTGTCGTGCAGTGCCGTGGCCAAACCCGTAGCTGCCACGCTCTCTCTCTCCTGCCTTGTCGACACTCGTGAACCGCTGCTTGTCGTCGCCAATCTTGCGCCGGAACATGCCCAGATCCGACAGCAGCGACTGCATGTACTCTTCCATGTCGTCTTCCTGGTCGTAGTTGTAGCCGTCGTCGTCGTCGTCGTCCTCAGACTCCTCAAAGTCTTCCTCGGCCGGACTCTCATTCTCGTCGTCCTCGCCATAGACTTCGTGGACGTCATCTTTGGCCTCCTTCACAGGCGTCGCAACATCCTCGGCCACTTCAACACCCTTCTCCTGCGCCTCGTCAAGCCCGTCCAGACGCTCTTCAAAGAGACGGCCGGCTGCTGGGTCGAGCGACATGCGCATGCGCCGGCCGCCGGCACTGCGCCGCCGGTCGGAACCGCTGGTATCGGGGAACAGACTGCTGCGGCGACGGCCCCCATCCTTCTTAGGGGTGGATATGATACTGTCGTCGCCCGCGCCTGCTGCTGCGCCCTGCTCCAGCTGACCTAGCTGGTCCATGCTGGCACGCGGCACAACGGCCGGGATCGGGTTCTTGAGCGAGTCGAGGGCCAGCTTCAAGTGAAGTCTCAGAGCTTCATTCTCGGTCTGCAGGTTGCGGATCCGGCCCTCGGCCACCAGTGTCTTCTCCTCCATCATGCGCTGCATGGTGGCCACATGTGTCTGGTACTCTTCCAGCCGTGCCTCGCGTGCGGCAAACTGGGCCTCGCGCGCCTCGTGCTGGGCATGCTGGGCAGCATCGCGCTCGCGCCGCTGCGAGTAGTCCGATACCGACAGCTGCAGCCGCCGAATCTCCTCGGCCATGGCCGCCATCTGCGCATCGCGCTCGGCCGTCGACATGCTGTCCTGGTTGACCACAGCGCGCGTGCGGATGCGCTTGGCCTGGTCGGCATACCGCAGCGTCGACAGCGTCTCGTCGTAGTCGCCGGGTGCAATGCACGCAATCATGGCTGTCTTGGAGTTGCCGCCCAGCGAGTCTTTGAGCAGCCATGTGAGAATCGAGTCGCGGTAGGGGACTACATCGGCGCCGGGACCCCGCCGCTTGCCGCCGTTCTTGCTCTTGCTCTTGGGGTTCTGGTGCTTGGGGTCGGCCAGAGCCGCAATCACACGACCCAGCGTCGTCAGCGATTTGTTGATGTTGCTGCCCTCGCGCAGCCGCTGGCCCGTCGCCTCGGTCGACTTGGCACGCTCACTGCCTGCCAGATCCACGAGACGGATCCGCGAGCTGCGCTCCGTCGTCTCGTCCGTCTCCATATCGTGGTGGATCTGCCGCAGCAGAATGGTGAAGACGGCGTGACTGCGACTGGACGTGTCGTTCATCTTGGTCGAGGCCACCGTGCGTGACCGGTCGCCCATCTGCATCTTGCGCAGAATGTCGTCGAGGCTGCGCACGGGTGCCTCGGTCAGATCCTTGACGTAGGGCCCTTCGGTCGGCGACTCGCGGATCTTGAGGTAGTAGGGCGGCTGGTTGCTCACGACAGGCACGAGCAGATCGCGCACGTGCTCGTTGTAGACCTCAAAGTAGGACACACGCACGTTGTAGGCAATGTTAGGCGTCTCGCTCTGTGCGGCCTCGATGCGCTGGAACAGGTCTTCGCACGTGCGCGGGATCAGGCCGGGCTCGCTGGGCGTGCCCATCATTGTGTAACTCTTGCCCGAGCCCGTCTGGCCATAAGCAAAGATGCATGTGTGGTAGCCCTCGAAGTTGTGGTCCAGGAACTCCTCGCCCAAGCTGTTGTAGACCTCCTCCTGGTGCGCGTAGTGCGCATCCTCGCGCTGGTGGCTCCAGAACGAGTTGTCAAAGGTGAACGAGCGGTCTTCGAGGTTGGCGCGGCGCGAGGCTGCTTTGGCGAAGCCGGCAGTGGGTGTTTCGTCACGGTCTTGTGAGTTGGGTGCAAACAGGGTCGTCTCCTGTGTGTCGGGGTTCATCTCGATCAAGCATTTCGTGTTCTTGTCCTTCTCTCGCGGGAGAAAGGCGCGGACACGAACGACTACGCGCACGTTGCCGCCCGGGTCCATCCTTGCGTGTGGCGGCACTGTGCCGTCTCGAGAACGCAGCGACGGCGTTGACGCAGACGAGCGAATTGCCCGCGTCGGGGTGGACATGTCTGTAGCTGAAGTGGTTGACGTGGTTGCGGGTGTATCTGTGTTTTGGTGGGCTCGAACTTGGGTATCGACTTCGAGGAGGCCGGGATCGATCTCTGGAATGTTGCCTGTGTCCGTACTGATGTATCCTCCTGGGAGCAGGCGCGGTTCTGCAGCGATGCCAATAAGCGTGTCGACAATGTCGTTGGCAACTTCTCGAAAGCGCAGTCGTCGCGATGAATGCATAGGGTAAATGGTAATTTGTAGCCGTCTTTTACTCCATTACATTCCTCATTTGCTCATCTTCCACTTGTCTTTGCACGAGAGCCACTGTAATGGCACGGCACTGGCTCTTTGGGCTTAGACCGATCAACTGATTGGGGCACGATGGTATGGATGGTCGTCACTGTTGATCCACAAACTGCGGGTGTATTTACATTCCGTTGCTACGGCGATGATTATGTCAGCTTCCATATGGAGAGTCAAGGTCGTTGTCACAAGGTGTATTTTGATTGGCCAATTTGAGAAATAAATATGGACACTAAACGGAAGCCTTTTTAGTGCCCGTCACGGTGTGTAGCATAGCTCGTCGGAGTCAATTGGTTTACCTACAGCAAACTCCGATCATGCTAATTCTCAAGCGCTACTACCTTCTTCAAACACAACGGCTGCATTCCTCATACCGCCCTCACCTCTACTCTTGTCGCCTCTGAAACTGCTGGATGCTGGCTCTTCCGGTGATAGCTGAGGTTGCATCGGAGGGCGGAGATTGTGCTCGGAAGATAGCGATGCGGAGGATTGCAGGGTGTAGGCGGGGGTGGTGTTACTCAGTGTTCAACGGGGCAGTAAGGCACATATTACTTCTTTCTGATAACAGAGATACTGCAGGCCAAGACTGTGGGCCTCTGCCTCAGATACGCGGTTTCGATTCCGTTCCTCGACGGTGCTGATACGGATACTAACAAAGCAATGCATGATGCGATAGCAATCTTTGTAAATGCTGTTTACTTGACATGAATACCATACAGATACAATGCAATAATACAAATACCTGTTGTGTCTACAGTGTTTCGCTGTTCTTGGCGGCGAATGCCCACGTCTTGGCTCCGGCCAGGGTTTGATCGGCCACGAATAGACAATCTGAAAGTCTGGGCATTTGCGGTCAAAGGGTTGAGCGCTTTCGAAGTATGCTCTCAGCACATAGCAGATTCTAATCAACAAGTGATTGCAGAGCTGGATGGCAAAAGGACAGATTCGGAGAATTAATGAGGCGGCCTGAAATCAAAGCCAACATCGCCAAATATGACTAAGCAGACAACGTTAAAAGACGGCATTCCAAAATATTCTATACTCAACTCAAATACACTTGTATTACTCCTGAGTGTGCTCCGACATGCACGTCTTGGCGGTTGGCTTGGCCGGGTCTCATCGCTGTTTCTTGTTTTCAGCAGATACCTCCACCCTACAGTCTCTCATCCTGGCCAGGCTGTTTGTTTGCAACATAAAACAGTTTGCAGTGGTTTATGCCCCCTTCCCCGTAGCTAGAGGCTCCCGCTCTAGCAAGAATACAAAGGGATCAAAGTGCCGAGGACCAGAAACATGGCCAAGACCGAGTCTAGAATCCTAGCCAAAATGCACCAAAAGGCGCAAAATGCAACACAACACCTTGGACGGGGAGAATCCCACAGCACGGCCGTGATTGGGCTAATATGTTTCAAGAAAACAGCCTCGTGCGGGCATTTGTTTCTCAGTTGGTGCTGCCTTTGCCATGTAATACTTGCTCTCCCTCCTCCTCTGCCTACAACGTTCCCCGTCTCCACCAGATATCAAACTGCCCTGGCCTCTGGCTGTCTGGCAGACTGTCTGGCCAGGCCGTCCTACGAGTTATTCTCTACTATGTATTTTTTTATGATTGCGTCTTTTACTCGAGCTGGTATCCAGCCAGTGAAATTCTAGACTCAAGACGACATAAGTTGACGATATTATCTCCAATATAGCAATATGTCGCAATATAGCGAGATTCGAAAACAAGCCTTGCCAACACCCCAAGACATCGACTCCCATCTACCGTGCCAAGTGTATTGGCATCTTAGCCAAGCAGTCCAAACACTCCAAACTCGCAGAGTCGGATTCTGTATCCAAATCCCAATCTACGATGCAGCAATATCGGCCTCTCCATGGAGATGTTGATCTAATTTCAATTCTGCATCTTCCGTGGTGTTGTATCTGTTTGACGACGACACCTTGGGCCGCATTGGACCATCTTGGCGTAGGAGCTTGTAGAAGTAGTGTAGGGCTTGATGAGCGCTGTGCAAACTTGGCCCTCTTGGCTCTTGTGAAAAAGGCTTGTTTCCTGGAGTCGGTCATATTAGCCAATAATAAGAGTTGACAAGCCGACAAGAGCACGGGAGGACAAGAGGACAAGACAGACAAGAATTGCAGGCGTGCATTCGGGTCTATCAGTTCTGGGCAGCATCCCACAAAGGCTTCAATTATTGTGCATCGTATTTGGTTTGCTTATTCTGCTCAGCTCGGCATCGACATCTCAACCAACAGACCCCAAACCATCTACAGCTATTTACTCCCTCCTCTCTGCATGTGACAGGTCCAGACATCCAGACTGAGCCAGTTTCCAATGGTTCTTGGCCTTTCCTCCTCGTCTCTGTGCCTGCGTCTGCGTCTGCGTCTGCGTCTCCCTTCCCTCTCTACTCACCTGCCCTGCAGCCTCCTCCCTGCTCTACCCGCCGTCTTTATCCTCCTTGCTTGTTTCTCTTGTTGTGCTTGGTCCAGCTTGGCATGTTCGAAACAATGAGGCAATACAAGTAGTTATAGATGTATCCAATGCTTATCAATTACAGCCGTATTCATTGTCTCATATAGTGTCTCCTTATTGCCATTGTATTATGGCCATTATGGCCATTGCCATCATTGCCATCATTGTCACTTACACGGCCAAAGCAACACAAGACATGGGTTAGCGCTGGCTCTTCCGGCTTGGCCTCAAACAGAAACGCCCTGGTCTCCTTCGTCTGCTCTGTCTTACTGAAATCCGAATATCTGTAATACGGTCTTGCACCCTATCCTGTAGTATTCTATCATTTCGGCATTCGTCTGAGGATGGCAAACATGAAAAAAGCCAAGCCTAGGGGTGTCGAGTCTCTGTCTTCTACTGCAACCCGAAAATAGACCCCGACGATCTCTCCCTCTCTCCCTCTCTGTCTGTCTCTCGCTCTCTTGAGTAAGACGGGCTTCTTTGACCGTCCCCCTCGACTATATATGACCCCATCCCATATCTTCTTTTTATGTTTCTCTTCTCTCCTTCTTCTTCAGCTGCGCTCGTCCCATCAATCTCTACACTACCTGTTCCTTGTCTCTTCTGCCCTTTTCGCTTCTTGTCGCTGGTCGTCTTACTTTTACACTCTTTTTTTTTCTCCGTCTCGGTTTTATATACACTCTCTCTTTTCCCTCTCTCTCTTTTTATTTTTATTTTTATACCCCATCAAAATGGTTCGCTACGCTTTCATCGCCATGGTCGGTCTGGCCTCGGCCCTTCCCCTGAACATCAACCTTGGTGCCTACTCCCCGGCACTGGTGGTAGGTGATGGTGAGATTAGCTTCGGTGGCGAGCAGGACGTGTCCAGCCTGATGAACGTTCTCGAGGGCGCTGCCGTCAACACTGCCGCCTCTGTCGCCAACGGTGCTGCTGCCGCCGGCTCTTCCTCCTCCACCACAACGACTGCTTCCGCTGCCGCCGTCTCTACCAACCAGGTCGTGTCCGCTGCTGCCGACCCCGGTCTGGCCGAGCAGGCCGCTCAGATTGCCACGCTCCAGGGTATGGGCAAGGAGATCTCGCCCCGTGCCCAGGTTGTCGATATCCATACCGACATTGTCGACGTCGACGATGCTTCCACCGGCAAGGCCAAGAGAGACCTGACTGGCTTTGACCGTGCTCTCACCTTTGCCGAGGCTGCCCTGACCAAGGGTCCCAAGATCGAGCTCGGTACCGGCGAGGGCGGCTCTGGTGTCGGTATCATCGTGGACAACGCCGCCACCCGCGCTGCCGCTGCCAAGCGCGACCTGTCGTCTGACTCGCCTGCTGTCCGGCGGCGCGCCAAGGTGACCACCATGTATGTCCGCTCCGGCATCCCCGCATGTGAGTGACCACCTCATATTATTACCAGGAAAACATAAAAACTAACTGTCTGCAGCCCTTCAGAGTAAGCGCGAATCTACCACAGAGACCAACAAGCGCTCGGCTCCCTTTGCTCCGGTCCCTGCCACGCCCGTCAACGCCAACCGCCGTGACATCATCGACTCGCTGAACCTCAACGTCGACGGCGAGCAGGGTCTTACCATGACCTTTGTCGAGGAGCTTGACGAGTAGATGCTCCGATTAATGGGTTAATGAGGGTTTTTTTTATATTGGAGAGAGTCAAGGTTTGGAATTTTCAGGGAATAGGATTCTGTTTTTATTTTTCTTACATACAGAAGGTGTAGACACTATGAATTTACAATTTGGGATACTGGTTAATTGTTCAATTTTTACTTTGCATTCGCGTTTTCTGTGTGTATTATTTTCTTTTGCGTTTCCTTTCTGTGCTATAGTTTGAGGGTGTTGGAGCGGTTTTGTTACGATACTCTGTTATATCGGTTAGAAAATAAAACAACAAAACAACAAAACACCAACAAAAACAATGCCTGTGTGATGTCTGCTCCCAAACAAGACTGGTTCCAGGCGTGGTTCTGTGTTCTATGTTTTGTATGATCCGAGGTCTGGGCGCCGTCTGGGCGGTCTTGGCGATCTCGGAGATTATGCGCAATATGTAGATTATCCTGGACATAGTTATACCATGTACTGTATACGTAATAGAACTGCACCTATTTATCCCACTCCTTGAAGGCCTTTTGCTTTTGCCGCGTGTTCCACCCCAGCTTGCCGCTGATGCTGTTGACCCAGTCTTCGCTGCGCCGGCCTGGTGCCTGCACGGATGCAAAGGGGAACCGACTGGCACTGATGGTCACGTAGTCGCCCGGGTGCAGCTCGACCCGCTCGCGGCCGTCAAAGCTGGCCCACGAACTGGTGCGGGCATCGTACGGCACACCGACGCGCAAGACAATGGTGTCGGGCAGGATGATGGGCCGGAACGAGAGCGTGTGCGCGCAGATGGACGTCACCAGCATCACGGGGTTCTCGGGGTGGCACAGCGAACCGCCTGCTGCCAAGTTGTACGCCGTAGACCCTGTCGGTGTCGACACGCAGATGCCGTCGGCCAGCACGGATGTAAAGTGCTCGTCGTCACCAAAGATTTCCATGTACGACATGGCTGTACACTAGTTAATATCGTCAAAGTGAACATGGTGCCATCACATCCTATAAAAAAAAACTTACTGGCATTCGGCCCTCTATCGACAACGACCTCGTTGAGAATCTCAAAGGTGCCGTCGGGCCGGTGGGTGTGCTCGTCGTCCTTTTCCTCGCCAATCAACTCTTCGACAAGATCACGCTTTTGCTTGGGTATTGCCGCGTCGGCACCGTCTTGTTCTTTTGCACCGTCGGCGAGAAGCGCCCTCTCCACACTCTGTGACCGCATGATCGTCGCCTCGAACCGCAGCCGCAGGCTCACAGTCACGCCCTGCGCAAACGCCCGCTCCAGCGTCGCCTGGTAGTCGTCAAAATCAAACTTGGTCAGGAAACCCAGACTACCGAGGCTGAAGCTCAACACGGGTGGCACAATGCGCTGGAAGAGCCAGCTTGCATACAGCACCGTGCCGTCGCCGCCCAGCGTGATGACAAAATCAAACGTGTGCGGCCGCGATCGGCACATGGCCTCGTCCCAGAACCGCAGCCGGCTCTCCACGTCGGCCGCAAACGACGGCGGCGGGCTGTTGCCGTCGTTGGTTGTCTTGCTGGCGGCGGCCTCCTCCTGGCGCAGCTCCTCCAGCAGGCCGGGCATGTCAAAGAGCCTGTTGTTCTTTATGGACCGCTCCAGGTAGACGGTGTAGCGCACGTCGCGCTCATGGCTGAGCAGCCACTTGGCCAGCGCGCGGGCCTTGGGTAGCAGGTCCTCGTCGTAGATTTTTGTCAGCAGGAAAATCGACTTGACACGGAACTTGAGCCGCAGACTGCCGAGGCGGCGACTGAGCTCGCGCACGCCCCAGGCCATTTCGCTGAGCTGCTTTTTCGTCAGCAGCCGGCTGTGCAATATGTCGACGGGCTCTGGTGATTCACTGGCCAAGGCGTTGTTGTCGGGGGAGCTGACCGCCGACACCTGGACCTTTTCGTCGTTGCCGTCGCCATCCTTATTACTCTCGAAATTACTTTCAAAATCGACCTTCTTCCCTTTGGCCTCACGCTTCTTCTTTCCAGTCTCCGTCTCTGGCGGCGCATCCGGGTCTGCAGACACAATCCCAAGCGCCCATTCCTTCTCGTCAATCTGGCCGGCTTCGCTGTCACTGGTAGCGGTCTCGAGTAGTACGTGGTCGTTCTGCAGACGCTTTATATCGGCACGGCTGCTATCTCGTGGCACGCTATTGCTACTGCTGCTTTGGCTGCTTTTGTTTTCATCGACAACTTCATTGATCTGCTGTATATGGCTGGGCTGCTGGTGTGGCTGGAGGAGGTGAGATTTCCGGCCGCCGGGGTGATTGTGGCTGTGGTGGTGGTGTCTGCTGTCGTCGTGTGCAGCGCCGCCCAAGCGCTGCGCTTCTAGAAAGTGGTGTACAATGCAATGCGCCTTGTCATCGGGCGCGGGCACAACAACGTTCATGCTCTTCCGCAGTCGTGGCGGCACGGCCTCGGAGGCGACGAGCGAGCTCTTGCGCCGGTAAGGGTTGGACGGGTCGAAGACGACCTCGACGGCATTGCGGTCCTCGTCACTAGAGTGGCCATCGTTGTCCGCATCGATGTCGGGTGGCATTGTGCTGGTAGATGCAGATTGGTATATATTGGTGAGATGCAGATGTTTGATAGATCACTGGTTCTTCTCGTTGAAAACCAAGCTTATCCGATGATCTGCGGCCGAGGGATCGCCTCTCGGGAGCTGCTCAATGACAGCCGTATAAAACTTTAGTTATATATCGGGTGATATGAAATGCTGCGCTGATTGCATAATGCTGCTGCCGTATATGCTGGTGTACGCGAGACGGTTGCACGGAAGCTCATATCCGAGTAAAGTGGTGTGTAGGTTCGAGGTCGATCGGGAATGGTGGGGGCTACAGGCTATGACGTGGTACGAAGGCAGTGGGGACTGTTTGGCCTGGATTATATAATCAGACGCGACAAGCCCGGTTCTTCTTTTCAGGGCCCAAAGCGCGTCGCGCGTAAAGTGTCTCTCTAGGTACTAAATGGTGAAGCTGGAGCTTTGAGCTTTTCCACCCCACGATACGCACGATACACGACCACGACCACGATCACAATTGACGGCACGACGGTCTTTCATCTCTTTACTCTTCAAAACCTCCCAAATTACACAATGCCTATTGCCGAGACAGCGGGCGAGTCGTCGACGTCGGCGGTGAAGAAGGCCCTCGCCTCGACGGCCAACATCCCCAACTATGAGCTGCCTTGGTATGTTTGAGGTTTCCGACCAGGCTACAGTACGAATGACTAACATTTTGTGCAGGGTCGAAAAGTACCGCCCCGTGTTCCTCGACGACATTGTCGGCAACACTGAGACCATTGAGCGCCTCAAGATTATCGCAAAGGATGGCAACATGCCGCACATTATCATCTCGGGCATGCCCGGTATCGGCAAGACGACAAGCGTGCTGTGCCTCGCGCGCCAGCTGCTGGGTGATTCCTACAAGGAGGCCGTCCTCGAACTCAACGCCAGTGACGAGCGCGGCATCGATGTCGTGCGCAACCGCATCAAGGGCTTTGCCCAGAAGAAAGTCACGCTCCCGCTCGGCCGCCACAAGCTCGTCATCCTCGACGAGGCCGACAGCATGACGTCGGGTGCCCAGCAGGCCCTGCGCCGCACCATGGAGATCTATTCCAACACGACGCGCTTTGCGTTTGCGTGCAACCAGTCCAACAAGATCATCGAGCCGCTACAGTCGCGTTGTGCCATCCTGCGGTACGCGCGACTCACGGACGCGCAGGTGGTCAAGCGGCTGCTGCAGATAATCGAGGCCGAGGGCGTCAAGTACAGCGACGACGGCCTTGCGGCGCTCGTGTTTTCGGCCGAGGGCGACATGCGGCAGGCGATCAACAACCTGCAGTCGACGCACGCTGGTTTCGGCTTTGTGTCGGGCGACAACGTGTTCCGCGTGGTGGACTCGCCGCACCCGATCAAGGTGCAGGCGATGCTGAAAGCGTGCCACGAGGGCAGCATCGACGCGGCGCTGGATGGGCTGCGCGAGCTGTGGGACCTGGGCTACTCGAGCCACGACATTATCAGCACCATGTTCCGCGTGACCAAGACGATGCCGGGCTTGAGCGAGCACGCCAAGCTGGAGTTTATCCGCGAGATTGGCTTCACGCACATGAAGATTCTGGAGGGTGTGCAGACGCTGCTGCAGCTGAGCGGGTGTCTGGCGCGGCTGTGCAAGCTGAACATGGACCCGAAACAGTTTCCGTCGAAGCCTTAACTCTCCCCCCCCCCCCCCCCTCTCTCTTCTTTTCTATACTTGTACAAGATGGCAAAAGCGGTTATATTTTATTTATATCGCATGGCGTTCAGCGGGATCTGCTTTTAATATATTGCTCAGTTCATTTCACTGTTGGCAATCGTCTTGGATATCTGGTGTTCATCTTTGCTTTAGGACGTGCTATTCTTTAAATACTTTAAATACAATTACACAATCAAATCAATATGGTATACAGCGCCCAAACTTGCTCTTATCTTGCCTGCTATGGCTTATCGGCCTCGTCCTCGTCGTCATGTAATGCCGCGAGCCGGGCTTGGTGTCGTGCGACCCTCCGCTGGTGACGCATGTTTGCCTCGTATTGCCGCAGCCGGCTGTCTGCCTCGAGCATGCTGCCCAGCACCATGCCCGACATGTGGATGTATCTGGATTGTGAGCGTGTGTTCTATCTGTAGTCGATACTGGTGACTTTTGCAACCTACACTTTGAACTGGATGGTCAGACCACGGTAGATGGGAGACAGGGCATGGCCGAAACCGTGCAGAATGCCCATGAAAGCGCCGTACTTGGCTGCGCCATAGAGGGCGCCTTGTACGGCTTCCCAGCTGGCCGCATTGGCTTCAGCGTCATGTGCCGAGCCGCGCATGTTAATATTATTAATTAATAATCGAGCCGAGGTGAGGTGATGCGAGGCTGAGTGAGACGAGTCGAGGTGGCTGGGAACTGGCCGACCGATTGATGGCGAATTGAGCTGTTGAGACTGCGTGGGACTGGTTGGTGTTCACATTGAATAAGCCCAATCAACAAGGCTGTCGACAAGAGGCCAATTGATGCTTTGGGTATTGTATTCCGTTATTCGAATGCTATTCGCAGAGCGAGGTCGCGGGCTTTGATGAGTCTGCAGGCCGTAGTTCAACTCCACACCGCGAGGAACGGCCTCTGTCGGCTTTTGCTGCGTCATAGCGGGGCCAGCCCGACATTCGACAGCCTCGCCGCCGTGCAGTCTATGCATTGCGAATAGTAGCATGTCTTGTGTTTCTCTTCCGATCTATGATTTTATTTATTTACTACGTTATTTACTAGTAGAATTTATCAATGCGAGCTCCTACAAGCATGCTGAATGGTGTGGAATTGCGGCGTGTTGAGTTATTATGCGGTGTTTTTTTGTATTCTATCGATTGCCGCTGACTTATTTCATGTAATTTCATACCCAGTGCCCTATTCCATTCTGGCCCGTGTTGTCCTTTTTGTTTTCGTATATTTCATCATATGTATTTCATCATATTTTTCATTATATGTTCTCGCAGTCACTGCACCTCTTTCTGCGTCGTCTATGCACTCAGCGTGCCCTTGGTGCTGGGAATCTCGCCCTCCTTGCCAGCAACCTTGCTGATGGCCAGACGCATTGCCACGGCCAGCGCCTTGAACGCAGACTCGGCACGGTGGTGGTCGTTGAAGCCGCGCAGGCAGTCGACATGCAGCGTGATGCGTGCGCCCTGGGCAAAGCTCTGCATGCAGTGGGGGATCATCTCGCAGCTCAGGTCGCCAATCTTCTCGCGCTTCAGGCCCAGCTCAATGACGGCATACGGGCGGTTGGAGATGTCGACAACGGCGCGCGACAGGGCCTCATCGAGGGGAGCGTAGGCCGAGCCGAAGCGGGCAATACCGGCGGCGCTGCCGAGGGCCTGGTGGAAGGCGTAGCCGAGAGCAATGCAGACATCCTCTGCCGTGTGGTGGTCGTCGACTGATTGGTAAACGGTTAGCATGAACTCCGGGTTCCATATATACTATAAAGTATAGCGCAGCTTACTGTGCAGATCACCCTTGCAGGTGATGACCAGACTCCAGCCGGCGTGCTTGGACAGGGCGTGCAGCATGTGGTCGAGGAAGCCGATGCCAGTCTGCAGGATGATGGTCTGGGACTTGCTGGTCTGGGCAGCATGGCCCTTGGACTCGGTCTCGATCAGGGCATGGATGCGGGCGTCGGTCTCAGGCGGGAAGCTGCTTGTGCCGTCGAGGTTGAGAGCCATCTGGATCGAGGTCTCGTTGGTGTCGCGGCTGAGAGCCGCCCAGCGGGGAGGAGAGGCCATGGCGTTGGTGGTGGAAGATGTTGTGGAGGACGACGAAGGAGTCAGGTCGGGCTGTGATGAGTCGGAGGATAGAGAGCGGGCTGGTCGTTGGGTTATGGCGGGTGCAGAGTCCATAGGAGGTGAGGTTGAAGATTTGAGGAGGGGAGGCTGAAGAGGAGGGGATGTAAAAGCGTAAAAGGCAAGAGATAGCCGATATGACTGACTGATTGACTTTGCACCGGTTGCGCCTGCCTTCCCCGGGTCCTGGGTCCTTCGCTACAATCAGCGAATTTTACACACTAAAACCCGCCTCCAGAAACCGGAGTCCAGTCACAGCGCTGTAATTAGGCATGCGGCGGGCTTAGGACACTGTCAAAGAACGTGCTAATACAGCGCATGCGGCATGGTCTTTGCCCAATAGTGCCGTGCCTGACAGATCCACCTGCGACTGCTTTTTTTCGATACGCTTATCTAAATACCTTATCGATAAGAAGTGATACCAACTTTTTTTTCTCACTCTATTTCTGCCGTTCTAGCCTTTTTGCGTTTTGGCTCTCTAATCTCCATCCATCAACCAATCTACCCCTTGTCAACCACGACAAACCGGCACAATGGCACCCACACGGACAATCAAGAACAAGCATGCCGCCAACAAGTCGGGCATCAAGAACTCAAAGGCCGCCTCCAAGTCGGCCCGGCCCAACAGCTTTGGCGGCCTCGGCAACCGCTCAGGCACCGGCTCCGGCGCGGAGGGCGTCGTCAAGACCAAGCGCGACAAGGGCAAGCTGCCTGCCTCGCAGCTCAACAACCGCTCCAAGCTTCTCGAGATGATCCGCAAGCGCCGTCTGCCCGGTGGTGGCCGCTCGTACTCGGAGAAGGAGCTCGACATCCCCAAGCTGAACACGATCACGCCCATCGGCGTGCAGAAGCCCAAGGGCAAGAAGAAGGGCAAGATTTTCGTCGACGACAAGGAGAGCATGACGACAATCCTGGCGATGGTGCAGGCCGAGAAGGATGGCCAGATCGAGTCCAAGATCATGAAGGCGCGCCAGATGGAGGAGATCCGGCAGGCACGCGCGGCCGAGGCGGAGAAGAAGGAGGAGGAGCGCAAGAGCAAGATGGAGGACAAGAAGGCGTCGCTGCGCAAGAAGAGAAAGCGGACGGGCGCGCCTGGCCAAGAGGACAGCGGCGATGTCAACACACTCTCGTCCGAGGGCACCAAGGCGACCAAGCCCAAGAAGAAGCGGGTGTCCTTTGCCAGCGGCGAGGAGTGATTTTCCCCGGGACGGGGGTGGCTTGGTCACACCACACAGGCCATCTTTGCTCAACTTAAACGCCGAGTCGCGGATCAAATCAACTCAACTGGTTTGCGGCAGCCCTTGCGGCCATCCTGGTATCGTGATAGCCATCCACGAACACTGCCAACCGCACCGCATCTCGACCACGATAATCTTTGGAGGCACTATTGCTGGTGGATTGCCTGGCGATCTCTTGTTCCTCTGGGCGAGCAGACGGCTTCTGGTACTGGGAGGAGCTATCAAAGCTTGCCGTCTTCCAACAACAAAAGCATACTATCGTGTATAGATACCCTGTTCAGCTTCATCATCATATTGTTCTTGTCACCATCATCATCGCCATCGTTGTCTTCTTTTTTCTCTTCCATTTTTGCCTTTGCCTTCTATCATTATAGCTCTATTAATTGTATATACATCTATGGAATCTGTCATTAAACGTAACGCAAGATTTTGGAAACAAAACACCAACAAACTTAATCAGAAGATTGCTTGCCGATCTGCATTCTGCGCCGCAGCGGCTGGTAGTCGACACCCGCGATCTGCTTCGCATTGACATCGTACTGGTCGCGCTTGATTGCCTGGAGGTCGACCTCGGTCGCCAATTTGTGCAGAAACTCAGTCACTGGCTTGGCGTGCCAGCGGCCGCCACCCATCTCAAAGTATGACAGGTGGCCGCCCATGGATGTCACGCACAGCACGGTGTACGGGTTCTGGCCAAACTCGCCATAGGGGATACCGGCCTCGACGGCAATCGGGTCGTCCTTGGCCTGCAGAGCCATGAACGGAATGCGGATGGCCAGCACCGAGTCGGACGACGAGGCATCGCGGTAGTAGGCCTCCTCGGTCGGGTAGCCCCAGCTCGGGCACTGCACGGCGCGGTCAAACTCGTAGAGGTAGCGGACCTTTTCGATGCGGTCAAAGTCGAGCGTCGAGTACTTTTCGAGAGCCTCGCGGTGCTTCAGAGCCAGCTTCTTCACGTTGGTGCCCATGACGACCTCGTACAGGTTGCGGCCGATGACTGTCGACTGCAGCATCTTGTTGGAGACCTGCAGGTCAAAGGGGTTGCCGACGACGACGGCAGCAGACAGGGGGCAGTTTGCACCCTCTTCACCGACGTACTACCTTGTTAGCAAACACCCGTTACTCCATGACATTCCAAAAGCCCCAAAAATATACTCACGTTTGTCAGGATGTTGGCACCGAGAGAGAAGCCAAGGCCAAAGAGCGGCCGGTTGGGATACTTTTTCTTGGCCCATGCGGCCACCTGCCGCACATCCCACGTTGCACGCGCATTGAAAAGCACACCGCTCGTCAGCTGGCTGTTGGCACACCCGCGGGCATTGACCACGGCAATGGCCCAGTCGGCCGCCTCGTTGTCACCGGCTTCCGCCTCGGCCGCCTTCTTCAGCAGAGGCTCGAGACAGTGCCGCAGGTAGACCTCGTATGAACCACCCGACAGGCCGTGCAGCACAAACAGCATGGGCCGCTTATCATCGGAGCCCTGGTCGAGCGCGGCAAAATCGGCCTCGTCAAAGTAGGTCGTGCGCGGCGGCAGCGTTGCGTCGTGGTGTGTTGTCTCGTCGTAGGGGGGCACAACAAAGTCGACGGCAAAGGTACCCTCGTACGTGTGGTGCTCGGACACAAAGACGTGTCTCTTGTAGTAGATAGCCGGGGCGCTCTTGGCAACGGCTGTCCACATGGTCTGCAGATGGCCGTTGAAGAGCAGCGGGTTGAGCTGGCATGTCGGTGTGCTGTCGCGGCAGAACTGGCCGAGGTTGGTCGGGGTGTCCGTCGGGCTCTTTGCCGGGAGCTCTATGGCATCCTCGGGGTGTGTGAAGGAGACACTGGCTCTTCCTAACCACTCCATGTTGTCTTTCTTTCTGCCGATCTTTCCTAGTTTCTCTGTTCTTCCTCGTTTCTTCCTTGTTTCTTCCTCGTTTCTTCTTCTCCCGAGTTGTCTCGGATTTGACAAGATCAAAAGTGACGATGCCAACTATCACCAGATGCAGATCACGACGAATGATGATCAAAGACAAGTCAAGAAGGGGCGCCCGAGCTTTGATAAAATCGAAGAAACTAGAATAAAAGGAAGGCAAATGGAAATAGACAAAGAGAAGAGTATTACCACCGTCGTTCTCGTTTCCACTCCCCTTATTTTGAATCAAGCAGTCTGGACTCGCCCCGAGCCGGTGGAACGTTGGCTTTTTTCCCACCTATTTTCCATTTATCTTGGGTACTTTTTTCATTAATATCTTATCTATCCTAGACGTTAATCTACTTCTGCTTCGGTGCCTGTTCTGTCGCTCTTTCAGCGACTCTGTAAACAGAAAAGGGTCAGATACCACTGCTGTCGGGTCTCGTCGACGCCGCCTCCGTGGTGGGTATGTTCCTTCCCTCTTGGGTCCTGGGCCTCGGCATATCTACAGCGAGGCATCTCCCGAGTCGAGGCAAGACATGCAAGTCGCCGCTAATAGCTGCAGATGGATGTATGTACGGTACGAAGAACTAGGCTAGTAACAAAAAAGAGCTTTAGAGTGCTTACTGAGTCAAGTCTCGGGTGGCGGTCTGCTAAAAAGCAAATGCAAGGCCATCGGTGGCTGCAGCGATCACTTTTAACGGTGCATGGCAGTGTGGGGTGTGTAAGAAGATTTGATTGGTTGATATAAGCTACATATTTGTGAAGATTAGTCATCGGTGTATCCGAGTCAGCCGCTAGGTCACGTTTTTGTATCGTCACTCCTTGTGAGCCATTGCCCAACGCGCCTTCCGGCAGTGCTACTCCCTACTCCCTGCGTCTCTAGTGTCTGTCCCCAGTCGCACCTTCCCTGCCGCGAGCCTAAGCAGCCTGTTCAAGCAATTTCGCTATTATCTTTTATTTTATTTATTCCAACTATTTCCTCTTTCTCGCGACACGACCATAGATCCATCTCACCACCCCACACGAGCCACGAACCCTTCTTCTCACCATAGCTGCACCTATGACCGCGCCTTAATCCCCGACGCCCACTGTCGACTTGATTTACCCCCGAACGTCGCGCCCGACCGCCCTTTTTCGTCTTTGTCGCCTCTCAACTAAACCGTCTCTTCATTTCCACCCACCGTCGTATCTCCTGTCAACCCCCTCCCGTCGCGCGCATCTACCCTCGATCGCCTCGTCGACCCTTGCTTGGCTGTCGTATCTCGGCTCTTCGATAATTTGATTCTGGACATCAACCATCGCCACTTGACGCACCACGTTACCAACGCCGTCACCGTCTCGTCTGTCGCTGACTGTCGATCACCAGTCGCGAAATAACACCATACCACACTAGAGGACCAGGAGACTAGCTGCGCGACACATCGTGTATCTCGTGTCCGATAATCTCGTGTTTCGTGCATCGCGCCTCCATCTCGAAGCATCCTCATCCATCGTCGCCACCATTGATAGGCCAAGTATTATCACACCCGCCTCCGATAGACTACGTGCCCGGTTTTCCGCCCGTCATCAGCCTCTCTTTATGCGCCAACCATGAGCGGCTCTCTGCCCCACGGGCAGCCGGCCTTCAACGGCCAGCGCATGATGGGCTACTCGCTCAACGGATCGATGAATGGATCGATGAACGGATCGATGAATGGGTCAATGGACGGATCAATAAATGGATCGATGAACGGAATGAACGGGCTCAACCCGCTGGGCAGCCAGATTTCACCCACGATGGGCGGCATGGCCAACCCGATGGGCCTCAACAACGGCGGCCTCGGCAGCCCCATGACCAGCGGCAACATGTCCAACGGCGGCATGGGCATGGGCATGGGCAGCCTGAATGGAATGAGCAACCTGATGAACAACGGCATGAACAACATGAACGGACTTGGACTAGGTGCTGCCGGCCAGTACCAGCACCAGCATCAACAGCATCAACAGCATCAACAGCATCAACAGCATCAACAGCATCAGCAACATCAGCAACATCAACAGCATCAACAGCATCAACAGCACCAGCAGCAGCACCAGCAGCCTGTGCGGCCACCCCTGCCATCACCACAGCTCTATCAGCAGCCATCATTTTCGTCGCAATTTACGAGTCCCAACCTGCTGAACACGCAGTTGAACAGCCAGCACCACCAGCCACCACACCACCAGCCGCATCACCAGCCGCAGCAACACCACCAGCAGCACCAACAGCAGCATCACTCCCTCCCTCAGCCGCAGCAGCGCTATTCTTCACCCCAGCAAGGCCACGTCCCGTTCACGATGCAACGCGTTCAGTCTTCGTCGTCCTCTAATAATGGCGTCGGTGGCTTCTCACCGTTCCAGTCTCAGCACATGTCCCTGCCGTCGACATCGCCCAGCCTGGCCAACCTGACGACACCAATGTCCATGTCTATGCCGCTCGGTGCTGCTTCCTCGACTACTGCATCCATACACTCGCCCTCGCCGACGGTTAGCCACCTTGCGAGCCCTATGCAGTTCATGAACCAGCCGGCTCATCAGCAGCAACAGCATCAGCACCAGCATCAGCCACAGCCACAGCCACAGCCGCAGCCGCAGCCGCAGCCGCAGCCCTCGCCTCGGTATTCGCAGTCGCAGACAATGATCCCGCAGCAGATGTCCATCTCCATGTTTACCAACGCATCGCCTGTACCACAGCCGCAACACTTGCCTGCCAAGCAGCCTCAACAATATCAGCAGCATCAGCAGCAACAGCAACAACAGAACCACCAGTCGCACGAGCCATTATCACAACCGCTGTCTCAAACGATCAATCCGCAATCGCTGCCTCGGCAGATGTCTCAGCCGCTGTCACAATCTGTGTCGCAATCGTCACTTACACAGCACCCCCCTCTTTCCCAGCAGCTGCAGTTGCAGCAGCCACACAACCAGCCCTCTCTTCATCTGACCGACCTCTCGGATCTCTCAGATCCATTCCAGCAGCCCCAGCAGCCCGTCCAGGACGCGTTCCAGCCATCGCCACATGGCTCATTTGCTTCGCCGCAAACACCACAACATCAGGCAGCACCACCAAAAGCCGCAAAGCCACCAAGGCCGCAAAAACCAAAGCAGTCCCAGCAGGCAAAGAAGCCTATTTCACTGCCAGTCTCCCAGTCTCCCAATACAACAAACATCTCAATTCCACCACCACCGGCGCCAGCAGGGACGGCGGCAAACAATTCTATCAGACAACAATCATCGTCCGTCACTCCCTCGCCAATCCCGGGATCAATATCTCTGCCCAAGGACAGCCCACGTGCATCGCCCAAGGGTGGTATCCAAAAACCTGCTAAGCCGGGCCACGGCGCGTCGGCAGCTATCAAGGCGGGGCGCAAGCCCAGTGTCGGCGCGGGTGTGACAGCACACGCGAGCCACGTTAACCACCCTGCCGTCCCCAGACGCACAACTGCCGAGACGGCAGCGCTACTGGTGTGTGTTGCTGATGACTGCTTTGAAAAGGCACAGGCCGCTGCCCCTGCACTTGCCACGTCGCGCGATGAGACTGGCCTGCGCGAGTACTACAAACTAATTGCGACCGGCCTGGGATCCCTGGACACAGCCGTGCGCATAAACAAGTTCCCGCCACGCGTGGAAGTCAAAATTAAGATCCGCTATGCATCAATTCTGAGCAGCGAGACGGAGAATCTCATGGATGCTGAGACAGCCCTGCAGAGTGCCATCGCCACGTGCGAGAAGCACCGGTTGTCGGACCTCAAGATCTATGTACAGTTTTTGTTCTTGAAGGTTCTGTTCCGGCGCAAGCCCAAGGCCGCACTTATCTCGATTCAGAACCACATCAACGACTGCACCGATCGTCGGCATACATACTGGACATATGCTTTCCGCTTCCTCAAGGCACTCTTCTACCTGGAGAGCGGCAACCCAGCCGAAAACCATGCCATTGAAAACCTGCATGCCATTACCGTTCTCGCAGAGCAGCGCGGCGATCATGCGGTTTTTGTGTTGGCATCTCTGCTGCAGGCCCTGGCCCTGTTCCGTACGACTGAGCCTGACGTCGTCGAGCGTGTGCAGACGTGCATGGCTGCTGCGTCAAAGTACCAGCTCGACGAGTCGGTGCACATCCCGCAACTCGATGTTTTGTGGCTCCTCCTGGATCTGGGGTGCAGCCTCTACCAAAAGGAAAAGGCGTTGCCCGACAAGCTCAACTCCCTGCAGGCGCGCCTCGAAGAGCTCAAGGAGTCGCCGCACTGGGGCAGCGGCAGCACCAATGCGCTGAGTGGCGAGGTTATGATGCTCCCGCTCAACAAGGAACTGAACAGCTCGAATAGCCACACGATCAGTGCCGATACTAACGATGTGCTATTGCCAGGCGATGACTGTGACTACTTGGTACTCAACTCATTCAGCAAAGTGACGGCGTTTGTGCTCGGGTTCGCCTACAGCGGCCTGACACTGGCCCCCAAGCAGCAGATGAACGACCGCCGGTGTATGGACTACTGGACCGAGTCATTAAAGATGCTCTCCCAGAGCACAAAGTCGGCTGCGCCTTCATTCCTTCACGAAGCCATCGACGAGTCTCGCTGGCGCGCCAACGCGTCGTCGTACGTCCTTGTTCTCATGGGCCTCAATGCAGCCACGCGCTGCGAATGGGCCAAGGTCAACGAGTGCATTCAGCAGCTCGAGGCGCCTGTGGCCGAAGCCCGCGACGGACCCATGGACGTGCTCGCACTCTACCTGCGGGGTGTCTTGAAGCAGGGCCAGGGTGAGCTCAACGACGCGCTCAGCATCTTTGAAGACTCGCGCCTTGCGCTGTCATCCTCTGACATTGAGCTGTCTGCCTCTGCCAATGGCAGCAGCGGACCGGCGTCGGTAGCTGCAGCTGCTGCTGCCGCCTGGTCGGCGTCCAACAACGAGGGGCACATGAGCCAAGAAGTGACGTTACTGGCGGCCATGAACCGGCTCATGATCATGCAGCTTATTCGGCTGCGCGACGAGCCCAAGATCAATCTCTTGGTGGAAGAGCTGCATGCGGCCTGTGCGTCGCACCCCAACCCCGAGATCAAGACGGCGTACAGCCTTGTGATGGCGGCCATCACGACCGACCCAGCACTGTCTATGCAAGAGGTCAAGCGGTACATCCAGCAGGGCCTGAACGGGTCAACGGTCAGCAGCAACGCGCAGTGTCTCAACATTGCGCTCAACACAATGCGGTACCGGCTGTTTGAGAACGTTGTGGGCGAGCAGGCCCTGAAGAGTGCCAAGGCTGGCTCGGCGCAGTCCAAGAAGAGCGGCAACATCCTCTGGATGAGCGTGGCGGACGGCATGCTGGCGGAGACGTACGAGGTGGCCGGACAGTCGTCGCAGGCGCAGGTTGCGCGGCAGGCGGGTGTGCAGTATGCCAACGAGTCGTGGCAGCGCACGCAGCTGTAGTGGATATGAAGTGAATGTCTGCATGTGTGGTGTCTTTGTGTTTCTTGTTTGTTATTCCTTTGTTGTTGTTTGTTTGCTTCTTTGTTCTGTTGTTTTCCTTTTCTTTTCCAGCATCTGAGGCGCGAGGCGTATGGGCAACTAATATCACGGTGTATCTAACGGGCACCTCTGTTGTATCATTCTTATACTATTTCGTGCTAGTTCCTTATATTAACTATGTTTGTGCTTTTACGGCATTTGCTTTCCGTCGTTATGAAGTCTTACTTCTCATCAAAGTGTGTTGATCTCTTACTTCATCGATATAGTGTGTATAGTAACGAAGGATCCATTAATATAGATTCCAGACGTGATTTGCTATATATACTGTCATGTACTGATAAGATAGGCCCGCTTTTACGTGATAGTGGTTGGCTTAGAACCAGACCTAGCAAAAAAAAAAGTTTCCTCTTTAGCCAGCCTTGCTAGCGACCGGTAACAACTTGTCGACAACTTGTTCACATCACGAAAGTGCCACCCTTTTGCAACTTGACAGCCTCCCCGCGCCTCGACATGCATCAATTGATTGGCCGCCGACGGCCCGGGCTGCCAGCGCAGTCTGCACAGCTCTGCACGACGTGCCTCGTCGTCCTCAGCCGGCCGTTGCAATCGGCTGCGCTCTCCTCTGCCGCCTCTACGGCGCACTACACAATGTCAGCGCCGCGATGGATGCGTGCGGCCAGCATACAAACGGTATGCCCGGCACTGCAATGGCGCCAATTGCGGCGGTACACCACACCAACGCGGCCCATGTTCCGACCAGTCGGGGCTGCAGATGCAGTAGACACAGAAGTGACACAAGATGCAGAGGAGACGAAAACGGCCAAGCAGAAAAAAGAGGAGGCTAAGGAGACAAAAAAGGCCAGGCTGAAAAAGGAGGTACAGGTGTTGAAAGAGGCAAAGGAAATGAAGAAGAAAGCCAAGAAGGAGAAGGCTGAAGCCGCGGAAACTGTCGACGACACGGCCAAAGATGCAGCCAAGGACAAAGCGAAAGATGCAGACAAAGGCGACAATCAAACTGCCCCAAAAGGCAAATTCAAGCAGCCACGGCTCAAGGCCAAGCGCCAGCCGGCCGACAGCAAGGCCCCGGCGACGAGTCGCAAGGCTGCGCGCGCGGCCATGTTCAAGACCAGCGCCACTGCTGTTGCTGCTGCCGCCCTCTTGAAGTCGGGCATGTACCAGAAACAGGTGCAGCTCTGGACCGAGGCGCTCAACGTGCTCAATCGGCTTGAGGCATCGCAGGAGAAAGCAGCAGCCAAGGCGGCCACCGCAGCCGAGACGGCCAAGGCGTATGAAGCAGCCAATGCCAAGCTCGCCGCCGAGATTGCCGGTTCTGGTCAAAGACAAGCGACGGCAGGAGGTGCAGACGGTGCAGACGGCGAAACTGCGAGTACGGACACATCAGTGGCGGCCATGAAAAAGAAGAAGGCCAGCAAGAAGATCTCGGCCAAGGCCGAGACACTGGCCGCGCACGCCGCAGCCGATGCAAACGCAGCGCAAGCCGCCGCGGCCGCCGCCAAGGATGCACAGACGCAGGTCAAGCTGCTGACGAATGCGCTGCACACTCTGAAGCAGGCGCTGAGTTTGCCCGAGAGCGAAAAGCCGTCACCGGAGTCGGCACCACAACCGCCACGAACACCACCTTCGCGCCTCCCAGCAAAAATGGCTTATAATCCTTCACCGCTCGGAATCCAACCACAGCCACAGTACAAGTCTCAGCCTGGCATCGCCGATACAAGCATACGAAGCCAAACAAAGGGTCTGACCGACAACAACTCGATTATGCACAGCGGCAAGGCCAATGCCAATGGGAAGGACAGCTCCGAGAAGAACGAGAAGGTCGACATAAAGAACAAAAAGGGCGAGAAGGACGGGAAGGGCGAAACCGCCGGCCTGAACAGCTCGCGGTACCAGGTGTCCAAGATCAGCACCAAGGAGTTGCAGCTGACACCCATCGAGGAGAACATGCGCGAGGTCCCCCAGCTGTCTTATGGCCTCGACCGCGCGCTCTTCAACCCAGGCGTCTACCACCTGCAGGATCCGCACTCGCGCGTCTACAACTTTGACCCTTACCTGGCCAGCATCATGCCGCTGCGCGAGTTTGACTTTAATGCGCTCAAGCAGTACGTCACGTCGTCCAAGGACCCCATGCTCACCCATATGGCACACAAGCACAAGATGCGCTACTCGGGCTCGACGTCCAGCATGACGAGCATGCTGTCGCACTTCCACTTCCTGCTGAGCTCATGGCGGCCTGTCAACCCGGCGAACGTGTCGCGCAACTTCCAGCCCGAGTCGTTCAACTATACGCGCATCACACGCGCGCCGGCAGCCATTTTCCTGCACTGGAAGCCCGAGGCGGACTCGTATGCCATTGACGCCGACAAGCAGTTTGACTCGGCCAACATCCTGAGCATGCTGGGCAAGTCTATGGAGAAGCTCTTGACGCTGTCCAAAGAAGACTATGAAAAGTACCGCGTCACGCGCTCGCACGAGCTGACCGACGCGGAGCGCAACGACCCCGAGGCGTTCCACTACACGACGTTTGGCGATTTCATGATGCGCTCGCAGCTCGACGCCTACGACAAGCGGCTGCCCGGCACGGGCATGTTTGATCTCAAGACGCGTGCGGTTGTGTCTATTCGCATGGACGCGCAACACTTCCAGCAGGGCCTGGGCTACGAGATTCGGTCGCGGTTCGGCCAGTTCGAGTCGTTTGAGCGCGAGTACTACGACATGATCCGGTCTGCTTTCCTCAAGTACTCCCTGCAAGTGCGCATGGGCCGCATGGACGGCATCTATGTTGCGTTCCACAACACGGAGCGCATCTTTGGCTTCCAGTACATTAGCATCAACGAGATGGACCTGGCGCTGCACGGCGACGAGGACCGCACGCTTGGCGACCGCGAGTTTATGGTCAGTCTGAAGATGCTCAACGACGTGCTCGACCGCGCCGCCAAAAAGTTCCCGAACCAGTCGCTGCGCATGCACTTTGAGACGCGGCCGTCGGTGTCGGCGCCGTTCATGTACGTGTTTGCCGAGCCCGTGACGCCCGAGGCCATTGAAGAGGTGCAGTCGTCCAACAAGGCCGAGGTCGAGGAGTTTGAGCGCAACATGATGGGCCTTAGCAAGAACGAGGCGGGCGACGCGCTCGTCGAGGCAGCGCGCCAGGCCGCGATTGATATGGCCGACGAAGTCGAGGCCGAGGCCGAGGCGGAGACTTTGCTGGAGGACGAAGAGGAGGCACGCAAGCAGTTTGAAGACGAGCTTGCGCGCCAAGAAGAAGAGGAAAACGACGAGGACGAGCTCGATAGTCTCAGCGTGTGGGAGTCGATGCGCCAGCGTGTCGAGGAGACGATGGAGAACGAGGCGCTGGGAATCGAGTCTGTGCGCGATACCATCGAGGACGCACTGGAGCAGAGCGGTCTCTTGACGGGCCGATCGGCGGAGGAGACGCGCGAGTATGTCGAGGCACTGCTGGGTGCTGTTATTGCTACCGACACCAAGGCCGCTGCTGAGACCATCTACAAGGACGCCAAGGGTGAAGAGACCACCGAGGTCGAAGCCGAGGTCGAAGCCGAGGTCGAAGCCGAGGTCGAAGCTGAGGTGGAGGCAGATGCAGAGGCCGAAATTGACGTCGAGCCCAAGGCAGCGGAGCAAGAGGCAGAGGCCACCGAGACTGCAGAGGCCGAGATTGAGGAGGCCTCTGAATCCGAGGCTGACAACATTGTTGAGGCTGCGGAGGCTACAGAGGCCACCGAGGCTACAGAGGCCACCGAGACTATCGAGACTACAGAGGCTAGCGAGACTACCGAGACTGCAGAGACTGCAGAGACTGAGCCTGCCGAGACTGAGCCTGCCGAGACTGAGCCTGCCGAGACTGAGCCTGCCGAGACCGAAGGAGAGACTGCAGAGGCCGAGCACTCTGTCGAGGACGACATTGTGATTGAGGATTCCACCGCTAGCGAGACTACCGACGTCGGCAAGGGTAAATCCACCTCTGCCGAGTCTGACGAGTCTGCGCTGCTGCCGTCTGACAACATCTCACTCAAGGACCTTATCATGAAGCTTGCCGCACAGGTTGAAGCTGCCCAGACCCGCGATGCGTCAAGCACGGCAGCGGCCGCCGCTTCGAAGTCGCCGTCTGCTACCCCGTCGTCGACCGAGGAGGAGTCTTCTGAATCGGCCGACTTTTCCTCGCCAGACGACGCTCCCAAGAACAAGCGCTTCGAGCGCATCCTGTCCGAGCTGCTGGCCAAGTCGTCGCCCAAGACAGCCAAGAAGGCGGAGGCGGAGGCCGAAGCCGCCAAGGCCGCCGCGGCCGCCGGGAAGACAGAATCGCCGCTGATGGGCATGATTGTCACCATCCGCAACAAGGTCAATGGCAAGTACATGGCGCGCCCCGAAAAGCTGTCCAAGCTCGACACCTGGACGGTCGAGTATGCCGTGGAGGAGATCCAGGAGAACCGCGCGCACGGCCTGTACAGCATGCTGCAGAAGCGGCGCAAGAATCTGATGACCAAGACGCCGGACTTTAAAGACGAGGGCGAGACCAGCTCGACGAAGGGTAAAAAGTCGTCGTTCAACCGCGACTACATGGCGCGGCTGTACAAGCTGAGCGCCAAGGGCCGGCACATGCGGCACAAGGAGAACCTGGAGGCGCAGTCGCGGCCGCTGCACGTGTACGGCATGGACAGCAGTCTCAAGTGGACTGATGTGTTCCAGCCGATCGAGGAGGAGCAGAAGGAGGACCGGAAGAATAAGAAGAACAAGCAGTCTTAGGAGGCGAAAACGAAGGAATAAAGGACAACACAGCACGTATTGCACGGCAGATAGGAAGCGCACGGAACGGACGGGACAAGGAAAACACTCATGACATATCTTCTACTATGCATCAGGCTGGGCGTTGGTATATGCATTCAGGGCCATAAAAGCAATCTTCTCTCATATAGAATCACCAAATCAACTCTCAACCTTTTTATTATCAAACAGAGAGCTTGTCTTGCAGTCGCAACGCAGTCTGACGTTTAGTTCGACCAATCACATTACACAATTTGCACGACCGTTGTATGGCTTACGTAACTCCACACTGTTGCATCTTGCCTGTTGTGACGGTCATGGGGATTTGAAGCATGCTCGATGACTTGAATAAATAGCTTGAATTTACGGGCTAACTGTTTACTGGATACAACGTCATGTTGTGTGATGAATACCCTTGCAAAGTATGCTGAATACCTCCGCAAGAGAGAAGAGTTAGTTTTATTTTTTATTCTTATTTTCATTCTTTGATGTTTTTTTTTTTGTCTTTATTTTACGGTTTATATTTTATGTTACTTTACAGACTCATACTACACACATAGATGCTGTCTACCAGTGCATACGAAACTCTTAAGTTGTACATAATAATATTACAGTAAAGCTGTAACTCTCCTTGAAAACACAAAAGTCCAGGGATAATAAGACGGCCCTCTTTGCCTTGAAAATCCACTAGAGCAGCTGTCAAATAGCCGCCCGCTGCTTGACGAGACGAGCTTTTGTGTGCTCGAGAATGACGGCCTCGTCGTAGATGCCGTTGACGCTGGGGTTGGCAGCCACAGCCTGCGCCCATGCCCAGAAGGCGGGCGCCTTGGACGGAGCCTCGGCGGCAATCAACGTCGGGTAGACGCCCTCCTTGGAGAGGTGGACGACACGCAGGATAAAGGAGCCGGTGAGCACTTCGGCCAGGGTCAGGGTCTTGCTGCCGCCGAAAAAGGGGGCGTCCTTGGATGTCGACGCCGCCAGCAGGGGCTCCAGCTCCTTGACGGCAGCGGCAATGTAGGAGTGGGCGATGGCAGCCTCGCTGGCCGGGGTCTTGGCAGTGCCGAGCTGGAAGATCAGGACCTGGACCTTGCTGAAAAAGGTATCGACAAAGAAGCTGATGCGCGCACGCGCAATGGCACCCGCCTCCGAGTTGGACGCCGGGGCCAGCGTCGTCTTGTCGCCGTAGAGGTCGACGAGGAACTGGGACACGATGGCGGACTCGGTGACAATCTCCTCCTTGCCCGCGTCGGACACGTACTTGAGCGACGGCACCAGACCGCGCGGGTTGATGTCGGCCAGGTACCACGGGTCGCGGGCGCGGTCGAGGTCGATGATGACCTCTTCAAACTGGACGCCGAGCTCGGCCAGGGCAATGTGAGCACGGTGGGCCCCTGGATGTTGGTTGTGTTAGTCAGTTGGCTGCAGGGAGAAGCGAGCCGAGGCAAGGACAAGCAGGAAGACAAAAGACGAAAGACGAGGGCCAGCGAGGACCTAAAGTCAGGAGAGGACACTCACAAGGGCACCGGTGGTTGGTGTAGAGAGTCAGCTTGGCCATTGTAAAGAGAATCGAGTCTGTCTGTAGTTGTCAACCTTGTTAGCAAGTCGATTGCTCGCAGAGAGTGTGTGATGTCAGGAAGCTCGTGCGGAGAGACAGAAGCTCAAGCTCGGGTGGGGGACGTTGCGTTTAAGTAGAGGGCTTGGCTGTGCCCTGTAGACTCTCCAAAGACGCTGGGCTACTGCAGGTGGCTAGTGTCCGGAAGGCGCCATCGCCCGTGTATTTTGGCAAGTGCAGTGGAAGAAGCGTCCTCGAGTTATCTTATCGGCACCGCACCGGCAGCCCCTCTTCGTTGTTCCATCCCATCTATGTCCCATCTGTCAATACCACGCTTTGCACGATTGCACAATTGGTGTTGATTGATAAGCAGACACAACACAGGACGACCAAGTTGGCGGCTGTAGCCGGATACATTAGTAATTCAGGTCTCCTGCGCAGCGCATTGTAAAAAGTGCTGCGTTCCGTTTAGTGGCGTGCTGATCTGGTGTAAGTGGGTGCAAAGTCCCGCCGGAACTTGGCCGCCCGGCGGAAGTTGTACGGTGTATCTGTAAGATGAACTTGTGGTAATATTACGGGCAACTTCTTAGATTCAATGGAGACTGCAAAAAAAAAATCAATGGCAACTTGTAAATGATTCGATATAATTAAAAGATATGGCCAACCAGACAGAAAAGAGAAAATAAACAAAGAAGATAATAGAAATCAGAATCAAAGGCTAGACAAAAGAAAGAAAAGAAAGAATAAAAAAGACATGGAAGAAGACTGACGACACCAAACCGATGTCAACATCAACATCGACACAGCAACAGACAAACACTTTTAATATACAACTGGTATCCAGACAAACATGACAAGCACCACCCAGTGGCTCTGCCGAAGCGTCCCCAGCACTAGCCGCGGCGCCATTTCGAGGCCGACGAGAGCAGCCAGCCGCGACACCGAGACGAGGACACGGTCGCTTAGCAAGTCGAGCCTGTCAGTGGCAACCGACTCGGCAACGGGCGGCTGGCTGGCTGCGCGAGCCACATCGGCTTGACAAGCTACACTGCACCGCTCGGCCTCGGCCAGAAACGCCTCGCTCACACTCAAACTAGTACAGGCTGTAGCCAAGCTCGCTTTTCAAGTCGAGGCCGGTCACGCCGGCACGCAGGCTGTCGAGCTGCGGCGTCAGCAGCAGCTGGTTGTTTGTGCGGTTGCTGCGCGTGGTGTCGCCGATCCGGAAGGCCGTGCGCCACACCTGCGTCTGCACGTCGTGCGCGGCGCGGCTGATCGCGGCCACCGACACGCCGTCGTAGGGCGCCGCCGGCTGCGGCCAGTACAGACCGCTCTTGTGCAGCGTGCGGATCAGGCTGCCCAGCAGGTACGTGTCCGAGTTGTTTTCGCTCTCGGAGTCGTCCTGCGTCACCAGCTTGTCGACGGCCGCCGCCAGAATCGCCAGCGACTGGGCAATCGCGTCCTGGCGCTGGATGTCAATGTCCTGCACAATCTTGGCGCGCAGCGGCAGGTTGGCCAGCGCGGCCACGGGCAGGGGCCCGGTGAGCTGCGTGGCCGCAATCTTGGTGGCCTCCTTGAAGATGGCGTCGCGCTGGAACACGTACGACACGTAGATCCACAGCACCAGGTCGCGGCGCGCCGCCGCCGCCGCCGTCGTCGGGATGCCGCGGCGGTACAGCGCATCGACCCAGCGCTCGGCGTAGATCTCGACGGCGTCCTGCAGCTTGAAGCGGTCCACGACAACGGCAATGCGCGCGAGCGCATCCAGCGTCACCGTCTTGGGCACGCGGTCCTTGCCGGCGCGGCCGTGCACAATGTTGAGCACCGTCTTGACGGCGTCGGCGTCGAGGCCGTCGAGCTCAATGTGCACGCGGCCGTCGGCCTCGTCGACAACGGTGGCCGAGACCAGGTTGTTGACGGTCGACGCCGTGGACACCACGGACAGCGTCGGCGACGAGGGGGGCTCCTTGCGCCACAGCGACTTAGTGGGCGTGGCCGGGGGCGAAGCCAGGCCGTGCGGCAGCTTGGGGCTCTTGGGTGCGAACAGGCCGTTGTTGGCGTTGGCGTTGGCGTTGGTGGGCGTAATAGTGCCGTTGCTCTTGGCCGACGAGAACAGGCCCGAGCCAGAGATGCCGAGACCGCCAAAGGAGCTGGTGATGCTGGCAGTGGCTGACTTCTGTGCCAGCAGGTCGCGGAAGCGCGGCGAGGAAAGGCTCAGGTGCTTGGACGAGACCTTGATGCGCACGTCGGCGGTCTTGGAGGGCGAGGCTGTCGCATTGGCCGAGGCGTGGTCGGGCCAGGCCGCAAACTCGGCGAGCGGGCGCACGACAACAAGAGTGTCGGCCTCGGGGTCGATTTCGTAAATCTTGGACATTTCGGCGGTTTGCTGGGGGTGCGCTTTTTTATCGTGCTGTGCGTGTTGCTGCTGCAGAGTAAAGACGTCGAGGGGCGAGTTGAAGAGGGTAAAGAGATTAAACGACGACGCAGAGCTGATGGATATCCGGAGCATAAAGCAGTAGAGAGACGATGGAATCAGAACCAAATCACAAACAAAATAAAGCAAGGAATAGAAAGGAGAAATAAAATTCTGCCACCACTTCCGCTGCCGGTCGCTGTCCGCCTTGCTCTTACACGTAGTAATTACAGTGTTGATTGATTTTCTACTTCTACTTGAAGCCAGCCACTTCCTTTCATTACTAGTACATAGTACACGTTAATTGATCTCGTCGAGGCCGGGGTAGAACTATGACACGCTGAAAGACTGAAGCAGAGTGTTAATGGTGTGCGTGCTAGCCGATCACGCCATCGCCGCCGATGCAGCAAGGTGTTTTCCTAGACGGGCTAGCGCGCTCTGCTATATGACAGAAGGAAGAGGAGAAAGTGGAATAAGGGTGCTGCCAACGGCTGTCGGACGGTAAAATAGCTCACGTTTTACGACACAGCGGCACACGACAGGGGATCGCGGCTGTCCCGTGGTGTCTGCGTCTTTGCGTGATTGCATAGTTTCTGATGTCAGGATTGGCAGAGGGGGCGAAGAAAGAGGAGATACTAATGTATATAGTATGCAAGATTTGAAAGTCGGCCAGTCTATTGGAGACCGCGAGATCACGACATTCTTCGCCAGAGTAGCCGTCACTTTTTATTTTCCCTACTTGATGGCAGACTAGGTGGCCAAGTGCATGCCAGACGCAGACTGACAGCGGAAGCGGCCGCATTCTCCCTGACAGGAAGACCCTGAAGGTGCTTTATTATGTCACGCAAGTAAAAAAAAGAAAAAGAAAGAAAAAAGAAAAGAAAAGAAAATACTACGACCCCAGGAGACTCCCCATGCTCGACATGAACCCCGAGACCGCACGGCCCTTGACTTGGCTCTGTATATTGCCCAGCAGCACCGCCTCGCTCGCCGACAGCGGGTTTGTGCCGTCGGCCGTCGTCGTGTACATCAGCGTGCGCAGCGGGAACAGCGCGATATTGACGCCGTACCAGCCTGCTTCCGGTGCAAACAGCGCCCGCATCGCCTTGAGCATGTTGAACCGCGTCGCGCGCACATTCGCGACATGCGCCGGGATCTCGTCCGCCGGCAGAACTCGCAGGAGCATCGGCCGCGACAGCAGACAGACGGTCCAGTAGACCAGCATCGTGTGCGTCTTGCTGATCCTTGCACACAGCGACGCGTCCTGCAGCAAGACATCCACGCCGGGCCGGGCCACCTCGTCAAACAACGCCGCCAGTGCAGAGAGGTACTCGCGGAACATGGACTCCACGAGCGGTCGGTTGGTGTCGCTATCAAGAGCAGCCGCCAGCTCGGGCATCTGGGCAATGAGATCAACAACACGGTCGAGCGGTGTCTTTGCCACCAGCGCCCAGGGCTCAGTCATCCACGCGCGCTCGCTCAGCACGCTCTTCTTGCGGGCAATGAGCGACTGTATGAGCAGATGCATGCGCGCGTCGACAAACAGCTGGTGCTCGTCGCCCGTCTGGTACGCCGAGGGCGGCCGGGCCACCAGCAGGGCCAGCTCGCCGGCGTTGAGAGCTGCCCATGCGTCGCCTTGGTCCTGCTTGCCCCACAAGATGGCAAACAGCGTGAGCAGCCGCGATGCGATGGCCAGGTCTGTCGATGGCATCGGTGACATCGCAGACGCCGTAGACGCCGTAGACACCGTAGATGTCGTAAATCTAGCCAGAGACGCCCGCATTCCACGCAGCGCCCGGCCGTAGACCTGCTGGCCCTGCTCTAGGAGATGCTCTTCCCCGTGTTTGCTGCCGAGCATGCAGAGACTGTTGGCAACAATGGCCAGGCAGGCAACTCTTGGCGTGTTATTGTCGCCATCACCGTCGTCGTCGAGATCGACACAGGTATAGCGCCTGGCAATGTCTGTCCAGCCGCATGTTGTATACTGGCGACACTCCTCGGGGAATGCGCTGCCCCCCGCGTTTCCCTGTGGAAGATACGCATCCCAGAAGAGACGAATGTACCGATGCTGGTCTGTCTCACTTGAAATGCTCACCGACCCGGCCTGGCCTTGCCGGCTCGTGCTCCCAGGCAGGGCAGGGTTGACAGCCTTGAACACGAGCGTGCGCCCCAGACCTGTGCATGCCCGCCCTGATGCCCGGCATGGCGTGCATACGGGCTTGGCAAAGTCGCACTGGCTGTTAGCCTTTCTATTCCATGTTTTTCCATTATACACTATGCACGTCGCAGCCAGGGATTTATCTCTATCAGATCTAGCCCGTCCCGGCAATCAAACAGGAAAGGAGACAGCCCACATTAATTCTACCTCGTCTGCAGGTACGGCACGCTTCTCGGTCCATGTGGGTATCTATCTGATCTTTGGTAATTTAGGATGGAGTCTGGGGAAGCCGGTGTCGGTGTCGGTCAAGGAGACGGTGTCCAGGTGACGGTGTGCTGTTTGTCGGTTGTTGAAGCAGTTTCGGCAGCTAGAGGGTATGTAGTCCTAGAACACGGTATATAGTCGTTTGGGCGGTACTTTTCTGACATCAGCATGAGATCGTCGCTACTATGTACACTGCATCAACTGGCTAGGCCGACTCGCACATTGCCACCGGATCGGGTAGTCTATAGTTGGTCTTTCAGCGTCACGGTGTTTTCGGATGTTACATGTTACAAGGCAAGGCGTCACACGAGATAATTTCAGATACTATACACAAGAGTGATTCGCGGTAGGGTATACATTATAAAATGTAGTGGCATCACAACGGGAACAATTTGAAATTTGAAATATAATAAATGTACCTAGTCTTCAACAAAAGAGCCAGGCTGCGTGCTTTGGCTTGCCGTTGTGCCAATAATCGGCCGGTCAGTTCTCGTCGACGTCATTTGTCTTTGTTGGCTTGCTGTTCTTCTTTGCGGGCCCGGGCGCTCATGCTCCTCGTCTGGCGCCTTTCGTCGGGATGCGAGAGATCTCTTCGCTTTCTCTTGAGAGTCTGCCGGCCTTGAGATGCCGACCTGGATTGTGTATTCCTGGGATTGGGGTTAGGCGTAGAGCAGGAAGACGACTCCAAGGAAATGCCTATTGCTAGATGCGTTGGCATGGACGTGGGTGTATGGGTTGCTGGCTTCCTTTCGCGCTGGTCGCCTTCCCCCAACCCCAGGAGCACGTCACTTATCTGGCTGCTGTCCTTATCCACGGCTGGTGATGTCCGAGTGTTCGGTTCGGACCTGACATCAAAGCGAACCCGTCTGTTTTTCGTTCCTGCCTCGTCTTTGTCTTCGAAATGGTCAAGATATACATCTCTACCAGGCGAAATGGGGAGGTTGTACTGCGCCACCAGCTCTTCACGCGTGACCAGCTGCTGGCGCGATTCGCCGTCGCCCTGCACATTTCCCTCATTCGTCATATCCGCGAGCAGCCGTATGCATTTCGGCAGGGTGTCCAAAACTGTTTTGAGATCAGCTGTGGCGTCCACGGCAGAGTCCTCCTCATCTTCCGTCTGGTGGCCCTCCAGCATAGACCGCATGTATGCCACAAACTCGGCCAGCAAGCCTCTGCGCTCCATGGAATGTACGGGCACAGCAGAAGCATCACGCCCCGCCAGAAAGAATCTCCAAAACTGCAGCTGCTCTTTCCAAAACTTGAATTCCAGCAGGGCCTCGTACTCCGACATGTCCAGTTGATCAGCCCCCAGGCCGTCTTGTGCCTGCTTGCCAGATTTGCCACACGTGCGCCGCTGGACATCGCGCACAGCAAAGCCGCCGGACTTGAGAATCGCATTTCGGTTGAGCTGTGCGTTTTCATATATTTCTTCGATTTGGGTAGAGGGCGATGCAATAGCGGTCCTGTACAAAGCCAAAGTATTAGAATAAAAGTAGAAGTCAATAGCAGGGTCAAAGCTATCGGCTCTATATGGCTTTACCTGTTGTCTAGCACCGCCGGGTCGATCGGTGTCCGTGGGCCATAGTATTCGGCCGGGTCAAAGTCTGGGACTTTGTCAAACGGCGCTACATAAAAAATCAGCCGCGGCGGGCGCCCGCGTGTCTCTTTCAGTCTGCGGTTGACAGCGTCGAGGTCAACCCCCGGCCCAGAGGCGCCAACGGGAGACGGCGGGCACGCCCTTTTTCGGGCTATAGGATCATTGCATACGTTCGGCATGTCGTCGGAGTTGTTTTCGTGCGGTGTGGCGGCATTGCACTGTCTTGTCTGGATGAAGATGATGGCGCGCAGCGGCTCAAATAAATGAAATACGATTGCGCAAGTATCAGTAGCGTGCTGGCGCCGTCGTTGGCACCGATGTATGCCGAATGCGGCACGTCCGCAGTTCAGCAACAAAGACATGAAACCCATGGGCACAATGCCGCCGCCTGACTGGCTGACATCAAGCCCCTGCCACACGCAACATGCACCGTGTGTCTGTTGGATGCCTTTGTTTTATCTTATTTTTATTTTTCCAAATGCGTGAATACGATGTGTAAGATGCGGCTGATTGCTAGGCTCTGTTTGCTCTGCTGCATGATACACATCATGTTAGTTTGCAGGGGTACAGTACACCGCCGGGGACGCTATTGGGCCTCTTTGACTATCTACGCACCAGCCATCGTACTGTTTGTTGCCGTCGATACGAGAGTCCTGGACATCTTCAGTTTGTTTGTCTGTGCTCCTGTGCTCCCGTGCACCCTCTGCATCCTATTTAGAGTCCTGCCCCTTTTCTCTGTAGCCTTCATAGTCTGTGTCCTTCCTTCTCTCTCCATCGATTCATCCGTGTCACCTCAGTTAGCATAATATCGTGGCCCAATCAGGGTTGAAATGCACTTGGAGGCTCTGAAGATGAGGGGTTGGTTGTGATTGCATTGCCACGAGACGTTGCTTCAGTTGTGACATTTATTCGTCTTTCCAAACCTCAGCATACATACACCCGATCCCAGCTCGCTCTTGTCACATTATCAACCCGTCAGCGATGGCGCCCGCAAAGTACCACAAGGCTGGTGTCCCGATCAACCCAGGGGAGATTGCTCTTATCATCGACATCTTTTCGCCGCCAGGTTCAATGGACGCCGAAGATTTTCTCCAGCTAAACAAAAGTCGTCTCTGTGATAGACCCAGCCGCCGTGCCATAGGTACTGCACTCTTCTCTCTGGTAACTTTGCCTCCCCGAGATGGCGGAAAGTTCTTCATGATCGGTCGCGGAGGTTGCGATCTCACCATCCCTGGAAAAACGGTGAGCAACAAGCACCTCCGCATCGGGCTCGACGACGACGAGGTCTACGTGGAAGATATTTCTTCGCGTGGAAGCCTTATCTCCATGGATAACTCGCCTTATTCTAGAACAGACCCTGGTGTCAGCAAGCTGTTTATTCTGCCCGGCTGCAAGATCATTGTCTTTATCAATGATGTCGAGCTTTGTCTCAGGCTTCCCTCTCGAGACGCACAACAGAATTACCAGTTCATCAAAAACAAAGACAGGTTCCTCGAGAGGACAGAGCAGCAATTTTTTGGCTCTTTGCGCATCGCATCGGTACTCCCTACCGCATTTCGGAGCCCCGTCCGTGCTACAGCCACCGGCCGAACTGAAGCTATTCAGCCCCGAGGGTTCTATTGGTTCAAGCTTGGGGATCGGAGGCCAGGGAGAAGTTTTCAAGGTCATTCGCTTGAGTGATCGCCGAGTCTTTGCTGCCAAGCGGTTCTGTTATGGCAATCAGGACAGCGGAAGAGAAATAGAGGTGCTGAAATCGCTGCAACACGTGAGTTACAAGTCATGCCATGCATCATTTTGAGGCTTTTTGTATGAAAAACCCCGGCATATGCTAATTTCATCCCCGAAACTTATAGGAGCGAGTTGTGAGACCTCTTGATGTATATCACGCAAATGGGCGCCTTGTCCTGATCATGGAGTTTTGCGAGTACGGCAGTCTAAAGAACTGGATTGAAACGCACGCGACCACTTCCACGCGGCAGGAAATCCGCCAGCTCGTCATGCAGATTGCCGAAGGCATACAGTACATCCACAGCAAAGGCTATGTCCATCGCGACATCAAGCCAGAGAATGTCCTTGTCAAAAGCGTCGCTCCTATTGCTGTCAAGATTGCAGACTTTGGCATCTCGCTCCGTGAAGATGGAACCATGCAGTCCGCATGGGGAACCCGGGCCTTCATGGCCCCAGAGGTGAGAAGAAATGTATACGCATCTCATATAAAAAGGTACACAAGTCAAATTGACATGTACGCGTTTGGCAAGACGGTTTCTGTTCTGTGCAAGAAGATCGCGTCCACGTCGCTTTGCGACCCGGAGCTGCAAAAACTTGCAAAGGAGCTTCATTCGGACAGACCGGCCGATCGGCCAAATGCCACTGCGGCCCTCGAGAAATGCAGGCGCTTGCTGGAGGCTGCCGAGAAGGAAGCTGCTGCACAGCAAGCCTCGCAGGACAGCAGCGTGTCGCAGAGTGGCAGTGGAGGAACTGATGCTGAGAGCAACGATGGCTCTGATGCAACTCTGGGAGCTGTGCCCGCCAATGCTGCCTCGGCTGCTCCTAGTCCGAGTCAGCAGTCTGGGTCTGAATCAAGTCAAGTTACGCTGGCGGACACGCTTTTAAGCAATGGTGACCCAGCCACGGCGACACAGCTTACTTTTTGGCCAGCTACATCCGACTGGGAACGGGACTACCGGGGCATGTCCCAGTTCACCGCGCAAAGCGTTAATGCATCGGCAACGCAATCACAGGAGGAAACGAAGATCCGCACGCACAAAAGGTCATTTCCAGACGACACAAGACTGACTCGAAGTGTCCGCCAGAAACTCGAGAGGGATGGCAGTTCCAAGGATAAGTGACATACTTCAGTTTAAGGTTCCCGTGTGTGATGTTCCTTGTGAGAGCTCTAGGCGGGCTTTATTCGTGGCGTTTTTAAGTTTACACTGAGCTTGCTATTTGTTTTCCTATATTGATTTAGATTTGGCGTTCTGTTAGAATCTGCTGCTACATATTATAAAGTGCAACCCGAAACGAAACAAGCTTCTAATACTTGGAAGCAGGCTCGACAGCCTCGCTCTCGTGCTCAATGTCATCCCACTTCTCGCGGGACTCAAACATGGTCTGCTCAGCGGTGACCGGGCTGTTGACAAAAGCGTCCACATCGGCGCTCGGGAAGACCTTGTGCAGCAGCACAAACACGAGAGCACTGGCAAAGAAGCCGTACAGGTAGTTCATATAGTACAGCTCAACGGCGCCATCCGAAACGGTGACGGACGTGTTGACAGCGGCAATGAAACCGGGCATCAGCGGCACGACACCGCAGATCCAGGCAACAGGCGCACGCCAGTTGATGCCGTAGGTGTACCAGTAGATGCTAGACGAGTCGCCGCGGTACAGGTCGTCGACGGCAATCTTGCGGCGGAGCACCAGCAGGTATGCAGCAACCATCATACCGGTCATCGGGCCCAGGAAGACCGAGTAGGAGGACAGCACAGTCAGGAACGTCGTCGACGTGTTGACAAGCTTCCACGGGTTCACGAGAGTGCTGAAGACGGCCGTGATGTAAGCACCGCGGCGGATGTTGATGAAGCGCGGGAACGTCGCCGCCAGATCAAAGCCACCGCTGAGAGCGTTGCCCGGCACGTTGATGCCAAGCTGCGACACAATTAGGGCAAGGCCGGCAAAGAAAACGGCAGCTCGCGTGCGGCCCGAGTCGGGGTTCATGGTGACAAGCTCGCTCAGGACGTTCGCCGGGTTCCAGACGGCCTCGCCGCCGAAGCGCTGCTGGGTCGCGGCCGTCACGAGGATACCAATAACGGAGCAGACGACGCCGTAGATGGGGAACGCGACGGCCTGGCCGACAATCGCATGCTTGGGCTTGGTGGCAAAACGGGCATAGTCGTTCTGGTTCAGGATGCCGGCACAAATAGAGCCAATGGTAGACATGATGCCGTAGATCATGTACCAGGCAACAGACTCAGGCCCGCCCGTCTGAGGCAGGTCCGTCGACGAAGTTATGGTGTCGCCGAAGCCACCGTTGCCGTCCTTGTTCATGGTGGCTAGGGCCCAGATGAGGAAGCTGAGGAAGAAGACAATAGTGATGCTGCTGGCGGCGTAGAAGAACTTTTCCAGACGGTGGGGGTGGATCCAGATAAAGGGCAGGCTGATGACGGAGAACACAATGTAGGCGACAAATTTGGCCGTGGTCATGCCCGTCGACGGGTCTATGTGGTTGGGGATGTGTGACTCCACGTTGGGGTCCCACGACAAGAAGATGGCATAGACACACTCGCCGCCGACATAGGCGGTGAAGCCGTACCAGACGAGCGACAGCAGGATCCGGTTCCAGATGACAAACTGCGACCCCCACAAGCCCCAGACAAAACGGTTGACGACGGGGAAGCCAATGTTGTACGAGGCACCGGGCATGGAGTTGAGGACGACAAATATGGTGGCGAGGATGTTGCCGATAACAATGCAGATGATGGCCTGCCACCAGGTGAGGCCGAGTGGGATCAGCGAGCTGCCGGTGAGGTAGGTCGAGATGTTGGTGTTGCAGAGCAGCCAGTAGTTGTGGTACGCCACATAGCCCCAAGTCCGGCGCGCCGCCTCGATCGGGCGAATATCGTAGTTCTGCTAGGTTAGACAAGTACTCGTTCCGATTGATACAATACAACAAGAACAGACATACAATCCATTGGTTGAACTCGGTGGTGCGAGGCACCTCGACACGGCGGATCCAGCTCGTCAGAGTCATGATGGCGGTACGACGATGAAGATCGATTGTGTAAGCCAAGGCGCTGCTGTCTACGGCAGGCCACTGCAGCAGGCATGGCACGCCTTTATATCGGAAAAGCGTCCCGGAAATGTGTCGCACGCGCGGACGCATCCGACCACCGACCCAAATAGGAAAAGATACTGCAATCTTGCGACGGCATTCTATGTCACTAAAGCTTGTCTTCCAAAAAAAAGAATCTAAGGACGAAACAAGCAATAATTCGAGAATACCCATAATAGATAAGGCCGCGTCCCCTGCCGCTCTACTATGTACATACTGGCTCCCGGCTCGCAGCGGTCGCTTCCTGGTTTCTTCGGCATCACGATGGGGCCCTTATCTCGACGTCGCAGTGACCATTACCAGAAGTGCGAATTACGCCGATCGGGGCAAACTACCACGTGTGCCAAGTGGAATTAGTCTGGAAATGCCGCCGGCCAAGAAGCGGACGAGGCCTTCTACCCGGCGAGTAGGGTACAAGACTATTCCCGTCTTGACTTGTTAAAGCAACAGCACGGCCAATAACAACAAAAGCGGGTCTAAGTCCGACTAATACCATTGTCTAATCGATTATAATCTGGCTGGTATTGCTGATATCGCTGGCACCATCCATACGAACTGCTCCCACGGATCCGGCAAACTGGATATACTCGCGGCAATACGATGCACAGTCTAGCCCCGGAATCAGAGAAGCTACTCACAGAATAGATGACAGCAGACTGTTCACTGCCATCGGGGAACGTCACGGAGTATTGCTTTCTAGCTTGGTTTGGTTTGTTGATAAGATAGAAGAACCCTTGCCGCTCACGTCGAATCTCTGGCCTCTGGTCTGTGATCTCTGACCCCTCGATCCTCGGCATCCCTCCCACCACCACTGCAGACTATAACCACTATCCACACAATGTACCGCATCGGCGTCGACGTGGGTGGCACCAACACGGACGCCGCCCTGCTGGACGTCCAGGCTCTCAACACCCCCGGCCGCGGTGTCGTCGCTTCGCACAAGACATCCACCACGCCCGACATTACGTCGGGCATCACCAATGCCATCAGTGCGGTCCTCGCCGAGGGCAGCTCCTCGGTCGGCAACCCTGATCTTGGCTCCCACGTGTTGAGCGTCACTATTGGCACGACCCACTTTGTCAACGCCCTCATCGAGGCCGACGCGCGCCGTTTGAGCAAGGTCGCCGTTATCCGTCTCTGTGGGCCCTACACGCGCATGCTGCCGCCTTTTACCGATTTCCCCAAGGGTCTGCGCCAGATTATCGACGGCGGCGCTTACTTTATCGGCGGCGGCCTTGAAGTCGACGGCCGCGAAATCACACCGCTCGACCGTGCCGAGGTCGCCGACTGTGTCAAGAAGATCCAGGCTGCCGGCATCGATACCGTCGCTATAGTCGGTGTCTTTTCGCCGCTCGATGCCGAAGGCCGTCACGAGGACGCCTGCAAGAAGATGATTGCCGACATGGACCCCAGCCTCAGCGTCGTCTGCAGTCACGGCGTCGGCCCGCCGGGCCTGCTGGCGCGCGAAAACGCCACAATCCTCAACGCGGCGATCCTTGCAACGGCACGGCGCGCCATTGCCGGCTTCGGTGCCGCTATGCGCCGTCTGCGTCTCGGGTGCCCGCTCTACCTGTCGCAAAACGACGGCACGCTCATCAGCGCCGATGCGGCCGCAGCCTACCCCATCAAGACATTTGCCAGTGGGCCGACCAACAGCATGACGGGTGCTGCCTTTTTGGCCGGGCTCGACTCGCCGGGCCAGGAGAGAGAGAAGGAGAGCGACGCCGAAAACTTCCAGACTCTCGTGGTGGACATTGGCGGCACAACAACAGACGTCTGTGCCCTGCTGCCCTCGGGCTTCCCGCGCCCGGCACCCAACTATGTCGATGTCGGTGGTGTGCGGACAGCTTTCGCCATGCCCGAGGTGGTCTCCATTGGTCTCGGTGGCGGCAGCAAAGTCAAGGTCGACGATGCTACGGGCGCAGTCACAGTCGGCCCTGACTCGGTCGGACACCGCCTGACCGAGTGCGCGCGCGTCTTTGGCGGCTCTGACCTCACCACATCGGACATTGCTGTCGCCAGCGGAGACGCCGGCGAACTTGGCTATGCGGATGCCGTTGCGGCACTCAAGGCTAGCCTTCCTGCATCCACAGTGTCCGCTGCACGTGCCACCATTCGCACAATGCTAGAAAAGGTCGTCGACGACATGCGCGTGTCGGCCGCGCCCATCCACGTGCTGCTCGTCGGCGGCGGATCGCTGCTGCTGCCGCCCGGCGACACGCTGTCCAATGTCGCATGCTGCACACGGCCGATCCACCACGGCGCGGCCAATGCCGTCGGTGCCGCGATTGCCAAGGTGTCGGGCGAGGTTGACACAATCGTGCTGCTGGAAGGCCGTGACGAGCGTGAGGTTGTCGACGCAGCCAAGGCCCAGGCCGTGCAGGCGGCTGTCGATGCGGGTGCCGATGCCAGCGATGTGCGCATTGTCGCCGTCGAGTCGATCCCGCTGCAGTATGTGCACAACAAGGCGACCCGTCTTATTGTCAAGGCCGTGGGCCGCCTGGCGACGCCGACGTCTCTGCCGCCACGTCTCGAGGTGGCCGGCGACAGCCCTGCCGAAGCCGAGGTCGAGGAGGTCAAAGAGGGCGCCAAGGAGCACCGCGAGCCGCCCGTGCCAGCCGCCAAGCCTGCTCTTCTGGTGGATCTCAACGAGTACCGCCCCGAGGTGCGCGACGGCGTCTGGTACATTTCCGAGGTCGATCTGGACCTCATTGCTACAGGCACAGGCGTGCTCGGTACCGGCGGCGGCGGCCCGTCGTACCAGGAGCTGCTGCACGGCCTGCATTTGCTAGAGCACGGCAATGCGCGCGGCAAAATGCGCGTCGTGGCGCCGCCGTCGCTCGACGACGATGCGCTCGTCTGCTTTGGCTCGTGGTACGGCGCGCCCAGCGTCATCAACGAGCGCATCTCGTCGGGCGGCGAGATCACCAAGGGCATCGACATGCTCAAGACGATGCTGCACATTGACTCGTTCCAGGCCGTGCTGACCGACGAGATCGGCGGCGGCAACGGCATGAGCGCGTTTGCGACGGGCGTGCACTACGATATCCCCGTTGTCGACGGCGACGCCATGGGCCGTGCCTACCCGACCATGTACCACGCGATCCCCTATGTCTACGGCCAGCCGATTGCGCCATGTGCGCTGTCGGACGCGCAGGGCAACGTCAATGTGATCATGTCGGCGGACTCGCCCGAGCGTGTCGAGCGGCTGCTACGGACGGCGGCCGTGGAGCTGGGTCTGGGCTGTGCAGTCTGTGCGAAGCCGCTGCCGGGCGGTGTGATCAAGAAGTATGTGGTGCCCAACACGATCTCGCAGGCCTGGTACCTCGGCCGCGCCGTCCACCGCGCACGCCGCAACAAGACCTCCCTCACCGATGCCATTGTAAGTTTTTTTACCGTCTATCTCTACTCTCCACCTACCTCTACTCTCTACTCAACCCTGAAAGTGAAAATACTAACAGACAATCAGTTCGCCACGACGACGGGCAGAGTGTTGTATACGGGCAAGATTATCAGCGTGGGCCGTGACGTCACGCACGGCTACACCATGGGCAGCGTCCTGATTGCGCCTGTGTCGGACGACGACGACTCGTCCGAGTCTGGTGCCAAGGACTCTGCCGCGCCGCACATGCTCATCCCGTTCCAGAACGAGTACCTGTATGCTGCATGGTCGGACTCCAAGGGCACCGAGACGGGCGAGCTCGTGTGCACCGTCCCCGACCTCATTTCCATCCTGGGCCACGACGGCGAGGCGCTGGGCTCGCAGGAGCTGCGGTACGGTCTGCGCGTCACCGTCATCGGCATGCCGGCGCACCCGCTGTGGAAGACCGAGAAGGGCCTCGCCGTCGGCGGCCCGGCCGGTTTCGAGCTGGACATTCCATTCACCGGTGTCGGCGAGTACAGTGCGCCGCGCAGTGTTATTGAGGAGTATGGCCAGCAGTAGTTCTCGATTCTTTGAGCCTTTGGGTTATGAGTCTTTGATCGGGTCTTTTGTATAAACAATGTAAATACCATAGAATAAATTATATAAAAGTACTATTTAAATTAATGCAAAAGTACGCCGATATTACTTATCGCCGTAATTGACCGATCACGCGTCGGCCGCGCCCCCGAGCCGTATACCACGCTAACTATAATAGTCAGACGCTCGGACCATATGTCTGTCTTGTGGGGTAGCTAGGGTCCAACCAACAGCATAGTCTGACATCGTGTTGATTCAGCAAGTGCTTGTCTATTGCTTGTTAATGTCTATGACTGTCTTGCTATTCACATGTGGCGACTTTTCTCCCAGAAGGACAAAAGTGAGAAACTCGCTCGATGCAGCCCATTTGGTTTATTTCGAATATATCATGATTAAAAATACATATTATCTAATCAAGGGATGCCAGGTGTAAGTGCCTTCTCACTACTGCTCACTCTGATATCCCGAATAGGAAAGTACTCGGACCATGTGCTGGGAACGATCGCCATCGCGGCAAGATGGCCATCTCGGCTCAGCCTTGCAGTTATGCTTATTTCTGTTCCTTCCTTTTAACCCTTTGATGTTTTCTCGCATTTGGTTTCCTATCTGGCGATGGACTTGCGACGACGTCATTGTGTGATGGCATACTCCTATGCGAATGGTGGAATATCATCACCGTGAGACTCCTCGCCGTAGCTGGGTCATGAATATAAATATGCCTCGCTCTGCCTCGCTCTTGAGCATGAAGAAGTTGTCATCAGCTTCCTTCTCTCTTCTCAAAGGTACTGCTTACACATTATTCATCGCCATGTTCTCTTACCTCGTCTCTGCATCTCTGGCTGGCCTCCTGCTCGGCTCCATCGGCCGTGCCAATGCTGCACCCTCTCCCAGGGCCGCCAGGGCAGTTGCTGCAAACTCTTCTTCGCCCAGCATGCTCCCTCTGAGCCAGGACTCGTCCTTTTCTTACGAGATGCTCCGTGACTTGGGCCTGGCTCGCTACTTTGGTGCTGATGTCGGCGAGGTTCTCCAGGCCGCCGGCAACATCACTGTCGGCGACACGGAAGGCTTCTCAGATACATTTGCCAACCTGGCCAACCACGTCTACAGCCAGGCCCAGGCCATTAATGCCTCCGAGTTCCCAGTGTCTGCTCGCGACTTTTACTTTCGTGCTGCCACCTACTTTCGCTCGGCCGATTTCTATCTGCACGGAAACGCCTCAGACCCGCGCATCATGACCTACTTTGCCAACCAGACGGCAGCCTTTGACAAGGCCATTTCTCTGCTGGATATCCCCGGCCAGAGGATCAATCTGGAAGCGGTCGACGGTTCTTTTACAGTCCCTTGCATATACTACCAGGCAGCTGGCGCCAATGCTACCCATCCGCGGCCTACCGTCATCCTCGGCAACGGATACGACGGTGCACAAGAGGAGATGCTTCACGTGTCGGGCTTTGCCGCTCTCGAGCGTGGCTACAATGTCTTGACCTACGAAGGACCTGGTCAGCCGTCGGTGCGCCGCTACCAGAACCTCGGATTCATCACAGAATGGGAAAAGGTCGTGACCCCAATCGTCGACTTTCTAGTATCGGGCGCGCGCCCCGAGGTCGACCCTGCCAAGCTGGGCCTCTTTGGCTACTCCATGGGCGGCTTCCTGGCCGTGCGCGCGGCCGCCTTTGAGCACCGGCTGGCCGCCGTCTGGGCCGTCGACGGCCTGTACGACGTGTTTGAGCCCTACTACAACGCGTTCAGGTCGACACCACTCGGCACTCTATGGGACCAGGCGGCCAACCACACCGGGAACTACTCTGCGTTTGACAACGAGATGGATGCCTACCTCTTCGACTCGGGCCTGGCCGACACGGAAACCGTGTGGGGCATCGTGCAGGGCGTCTGGAGCTTCAACGTGCAGACGCCGAGTGAGTTTCTGCTCAAAGCCAAGCCGATGACGCTCGACGGCATAGCCCACCAGGTCACGACCCCCGTGTGGATTGGCGCGCCCTCGGCCGACATCTTCTTCCCCGGCCAGCCACAGAAAGTGCGCGACGCGCTAGTTCCGGGCCTTGCGACGTTCCGCGAGCTGGGCGCCGCCGACGGGGCACAGAACCACTGCCACGTCGGTGCCATGAGTCTTGTGAATGAGCTCATCTTTGACTGGTTTGAGGGTATCACTGCGAAGTAAGCGTGGGCATTCATTCGGGGGTGGCTGAATCAGTCTATTCAATTAGTAGGAATAACAGACGATAAAAAGAAGAGAAGAAGAAGAAAAGCAGAAGAAAAGAAGAAGAAAAGAAGAAGAAAGAAGAAGAAGAAAAGAAGAAGAAAGAAGAAGAAGAAAAGAAGAAGAAAAGAAGAAGAAAGAAGAAGAAGAAAAAAAAGTCAAAAAAGGAAACGTCGTGAACAGGATTTGAACCTATGCTCCCGAAAGAAACAGATTTCGAGTCTGTCGCGTTAACCACTCCGCCACCACGACTTCTTGTTTTTCCTGTTGATTGTGGATTGTTGAAAGTGTCATCACATTCACCCCTTTTATACAGCTGAGGTGGGTTCATTTGATTCTGCCTAGGGTTGGTCTGGTAATTAGTCTTGTTTATTCTAGAATGATTTCACCTTCTTTATTTTATTGTCAAATTGTTTATGTTTTTATTGAAAATAAGTTTCCCTTTTATCATTTTTTTTCTATTTATCTAATAATCAAAGCAGTTTTATAATGTTTGTAGTTTTGTTTTGAATCAATGGGTGCTTCAAGCATCATTTTAAAAATAGAGTCTGATACTCCCCAATGTTCTGCAACAGAAACTGCCAAATGTTGAATAACATCTGCAAGGCAGACCGACAGCTGCGTGGCATTAGCCAGCCCTACACAATGCCGACAGTCCTAAGCTATCCCTTAAGTCCTATTCTCTATGTTTTGCTAATAATAACATTGTCTGCCGTGCCTGCCGTGCCTGCCGTGGGTTTAGTTCCAACTCCGCATGACGTCGGCATTGCCTGGCAGGGACTGCACTTAGACACGGTGCAGTCGGTGGCTACAGACGTGGGCTTAAGCTCTAGGTCAGCTCTAGCATGAAATGGTACCATCCAAGCTACCAATCGCTGTGTCTTCTGCGCGATGCCGGCCAATCATCTGTATACATGACTCGAGTCATGACGTTGTCTGACTGTAAACAGAGACGGTAGACATTGACATGAGTGCTGGAGGGAAATGCATCTGGACCCTAATCAGAGATAAAATATGGCTGTGTTCGCTACCAAGTAGAAGACAAGGACCTGGTCCACAAACCAAGTCTAAAACCCAGATCGACATCACCACCTATAACTTTCAAACGCACAGCCCCCATAATGCCCAAGTACCGAGCACACCCTGGCAACCCACCTGCGCCGTCGCTGATGCCGGATTTCTGCTTTCGCACATCAAACCCACGGACTACATCCTCGATGTCGGCTGCGGCCCTGGCACCATTACCACGGGCTTTCTCGAGTATGCCCACGAGGGTGCAGTCATCGGCGTCGACATTTCCAACGAAGTTGTAGAGAAAGCCCGCCAAGTGGCCACTGGCCTTCTGAGGCTGAGCCCTATGGCAAACCGGGCGACCGTACCGTCTCATTTATTCAGGGCAACGTCCTCGCAGGCCTTTCCTTTCCGGACAACACATTTAATGCCGTCTACTGGTCCCAAGTCCTTGGTCATCTGCCGCCGCCCGACCTCCCGCGCCAAGCTGTCGCCGAAATGCGCCGTGTCCTCAAGCCGGGAGGTGTCCTCGGCTCGCGTGACGGATGACCAGCACTTTTACCCGCGCCACCTCGCCATCAATGGTCTCTGGGTGCCCAATTAGCGCAAAGTCTTGCTGCAAAGTGCACCCCCGGGCTCTGGCAACACGGGCACTGTACCTGCGCTATTTCGGGCTGCCGGATTCGATGCCCACGATTGCAAAGTGCTCGTTGGTGATGGCGCGCGTGTGTTTGCCGGCCCGGAACAGCGCACGCGACTTAGGTGGCGTGTCAAGGGCCAGCTCGTATCGGGAAGTCGGTTCTATCAGAACTGGATCAATGCCGGTATTACAGCCGAAGAAGTCGAAAGACGCTGCAGGCCGCCGATGAATGGGTCAATACAGAAGATGCGTGGATGCTGTCCACCGAGGCCGAGACGCTCGGGTAAAGGTAGCCGTCCGTTGACCCAAGCAATAAATAGATAAAATTAATAAATACGGTACGGACATTAACAATTAAGCATATCTCCAGCGTTGGTCTATTGCACGGTCGCTCTTTCCTTCTGTGTCATCGCTCGGATGTCGCCTGATGCGGGCGGTCGCGCCTTCCTTCTATTTTGTCGTGATACCGGCCGCACTTTCTATTGTAGCAAACACCCATATCGCACCTTCCGCAACCATCCTCAATACCCAACAAGGTGTCAAAAATGCAATGGGAAGAGGTGATCCCCTTGCCCCTTTCTTTTGCATTTCCTATGTCTTCTCGTTTACTTCTTCTTCTTACAACCCTGTCCTTGTCATATCTTGCCTGATCTTGTCCTCCTCTCCTGTCTCAACTCTCTTCATTCTTCACCACCGGGCATCAGTTGGGCACTCGACTCCCTCAAGTGCCGTCGAATTTCTTTGCTTTCTTCCCCTGTTTTTCTTTGTGTCTCTCCATTTTTACCTTTGTCATACATGTCTCTTTTCAGCCCGACCGGTTGACTTGTGTTGCACGCACTTGACATTTGCCTGTTTGCCTAATTACCTATTTCCTTACTTCCTTATTTCCCTACTCCCATCGCCGCGTGTACATCCGACACAATGTCTATTACGGGCGAAGACCTCCAGTACATGAATAATCTCATGTGGGACGAAGATCTTCTTCGTGGTATTGACGCTGACTTGGGTCTCGACCAACTACTCACTGCGGACGATCATGTGGAGGGGGCCGCCAATGAAAGCGATGCCCTGCTCAAGAGAAACTCCAAGTCGAAGATGCCGAAGCCAGAAAAGTCAGGCAAGGGCAAGGCAGCTGTGAAGCCCGCTGCTGGCTCTGCAACAACCACGCCAGCAGCCAAAGCACACCCCAGTGCAAAGGGGAAGTCCAAGGGAAATGCTGGAGGCAAAAGAGAGAAATCTGGTGTAACTATCGGAGATGCAGGTAATAGCAGAGACAATGCTGAATTGCCATCGCAGCGGCCTGCCTCACCCCTGAGTGACCTCTATCTATCATCACTGCCCGATACCCTGGTCAAGCCCAAGGTTGATGGAAAACTCAGCAAGTCCATGAAGGGAGCCTCACAGAACGAGATTATGGCGCCAGAGGCAGATATGCTAGTGAGTTCATTAGTTTGTATATATTTTCTAGATTATCTGGTTCCATTTCTAACACACAGAAAAAGTCCCCCTCTGACCCATATGTAATCCCAACGTCTCCTGCATCAAAGAGACCCAGCCATGAAAAGACCGCTCATACTGCAAAGGCCGCCTCCCCTGTTACGAGCGTTGCCAAGATGACGAGCCCATTGGACCTGATCCCAGCGTCTGACAAAAAACGCCCCAAGCCACACAAGAGAGTTGCAAAGCGCTCGTTTCTCGATGCACCAGAGATGCCGGAGAGCGAGAAAAATGTGAAACCAGCTCAGGTCAAGCCTCTCCAGGCCAAACCTACTCAAACTAAACCTCCTCCCAAGGCAGCTGCGAATTCCAAGAAAAAGCCACCAGTCAGCAAGGGAAAGGGCATGGGCATGGGCAAGGGCAAGGAGAAGCAGATGGGTAAAAAAAATGAGGAAAAGGTAGAGACGTCAATGCAGAGACCCCAGCCCACAAAGACAACTACCAAGGTCGATAAACAAGAGCAGTCGACACCTCGCCCTTTCCTTGTTCCAAAGTTAGAGAAGGATGAGGAGAGCCCCTTGGACATCCCTGCCTCTGTGGTCACCATGCCGCCGGCTGCGGAAATAACCAAGAAGCTCAGGCCACGCACAGGGAAACCTGCTATCGTCATCAGCTCTGACTCAGAGTCCAGCTACTCGGACGATGATTTGGCTTCGTTCGCTGGGGATACCACTATTATGACCACGCCTGACCATGCTGTTGAAGACTTTTACCTGGCCAAGCCCGAGCTCCAGAAGGCTCCGGCATCAGCAGTTACGCCTGTTGGTACTGGAGGCAGTATGATCTTTGGCAGATCCAAAAAGATGCCTATAGGAGAGGCTCCAACACAAACCACCAGCCGCCCGAAGAATCTTCAGGGACAGGCCGACGTCGACTTTCTGCACTCAACGACAGAAAATACTGCGAATGACGCCACATCTGCCTCATATGTTGTCAAAAAGCCCACAGGAGGGCTGCACAATGCACGTGGTCCAGAGGCACTTGTCTCGGAGCGGGATTCGGTCAAGCAGGCGAGAAGCCAGGAGAAACGCCATAGATCCCCCACCAGTGCTGGCAAGACTGAACACCACTCCAAGCGGCCCAAGCTTGAGATGAGTCTATCTACATATCAGAGACATGATGGCGAAGACGCCGATGATGGCCATGGTCTGATGCAGTTACAGGGATCGTCCTCCAAGGTGGTGCACTCTGTGGCAGAGAGCGACCCATTTGTCGGAGATTTGGACGAAGAAAGACCTCAGCAGTCGCAGTTCACTTCAAAGCTTCTACGGAGTACTGTCGAGCCCGCATCTGATATGGAGCAGTGGGGATCTTCTCGCTCGGCAAGTCAGCAGCCACAATTTTCCATGGCCGTCGGAAAACATGTGCCGGTGTCTCTTCAGGCCCATACATCTCATGTTCCTCAAAGTGTCTCAGCAGAGTCCAATCAAATTGCTCGAGAGATGATGCAGCTGCTTCAGAGTAGTCACCGCAAAGAGTCCAATCAGGGCCAGAAGACCAGGGCTGGATCTTCCAAAGACATTTGGCTAGACGAGACTGACGCGTACAAGGAGACAACTCAAGTCATGGGCTATGTTTGCAAGGTAAGCACATATGTATATTTGAGTATACTTTCCTCGTGATTCTAACAAATAGACACTGCTGCGCTTTCTCAAGTCCAAGGAGGCTGCAATCGAGGATGTGGCGACCGAATACCGGCAGCGTGGTTGTGCTGTCATTACAAGCATCCAGGAACTCCACGGCAATGAGAAGAGAAAGTTTGCACTTGAGCTGGAAGAAAAACGTCAAAAGGCGATGGACATGTTTGAAGAGGCCAGTCGTGGAGTGCACAAGATTGCAGCAAGTCTTGAACAGGTCAGCCTCGTCCCAGCTATCAATGATGTTCTGAATGACACCACGGTGTCACGTCTCCGAGCGCTCCAGGCAGAGATGGCCTAGTAATTTTGAGTTCGCTTTGATCTTCTTCGTTTTCCAATTGTATCAATATGTTTTTATCTGCGTTTATATTGTGCTATTTCCCTTACACTTTGTTATCGCCCGTCTACTTGTTATTTGCTTTAACCTGCTTCATCACGAACTACACATCGGCGCAACCACGGGGAAAATATTTAAGAGGAAAACTTGTTCTGCGAGAGGTTACTGTTTATCTGTTATTTGCTCTTTTTTTCTCCTTTCACGCTTCCTTTAATTTGCGATAGATCTGCGGGATCTTGATATGCAACTTCTTGTCCAAGTGTAACGACCTGCAAGATGCTGTCGCACGCATGTGCATAGTGTCGTGCTCAGATACACTCCGATCCCGGGTTAGTTTCGTACTGCTTTTACTGAGTTAATAGGAATTACCATTGTCTGCTAGAAGCCTGTAGAAGCCGCCATGACCCTTTATCCGAGCTACATGATTGCATATGAAGACGAGCGTTGTGTCGCCGTCATCTGGTGCATAGAATCTATCAGTCTTTTAAAAGATTTTTTTTAAAAAAAATAGATTATTTCAGATTCATTTACACCTGACCAAAAAATGAGGTTACTTGTAGTTCATCAAAGAGAGACCAACACATTCGCCTCTTGTTGCTCTCGACATTGCGGGTCACACATTTCGCTTCCCCCTCCCCTCTTTCCTCGATATTTCTTTCCATGCTTCCGCAAGATTCAAAATATCCGTTTCTTAATTTCTTTCCGACCTTGTCTTTCTTTTCTCCTCCTCTTTCTTTTCTCTACTCTCTTTCTTTTCTCTCATATCTTCCCTCACACCCATCCCTCCCCAAATCAACCTCCCAGCAGTCCTGCTCTACAGACTTTGCAATTCTCCTCAGTGGGACACATTAATACAATCGACAACTGTCAGGATTTCTTTTTTTTTTCATCTTATCTTTTTATTTGCCTCAAGCCACCAAAAGGCCAAAAGTCAAACGGGACCTTCTCGCCTTTTCCGTCATCGTAACTTCTGCCGTCTCTCGACAGGGCTTCGAAACTCGTCTTATCGTCAGTGTAAGTCTTATCTCTTATCGATAGAGACAAACCGTCCCTACTAACCCCAAAAGTCGAGACCAGATCCGCCGTTCACGAAAAGTGGATACCATTGTTACACCGCCAATAGTCTCCCTCTTTTTCTATTTCACTTTCCTGCCCCCCTCCACTCCTAAAAAAAGTTTCTGCCGCTTTTTTGTAACACCCCACACTTTCTCTCTCCTCTCAACGCACCCAAGCACAGCCCACATACGAGTACGCTCTAAGCCTCCAGACAGACTCCTCTTTTTCCTCTTGTCTCTCCTCTTGTCTCCTCTGTCGCTAGTCGCTCTTACCGCCTGGCGTCCTGTTATTACCCTTCGACCGTCAAAGCCTGTCGTCATCGATTCTTCTCTTTCGACCTTTGGCCTCGACCCTTTGACACCTTTTGATCGTACTTTTTGACATTTCGACGTTTCGACCGTTGCCAACGCTCAACCTTTACCAGCATCATCCCGACTCGTCCTTCCATCAACGGCCGCCACATAACGATAGTATCGCCAACAGAGTACAAAAGACCACAGCATAAAGAGAACAGAGAGAATAGGTCTATACTGGGCTAGAGTAGGTATCGCATCGCAACAGCAATCAACACACAGCTGTCTGCATCATCACCATCATCACCATCATCGCCATCATCTCCATCATCTCCATCATCTCCACTTCGACAACTCAGTCACGTCTCTCCGTTCTCTCTGCACTCTTCAACACTCTGCCAGTCGCTCTTTCCCTACCATCGCACCTTCCCTTGTTCCTACCAACGTCTACACGACAGGAACCGTTGCTGCTCGTTACCAAAACGGCAATGCCCCTGGGGAAGCGACTTGCTCGGCATTTGGGAGAATCAGTGAGTGTTAAAACATCTCATTTGTCTTGTCTCTTTGTTTCGTTGTTTTGAGTGCTTGCCTTGTTGCTTGCTTTACTTTCTACTTTCTACTTTCTACTTTCCTGCTTGCCCTCTTGCTCTGGTTTCGTCTACACGATCGCATCCAACTTTGCATATTGCTGCATTCTTACGGATATACACCATCAGCATAGTGTAGATTCATCTTTTCCTTTTGTCATTCCCTTTTCATCCTTCTTCATCCTTTCATCCTCGCCCCATCCCATCCCATCCTCTTTTCATCATCCTTTCATCCTTTCACTTGTCATCCGCCATCATGTCCGCTTACTACACCACCGGCGGGTCCAATATTTGCTGGCCCGACGATGACTCCAAGGACGAGTTTATCTACTTCATGCCTTCTGCACTCAGTGATGCAGTAGAGGAGCTGTCTCGGCCTCGGGGTGAGCCTATTCCGAGGGCCCCCTTCGGAAAGGTGAAGCCACCCCAGGCTCTCCCTACAGCCGAGGTTGCCCCGACAGCCCCGGCCGTCTCATCCCTCACTTCTCGGCTTCCTCGTAAACGTCGAGTCAGCCAGGCCAACATTCGCTCCTACGAGCCCCTGTCCGAAGATCAGCACCCCCGGTACCCTGGCCCGCGTATGTCCTACATCCCGAGAGCCCCGTTCGGAAACGTGAGGCCACCCCAGGCTCGCCCAACAGCTGAGGCAGCACCGGCACGCCAGGCACCCCAGCCGGGCATGCCGACGGCAATTCCGTCAACCACGGTCGTCTCCACTCTTCCGGATCTGCTTCGACGTCGTCACCAGGTCAGCCAGCACAACATTGGCTATGAGCCCATGCCTAAGGATCAACGTCCCCGGTCCTTTGGCCCGCCTCTCACGCCCCCAAATGCTAGCGAGCCTTCAGAGCCGGAACGTGGCCCATCCCCCACGGACCTACCAGTATCCGGCAGCTCACATACGTCAACAACCGTACCCACAGATCTATTTATCTGGTCAGCCTATAAGCTGAGCTCACACCTATCTCCGGATACGGATACACCTTTGGGCTCCGACTTCTGTTCGGATGGTGACCACTCGGAAGAAGAGGCCGGTCCGGCCGATCCGGCCGATTCAGGCGATCCGGCCGATCCAGTCGATCCGGCCGATCCGTCTGATCCATCTGATCCGTCTGAGTTGTAGTTCCAGCGAATTACCTGGGGCAGGACCGCTGAAAACAACAGTCCGACCAAGGCAGACTCTATTATCAGGGGCGAAGCTGTGGTCCTATTCAGCCCATACTGAAGCTACGGTTTAGTAGTAGCAATGGCGACAACAACACCGGCGACAACGATACTGGCGACAATACTTCTGACGACAACGGCGACAACTAGGTTGACGCTGTTGATTACCGCAGATCAAGTGCTTGCGCAATTCCATCACTCGACACGACTCAAGACTCTTTCAGTTATATGAGATATACCCATATCCTTGATACCCATCTTCATTTGCAACGGCTTTTCTTTTTGCTTTCTTTCGTTTTATTGGCTACACTGGATCACCGGATACAGTCTAACAGCCATATAGTTTCAAGCAGACGCCAAATACCTCACATACCATGGAGCAACGGGTAAGCCACGTATTTTCCTTTCAACAGAAACACCCAAAATGGTCAAAACTAACAGTGATATAGTGACATACGGAGACTTGCGGGCTCTGCGCCAAGACTGGCTGACGGATAGCGTACGTATATATCGTTGACACGCTAAAGTGCACAAGCATCACAGCGACTCATACCCGTGTGACTGCTGCTCGTAATGCTAACAATATAGAACATTTCATTCTGGCAAACATATCTCGAATTCGAGGTATTGTCACGCTACCCTGAGGCCCGTATTCACCTGCTACGGCCGTCAATCAGCATGATGCTGGGCTGGCTGCGGACAGACGAGCTGCGCCAGAACATGCCGAATTTCCGCCAGCAAGGCACCACGCACATTTTTGTACCCGTCAACAACTCCCACGATGTTGGCTCGACTGACGAGGGCACACATTGGTCCCTGTTGCTCGTCTCCATTGTCGACTGTGTTGCCTTTCACTACGACTCGCTCGGCGTCTGCAACATTCACAATGCACGCGACATCACCTCAGCCCTCGCACGCCTGCTCGGTCTCCCCTTGCGCTTCCGCAATATCGACGACACCCCACGCCAGGCCAACAACAACGACTGTGGCGTGTTTGTCTGTATCTTGATGCGTTTCCTGCTTGTCAAGCGGTTATTGAATGCGCATGCGCGTGAAAAGGTGTCAATGAGTCTGGGCGGCAAGATGATCGATGCCGAAGGCGGTCGCAAAGAGATGATCAAGACGATTGAGAATCTTAGGCGCGAAGCTGAGCGTCGGGAGTCGGAACGCACAGGGCGGAGCGTGTCGCCATTTGTGCGCGGCGACCGCTATCGCATTGATTGATTTGTTATGTGTGCTTTTTGTCGTATTTTTAACCTTTTTTGTCTTCATCTTTCTACTGTACGTTTTGTCTTTTTATTGTATTTTTTGCCTTACGATATCCATTTACCCCGGTGGTCTTCGTTGCCTTTGGTGCTTTTCGAGGCTAGCCAGGCACAAAAGCACACCAAGGAGTTGGGAGTCTGGGTCTTGCGTTCTGGCTTTGCATTGGCAACTTGAACTTGATTCCATGTTTTTATGTTGTTCACGTTCTTCACTTTACCTCCGATTCATTATTGCTATCACGTTATAATGTCTCTACACCGTTTCTAGAAGCTTCTTGTCGACTTCTAACGAATACGTCCAAGTTGCCTTCAATATGTGTATCAGAGCTACCATAGGATATCAATTATTTTGCATTGAATGACATCAGCAGTATAACCCGCGTATTCAAGCTACCTTTTGGACTCCTAACGCCGTCTATATATTAAAGATATTGATAAAACTTGACAGTGAAAAAGAAAAAGAGACGCCAGACTATGGCTGTTTGGCAAAGGCAGGGCTCTGGTCCATGGTGGCTGTAATGTAGCTCCGCAGCATGGCAAACCGGTTGGCCGTCGACTGCTTGGGGGCGGCAGCGGCAGCGGTATCTGTCTTGTCGGCGCTCTTGTCCTGCTTCTTGTCAGAAGACGCCTCGACCTCCATCTCGCTGACAGGCCGGGCCTCTTCCTTGACGGCCGTCAGCTGCGCCAGGTTCAGGCCGAATCGTGCCATCTCCGCCTGCACCACTTTTTCCTTTTGCTTCATCGAGCCCGGCCGCGTCTTGAGGCTCGTCTGCCGGCGCCGCCGCTGCATCTCCTCCTCGCTGATCGTCGTGCCAGACGAAACCTCGGGCAGGGCGTCGGCCAGCGACTCCAGGGTGGCCACCAGCTTCTTCGAGGGCCGCCGTCTCTTGAGGTTCTTGCTACCCGGCAGCCGGCCCCGGTCGACAAGCTTCTCGGTCACGCGCGCGCGGAAAGTGGCTTTGCGAATGGTCTGCTTGTCGCGCTTCGAGTGCAGAAAGTCGTCGGTGACGGTGTTGTCTTCGCGGTGCACCTTGCGGGGCAGCGTCGGGTCGGCGATGCGGGCGAGGGCCTTTGCCCTGTGGCTCATTTTGGGGGCAGTCGGGGCCTCATCGGTTAGTGCTTGTAGAGCGGTTGTTGGAGTGTGTGAGAACCTACCATTTTAAAGTGTGTTGTCGAGCTTGTGAAGACACGAAAAAAACGGACGACGTCAGAGATCAAAAACGATATCAAAGTTGCAGCCCCGGTTTTATTCCTGACTTATCTTATCAGTGAGCACCCGATATATACTCCACTACCAGTCAGTCTTTCATAGCAACAGGTGAGATGCCAGAGTGGTCTAATGGGTATGATTAGAAATCATATGGCTTCGGTCGCGTGAGTTCAAATCTCACTCTCATCGTTCTTTTTTACCTATTTTGCTTTTTTTTTCGTTTATCAAGATTCTATCGTTACATGGTCGACCCCCCACGTCATAATGTGATCATTACGTATCGCCTCTTTTTTGTTATTGCTATTAATTAATGATGGCTTCTCACCTTCGGGAGCGAATTGCGGCGGCCGAGGCAGAACTGCAAACGCTGCGCCAACAGCTCGCAATAGCAGAGGCCGAGGAGCGCGAGCAGCAGACATCCTCCACGTCCACGCCTCTATCGAAATGGCCTCTCCAGCCCGACGAGTATGACCGCTACGCACGCCAGCTTATCCTCCCCAGCGTCGGCGTGTCCGGCCAGCTCGCCCTCAAAAAGGCAAACGTCGTCGTCATCGGTGCCGGCGGCCTCGGGTGTCCGGCTGCTACCTACCTCGCCGGCGCCGGCATCGGCACCTTGGCGCTCGTCGACGGCGACACCGTCGAAGTGTCCAACCTCCACCGCCAGATTGCACACACCACCGGCCGCGTCGGCCAGTACAAGGTCGACAGCCTCGCCGCCGCGCTCCGACAGAGCAATCCGTTGGTGTCCCTGCACACCCACAGAGAACACATCACGCCGCAAAACGCCGCGTCGCTCATCACCCCCGCCGTGACGCTCGTGCTCGACTGCAGCGACCACCCGAGCGTGCGCTACCTGGTGTCGGACGCGTGTGTGCGGGCTGGCGTGCCGCTGGTGTCGGCCGCTGCCCTGCGCACGGACGGCCAGCTGAGCGTGCTGAACAACCCGCCGGGTGCGGGGCCGTGCTACCGGTGTGTGTTTCCGCGACCGCCGCCGGCCGCCAGCCAGATGTCGTGTGCGGAAGGCGGCGTGTTGGGCCCTGTGGTGGGCGTCATGGGCGTGCTGCAGGCGCTCGAGGCGATCCGCGTGATTGTCAGCCTGGGTGCATCAGCATCGGCATCAGCAGCGCCTGAAGCAGCACCTGTCCCTCCAACATTGCTGCTATTCTCCTCGTCGTCTGGCAGCAATCTGGGTCCACCGTCGTTCCGGGCCGTCCGGCTCAAAGGCAAGCGGGCAGACTGCTACGCATGCGGCACTGACGCGCCGCTCCTCAAGCTCGAGTCATTAGACAGTTCCAAAGACAGTTCCAAAGACAGTCCAACCTCCGACTCCAACTCTACGAAAGAGTGGCCCGACTATGTGCAGTTTTGCGGGGGGTCTACGGCGGTGACGCAGCACATTCTGGAGGCAGACGAGCGGGTGTCTGCCGGGTTTTTGGACGAGCTGCAGGCCGCCGGCCAAGAGCACTGGCTGCTGGATGTGCGAGAGCGCGAGTTCTTCGACATGGGAAGCATCAAGGGCGCTGTCAACGTTCCCTTTTCCCAGACGCAGTCTGTTTTGCCTGTCTCATCTCAGTCCCAGGATAAAGACGGCGAAACGAAGTGGCTGCCGTCCGGCATGGCCGACGACAGCAAGCCCATCTATCTTGTCTGCCGTGTCGGAAACGACTCGCAGGTGGTTGCACGGCAGCTCAAAGACATGGGCCTGGGCCGGGATGGTGCTCGCTTTATCGGGGATGTCCAAGGCGGCATCCTGGCATGGAAGCGCTCTGTCGATCCCACCATGCCGTTTGTCTAGTCTTTTATCTTGTCTCTTCTTCTTGACATTCGCTCATAGGATGGAAATGTAATTGTAATATACCCAAAGAGGAGTTTTATTGATGATAATAGCACATATCAGAGTGGTCGTAGAATAACATAATACACGTCGTCTTTTGTACGACTTTGCCTCGCCCTATTTCCAGTTTCCATTTCAAAATTTCCACACCGTTAGTGAACAAGCCTTCCTTGGCTTTGCCTCGCCACCGCGCATCTCCTATACCTATACAAACGTCGTCCGCTTCTTGTTAAACGCCCGCTGGTCCTTGAGCCACTGCCGGTAGCCTGCCACGCTCGAGATCTTCTCGCCGTAGAAGTCGGGCACCGGGTTGCCCGCCGACGAGTTGGTCGGGTCCACGCGGTTCTTCTTGATGCGCGCAAAGAACTGCACCTCCTTGGTCGTCATCTGCTGCTGGAACTGGCGCTTCCACGCATAGAACACGGCATTGCCCATGCTCGGGCCAACCAGCCAGCCCAGCGCCGAGAAGCCAAACGTCATCAGGCCCAGCGTCACAAAGGGGTCCAGTGGGACCTGGCCCAGCAGCGGCTCTGCCACGCCCGAGCCCAGGAACATGCCGCCCGCCAGACCGCCGACAACGGCGCCGACGCCCGAAAACACCATCTGGATCCGCCGCCGCGTCCTGCGCAGCTGGAAGAATGTGTTCCAGTCGAGGGGGACTGTGGATGTGGAGGTTTTACTGGAGGAAGAAGCGGAAGAAGCGGAAGCCTTCTTGGCGATGGCTGCAGCAGCTGCGGCGTCGACAGCGGCGTCTCTGTTTACTGACGAGCCGGCCTGCTGTGCTCTGGTGATTGTAGACGACATGGGAGACATGGGCGAGACGGAAAAGAAGCGGGCGTGTGGGCATGGCGCAAAGGCGGCAAAGAGCGACGCGCGGCGCATGCCGAGAGATGACGGCGCCGCCGCCGCGGGCTTGACGGCGAGTGCCAGCGTGCTTGTGCGCGCGGCCGCAGCCAGTCCGGGCCGGAGCAGCGATGGTGCTGAGATCATTGTTGTTGTGTGGTGGGTATATTGTGTGATTATAAAAGCGTAGCCGAGTTGTGTATCGTATTTAGCGTGTAGCGTGTAGCGTGTAGCGTGTCGTGTGTCGTGTATCGTCGTCTTGCTATCCTGTATCTTCGATTGAGTGATTGAGGGTGCTGACGTCTAACAGGGCGGGTCAATCGGACAGTCAGCAAGAAAGCAAGAACCGTGAGAGCAAGAAAAGCTGGCGGCGAAAGGTGGGGTATTCTGTCCCATCTTCTCGCTACTGGGGAAAGAGAGTAAGAGAATGCACGTGACATTATCCGACGTCATCATAGGTTTGTTGAGATGTGATTGTTGATGATGTGCATGATCATGAGCAGAGCAGGCATTTTAATGTGCTATATTCTTGAGACGTTGGCTGTCTTTTGTGTCTAATTATACGTAAAATAAAAATGAATAATTGGATTAATTAAGATGTTGTATCGCAGTGAATATTGTGTTGTGTTTGCTTTAAAATATTTAAATTTGAATCACATTTTCACACACCAGTTCGCTAATGTTTATAAAAATCTGAATTGACCAGAATAACCTCGATTGGTAATTATATATACCACGTGCTGGATGCGCTGCAAAAATGTACACAAATGCTGTGGTGGTTGGCTGTTTTCCTTTGACCTCTGGCTTCACGGCTGAATCCACTTTACGCGACTGAGACGACAGACGGCAGACGACTGAGCTGCACAGCATACCGTCGACTCGACGACAACCACACGCCACCCCTATCAAGTAACCAGGGGCCCTCATGAGATCCAAAGCATTAAAGGCGGCAACAAGCATCAATACCATCTCAAAAATGGCCAGCTTTGCCATCCAGCCCATCCACCGCTTCCACGGCCAGAGCCAGCCGGTGCGACGGCCAAGGGAATTCACCTGCTTCTCATACGACGACACGCACACGCTCCATCTGGACGACCGCTCGTTGCGCTGGTACTACCCGCCACAGGAACCCAATGCCGACCTGTCGCGCGGCTTTGAGTCGTTTGACAAGCACGACGACAGCGGCGACGAGCATCTCGACAGCCTGCTAGCATCTATTGCCGCGCACGAGCAGGCGACACAGGCAAAGATTGATGCAAAGTTTGTCACCTGGCGGGGCATGATGACCAAGATCATGGCAACGCCATACGACGACAGAGATGGGTATGTGAGCAGTTTGTTCAGACCTGAAGTAGGGATGCTGACCGTCTAGATTTGAGATGAATGCCACATACTACCAGGTACATTTGACTTGGATCTATCAGTCTACACCCTACACTCTACAAAACTAATAGCCAGGGATGCATTTTCATCGAGGAGAACCACGAGTACAAGACAGCGTCGCGCCGTGAGCAGGAAGCCCGCCAGAAGCGCCCGCCGCCCCGGCCGCACCCGGACCGGCCGTTCTTCCCGCCCGACGTCATGTCGTTTTGGGGCTACAAGTTTGAGACGCTCGCCACACTGCCGCGGCCCTGGGGCGAGATGACGCGCGACCAGATCGAGGGCCGCGACACCGAGGTCGTCAGCAACAAGGCACAGTACTGCTCCGTCGTGCGCACGGGCATCGGCGCGCACGTCCTGTGCCTGGGCGGCGAGGTCGATGCCGTCTGGGACTCGAAGCCGCTGGTGCCGGGCAAGCCCATTCGCTGGGTCGAGCTCAAGACGAGCCAGGACATTGCCAGCCCGCGCGATCTCGAGTTCTTCGAGCGCAAGCTGCTCAAGTTCTGGATCCAGTCGTTCCTGCTGGGCGTGCCGACCATTGTCGTGGGCTTCCGTAGCCGGCACGGACGGCTTGTGCGGCTGGAGGAGATCGAGACCGAGGGCATCCCTGACAAGATCAAGATGCGGGCGGCGGCGGCGCAGCAGCAGATGCCATGGGACGGCAACACATGCATCAATTTCGCGGCCGCATTTATGGACTTTTTGCAGGCGACCATTGCGTCGCCTTCGGCGGACGGGGGGGAGGAGGAGAGCGACGGCGTGTGGCGGATCCGGCGGAAGCCCGGGTCGCCGCAGATTGAAGTGTTCCGCGTCGAAGAGACGGGCCACGGCCGGATACTGCCCGACTCGTTTCTCAACTGGCGGATCAAGCTGGCCCTGAGAGCAGACAAGACTGAGGCGGCAGAAGCGGCAGAGGTGGCATAGGCGGCATAGGCGGTAGACAGATACAGAATTCGGAATTTAGAATACAGAATAGGGTCGTTCTAGTATCAATAGAAAAGTGCCAACACACCCAAGCTAGCCGGATGTATCATGAAGCGATCCGCTCTGAAAAAACATGTATGTTTGCTTTCTTGACTTCTTGACTTCTTTCTGATTTTCTGATTTTCTGGTTTCTCCTTTACTCTCTACTCCTATGGTGCTTGGTTTGTGCTCATGATTTCTTCTGGTAATAGGACGCAAGACACAAAGAACAAGCAAAGAAACAATAAAAGAAACAAGAAACAAGCAATCAAAAAACAGTCTGCCACATCCAACCATCCAGCCGAAACAGAGAATATCACTCGGTTAGCAGATATCGTACCCAGTAGACCCTGCGATAGTCGGAGGCTGCCGTGCTCTGTCGTGAACCAGTTCCAGTCGAGTTTCTAGTCTTGCTCCCAGACAGACTGCTACTCACCAAGCTTGTAAACGGGACATGTAGTAAGAATCACCGGTTGATACGAAGAGTACAGTATAGTCGTCCCTTGATCCGTTGCACAGCGCCTGTTACGTCCCTTTCGTTTGTCCCTTGCCGCCCGTTGCTCACGTTTCTCGCGTTGTAGTATTGCTTTCTTCGTTTTCTTCATTGTTTGGTTTTATTACACGAATTCCAAGTGGCCGGTAGGATTGGCAGGGAACCGGAAGCAGATAGGAAAGGAAGACATTAAACGCTTGGAATAGGCAGAGGAGGGCTGAAGTGGAACAGAAACAGGAGAAAATAAATCCCAAGAGATATGCAAAAGCAATACTATTCAGACGCAGCCGCAGTCGCCCTCTCCCCGGCATGTCTTGTCTGACCTGGATACCAATAGCAATAACGAAACACGACAGCAGGCGAGCAGGTTCATGGACCGGTGATGCAAACAGGTCAAAGTAACAGAAGCAAGATGTAGCAAATAAGGAAGTGCGTCGACAAGGCTCCATTGATCCGGCTTTTTCTTTCGTGAACTATATGTCTTCTCTATTCTGCTTGGTTCCTTTGCTATCCATATCAAGATTGTCTTGTCTCTCGGCGTGCATGTCTCACCCAACGCACCCATGCCAGAGCCAGCCAGTCTTTAGGGTCTCAAGTCGAGATGGCAAAGTGTTCTTGTTTCCTTTTGGCTTACGTTTCCTTTTTTCTTTTTTCTTTTTTCATTGGCCCGCTTGCTGGAATGCAATCGTCGATCAGCACCACCAATTAAAAGAAAAAGAAGGAAGAAAGAGAAGAAAGAGAAGGAAAAAAAAAGAAAGAGTAGGGTAGGGTGTAGGGTCCAGGCCACTTGTTATGATTTCTTATTTCCCGGCACATCAGCTATTAGACGCCATCAGAAAAGCAATTTGGAGAATACAATGTGTGCAGAACAAGGCAGACACAAGCGCAAACAGCCACAATCACATAATATACCCATCGGGGGCGTCCCTGTGCAGATCGGGCCAAGAGCGAGAGCAGGCTCGAATTAGGAGCCGGGATTTGAGCCGGAGAGAGACGCTTCCTGATAGGATCGAGGCCTGCCGACGCCTCGTGCATATACGTCGCAAGCGCAGAGGCGCACTCTACTCTGTACATCTCTGGTTGCGCAAGGTACAACTGTACTCTGTACATACTCTGTATAATGCAGGGGCTGGACATCTGCCTGCATCTGCATCTGCATGTATCAAGTCATCGAGATGGATGATCATAGAACAGGAGTAATCAACAAAGACGAGAAGAAGAAGAAGAAGACGGAAAGAAGACAAAAGAAGACAAAAAGAAGCGAACAAAGACAAGAGGATAAAGCCGGCCTGTTCTTCATTCTTTTAGCAGCGGCCCGGAGCGAGATCACCGCAGGCACGTTCTCGGTGGTCAAAGAATAGACGGGCCAAAGAATAGTCGGAATATAGCTAGTTGTCTTGTCGGTTTGTCTACTTGCAGCACAACGGTCGGTAGAGGGTAAAATACTCGATCTTGGATGTGCTCGACTTTGGTAGAATGTTTTAGACTTGGATTGATTTTTCTTCTTTAAATTAGTCTTGACGATAGGCACTGCACGGTATTTCTGTTGGGCATGGCGAAGCATAAAAAGATGGCGGCGATGCAGAGGAGGCAAAAGCAAAGGCAAAAGCAAAGGCAAAGGACAAAATGCAGATTCAAAGTGAGGCCGCACAAAAAACAATGCCAATCTGACACCGAAGAAGGTGGATGGCGACTGAGACATGCATCCAGAGGGGGAGACAGGCGGCCGACAGTGCATACGGAGTACATAGAGAATATGATGTGACAAGGTGAGCAGTCGGGGCTGAAGTCTAGAGGCCTCATTGCTATTAATGGATGGGGGCTATAGAACAGACCGAGAACAAAGATGGAGCTTTTAGCAATACGAGCAGTCTCGGTGAGATGGCAGATTACTTTACAAGAAGAGGCACGTGTGATCCATTGGCTGTTTAGGAGAAGACGAAGAGAAAAGGAGAAGAAGAGAGGAAGAGGAAAGAAAGAACATCGTGTGGCAGACTACCTCGCCCTCGGGTCGATGCTGCTTTCTGTGGTGATGTTCTATGAGGACAACCCGGCTGTGTCGTTTGTACTACGTAGTTATTTCAACGACGCCCTTGCACTGCCATGTTGTCGCGAATTACATAGTATACGACACATAATGAATCAATCAACCAATCGACTCGATCACCGGAAGCGACGGCGGCGCTGAGATCGGGACCGGAACTCGCTGTCAATTGTCAATTGTCAATTTATTTTGGTTTGTAAGATACTGTACTGTACTGTACTCCGGAGTATATTTCTCTTGTTGTAAGGGTTTTGCAGAGGGTGTCCTCGGCTCAGCTCTCAGCTCAGCTCTCAGCTATCAGCTCTCAGCTATCAGCTATCAGTTTATTTGACGTTTATTTCCCTCGTACAGGCTATTCGTTTACTTAGTCAGGCGACGGGTGACGGCTCAGCAGCCCCGAAGCAACGCCAGGCATTTGCTCCCTGTATCCTCCCCCATAATACTACGTAATGCATACTTTACTCCGTACAGTAGCAGCCTCGGACTCGCGTAATTAACTCTTTTAGCTCCTGGCCTGTAATACCGAGTAAAGATGTAGGATACCTCTGTACAAAACAACCTGGAGTTGTCCATGCGGAACTCGCAGTACGTAGTAGTGATGCGACGGCGGGATGGACCAGACAGGTCCGTACATACTGTAGCATGAGAGACGGGAGTATTTACAGAAGATCAACAGCCCCTGAGGGAATCTGAGATTCTAAGCATCCTGTCCTGATCCTGATCCTGATCCTTCGTCTACATAGTTACTGTGGCTCGTGGCCTTGGCATGATGATGCTGTAAACCCGGCCGCACGAGGGAGTACGAAGGAGTCATGACGACGACGACGACGCTGTTGAAAGATGAGCAACATTCAGAGTACGACGTAGATCCTTTCATGAAATCAAGCAAAGCTACTGATATAGATATATAACTTTATCAACACCAACAGCACAACTCACTAGACGCAATGCAGGCCACCAACAACACCGGAAATAAAAGGCTTTGCTATGTTGAAATTCCCACAGAAACCCTTCCTACATATGATGTACTCTTTCAAGGCCTGGGTCCCAATGAAGCAAATCATCTGATACGACTGCAACCCAACATATGTACTCTATTTCCGATCAATGGTGAGGTCCAGGATGGAGAGAAAATGCATCAGGGGTTGCTCCTTGTTGTTTCCTTGTTGTCTCCTTGTGTCTCCTTCTGCTACTTGTATCTCACATCATACCGTCACTGCTCCGTCATATTATATATATCCCGGTCTTATTGCCCGCGATATTAACACTAATACGCAAGTATTATGATGCAGGTGGCTGTGGTAGCATTGGACAAGCCTTGTTGCCGTTCTACCTTGTTCACCGTCCGTCGCCGTCGCCGTCCGGCAGCTGCCAGACCGCCAGGCCCTCTCCAAGCCTCTCCAAGCCTGTCCAAGCACAAGACGGCCAGCCATTGAAGTGATACTGGCACTGATACCGGCACTGATACTGGCACTGATACTGGCACTGATACCGGCACTGATACATCCAGCCAAGTATGTACCTAGTAGCAGCTAGGAATGTAACCTCCTACCCGCCCTTGTTGCGCCTCGTTTATTCTACCAATCGTTAGCTGCCTCTGAGCAGAGTAGATGCCTGACTGGAGCCATCATCTTGTTACAGATTACAGACTTTGCTGTCTTGGCCCTCTCGACTTCGACGGCCTTCCATGATCGTGCATTGTATTTCCAGTTCATCTTGCTCGCTTACTATTGCCTTATGACGCCTTTTCTTGTCTTTTCTTTTCTTTTCGGGTTTCCCGCTTGCTTCTTTTGGCTTTGGCAGAGGTCGCTTCTTTTCGTTTCGTGCCGTCCTTTTCTTTTGGTAGCACATATTGTTCTGCCCTTCTTCTGTTGATTCCCAGCATTACCTTTGGTTTCTATCTTTTCAATCATGATCAGCAATCTGATAACTGCGTAGACACTGATCTACCCTCTTCTAAATATTCAATCAACCACACAACCGGCAATTCACACTCCTGTTCGCTCATAGCGAACAATACCGCCCGTCGTATTAATTACATTTCATCGCCTACTATTCCGCCCTCGTTTCGTTGTTGCAACATCTTGGTAGTGAAGATTCTGTTTTGTGAAGCCATATTATGTAAATATGAATAGAATATGAATTGTGACAGCCGGGGATCGTCTCAGTTGTTGTACTCGTTACTATTTCCTCTTTTGTTTGTAGTAAACAGTCTGTCACATATCATGTCTCTGCTGTCTGTTTCTCGACTCTGTACTAGTACCAGAGACAGCCAATAAAACAGAGAGATCCCACCGTGCTGTGATCACTTTCGAGTTACTCTACTTGTAAATACTCTGCACTCGGCCTCTTTTGATTAGTTCCTGGCAGCTATCACACCGGGAGCTGTCCGTGGGGTTCCGCCTGCTGGTGCTTGCATGTTGCAATTGCCATGGCGGAACATTGCCGGGTAGTATTTCTGTGTAGAAAATACACAAGAGTCGCAAAAGGCGGCAAAGCAGAAAAAGCGAGTCGTCGGCAAACTCGTGTGCCATCTCTTTTATCCGTTAGGGCCTACTTGTCTTGTTCATTATAGTACTATGTACGGAGTACTGAGTACTGTGTAAGTGACGCCAAGAGATCAGCATCACGAGATGACAGTCTTCTGCAGGTGAAATGAAGCAGATCATTCTGCCCATGTACGGAGTAATAAGAGCGGATATAGAGAAGCCGAGATGACTACGTAATACTTTACATAGTGGGGTTTTCCACTCTCCATGCACAGAGTAGTGATAGGAATAGGAATCTTCATTTCCATCCATCCAGCCCAATCTACTCCGTACGCATAGTACATTAATACATAGTACTATGTATGTACATGCCGAAGTATTGCTACTATGAGCTCTATGACTCCCGTGAGTGGAAAGATGCGAGGCAGCAACGGACGGGATACGGGCCAGGCCATGCTTTACTTTTGTTTATATACTTTTGGGTATGAAAATGAACTCCACTGATCAGCAGGGAGTTGCTTTATGCTCGGAGTTCAGACATTGGACTGTACGAGTAGATCGGGTTTACAGCCTTTTGTAGTTATTCCGACCATGTTGCATATATTTACTGCATCCTCGATTGTACTATGTATTTGACCATTCATATTAACAAAGCTCCTTGGTACAAGCCGGCTTAATCTCCTAACAGTACGGATGTAACTGTAATCTGTGCTTCGGACCGTATCTCTGACATCTATGGAGACATGCCGCGATAGAGCAGAATTGCCGGTGCTGGGTAGATCTCGTGACGGCGTCTGTCAAGAGACAGATCTGAGCAATTCCCAAGACTACCGGATTGCATTGTTGATGGGGGCTATTCGCGCATAATCATACCCGGAAGGAATGCATGGATGTTGGTTCTCAGTGGCTGCACGAGCGAGATGCAGAATACTACTCATGTCGATCCTGTGGTGACGGCCGGCCAGTCACGACAAGAGCCAGAGAACCAGAGATAGACGAAACGAATCAGGGCGAAGAATTCAGGGGAATAGAGAGGGGATAGAGAGGACCCCCACGTTGCGCGTCGGACACGACACGACACAACCCTACACCGTGGCTGCATAGCATAGCTAGGGGTTGGCTGGAAAGACTTCCTACAGGACGAGGCCTTGCATGTGCATTGTTCTACGGAGTATTTGTGTGCCTGGATGTCTACTGTACAATGTACATACATCATGCATGCTGCTTGCTGACAGTCTGACAGTCTGACAGTCTACAGACACAACAACCCCAGACGGTAGTCGTCGGTACCGCGCACACGGAGTCGTTTCTTGACGGCAGCATACTAGCAGGGTTTTTGTTTAGCGAAGGATGATGTGAGAATGGGGAACCATGTGTGTGATAGCAAGAGGCTTGAGTTTCTGTTATTTCTGTATTTCGTATCTTGAAATATATGTCGAGTAAACATTCTGGGTTTTTATGCTAATTGACAATACGGCCAATTATTATATATTCTTCGGGTCAGAATCAAAATACAATTTAAATTCACTCAAATTCATTCAAAAGGTGAAGCTGTACAGGTTTATTAATCAAACGGATATAATATCAACATTAGATCAAGGGCAGTATGTTGGTTATTTTGATATTGTTTCATCTTAGCCTCTTCCAAACTCTTCATTATTTTATATCCTTTGTTTGCAAAAGAAAGTCGATCGGCATTGAAGACATTGCGAGTCTGAAAGAATAGTACATAGCAGACTCGAATTACAAAATTAAAGATTGAATATTAGATGTGCACCCGAGAACAGGCGCAGTTGATATCACACGAACAAAGAACTCACAGATCGATAACGGTTGTCGTACGATCAAAGGGAGGTTTCTGATTGTCGATTGAGCAGATTGGATTGGCGATTGGTTTGCCGATTGGATTGCAGATGCAGATTTGCCGACAGATTCAGATTTGTAGATTTGTACAATGTAGATTTAAGGAGATTCATATTCAAAGCGAGTCCAGGGATTGGGGATTGGCCAGATCCAGGGTGAGTGCAGTCAAAGAGATGAGACGACCTAGCTGCGAATGGCCATTATCCTGTCTCTGTCTTGTCCGAGATTGTCATGGACCTATCGCAGCCAATGGACTCTTCTCCGTGTTGATCGGTGCAGAGGAGACGAAGGGCAAGCAGATGTCGATGGGCGATAGAGCAGATTGGATTATGTAGATGACTATGTAGTACTCTGTACGTTGGTAGGATTGCCCAGGGGGGGATAAACCAGAGTGTAGTATCGATGAGTTTGTGGTATGTAAATATAAAATTCTCATATCGTGCACTCCATACACAAAAACATGTAGAGAAAGGACAGAATGACTGCGTCGATCACATCTACCGTGTAACGGCAAAGCATTCGAACGGCCCCTTGAGGTTGTACAGACTGTCATCTGTTGGAGTATCTTTGAATCTGTAATATGTCAAACCCGAGGTGGTACACAACAGAGTATGACAAGATCAAGGAGAGCGCAGACGGCCGGGAGCACGCATAGGGCTGGCGTGATGTAGTACGACAGACGACGTACTCAACCGGGGATGACAGATTCAATGGAAATTCAAACATCGAACCTGATGGTTCTTTGGCCACTTTGACAATCACCGTTGTAAAGTTAGGCAAAAGCAACAAAAAGCATGGCGAATCATTCAATAGAACTGTTATAGAAATAGAAAATAAAACAGAAAGACAGCATAGAAATAGAACCAGCATGGATCAGGGTTGAATGCTGGCGTCGGCTGTGGATGTGTCCGAGTACTTTTCTCAAAAGAAAGAAAGAAATATTAACAACAAAAGCAGTCCACCCATAGCTTACTACAACCGCTTAAAGACAACCGCCCAAAGAAACAGATTGCCATACAGCTATTGGCCTGGCAGTCTGCCGTAAAAGTACAGAAGGGGCGGTTCGCTGAAAAGACATTAAACAAAGATGCAATGCGATTCGCTGTGATCGACTTCGCCTGTCGCCTCAAAGTGTTTGATTATCTCTACTCGGTATCCAGTCCATTGTGTTTGTCTCGCCTTATCTCTGTCTCTTCTCTCTTGATGCTGTCTCCTGTCAGCCAAAGGACCGTGCATGTCTGTCAGCCACTGGGATCTCCGTCACAGACCAGACGGCGGCCGCAGCGAGCACTCTCCCACACACCGTCGCCCAGACTGCCATATGCAAGGTACTTTGTGTGCATACACCATACTCCGTACATCTATAGTACGTACTATGTACTATGTACAGACTGACCCGCCAGCTCGGTTTATTATTAGTATACATGCGAGTCGAGTCTGGATTAATCCATATCCATTTCTCTCCTACGGGTAAGCTTCCGGTGCGGCTGGTCAGGGGTGGGTATTTCCTTTTTTCTTCTTTCTTTTGGGGGTTGTCTGTGCTGTGCTTTTCCTTTTTCCCTTTCTGTTCCACTATTTTCTTTTTTTCGTTTAGTCGAGTCAATAACTCGTTTTCTTATTTCGCGGATCCTGCCCGGCAATAAAACAAAGTAAATACATTCTCTGGTTTGATTTTTTCTCGTGCATCGTCTTTAATGTTGATCTAGTCGAGTGCTATTCCATCACATTCCCATCCTATCTACCATATAGATTACCACTATTCTTGTTCTGAATCAAACTAACGCAACTATCGAGTCTTTGCATTAGATTGCCGCAGTCCAACAGAGTAATTGGTCTCCTTCAGGCAGCTTTGATTTTCTACCAAGCCTACTTCTATTTTCCTTTTTGTGTTTCACACCGGAGATGCCACTGGATCCCTCTGTCCTCGTCCCTCTTGTCCCTCTTGCCGTACATCCCCCTCTTTTTCTTCTCATTGTATACACATTCTTGCTTTTGCTCCCATCTTACTAACCATCCCTTCTTGTTTGTCAGTTTCTTGGATCTCTCAGGTCGGAAGCGTCCGTCTGCCGAGGCTATCGTGCAGGAGAGGATGAACCTGATTGTGTCTCCCATCTACAGTATGGATATCTCATATATTGTGTTCTTGTCTTGACGAAAATCAATAGACTCATTACAAGAAGAACCGGATCGATCTTGTGCCCATGGTGCTCTGGACAAAGTACAAGGATACCTGTAGCTCAGCTGTCTTGGCCAGGTTCAGCCGTCCCTCTCTCTATTTGATTTATCGAATTTATCGATTTCTGCCACACCTATACTGTGTACAGATGGCAAACTTTGAATAATGATTTATCGAATTCTACCAACAAATGTCTCACTCCAGTGGAGGAAACAAGATGAACAATTTTCTTGCATTCTGTCTTGGATTTGTCCGGAGGATCTGAGAGGCCACCGGCCAGGACATCCAAGACTCATTCAGGACTCAGTGACCCCCAGACTCAGCTCTCCTGTCCAGTCCTTTCAAGGTAGCCATGACTCTGCCTGTATGGAGTATCTGCTATTCTCCGTGATTTGCACTCCCGCAATATTCCCGTTTCTCGTAAAATACTCCGTACATGGACTACATAGTATTCACGGAGAACGTCGCTTTCCAGCAGCCCTTTGCTTCACATTGGATGCTGATTACTATTTGCCATCCTCGCTAGTAGTACCTTATCTACTATTAGGGAGACGAGATTAGAGTCTATTCAGTGTCCAGTAATTGGCAAGCAAGAAATTACACTGCCCATCCTTATTGCTCATCAGTGCCGTGTCGAGCGGGCCGTGGCTCGGCGATGTCGGGTAACGGTGTTGATATCTTTACATAGTAGTTTTGATTTTTGTATCTTTGTCTTTGAAACTTGATTGTTAGACTCGACAGAGTCACCAAGTTGCATCACAGGCCAGCCTCGTTTTCACTCCGCGCTCCTCGCCTCACTTCACTCTTCACTCTTTACTCTTCACTCTTCACCACCAACGTCATTGCGACTGACATCTGCATGTAAGATACCAAGCTAGCTTCACATCCATCCGCCATGGCATACTACTCCCTACATAGTACTACGTAGTATACAAGATCCAGAGATCGCCATCTATCGAAATAGGACTACACTCCTGGACCATTATTTCAAATAGCCTGCTTTCTCGACTCCATCACTCGAGCTGCGATCCTCCTCCCGTTCTCCGTTGTCCCGGCTAGTGGGGTCTTTTTTCCTTTTCTCTCTCCTTTTTTCTTTTGTTTCTGTCTTTCCTGTAGCTGTACATAGTACTATTGTTTTCTTTTGTTTGACTGTCTTGTTCTGTGTTTCTGTGTTATTGTTTCTTTTTCTGCATACTCTCTTGTCTTTGATATTTTGTCTTTTCGACTTAACTGCACTATCGAATATCCAAGACACCCCTTTCTACGGAGTAGTTTCTTTTCTTTTTCCTTCCCTTTTCTTTCTTTCCCCTTCTCTTCCTTCTCTTCCTTCTCTTCTCTCTTCTCTCTTCTCTCTCTAACATATTGCTTTTGTTTGCGAGCCTTACTACACCCCCCTGCTAGCTGTGGATCTCTCAGCACTTGGGATTGCCTGGCACTGGCCTGCTTCTGGAGACAGATGTGCTTCAGTCAGCTGTGTTGACATTGACAAGGAAGTACTATGTACACTCGGTATCTTGATTTTATCGTATTATTACTTTTGATTTTATTGTCACGCTGGCCAGTATTCCTCTGACTTGATTGCCTGTTCTGCTGCCTCCCTCTCTGTCTTCTCCTTTCTCGTCCCCGGTCCTCAAATCCTCTTATCCTCCTGTCCCATCTGTCACTGCATCCAGTTTGAATTCGGCAACTCGTCTGGTTTATTTGATTATCTAGTCTTTTGGGTTTAAGACGCCCATATACTCTATACCGTAGACCTCCCGCTGAATACCCTACAAGATGCCCGCCTGACCGGCACCTCCCGACTATTTACATATCGAGCTGACCTCGCCTATTAAACGATAAGATCTTCGCGGGAGGCAGTGTAGTAGAGTAGCAGTATGGGCTGGCTGCTACCCAGTCGATTGGGTCAGATCTCTCTTTATTGCATAGTAGAGTCCCTGTATGTGGTGTACATAGTAGTCTGTACTTGGTCTTGGTCTGTGGTATTCCGTCCCTCCTCCTCTGTAATATCACACCGTATCTCCAAAGTATGCTCACTTTTCTTTTCTTCTTCTTCTTCTTATATACATATATTTTCTTTTTCTGCTTATTCCTTTTCTTTCCTCTTGTTGCTTGTCTGTCTCAAGCCCTCTCGACCTGCCTGGCAGTTTCTTTTCTTCCCTTTCCTTTCCGTCTTTGCTTTTTTCTTTTCTTTTTCCGTCTTCTTGCTGCGTCCCTGCCTCTTCTTCCATCCCCCATCCTTCATCCTCACTCCTGGTCCCTCTACACCCTCCCCACGGAGAAATTACGCATACGCCCCTCCTGTAGCTAATACCACTTACTCGACCCAACCCCAGGAAGATACATATACACCCGCAGCCCTCCCAGAAACCAGGATACCTCCTCCTCAAGTATCTCTTGAAAACCCAACCACAGCAACACTATTCTCGACCCTCTATTCAAAAGCAAATATAATATCCATCATCCCTCCTGCAGCCTCCTCTCTATTGACATCATTTGTTTATCTATATACATCTTTATATCTTTATATCTTTATTCTTTATATCTCCATCTTTATATCTGTCTCTACATCATCTCCAACTACATCTACAACCAAGTCTTCATCACATTTTCTACATCATACTTATATATCATACTCATCTCATCCTCATGTCCTGTTAATCTATCCTACTATCTACATCCTCTTTTATATCAGTCGTCTTCTCTTCCATATCTCCTTCCACATCTACCTCTCTACTGCTCCTCGCTGCTGACACCACAATCACTCCCGCCTTCTATCAAAACACTCCCATATATCACCACAACCTCTAAAACCTCCACACAACTCTCCCCGGCTCTGCCAAAACAGTCACCGTGAATCAACCGGCATCCCACCAGAACGCCGTCAACAACGGCAAAATGGCTCTCGCCGCTCCACCACCGGATCCGCCGCACTGGGCTCGCTGGAACCAGCCCCAGGCGTACCAGCCATATGACTCTCTCGTGACGCCGTCTGTCATGTACGATGTGCCCCGTACAGACAGTCAGCAGCATCATCATCACAACCATGGCCAGAGCCAACACCAGAGCCACCAGCACCCGCACCAGCATCAGCACCACCAACACCAACCGCAACACCAGGGAAACCGCTCGCCGCAATATATGATGGCGTCGAGTCCGTACGGCAGCACGTTGGGCATGCCCGCCGCAACCCATTTTGTCACCACAACAGCGGCTGTCAACTCGGCGGCCACCTCACCTGCCCTGCAGATGCAGCCGTCGCCGAATCAGAACCAGCCGTCGCCAAACCAGAATCAAAACCCACACCAAACCCAAGACCAGCCGCCGCAGCAATCACCAAACGAGCCGCGCCGCACCACACGGCGGGGCAACCGCAGCGCCATGTCGCCACGGACAACGCGGAATGGCATTGCCAAGAAGACGCCCCGTGCCACATCTGTCTCGGCCTCTTCTAGCGGCATCAACCCGTCTGCCGTGGGCGCTGCTGCTGCTGCTACTGCCGGTCCAGTGCCGGCTCCCGACGGGTCGTTCCGGCCGCAGTTTACGACGCAGGTCGACCTGCTGATGCGCACCATCCAGCAAAAAGCAGACGAAGCAGCTGCCGCCGCTGCCGAGCAGGAGCAGGGCCAGGGCCAGCCGAAATCCCAGCCCCAGTCGCAGTCACAGTCTCCACGTGCACAGAGCAAGCCCATGCAGATGCAGCAGCAGCAGCAGCAGCAGCAGCAGGCGTACCTGGTCGACAGCCATCTTTTCGGCTCCTCACAGCCCACCTCGCCACTGTCCAGCTCCAACCAACAAAAAGACGACGACGTGGAGCCCCTCCAGAAGCCGTTTGCCTGCTCCATGTCCGGCTGCTCCATGAAGTTTTGGCAAAAGACGCACCTCGAAATCCACCGCCGCTCGCACACCGGCGAGAAGCCCTATGTCTGCAGCTACCCCGGCTGCGACGCCCACTTCTCGCAGCTCGGCAACCTGCGCACGCACGAGCGCCGCCACACCGGCGAGAAGCCCTTCTCGTGCGAAAAGTGCGGCAAGTACTTTGCCCAGCGCGGCAACCTCAAGGCCCACTACAAGACGCACCTGCGTCTCCAGCCCTTTGAGTGCCGCCTCGACGGCTGCAAGAAGCGCTTCACCCAGCTCGGCAACATGAAGGCCCACCAGAACAAGTACCACGCCGGCTCGCTGCAGGCCCTGACCGAGAAGTTTGCCGCCGCCGCCGCCGGCGATGCCGAGGTCGAGGCCGCCATCACCGAGGCCGACCGCGAGCTGTTTGGCTACTTTGCCGGCCTCTACAAGAACAGCAACAAGGGCATCAAGGGCCGCGGCAAGCACCGCCGCGTGCGGCCGCTGGACGTGCCGCCCGGCGGCCTTGCCCCTGGCGCTGCATCGGCGGCCGCGTCGCGCGAGAGCACGGCCAAGATGGAGACGGACGACATGGACGACATGGACAGCATGGACGGCATGGACAGCATGAACATGCCGACTGGCTTGGCGGCGCACGCCCCGGCTTCGACGCGGCGGCGGCGTCTGCGGACGACAACGCGCACCACGGCGACTGGCGCTCCGAACGTGCCTGCGAGTGTATCGCCCGCCATGACTGCCGTCTCCGGCCCTCAGGCATACGGCAGCATGTATGGCCACGGCTCGGCCATGGCGTCGCCGCCGCCCCAGCAGCAGCATCAGCAGCCCAACACTCTGGGCCTGGGCAAGCTTGCCGACGCCGTCGGCAGCGTCGGCAATGCGCCGGACATGGGCTCGCCCAACCAGTACGGTCTGCCTCACCCGGGCCATCTGCTGCAACCCCCCCCGGGCCACCAGCACCACCAGCAGCCGCACCACACCTCGCACCACCAGTCGGCCCTGCCGCCGCCGCCCTTGACGTACGGCATGCACCAACAGCACCAGCACCAGCACCAGCACCAGCACCACCAGCCCCTGCCGCCCCAGCACCACCACCAGCAGCACGTGCCCATGGACATGCACGGCCTGCCGGCACCACAGCACGGCCACCACGGCGGCAACACGCAGCCCGGCCCTGGCGTGTACTAGAACGAGACTTGGTTTTACAATTTGAACTCTTTCGGGTACTTGTTAGTGAAACCCTTTTTCTTTTTTGGTTATTGTTTATTGGCTAGGTCATTGGCTATTTGGTTGTCATCGATTGTACGATTACAATATCTTTTTTTTTGTTTTCCCGGAGTTGAGCGGTGTTGATATACAGTGACACAAGGGGACGGACCTATGATCTCACTGCGTTGCGTTTTATTATTTGCTTTTTCTATTTGCGTCTTACTGCTTCTGCTATCTGCTTTCTGCTTTCCTTGGCTACTCATCTCGGGGCGTACAATTGCTATTCATCAACACATTCTACCAACAGGGAACAAGAGAAGGAAACACAAAATTGGCGCTCCAGCGGATCATATTTCTTTATACTTGCGTTTGCTTTTCTTCTCATTTTTGCAGTTCTATAGCCCATCCTGTCACTACCTATTAGTTTATATTGATCATTTGCTTCATACTGCCTTGCTCTGCCATATTTACATCGTGACTATCGTGACACTTGAACTGGTTATCACCCACCCGAGACTGCTGACGGAAATAATTCGCAGAGGCAAGCTCAGAAAGCATTGATTATTGGATGTAGTAGATGGTCTATGTTTAATAATAGTACAGGAAGATGCATTTAAAAGAGAGAGAGAGAAAACTACGCCAGCCACCGTGGCAGACGCTGCTTCATATTTTCATACACCAAAAAGGTCACCCACGTAGCCGGCATCACGCGCACGACGCTGGGCATCAGGCCCCGGTAGAATCCGCGCGGCCCGTCGTCGCGCCACAGTTGCCGCGATACTCCCGCCAGGCCACGGCCAAACCGGGCCTCGGCGTCGTAGTTTTGCAGCCGGCTCCGGACCACCTGGTACGGGTACGTCACGGCACCGGCCACCAGCTTGGAGAGTGTCGACACCACCACTGTCTCGCGTGTCGACGGTCCTTCTTTGTCGCCTTTGTCGCCTTTGCCGCCTTTGCCGCCTTTGCCGCCTCTCTGCGACACAAGCCATCGCTTGAGCGGCTCGTAGACGGCAAACTGCACGGCGCCGTGCGAGACGCCAATGAGACTGACACCAAGCCCGCGGTAGAACCCGCGCACGCCCTCTTCGCGCCAGACGTGCCGCGCACCGGCCCACATGCTCGGGTAGGCTCCCTGGGCATGCCGGTCCGACGACAGCATGCGCGTCTTGAGCACCCACAGCGGGTTGGTCAGCACCTGCACGCCGACGCCGGCGAGGCCCGAGGCCACAAAGTAGTCGGACGGGCTGAGGCGCGCGGTGGACTGGAGGGTTCTGAGGCCGGCTTCGAGGCGCGACTTGAAGAAGAAAAAGGCCGCCCACGAGGTGCCGTTGCCGAGCAGGTTCGGCGTGAGGCCGCGGTACATGGCGGCCAATGGCTGGGGCGACTGGAGCAGGCCGCGGATGACATTGAGCGTCGATGGCCGGACGCCGTCTTTTTTATTGTAAACTATCATATTAGCAGACCTTTCTAATGCATATTTGAGAGCAATGACCTACTCTGCATTCGTGTCTTGACAATGTCGAGGGGATGGACGACAAGTGTTGCCATGGATCCGGCGCTCAAGCCGGCGACGGCCTCGATGACAGCGGGCGATGGCGACGACGCCGATGGTGACGGCAAAGAGGCCGGGCCACCGGCAAGGCGGATATCATCGCGAGAGTCGGCTGGGACTGCCGAGGAGGCCATGCGAAATTTGTGGTGACTGCGTTATATCATAGCTCCGTGTGTCACATGGGAGTCTTCAGTCTCAAGGGCGGCTGAGAGCGGCTTTGTCATTTGGCGAGAATTATAAATTTTGGCCCCACATGCTATGACGTTGGTATAATGACTAATCAAGGTTATTCGAGGACTCTGATTGCTGTTTACTTTATGTTCACTGTTCTCTGTTCATTCCGAGTGTTCCAATAATTTAGATAAGAGTGGTATTATAAATCATTCCGTTGCTAATGTACAAGCCTGCCTCTTGCAAGAGCAGGCAGACGCGCAGGGAACAAGACAGTCGTCTCTGCTGTGCCGTCCGATGCTCCGATGCTCCTTTTGTTTCCAGCCCAGCCATGACTCAGCCCGGTGCTTGCAGACTGGATGCAGCTTGTATTTCAGGCAGGTGTCTGGTCATTGCAAGGCCGGTCGTGGTTGGTCATTTCCTCGTTCATGCGTCTGTCGTCGTGTCGTCCGTGTCATCCGCCAACGGCATTGGTGCTGTTATTTACGAAAGGGGAGACAGGAGGCTATATCAACAGTCAGTACTCTGTAAATCTTGCGAATCAAATAGGCTGTGACCCGGCAAAAAAAGATGGGCATACCGGATGATGGCTGGCCGGGGCTCGCTGCGGGTGTAGCCTGTGCATGTTAGATGGTGCTCTCCTTCGACCTGTGTGAACCTCTCAAACTCAAGAGTACGAACCAAGGTAGAGGATGAACGGCAGGTAGCCACTTCAGCTGTTAGCAAATGTCCATGCTTGCACCAATATTTTTTTGAATCGTATAACTTACTAGTGGATGGCGACACGCGAAAGGTCAATGATGCGGCCGATGCGCTCCTGTGCAATGTTAGATAGGTTCGCGAGTTTTGATGCCCAGGCCGGCACTATCCCTCATCCTTCCCGGCCCTCCCCTGCAGTCGCGCCATCCCTCCTCCGGACCTCGTCGTTGTCCCTCTCTCCCTCTCTCATCCCCCCCTCTCAGTCTCTAGTCTGGTCGTCGCAATGCTCAGTCGTACCTTGGACTCTTCTGAAAGGGCAAACATGATGGCGGTGGTCGATGATCTGGCTTGTCAGTCGGTGTCGGTATGTTAAGCGAGATACACTGCGATAAACGTACGTGTTCCGGCCGTGGTGGTGGTTGCGATGCAGTAGACGTCAGTCAGGTAGTAGGTAGTAGCGTTTTTCCCGATGCCCGCCCAAACAGCAGCTATCGGCTAGAAACCAGAATTTGCGCCGCCTTCCTTGGTCCCCCGAGTGGGGTGCGCGCTTAGGCGGGTACAGCAGCCTCCTCGGCGCTGTCCACTGTAACTGTAGTTATTTCAGCACTATAGCTGCTACAGTTTTGGCGGATATTTATTAGTCCGACTACCGATCTACCTCTATCCCAGCCTTGTCTAGCAGCGCGTCTCCTGATTGGCTCTAGCAAAAGTATCTAACAGTACCGTGCCGATTGCATGCTGTATTACGGAGTATGCCTGTAGCACCCAGAAAAGCTCTGAATAGCTTCAATTCTAGCTCGCCCTTCTGCCCAGCGCGACGCCGTCACCTCACCGCACCCTACGCCAAACTACCAACGAGCGCATACACGGCGCTGCCGATCGGCTATCTTTCTGTTTCTTCTCCCTGCCCTCGTATTTTCTCTCTCTCGTCTCGTCCACCTCGCCCACCTTGCCCACCTCGCCTCGCTCTACAACCACAGCCGCGACCCTCACAATGGCCGCTCGCCACTGGGAACAGAACAAGGAGGCAACCGTCTACGTCGGAAACCTCGATGAGCGCTTCACCGAACCTCTCATGTGGGAAATAATGACCCATATGGGCCCCGTCGTCAACGTGCACATGCCCATGGACCGCGTCTCGCGCATCCACCAGGGCTTCGGCTTTGTCGAATTCGATACCCCAGAGTCCGCCGACTACGCCGCGCGCTGCCTCAACGGCGTCCGCCTCTACGGAAAGCCGCTGCGCATCAACAAGGCCAGCGCCGACCGCCAGCGCGCCACCGATATTGGCGCCGAGCTTTTTGTCAACAACCTTGATCCCCAGGTCGACGAGAAGATTCTGTACGATACGTTTGTCCAGTTCGGCAACCTCGTCGCCGCCCCCAATGTCGTGCGCGACCAGAACAACGTCAGCAAGGGCTACGGCTTTGTCAATTTCGACTCGTTTGAGGCCTCCGACGCCGCGCGCACCGCCATGCACGGCGAGTACCTGCTCAACAAGCAGATCAGTGTCGAGTACGCCTACAAAAAGGACGGCAAGGGCGAGCGGCACGGCGACGATGCCGAGCGCAAGCTGGCCGCCGAGGGCAAGAAACACAACGTCGTGCCCGAGATCCAGCCGCTGCCGCCGGCATTCTTGATGAAATCGGGCGCGCCGCCAGGAACCGCCATGAACGGTATAGGCGGCGCTCCGCCACTCATGCCTCCGGGAATGCAGGCCATGAATGGCGCCGTGCCGCCATCAGGACCCAATTCGGCTCCATTGGGTGGTCCCGTGGGCGGCGCCGGCTTGGGCGCTCCTCCACCAGCAGTGGGAGGCTACGGCAGCAGTGGTGGTGGCCGCGGCGGCTACCAGGGACAAGGGCAGTACCCGCGAGGCGGTGGAGGAGGATACGGCCGGGGACGTGGCGGCGGCGGTGCTCCCCAGGGTGGCCCAGGCCTGCCCATGGCCCCCTCGGGGTTGCCACAACGCCCGGGTGGATTCCGTGGCGGGTATGGGGGGCACCAGCAGCAGCCGCAGCAGCCGCCTGCATATAACGGCGCACCGCCACAAGGTTTCAACAGCATGCCGCCACCTGGATTTGCGCCGCAAGGTCCTGGAGGAAACCAATACCAAACCCAAAACATGCCGCCAGGGTTCCGGCGGTAGAAGTCCTGGTTTGCGATTCATTCATCTTGTTCTTTTCATTTTCATCGCTTATTTGTAATCATCTGTCATACTAGTTAGTCTGTTCATGTTTAGACGGCACGGCGTTTGTTGGAATACCACTGCATTTGCATTTGAGACGCAAAAGGGTTGAGTAATTTGTCATACTGATATTTAAGTTCATACTATAAAGTGATACCTTGTAGAGAATAAAGATTATATCAAGCAGGATATAGACTAAAAGACTTGACGTAAAAAGTAAAGACAGTGGGCAGCAGACTTGCTATATTACATGTACGCTCCGTGCAGGCAAACCAACGTACAGCGACGCAAAGAACGCGAATTTTGACAAGAAAGAGTATATTATCCAAGAGAAAGAAAGAGAAAGAAAGACGCGCAAATGAGAAAACAGAAAGCAATAAAATGAGTAGAAATGAAGCGAAAGCAGGCACAAACGAAAAGGGGTTATAATTCGAGGCGCAAAAGCAAAGAGGCGCAAGGACGTAAAGACGCAAATACGCAGAGATAGACAACGCATAGGAAAGGCATAAAACATGAAACCATGAAATCAAGTCCGGGCCAACCAAGGGAGGAAAAAAACAGATACAAAGAACGGGAAGATGACAGGGAGATGGCAGGAAAGCGGAATCAGTAGATCGCGAAACGAAATAGACAAGAAGATATAAAGCAAATCAAAACATGACAAGAAAAGAAAAGGTAATGTTCATCCTCGTGACGTCATATAGAGGTAGATCAAGCACGGGTAGTCTTTGAAAGCCAGCTAGAATCCCATGGGCGAGAGCGGCTTGATTGGCGACAGTGGCCGCAAGTCACCTGTCTGTGTTGCATGTCGTGGCGGTGTGGTCACGCGCGTGCTGCTATCCAGGGTCAGGCTCGTCAGTGTTGTCGACAGCGTCTCGTCGCTCGTCTCCGTGCGAGGCGCCCGCGCCTGACGGTCGTGGCGAGTCTCGGGACGCTCAGACCGTGCGTCCGAGCGTGGTTGCTCTGATCTGTGGTCTGTCCGGTCTGCCCGCTGTTCAGATGATTTGTGGTCTTTGCTGTCGGTCGACGATATGCCGTCGTCGGGCGTTGTGACATCCCCAATGTCCTGATCCTCATCTGCCTCACCACTGCCGCCCATACTACGCGGCAGCGGTGACGAGAACAGCGCATACTCCTCGCGCATGTACTGTGTCTCGTTGGAGCAGCCCTTCCAGCAGTCGCGCCAGTCGCACACCAGAAACTTGAATGAAAACGCATCAATCTTCATGCATGGCTGGAAGCAGATACACAGATTGCGGAAGTCCATCTTGTTCTTGTCTGAATGCGCCAGTAATAAGCTCAAGTGGCAGGTGATGGCGAACAGCAGGTAGTAGTTGAATGGCGACAGGCTTGACAGCTCATCGACGAGCATCTGGGGAACCTTTTCAGCGCCAGCGCACTCGCGCGCGATCCGCTCTTGTGCTTCTTTAGGGAACAGCTCGTCAGGCAGCTCGCGTAGCCACGCCTTGAGCATCGAGCCGATGATATTGATGTCGTAGAGGTCCTCCTGCTCAAATAGGTTGACGTCGTATTCTGCTTTTGTTAGTATTTGCAGATCAGCAGGAAATAAGAACTACCAGGCTTACCTTCGTCAAATCGCCGCTGCCACTTCTTGATTTGCGGGCCACTTCCAGGAACACGGTAGAGACCCTCCACGTCAGTTCCCTTGTAGTTGAGGTAGTCGATAGCGCGCCATGGGAACGCAGGCATCCAGAACTCGGTCCGGTCGCGTGAGTCTTCAAGGCGCTTTGAGATGCGTGTTAAACGCGTCTGCTCAACTAGTGGCTGGTTGATAACCTTCAACACATAGTGCTCATCGTCGACCACGGGTTCGCTGGAACGGTCGTTGCTGTGTGCGCCACTGTTGCTGCCACTTCTGCCATTCTTTCCAAACAAGCCTTTGCTAATGATATCAGCTGCAGACCGAGAAGAGTTCTTGAGGCCGTTGAAAAAACTGCCGCCGCTAATGTTGTTGCTATCCTGGTTGCCTTTGCTGCGGAAGTGATGGTGATCGCGTTCGCTGCGGTTTTCACGCGGTGCTGCGCGGTCGGCGGAATGATTCCGATTTGAAGACATCATTTCGCGGAAACTGCGGTCGTGTTGGGTAAGAGGGGCCGTTTTGAGGGCCGTCGGTTGCTGCTGCTGGTTCTGCTGATTTTGGTGATTTTGTTGTTGGCCTGATGAGCTTCCTTGGTGGGCGCGCTCTGGCTTAGCAGCGCGCATCTTCATCTCCAGGCCAGGGCTGGAAGCGCTTCCAGGAATAATTGATGGCATCGTTGCAGCGCTTACGTTGAGCGAGTTCAGGTTGCTGCTAAGGGGGTTGGGCTCGTCGCGATCGCGAACAGAGCGGCTACGGCCAAGTCGTGGAAAAGTCTTGGTCTTGCCTTTCTTGACTGAAATGGCGTCGGATTCGGCGGGAAATGATGCGTCCGATCGTGAAGCGGGCAGTCGATCTTGCGGTCCTCCTGCTGTCCGTGGTGGCACGGGGTAGTCTTCGATCTGGCTGCTGTCAAATCGACCGGCCCTCGAGCTAGGAGGGCGCGTGGCTGAATGTGTGTTGGTTTTCGTAAGGACGCTAGATGCGCTTTGTCCCTGACCCTGGCTTGCTCCCTGGTTTGTGGCAAGTTTTTCGGACGACTTGGCAGCAGAGGACTTGCCGAAATGGAAGCGAAAGTTGGACTTTGATGCCTTCTCCTCGGCTTGCCGGCGACCGTGACCGTGCTTTTGTTGAAATGACACGGGTGGTCGGTTGGGGTTCTGTGTCTGTTGTCGCTGAGGCTGCTGTGGTGGTTCCTGCTGTTCCTGCTGTTCCTGCTGCGGCGGGGGTGGCGGCTGCTGTTGAGGCGGCTGCGGCGGTTGTTGCTGCTGGTAGGGAGGAAAGGCAGGGCTGTCAATATCGTCGAGAGGCTGTTGGACAAGGTCGGCCACGTGCAGTGGCTGCTGGTATCGCTGTGATTGCTGCAATTGAGACTGTTGTGGCTGAAATTGAGGGAGGGGAAGGGGTTGAGACTGTGAAGGAGAAGGAGATTGGGGAAGGGACTGCTGGAGAGACGGAGAAAGCGATTGTGCTGAGTGGACCGCCTGTACCGCCTGCAACTTGAGGGAGGCCGGCGAAGTGGGTGATCTCTTTGCGGCAAAGCGGTCGTCTGGGGAGACGATCTTGAGCGTTTCAGGCAGTCTACGGTCGCTGGCCGGCAGAGCAGATTCTGCCAAGGCGAGCGGCTGCGGAGCAGGTTTGCGCACCATGGCTCTGGTGCTGTGGTGTTGTGGTGTTGTGGTGTGGTTCTTTTGCTTCTTTTTGGCTGTTTCTGGTCTTTTTAGCCCTATTTTTGGTGTAATATTTGTGAGTAGTATGGCGATGGTTTGGCTCTGTTTAGGGATACGAGACAAGGCGAGGCGAGACGTCGAGACAGTGCACGGCCAAATTAGAGGCCACTGGATAAGTCAAGCGCGGGAAAAGGAGGCAGGGGGGGTTCAGTCTTCCGTATTCCCTGGGTATATTATGGCTATTATTGACGCTTTTTGTATTGTCGATTTTGCTGGTATGGTTTTGGCCGGCTTTGGTTCGTCTTTGTCTTTGTTGGCCCCCTGCAGTTTTGTCCGGTGAATGGGCAGATTGATCTGGGACAGGAGTCGGCGATGGGGTTGGAGATGAGGCGATGCAAGTATGTAGAGGCTGATGCAAAATAGGCAAAAGAGACAAGGCCAAGTAAATGATGTGCGTTTTGATCGCCGGCGGAAGCGTGTTTGCTGTTTGCTACGAGTCTGCCTGGAAGCGCAATGCTTTGTCGAGGAGAACGATACTCGTCTCGGTGTCGCAGCAGGCGGGTGCGCTGGAAAGTAGCCGACCTGGAGCTTTGGATTGTAGGCTTGGGGCGGCTGATAACGGTCGGCACGTTTAAGCGGTCGAGGCTGGACTCTGGACTCGGAAACCTTGGGACTGGGTCGAAGGAGGGGCGATGGTGAGATGGGGAGGACCGGCGATAGGTCGAGAATCTGGTGCAGCGTTTCGCAGAGGGGCAGCGGAGGAGGGTGGCTCGAGTGAAAAGGAGGGCGAGGAGGAGGAGGAGAAACTTGCCCACGAGAGGAGGCGGTCGAAAGATGACGAACGAGGTCGGAAAGAGTACAAAAGAAGAAGGAGGGGATGTTTGACAAAAGGAGAAGGAGTACTTGGAGAAGGAGCCGCAAGGCGAAGCAAAGCTCAGGCACAGAAAGGCACAGTCTGTTAAGGAAGGGGCGATTGAGAGAAGGGAGGCTGAAGCGAAAAAGGAAAGAGGTAGAAACAAAAAGGTGTCGAAACAAATGCGAGCACAAGTTGGGAAAGTCAAAGCTCTAGAGTTAAAGGAGCAAAGGACACACCTAACATACAGGCAGATCGTACAGAGGACAGGGGGTGCATATCTTGGGGCTAGGATGGAAGGGAGGGCGTCGGAGAGGCAGAATGACAGTCAGAACGGCAAGAGGCAGGAAAGGGTGTGATCGGCACGTTGGGGGGGGACAGCGAAAAGGCTACTGTAATGAGTGTGTTTTGTTCTTGCCTTTTCGGTATTGTCTTGTTTTACAACAGAATACTTGTTGACTCCTTCCTCTCACTGAGATTGCACAATACTGCTATCCTCTCTCTATGAAATACGCATAAGTGGGAGCGCACACGGTAAAAGGCATCATCGCTCACTACAACAAATAAATGTCAAAAATCATAACCAAAATCAAAAGTACGAACCGATCGTTGCTTAAAACGTACTCTAACGAGCATCCTGAAACGTGCCGGTGTCATCCAGGGGCAGCAAGCACCAGAGAAGGAGCAACGCACTTCTTTCCTAATCCTACTATGTACGTATCTTACCACGCCTACGGAGTACAGTACTAACAGACATGCAGGAAGAATAGGGGACGCCGTGGGGCAGCTAAGCACACGGCTAGTCTGGCTAAGAGCCCGATTCTAGCTCGAACATGGAGGGACATACTATGGTTATAAGGGTAAGTTAACGCGTCTACGTATCAGGCACATGTGGAGGCTGAAGAGGTGCGGATAGACCGTTTGAACTTGTGGGCTTTTGGGCCCTTTGGTTTTGGACGGGTGGATGTTTGGACGTTTGAGGGCCCAACGCTAGTGGGGTTGGACAGATGGGACAGATCTAGGTCTTGCCTGCCAGATGCCATTTTCCCTATTTCCCTTGCAATACTTAGCAGTTATTATTACTACTCCGTAGTCAACCATTCCAGAGCCAAGATAGCAACTGCCAGTAATATGGAGACAGGCCTATTTCCGTACTTGAATCTCACATCTCAGGCTGCAAGCAAGGGAGGCCAGATTTTTGAAAGTATGTACGTACCTGCACACAGCAATGATCCTTGCCGTGATCCCTACATAGTACAACGATCCCAGAACACTCATTTCCAGAACATATGAGAGAGCAACGCCCCGCTGATGAGCTGTGCTGGGGCCGGAATGTGGAATGGCGGCGAGCACAGAATGCGTGGCAGACTGGCAAATGGATCATTCCGCAGAGCCAATAAATATCATTGCTGACTGAGTCTGTCCGAGTTGGTCTCGACTCTCTGCTGCTGCTCACGCTGCAAGGATGGCTGGCCGCGTTGTGTGCTTGTGCAATGTAGCTGTCACTGTCAGGGAGTGTCATACAGGGTTTTGGTAATTCAAACATTCGAATATTTGAATGATTCACTTGATAGTCATTGGCGCACGGTTCCTAATACGCATTCTGAGAGACGCCTTGCAGCTCATCAACATAGCAACAAGACATATATATGCATCTCAGAGGCGTCAGAGCGTTCATATATTGATTAGTCAGCATATCATATGCTGAATGAGCATATTCGGCAACCAGATGCACCCGCGACATTGATTGCATGCTTTACATCGACTTGGCATCTGAAACGCTCTCTACAATCTACCAAATGCCAGACAACACACTGGCCTGGCTTGTCTGCAAAAAGACTAGCCAGGAACCCATTCGCCTCCAAAAAGAGGATGACAAAGCTGGTAGCAAGATCCAATAGGACTGTTGTAAGCAGTTGTGGACCGTAACAGCAGTGTATGAATCTGTCTTCGTCTAGCAAAGTACTGATAACTCTTTGCGTCGAAGTTGACTCTTAATTTTGGTATGTGCTTTTTTATATATAATTTTCTTATATTTCCCTACATCGATGTGACTCTAGTGAATTTACCGGAATAGTATTTTGTAGTCAGTTAGATATAAATTTTAATCTTTTTTATAAAAGATGTTGGTTCTATTCTATTTTATTATAAAATCCAGATGTTTAAATCACCTAGTTTGCACTCACCGCTATTTACCAAATGACTTGCAGCACTAGCGCACGACAGGAACGCCCGATACGAATAACGATATTCACGATAGATCAAGCAATGCCCGAGCAACGGTTCCCAACATTGCGATATTGATTCTGGCCTTGGTCTTGCGAATACGCAGATACAACACTGAAGAGGGGACAACTGGCTGCGGGGCTACACGGCGTACTCAGTGTTGCATTGATGATTCGCCATCGTGTACACTGTGTACTGCCTCTGGGTGACTGTCGGTCAGTAAAGCTAGTACTTGTTTATTGGTCGCCAGAGAAATGATAAGAATTAGATATCATCCAACGAAGATAGCTGCTGAGAGGACGAGGTAAAAGAAAGCGCAAGGCTACATCACGTGATCACGCGAACGACGCACGTTCTTAGGTAAGCTCCACCGAGGGGCACCCCATGCTAAACGCAGCCTACAGCTCGAAGCTCGGCAAGCTGCGTCATTCCACGTATTTCCAGTGTATTTTCATTTTCCATTTGCGATTTTCTGCTGCTGCGCATTCAGTCTGCCCGAGTCCACGCAACCGATCAAAAGACCGCAATGTCGCTCGCCGTCGAAGCACATGTCCGCTACATCCAGGGTCTCAACTCCCGCCAGGATCAGTACGAGTACTGGCTGACCGAGCACCTGCGCCTCAACGGTCTCTACTGGGGCCTGGCCTCGCTGTTCTTTGTCGGCCGTCCTGACGCTCTGCCGCGCGAGGAGACCATCGACTTTGTCCTTTCCTGTCAATGCGAAAATGGTGGGTTTGCTGCTGCCCCGGGTCACGATGCCCACATGCTCTACACCGTCAGCGCAGTCCAGATCCTGGCCATGACCGACGCTCTTGACCGGATAGACAAGGGCAAAGTTGCAAAATGTAAGTTTCTCACCCAGCTTTCCTTCTCCCGTTTGATGTATACAAGGCTAACCAGCATAGTCATGTCCGCGTTACAAAAAGAAAGCGGCACGTTTGCTGGCGACGAGTGGGGTGAGGAGGACACGCGCTTCCTCTACGGCGCCCTCAACGCCCTGTCGCTGCTCGGCAAGCTCGATACCGTCGATGTCGACAAGGCTGCTGACTATGTTGCGGCCTGTGCCAATTTTGACGGCGGATATGGAGTGCGCCCTGGTGCCGAGTCGCATGCTGGCCAAGTCTTTACGTGTCTTGCTGCCCTATCCATTGCTGGCCGCCTGGACACTGTTGACGCTGACAAGATTGGCCGCTGGCTCAGCGAACGTCAAGTACCCAACGGCGGTCTCAACGGCCGACCCGAAAAAATGGAAGATGTCTGCTACAGCTGGTGGGTTTTGTCTAGTCTTGCTCTCGTGAAGCGGCTGCACTGGATCGACCGCGACTCTCTCATTGCCTTTATCCTCAAGTGCCAAGACCCCGAAGACGGCGGCTTTGCTGACCGGCCGGGCAACATGGTCGATGTCTGGCACACTGTCTATGCTATTGCTGGCCTCGGCTTGCTTGAATACCCCGGCATCGAACCTGTCCACGCTGGCTACTGTATGCCACAGGCTACTATTGACAAGGTCATTGGTTCAAGGCAGTAGATTCGGACTGCCTTGTAGTTCCAATGCTCTCCTATTTCACGTACTCTTTGTATATTGTTTTGCATTCACGGCGCAGGCTGCTTTCGACTCATATTTCTCCCGTCACTCTTGACTTGTGCGTTTATCTACTCATATCATAGACATGTAATACTATATCTCTGGCACATTGCCATCTCAATATACCACACACCAAGATATACTAAGAAATACCGAGATCTCAAGTCGCCGGTAGCCAGGCTTGCATTATCCGCTCAGACTGGCTTGATATCGGCGTTGCCCTTGCCTCACCAACCGATCAGCTTTGTCAGCTATATCCCAGACAACCCTCAAGGGCAGCCCTCTCACGAAAGAGGAAAGAGCGATCCATCGCACCTTCCTCACGAAGCGTATAAACCGGAACGCGCACAAAACATTTTTCCTGCCACCACCCCGCGCTGGCTCCTTCCCCTTTTAAACCTTCCTTTCCTGCATAAATCAGCGTTTCTACTGCCAAATGCCAAAACTTTTTGGAAACGGAAGGAACAAACACCCTCGCACCACCCTCGATACGCGCTTTCCAAAACTGAGATCAGCCAAGAGACGCGCCTTCCCACCGCAGCAATACCCGGCAACAAGGTTCGCCTCTCCTTCCTTGAGAACGCGTACTTTGTTGTTCTTTCCTCTTCCAACCCAAATCCACCACTTCCATCCGGCTTCCTTCCCTTCTCGTCACGACTTCTCCTACCTCATCGTCTAACTGTATCCTGCTCCTTCCGTTTTCGAGATCGAAATCGCGACACCAGACGCCTGCTCGATCCGCTCCTTCTACTTCCGTCGACTTTCGACAGATCTGGACGGCTTCATCCACCACATCACCCACATCGTTGTCCGCTGGCCCTCTGCTCCTTCTCCTTCTGGCCTCGTGACACCCGTCTGCCTTGCCTTGGGGGCTTGGGTCACTGCCGGATTTGGCAGTTTGCTTGTTTTCTTTGCCCCTGATCGCGAAATCAGCTTGGCTGCCTTTGCCGTCAAGCCGTTGAGCCCCGTTTAGGGCCAATTTTTGATTTCTTGCTCGATTGAGTGCTGATTTGGGGTGGTTTCCTTTTTTGACCTTGCTTGGGTTGATTTGCCTATATCAGCTGCATCGCCGGCTCTTCCTTCCCTTCCCCTTCTGCCTCATTTCTCACCTCTATCTCTCCCCTCTCTCCCACTCGTTCGTTGCTGTTTGTTGCTGCTTTGCACTCTTGTTTCATCTTGCTCCCGTCTGCCGTTGCTGGAGCGTCTCTTAATTGAGAACGTCGGCAACCTCTTCAGGTTGGTATTCAGCCCCCATCACTTCAGTGTGCATCCCATCGCGGTCGCGCCTTTGCTGCTGCTGCATTGTGTGGCTTCTTGCAAGTACTGGATGTCTCCTTCCTCTTTGGAGCCATCTACCGGCATCCGATGTCATTACCGGCCGTTCCTTCTAACATTTCTCAAGATCACACAGGGTTTCACGCCTTTTCTGTTTGTTTGAGCCTCTCATCCTCTTGCACCTTCCCTCTCAGAGGCACCGACAGTACGAGAACGGCAAGAGCAACCTACGCTCTCACCAAGAGATCGGCCGTTCTGCCTGTTGAACCTCTCGGTTGATCCCGAAGAAAGCTAGACACAGGGCATCCGAGATCCGAAAACAAGAGAAAAAGGAAAGAACAAGATCAAAGAAAGGGGCCTCGAGTAAACAGAGCAGCATAAAACAAACATCATCATCGCTCTTGACTCTGATCTTCTTTTCTTTTTCTCCCTCACAAGCAAGTAAGTTGTTTGATTGCACCAGCTGTCATTTCCACCGCTCTCATATCGTCCTATCTGCTCCCTCCGTCTTCTCTGAACCAACCACTTACACCTGCCGTGACACGAGACCCTCTTCTCTCCTGCACTGATAAAAGACCAAGCTCCTCCCACTTCTGCTCTCTTCCTCTGATATCTTCCCTTCTACATCCGCCTTTTCCTCTCCTCTCTTTGTTTCATGCCACCCATTGCCACTCGCTCCTTCAATCCGGCGTCGCCTTCTGCTTCATCGTGCCTCTCTCTTTGAGGCGTCCGCTCCTTTCTTCCCAACTTTCTTTTGACACGCGTTGTCTACTCCTGTGTGTCGCGCTTTCTTTCCCGGTTCATCTTTTTTGCTCCCACTTGTATCGACTGCTGGACCAGCATCGCCATTCCCCGTCCATACCCAATCGGTAACATAACTTCCATGCCCGATTCAGAGGCACAGCTTTGCTCTGAACTACTTTCCTAACTACAGCCCTAAAGCACCACTGTGCGTCTGGACCAAATTTGATCCTGGACCACTAGCTAATACACTCTAGAACATCGGCATCATGGCCGCCATTGCGCCCGCCCCTTCGAACCAGACCCAGGGAATCGATACCCCCCCCGTGCCCCTCCAATGCATCATCTGTCCCAAGAAGGCTGCGTTTTCGGACGCGTCCCATCTCTTGACGCACATCTCGTCCAAGACGCACTTGCACCAAAAGTTCAGCATTGAATTTCGGTCCAAATCCGACCCCGAAGCCAAAGCCCAGCTCGATCAGTTTGAAGCATAGTATGCCGAACTCCAGATCGAGCGCCTCATGGCCGAGAGACTGGCAGCCCAAAGTATCCGGAAGCCCAACAAGCGCAACCGAAGCCGCGCGGCTGCCAAACCGGTAAGTCTTGCAGCACTACACGCATATTGTAATTTGGTATAAGAATGTCGACTAACTATCTGGATACCAGTCTCGCAAGTCCACTAGTGCCCTCGACGCCATGAGAGCTGCGCAGATGGGATCACAGCTTGGGACTGGTATACAGACACCCGACAACATCCCTCGTCTTGCACACTGGAACACCGCCCCTGCTGCGACTGGCATGGACTACAACCCCAGTTACTTCCATTCTCCCCTTGCCATGAGACAGCGCTCGGATTTCCCTCTTCCAGACGGTGTTACTGTTGATGACTTCATCTTGAAGAACAGCACATTTGTTCCTGGCTTGGATGGATCCAACATGACTGGGCCCCCATCGGAGATAGACTCGTCCTTTGCCATGAGCTTCCTCGACGATGACTCTCCATCCAGCCGACTCAAGGGTGTCATCTGGCCAGGCATGGACCTGTTTGACTCGGCCACTTCTGACCAGAAGAAGATGAGAAACCAGCGCAAAGGCGCTGCTGTCATTAACCAGCTGAAGAGCACCTCTCAAGGCATTTCGGCCGTTGAGGCTGTCTGGGGCCCCGAAGGTGAGCTGCGCAAAGAACGTGACATTTATGCCACCCCGTCTATCGATGGCAGTCCTCCAAGCACGCCTCCTCGCAAGAGAAAGCAGCGGGCTCGCAATGCTTCTGCACAGATCGCAGAGGCAACACCACTGTCTATCATGCAGAGCGAAGATGGCCAAGACTGCCAGCCTACAACTAAGCGCATCGGGCGGCTCAACGGTGTCGACCTGGCCACTCTACAGCACACCCGTACATCTTCGGGGATGACTATCAACGAGAGAAAGACTAGCGAGCCTAGCCATGACGAGACCGAGGTCGAGGATCCGTCGTACACGTTGGCCAATGCCAGACCCAAGTTTGGCACATACTACGAGAATGGAAACACGAGTGAGTTGTTGGTTTAGCAGTGGTACAACCATATGACTGTCTATCCCTTGATAAAAACTAACCCTTCCTAGCTGTCGACGGCCTCCCCCCGGTGACTTGTGAAAACAGGTACGTGCAATCATTACCGTCATTCCCTGCTCTGAGTCTTGAAATGTTCTTGAATAGGTCGATTGGAAGCTGTCTTGGAAATGTATCGCTTGACACTCTCCCTCTCCTGCAACATGCCAGCCCTAACGTGGCCATCAGCGATTCCGCGCCGTACTTCAAGAACCCTGCCTCTTCGCGTTTCTACGCCCACGAGGGCGAGCCGAACCACATGTCTTTCCGCTCGCAAGCATCGCCGTACGGAGGATTCACTGGAAGTTCGCTCGGTAGCATTGCGTCCCAGCCTCGCTCATCCATGTACCCAACATTTGACAACCAAATGTTTGGCAACGTGAACAGCACTGATACTTCCACTGGCCCTTACAACCAGCCGAACGCGCGCCGCATGGGTTTTGGTGGCTTTACCATGGACTCGAACAGCTTTGGCTACAGCAATGACCAGCGCGACAATGGCACTATCCGTGACCCCAGCTTCACTGACCCATCGTTTCCCAACAACTCGAGACTCTTTGAGATGTGAAAAGGTCGCTCGGGCACGGTCGGGCGAGAAGCGGCAGCTGGACGGCATAGACCGACTGTGCGCTTGTAAATCGTGGCATTTTTGGTGATGTTCCTGTTCTTTTACTTTTATGTGTACTGATTTTTATGTCTTTATTACTATCATCTCCTCCACATCTGTCCGTTTGTTCTCTATATGTTTATTTCTTCGACTTTCCTTCTGTTTTTATCATTACATAATGTTATGCACGACGAACAAAAAAGCACGGTGGCAGTGGTTTATAGGAGGCAGAGTCATTCAGGAGATTGGCATTCTCCTCATTCAGCATCGGCTCGGCTCTTTGCATTTCATCTACCTTTCTTTTTCAGACCTCATTCATCTCACCGCATCTTTCTTCTGCTCTATTGAGGCTGTTGTTAGGCAGTCTACAAGGCAGTAGTCGTATCATATCAAGATAGTCCGGGTTATATCGCACAAATAAAAGTATAAAAAAGACAGAAGTGGTATAATGATCAGTCGCTTGCTAGATGGAATATATTACAGCATGAATAAAATGGTAATGGCAACACTGCGGTGACTAAAGCTGCTCGATGCTGGACAAGAGGTATTCCAACTGGTCAACGCCTGCTGCATTTGCAGGGTGCCCGGCACCCGTGTCTGGGCCTAGGATGTCCGCTGCCAGGTTGACGGCGGCCTGCAGGCGGCGTCGCCGCACGTCCATCTCCATGTCATGAGACTTGCCGGCAGCCACGTCGAGCACACGCTGAGGAATGTTGGCCAGCCTTGCCACGTTGAGACCATACGACCGGTGAGCCATGCCGGGGGCCACTTCGTATAAGAACGTAATCTCTTCGGTCTCCTTGTCCTCGCGGAAGGCCATGTGCACGTTCTGAATGGGTGCCTTATCGGTGTTTTTGGACTGCGCGAGGGCAGCACGACCCAGGCTCTGGTAGTGGGTGATGAAGAGCGTCAGGCACCGTGTGTCGCGTGCCACGTGCTCGAGGACGGCCTGTGCAATAGCTGCACCGTCATGGGTGCTTGTACCGCGGCCGAGCTCGTCGAGGACTATCAGCGAACGTGGGGTGGCTGCGCGCAGAATAGCCGCCGTCTCCGAGACCTCGACCATGAACGTCGACTCGCCTGCAAATAGGTTATCGCGTGCACCCATGCGGGTGAATATGGCATCGGCGAGTGTGAGCTGCATCGAGTCGGCAGGGACATACGAGCCGATCTGGGCCAGCAGTGTCAGCAGGGCCACAGCCCGCACAAACGACGACTTTCCGCCCATGTTGGGGCCAGTCACGAGCAGAGCCCGAGATCCATCCTCGCCACCCATTCTCGTAGAGAATGGAATATAGCCCGATGGAAGGGTATGCTCGGCCACGGGGTGGCGGCCGCCCTGGATGTCAATCGTGCCGGGTTTTCCGACTTCCGACTCGAGCACGGTTGGCCGAGAGTAGCCCGGCAGAGCAGCGACCTTGGCTAGTGACAGCAAACAGTCGAGCGTCGCCAGTGCAGCAACCGTGTCACGCAGAGGCTGATAGTGGCTGCCAATCTCCGACAGCAATTCACGGAAGGCAGCATCGCACGCCGCCGCCAGGTTTTCCTTGTACTGGTCGCGCTCGCTGATGAGGCGCACGACAGTCGGTGTATGGAAGCGCGACACACGCTTGGTGCCGCTGATCTTGATCCACGAAGCCGGCACACGCTTCAGGTCGCCACCGGCATTGTTCACCTCGACAAGATATTCGATGCCTGCGACGGTGACATAGTTTGGCTTGGCTGCCTTTCCGAGCGTCTTGGCAATCTCGGCACGGTGCTGGTCCAGCTCAGTCTCGACGGCAGCAATGCTGATTTTGTAGTTTGTAATATCCTCTGTTTCGTGGGCCTCGCGGAAGAACTGGTACTTGTCGTTGGTGCGGGCAGCTTCGGCATTGACCTTGTCGAGGTAGGCGGCGATAGTCTTGTGCATGGCCGGGATAGACTTGATGCAGTTGACAACCAGGGGCGACGTGAAGCCAGACGAGGCTGGATGGGCGAGCGTGCCAGGCATGCCGGCGTACGAAGACGAGATGCGTTGCAGTGTTTGGAGCACAGCCAGCAGTTCTGAGCGCGTGCACTTGCCGTAGTAGATGCGGATCAAGCTGCGCTCGAGATCCGTCTTTCCACCACCATTGCCGGCGGCGGCGGCGCCGCCGGACAGCAGCTGTTCCAGCTTGTCTCTTTTTTGCGAGCCAGCAGCCTTGAGCAGTTCCTCAACAGCTTCGACGCGCGCCTCGAGCGCAGCCCGGTCCAGCAAAGGCCGGCCAATCCATTTGCGCAGCAGGCGGTGCCCAAAGCGCGTCTGTGTCTTGTCGAGTGCCCACAACAGACTGCCACGCAGACCGTGGTCCGTGGCGTTGCGGTAGACCTCGAGACTTTCGAGCGTTGTGCCGTTGAGTAGCATGTGCTGCCGCGTCGTGAAAGACGAAAAGTATTTGGTGAGGTCAAAGATGTGCTGCAGGCCGTACTCGGTCAGGTGCGTGATCATCGCTGACAGACAGACAGTCACATTCTGCGGCAGGCCGAGCACCTTGTCGAGCAGCTCGCTCGAGGCGGCACTTGCGCTTTCGTTGTCTGCCAGCTTCAGCTTGCCGCTGTAAAACTCGGCGACATGCGTGTAGGCATCCGACGGCTTTGTGCGGCCCACGCGCTCGACCCGTGTACGGTCGCCAAACACATTGGTGGCACTGCCCGAGATGTGCTGGACGAGCTTTTCGGTGGCCTTGGACAGGCGGGGTTCGTTCATGTCGGTGTCGCCCACCAGCAGCAGCTCGCACGGCGCAATATGCAACAGCCGGGTCTCGACCTCGTTGCGCATGAAGCCGTCCTCGAAGCTGTCGTACAGGATATCGCCCGTCGCTGGCTGGACTGCAAGCATGCCCACCTGCACCTTTTCGTCGGCACCAGCACCGCCGGCCTTGCTCTCTGACAGGCACAGCAGATAGCCCGAGGATGGCGCCGCTTCCTTGTCTTTTGAGTTTGAGGACGACGAGCGCGAAGACGTGGCACCGAGCTCGTCCTCCTCAATGTACGTGCCTTTGGTATAGATGTTGGTCAACTGCCGCACAAACGGCGCGTTGCGGTTGTCGCCCGCCTTTTTCAGCGCTGCCGTTTCCATCTGCCGCACGACGCCCACCTTGTGGCCGGCCGCCACGAGGCGCTTCACATGCACCGGCAGACGCGGCACCGGGATGCTGGCAGAGGCGAATCGGTCGAGGTGCGCCTCGCTCGCGTGCTCGTCGTACCGCATCTTGCCGGGGATGCACACAATGCCGAGCACACGGGCCGCGGCGCGCGCATCTTCGCCTAGGAACTTGAACTTGTAGCCAACCTCGACCACCAGCAGCGTGTCCATGTGCTTGCGCTTGATTGCCAAAAACTGCAGCTCCATGGGCGTGAGCTTGCCCTTTTTCTTGGCTCCCTTTTTCGGCTGTGGCTCGTCGTCCTCGTCCTCGTCTTTGTCCATGTCCTCCCCACCGTCGCCGCCTCCGCCCTCTGCATCAGCCCATGGCGCGGCATCTAGGTTTCGCCGGCGCATATTCACAAGGCTGTCTGGATGTCCCAGTTTCTTGACAAACTTGCGATGCAGCTCTTCTTTGCGGCGCTTTGTTTCGGGGTCGTCGCTTTCGCTGTCGCTGCCCGAGTGCTGGCTCTGGCTTGGGCCCTCGCCTTGTGCTGGCTCAGAGTAGACGTATCGGTCTGTACGCCCGGAGCTGCGCAGCTGAGAAGAGGCTGGGTGTGTGGTTCTGGGAGGCGGCAGCTCGGGCTCCACCTCGGGCTCGGCCGCGGCCTCGACGCCTGCGGGCGCATCCTCCAAAACGAAGTCGTCATCTGCCTCTTTGTCTTCAATATCTTTTTCGTTGTCTTCCTCGTCTTCGTCTGCTACCACTGTTCTAGCTCGCTTGACGGCCCGCTCAAACCGGCTTCGTCTGGTATTTGGAGCCTCGTCGTTGTCGTCAACGTCATCGTCGCCATCGTCATCGTCGCCATCGTCATCGTCGCCATCGTCATCGTTGTTCTCCTTCTCGTTGGTCTTTTCGTTACTTGCTTTGGCAAACCGGCCCTTGCCCTTGGCAACCTTGTTTTGGTCGGCCTCCTTTTCGAGTGGCCGTTTTCTGGAGGGCAGCTGCTGTGACTGCTGTGAAGGCCGCGGCTGGCCTGTCTGTTTTGCTTGACTCGCCGGGATCGGGCTTGACGGCGGTTGACTGCTACTTGATTTCTGGGTGAAGAAGCTGGTCAGGGTCGCCTGCTTTTTCTGTGACGGCCGTGGTGTTGACATATTGGAGGATAGTCGATATGACTGGATTCTGGGTGTATAACACAAAGATCACGGAAAATACTGAAAAACGAACAACTGAGACCAAGAAAATAGCATCGAGTTCAGCCATCTAGCCATCACTCAAATTAACAGCAACGCGTCGAGACAGCTAGACGCGTTGAGTGGTTTGGGTGGGCCCTTTCCAATTGAAAATCCTTGATTATATAATTACTAGGCGACACGTGACTGCTGTACCATGATTGGCCCACAGTGGCTAGCAATTTTTGAGGAACGAGAAAAAGTGAACATCCAACGACATATCGTGAACAGCCACGACGTCGATGAGCGATTGATTTTGCAGTAGCGAGATCCAGCACACCAAACCACACATACACAATGGCTAGCATACGGAGCTTAGCCCGCACAGCGCGACTGGCATCCTCGACGCCGAGAATCACGGCGCCCTCCACATCTGCACCGTCATTATGGCGGCAAGCATCCTCAGCGGCAGCGGCATCAAAGGCGGCCAAGGCCACCACTTCTCCCGAATTTGACGACCTCGAGCAAGAGTCGTCGCTGCTCACACCTCTTCCTGAATCAGTAAAAATGCCGGCGCGCGACCCTGAACAGCGCTCTGGCCGCCGGCTGCCCGGCTCCAGGTGGGTTTAGTCTTCATTCTTTTGCCCAAGAACCGCTCAAGAGCAACACAGAACAGTTCGGAATTCAGATCAAATGCTAATCTGTAGATACCAATTCCATCCTCCAAAGTACGATCGCGGCCCGCTCCACCCCATCCAGTCGCCTGCCTCGTCCGATCCCACGGCCCGTGACTTTGTGCCCGGCCCCTTCCACAATGCCCGTCTGCGTCAGACCTACAACTCGACCCTCGCATCCGACATTATGACGCTCACCTACGTGCACTCGCCACCCGGCGCCAAGAAGGAGGCCGCCAAGGAGGAGAAGCCCGAGCGTCTGCGCGGCTGGGACGGCACGTCGCCTTACCACAAGAACCGTCCGCTGCGGGGTCCCCGTGGCAGCCCGTACCTGCCGCTGATTGAGCACGACATCAACTTTCGCAACATCCCCCGGCTGCGGTCCGTGACGATTTCCGCGTTTGTGCCCGAGGCCATCCGCGAGCCGGATCGGTTGGTGGTTGCCAAGTCGTGTCTGCAGTCGATCACAGGCGCCAGCCCCGAGACCACCAAGGTCAAGCGCAACGTGTCGCAGTGGCACATTGTGAAGGGCCAGAAGGCGGGCTGCAAGGTGACGCTGCACGGCAACGAGGCGTACGACTTTTTGGACAAGTGCGTGCACCTGGTGTTCCCGCGCATCAAGGAGTGGAAGGGCGTCAAGGGCTCGACGGGCGACAGCTCGGGCAACCTGTCGTGGGGTCTGACGACGTCAGACATGGCTCTGTTCCCCGAAATCGAGTCCAACTACGGCATGTTCCCGCCAAAGATGATTCCCGGCTGCCGAATCTTTGTGGAGACAACGGCGCGGTCGGACCGGCATGCACGGCTGCTGCTGTCGTCGCTGGGCGTGCCATTCTATGGCGAGCTGCGGAATTAGATGTGACGATATTCAAGCAAAACAAGAATTTAAACAGAGCAAAATCTCGAGCATAGTTGTACAACAAGAGTGTATATATGAAAACATTTAGCATTATTGAAGTTGTTATATTGCGTTTTTGCATATTCATATTTACATATTGTATTTTCCATTTCCATTTCCATTGCCATGCCTCCATGATGTCCATGATATCTAATCCAGTATATAAACGCCCGACGCCGCTATGTAAACACAATGTTTAAGAATACCCAAGCGAGAAAAAAGCGAAAAGCAAAAAGCACGAAATTAGAGATCGGCCTTGAGGCCGTTGATGACCTCATCGACGGCGTCCATGTTGGTAGCGTCGACTGTCGCGGGCAGTGCCGAGAGAGTCGGCACCTTGGTCTCGAGCGCGCCCAGGGCCTGCACGCAAGCGTCCATGGCCGGCTGGTAGTTGCGGCATGCCGAGCTCAGCGCATAGATGGCCTTGCGGCGCACGCCCTCGGACTCGGCCTTGTTGGCGGCAATCTTGACCAGCGGTGGCAGGCCGCCAACGGCCAGCAGGCGCTCCTGGCTCGGCTGGTTGTTCTGCACAGCCGTGCCAACACACCAGGCGGCCATGCGCCGCAGCTCGGGCTCGTCGCTGTCGAGCACGCCCAGCAGCGGCGTCCACAGCGCCAGCTTGTCCATCAGGTTGGCGTTGTCGAGCGACTCGACCAGCTGCTCAAAGTTGTCAAACGCAATCAGGCGGTTCTCCAGAGTCTCGTCGGTATCCTTGGAGGTGATGACAGCTATGGCGGCCTTCATGAGGTCGGCGTCCGAAGGGCCGCCAAAGAGCGCGGCGAGGACTTCGGGGTCGAGGCCGCGGTTAGTGGGTGGTGCGGCGTCGGGGTCGTTTGTGGCCGTGACGCCGGTGGCGGCACTTGAGTTTTGAATGCCCCACTTGAGGAGCTCGTTCATGTTCTTGTCCATTGTGGTGTATGTTGCGTTATGCGAGTGAAGTGAGTGTGTTTTGTGAGGATTCACCTTTTCGATGCCATTTCAATTTTTTTTTTATAAACTGAACATTCAAGGTTGAAGCTTCTTGCACTTTCAGGAAGGTTCTATCCCGATATAGACTAGCTCATGAAACACGTGCTGCCCCTCCTTCGCTAAGAAGTTCTTTAGGGAAGTTTTATTAATTATTCAGTTAAATATTGAATTATTTTAACTCGGCCTGGGACGGACAGGCACAACGACAGGCTCCAACACAGTATACTTTGTACAATAATAAGATACAAGCCTGAACGCCTCAATGATGTCACATGCGGAATGTGCAAAAGCGGTTGCTATTTAGTTAGGCAATGTTAAGAAAAAAGTAGCAATGATCCCACAGTCTGGGCTGTCCTATCCCGCTGATATCTCGTGTTCTTTTTATCTGTATTTTAATCAATCCTAACCTGCCTCTTGTCAATTCCCATCTCTCATCAGGCTGACAGTTAAAAGTCAGAAGTCAGACCAAGCCACACTCACGGTATCATGCTCGTATTAATTTGCCAATTAAAGATGGATTAATATTAATTCGGCTGCCCCTCTATTGGCGAATGGCTGTTGCCTTGCATTAGGGCAAGATGTAAGATGTGCCCAGAACGGCAAATCAGCATCAGCAAGCCCGATTTCACCAAACGCAGTACACAGTTTCTGTCATTGATATAGACATACCGCGTCATGAAAAAAAGAAGAAAGAAAAGAAAGGAAAACATCTGCCTGGCAGGCTGACTATTAGACATCTCACTCCCATTCACTCCCATTTATATTAAGAGGTTAATGACTCTGCAATCCTTTACTAAGATGACACGAGACAGGCACCATAATAAGGGCAGAGGCAGCTAAGATACATTAAAGACAAAGACAAAAGACGACTCTTGTATCATTTCACACCATCGAGCCGCTTGCACACTGCGCAGCCTAGTCGATAGATAACACGGCAGACGGCAGCTCCGGAAGGGACTGTCTCTCTTCTCGAAAGGGAGGCTTCAGTGACGGAGATCTTGGCGTCAGCGCTCCTTCCTTTTGTGTCTTGTGCTCTGCCGCCGTCACGGACGAGACGGAGCACTATATCGTATAAATCGCCTGCGCGTCGTCAGCTTGAGGCACTGGCAGTCTAGCACCGTATTCACTGTTTGAGGGCATCCTCGTACGCATCTCAGGTCACTCACTGAATATTGCCCAGCATCAACAGCCTTCTCGTTCACTCGCTCCCGCATTCTGTCCTTTTGCTGCCTCCTTTTCATGTGGACCGCCCCGTCCTTAGCATCGGATCGTCTGTGGCTGTACATGAGTCTCCCGCACTGTGCGTTTTGGTGGTTGCATGTCAGTACTATGTAAAGTAAGATGCTCCCGTTGAAATCATCCGCGGCCAGCTCGACGGATCATTGAAGCCTGTTCTTATTCTTACCCTCTTCATCTGCTTGATATTTTATTAAAATATTGTGAGAAGGATTCTCTGATCCCATTGCTCACTTGATACGCTGCCTAAATGTAAATGCATTCCGGCTGGAGGCTGCCTGTTTCATCCAGCCTTTCGTGATCGTAATTATTTACTATTACGACTGTCGCCATAATGAAACAAATCCAAAAAGAACAAAGGCCAAACAAACTCTTACGATGTACATCTGTTGCGGTGGCTGTCATGGTTTATTGAGGCTGTATTACAGAAATCAAGGGAAGATACCTATACACAGTGTATAATAGCCGCATTGTACCCACACGGCCCCACGTTGAGCATCTGGGCCACCTGCTGGCGCGCGCAAGCTTGGGTATCTCGCAGCAAAAAAGAGGGGACCAAAAGGGGGAGGTACCCGTCGAAAATAGAGATACATATTGCTGTATGAAGTGCAATCTGAGAAACTTCACGGTATACTATGTAGAGTGATATTGGAGATGGGTTGTATTGGATTGTTTACCTGTCGATGAGATATGAAGACCGTTTCCACATCTGCTATTCTCCGTTCTCCGTTTCCTGCCGGCCGTCGTTACGTCAATCCCAACGGTGAACTGGCTGAAGTACATTGTAGGGGCTCTTTCCGTTCCTGTGGTCTGCCCCTCTTTTTCCTTTTGTGTGCCCTCGCCCGTACTTGTAATTCTGTACCGTATCTTTATAAGTAAGTACTGTAGTCTTTAGCTTAGTTTGCTGTCTCTCGTCCCTTCCTTTCCCATCTTACATATAGATTACACTGTATGGCCTCGCTCCTTCCCTGTTTCCAAGCTCCCTCATGAGATAACACCTCACTATTGGCTCGTTTTTCGCTTTTGCCCTCTTGCCCCTCCCCGCCTTTCGCTCTTTCCCTCATTCAATCGCTGCCCCCTACTCCGTTTGATTGCGTCTCCTCCACGCTGAGGTCACCGTAACGACAGGCAGCTGTATTCTGTATTGTTCTGCACGCACGTCTCTCTGCATCTGCATCGCTCCTTCCTCGTGAAGCTGCCACTACATGACGAGTAAACCATACACACAACCACCATCCTCCGTTTTGCTCCGTATCAGCCTACCACAATCTCATCTCGTATTATGCAGCAGCATCAACAGCGAGCTCCGTTTTGCTGCCCGCACAAACACCCACCAGCCCTCTAGCTCTAACCATTATTGTCCAGCTGTGTAGTCTGTACAGTATGTAAGATATGTAGTTAATAGTTAATCGTCTCTATGGCTGGCCTAGCTCCTAGCAGTAGTTAGTATTACTTATCTCTGCTTCAGCGACTGCTCCCTCCTGCTCCCCAACCTCCCCTCCTACGGCTCCCACTGCTCCCACTGCTCCCACTGCACCCACTGCTGCCGCCGACCCCCCTGCCGCTCCCTCCAGAGTCGCCCATAAAGAAGTTCCCACCACCCACCCCCCCCTTTTTTCTTCCCTCTCGCTCTCTCTCCTTCTCCCCTTCCCCCCTTGTTTTCTTCATCCATCATTCTCTCAAGAAGCTTTTACGTCTCTAGTTTCTTTTCTTCTTCTCTCTCCTTCTCTCCTTCTCTTCACCAAACTCTCGTCACCCTCAACACATCCTCTGTTTTATCCCCCCCTTTCACTCACATCCACAAAATCAGTCACAATGGAGGGTAAGTTTTAAAACATCCTGACTCTTGTCGTCTCTATCGTCGTCGTCGCCGTCAACTCTGGTCTGGTCTCTCCGCCTGCTCCCGTCCTCGTCACCAGCCCCGTCTTTCCCCTACCTCCCTACCTCTACCTCCCCTACATCATCGTGCCTCTGCATCTGGATCGTGAACGGCCTCCCGGGACTCTCAGCTTGGCTTCGCATCCGTCCTGTCCATGCCACCTACCCTCAGCCGTCTCTTCGTTGTATCTCTTGCTCGTTGCCTCGTGCTCTCCGTCCCTGCCCACCGCCTTTTCCAGAGCTCTCCACCGCCCCCTGTCGGAACAGACATGACGCACCAGACCAGATATACCAGACAGACATACCTTCACACTTGAGCACATGCTAATCTGTATCCCCGAATATAGAAGAGGTCGCAGCTCTCGTCATCGACAATGGGTAAGCTCTACACCACCCTGCCGCCGCCTTCCGCGCGGTGTGGCAAATACCCCTCGTTCCCGACCATCCCCCCAAATCGATGATGTGGCCGAAGCTAGGGACCCACCGCTAGATAAATGAGAAGGCGGCGCCGTTGGACTAGCAACATTTTGTATGCATGGTGTATGCCAGCTGTCACAACAACTGTCGTGGCATGTCGGCATGTCGGCATGGAGACTTTGCTATGGTCCAATGTCGCGGTCTATCCCACCTCACTCTACGACGGCTCCTCCCCGCTCGGCCGGCATCGGCATCAGCGGATCAGCGGATCAGCGGCGCATTCTCACCGCCGTGTTCACGATGCTTGCTATGATTGTCTCATACACCCCCGCAGTGATCCAATGCTAACCTTTCAGTTCGGGTATGTGCAAGGCCGGTTTTGCCGGTGATGACGCCCCCCGTGCCGTCTTCCCTTCGATCGTCGGTCGCCCCCGTCACCACGGTATCATGATCGGTATGGGCCAGAAGGACTCGTACGTTGGTGATGAGGCACAGTCGAAGCGTGGTATCCTGACCCTGCGGTACCCCATTGAGCACGGTGTCGTCACCAACTGGGACGACATGGAGAAGATCTGGCACCACACCTTCTACAACGAGCTGCGTGTTGCCCCCGAGGAGCACCCCATTCTGCTCACCGAGGCCCCTATCAACCCCAAGTCCAACCGTGAGAAGATGACCCAGATTGTCTTCGAGACCTTCAACGCCCCCGCTTTCTACGTCAACATCCAGGCCGTCCTGTCCCTGTACGCCTCCGGTCGTACCACTGGTATCGTTCTGGACTCTGGTGATGGTGTCACCCACGTTGTCCCCATCTACGAGGGTTTCGCTCTGCCCCACGCCATTGCCCGTGTCGACATGGCTGGTCGCGATCTTACCGACTACCTGATGAAGATCCTGGCTGAGCGCGGTTACTCGTTCTCGACCACCGCCGAGCGCGAAATTGTCCGTGACATCAAGGAGAAGCTCTGCTACGTTGCTCTTGACTTTGAGCAGGAGATCCAGACCGCCGCCCAGTCGTCGTCGCTGGAGAAGTCGTACGAGCTGCCCGACGGTCAGGTCATCACCATTGGCAACGAGCGTTTCCGTGCCCCCGAGGCTCTGTTCCAGCCCTCTGTCCTGGGTCTGGAGAACGGCGGTATCCACGTGACGACTTTCAACTCGATCATGAAGTGCGATGTCGACGTTCGCAAGGATCTGTACGGCAACATTGTCATGTCTGGTGGTACCACCATGTACCCCGGTCTGTCGGACCGTATGCAGAAGGAGATCACTGCTCTTGCCCCTTCGTCGATGAAGGTCAAGATCATTGCTCCCCCCGAGCGCAAGTACTCCGTCTGGATCGGTGGTTCCATTCTGGCCTCGCTGTCGACCTTCCAGCAGATGTGGATCTCGAAGCAGGAGTACGACGAGAGCGGTCCCTCGATCGTTCACCGCAAGTGCTTCTAAGCTGTTTAAGCATGTTGGATGTAAGCTGCTTTTTGAGCTTTTCTAGCTTTTTGAGCAACTTGTTTCTTCTTCTGGGCTTGAGCTGTTGGGGATTTTTGAGCTGGTTTCTTTACGTTTGCTTTGATCTGAGCGATGGGAAAGGCGTGAAGGTGAAGGCAAGGAGGAAAGGCCGGAGGAAGGTTGGTGAGTTGCTGGTGCATGTCTGCCGGGTGCACATTTGTCGATTGTCATTTGTCTATGGCGGACTGCTGTCACGACGAAGGATGGGCTGGACTTTTTGATATTGTTTTGGAGAGTTGAGCCCGGCCTCGCTATCACCTCCGCCACCGCCAGTGCGAAGCAGCCTACAAGTCTTCTCGGTCTTCTCGGTATCGTCGTCGTCATGCACCGGCTTCTTTTCTCTCTATATTTTTAACTCCTACACTTTTTCTCTTTTTTCTCTTTTTTATTTCTTCGGTTCATATCAAATTCAATGGCAATTGTTTTTTCTGCAGTACAAGTAAGAGATGGGTTAAGAGTAGGATTGTGTGGGCAGAGTATGGGCTACTCGGTATGATCACGACTACGACCACGAGCAACAAATGATTATGATTATGGTCGACGTCGAGAAGGATAGGACAAAAAATGAGGAGGCAAAAGGCAAAAAAGGCAAAAGGGGCGAAGGGTATATCAAATCAGACACTCAGACAGCTTGCGATCACAAAACTTTTCTTGTTTACTTTATTGCTTATATTTGTTGTGTTGTGTGCTACATGTGTGATGCATAATGATGTGATGTAGCTGATATACTTCGTCTATGTATGGGTATCATTTGGAGTTGTTGGCATGGACGCCGTTGCCCTTGTCTTGTGAGTCGTTTCCCTGCTGTTGCTCCTGCTGTTGCTGCTGCTTTGGATGCTCCCCAGCCTGTCCCTCTGTCAACTGTGCCACTTTGTTTGCCGCTCCCTCGCCTTCCTCGCCTTCCTCGCCTTCCTCGCCTTCCTCGCCTCCCCCGCCTTCCTCCTCCCCTTTTACCTCTGCCCCGTCTACGACCTCGCCGGCCATATTCTTGTATTTTCGCCTCGACTTTTTCGTCGCATTCGCTCGCTTCTTTATCTTCTTGGCCGCCAGCGCGGCCGTCCGGCACGTCTCCGGGTTGCGGATCTCGTCCAGCCGTGCCGCCAGCAGCCCGCGCGCAATCGCCCGGTTCTCGGATCGCGAGCGCGTCGCCTGGCACTTGACCACAATGCCCGTCGGGATGTGTCGCAGCTGCACGGCCGAGTTTGTCTTGTTAATCTTTTGCCCGCCCGGGCCTGTGCCCTTGACAAACATCTCGTCGATCTCGTTCTCGGGCGGCGGCGCGGGCCGCGAGGGCATCTGTTTTTGTTTTGCCAGACATGCCGGGGTGGTCGACAGAGCGGCAGATTGTGGCAGGAGAGAGTGTGAGAGCGAAATTGACCCCAAGGGCCGTCGCGGTATTAATCGAAACATTTTTGTGTAAATGTCGTCCAGTCGTTGTTCTGCCTCTCGCAGACAGTGACCCTCTAGACGTCGGTCGTATGATATCACGTGACTATAGTGGTACCCAAATTTTATGCTCCCCTGGCTGGCGCTTGCCTGAGTTGTCGGCAGATAGGAGTCCCCTGAGCAGCCTGTAATTACTTGTGCTGCAGCCGCGTCGCGCCGAGCAAGCCGTTACTCCTTTAATCGTCTTTTATTCGACTGTTGACTCAACCAACGACATCACCACTATAACACCACATCACACGAGCATCGCTACCTCTCGACTCTACTCTATCCCCAACCCGACTCTCGTCTCTGTTTAGCTAGTTCTGGACCGTCACCTACATAAACATTGTCAACATTGTCTACCTCTTCATCGTCACTGTCATCACGACATCTTCATCTCGATCACCCCCTCGCCTCTCGACTCTCCCCTTCAAACCCCAACGGCACAATGTCTCCCCTCGAGCGCTTCTCAAAATGGATCCAGCTCAAGATCTACCAGTTTGAGGTCACCTACAGCGTCTACATGCTGACGCCCATGGAGAAGTTCTTTATCTGTATGTCATGTCTCCTCGATGTTCAGTCAAGTTCTCCCTGCTCGCCCTCTTCTCTCTCTCAACGCTCGCTCTGCTTCCTGTCACCTTACTTGCGTTCCTCCTCACGCGCTCGTTATGCTAACAGCCAGACTCTCTTCTCTTCCTCTTGACCTCCCTCACCTCTATCGCCGTCTTCCTCTACCTCCCGCGCCACGTCTCCTTCATCATCAACCGCGCCTGGTTCTACGCCCACGGCGACAGCCAGCTCGACTCGGCCCATGCCCTCCTCAAGTCCGCCGCCGCCCGCTCCGCCGAGTCCCTGTCTCAGACCTTTGCACAGACTGCCGCTTCCGCTGCCACCGTTGTCCGTGAGCTGTAGGCAGCCGCACGACTCGACCTCCCTTTTGAGCGGTTCATCCAGCTGTAGTTGGACGACCTTTTACTCTTTTCCTCTTTTTCTTATATTCTTTTATTCTTTTCTACGACTCCTACCTTCTTACACACTAATACGGACTCGGCTCCCCTGTTCTCTTTCACTATACGCATACTTACGACATGAATAGACTTTTTAATACAATTCCATTTTAACCCAACGCCATGCATTTTCGTAACCCCTGACTAGATATAAAACAAAAGACCACAGCCTAGACGTCGACCTTGTAGACGCGGAGAGACGAATCGTCGCCGGCGACTGCGAGGTCAGCTGTCTTGCTGTCCAACTGGCTGCCCGACCGGCCGTCCACCTGCGGCCGCCATGCAAGCTGCAGCACAGCCTTGGGCAGGCACAGGCCGTCGTCCATGGCACGGACGGCGGACACGGCCAGCGTCGCGGCGTCGAGGGAGGCCACCGACAGCCGGCCGGCCTCTGTGCCAATGGCCAGCACGTACGAGTCCGATGACGTCCGCCAGAGGAAGTCGACGGCCGTCACGGGGTGGTCTTGCGGGATCGTCGCTGCCAGCGTAAACGTAGGCTTGCCCTCTTCTTGTGGCAGAGACGACGCCGCAGACGACGCCCACACCTTGACATTCTTGTCACGGCCTGCCGTCGCAAACACTCTCTTGCCTGTGCTGCCGCCCACAGTCGGCGCCCATGCGCAGTCGAGAATCATGCGCGAGTGCGCCTTGCTGTTGTTTTCGTGCACCTTGTACTCGTTGGGCGCGTCGTCGGCCGTGCGCTCAAATATGGCCCACTGCCGGTCGCGGCCGACACTGAGCAGGTACTTGTCGTCGTCGCTGAAGCGCAGCCGCGTCACCGTCAGCGAATGCGTCGCCAGCGGCGGCCGCACTTCTGTCCATTTCCGGGTCTCAAAGAGGCGCACGACGGCATGGTTGAGGGACGTCGCACGGCACGCGCTGGCCACGAGCGACCCGTCGTGGCTGACGGCGAGGCAGCTGATTTCGTAGCCGTGACCGTACAGCTTCTCGGTCTCTGGCCACAGCGTGCTGCGCGCCAGTGTGTCCTCGTGCGGGGGGGCGGCCAAGGCAGCCTCTGCTGCCTTGGTCTCTGTGGCCTCGTCAGACACCCCGACCTCGACCTCGACCTGCGCCTCGACCTCTGTCTCGTCATCGACGGCCTTGTTGGACAGACCGAGCACGGGCATGTTGGCGGCGTCCGGCAAGACATTGATGTCCGACACCGACGCGCCGCTGGTGACACCCAGGTCGGCCAGCAGCCGGGCGACCGACTTGGGCTCGTGGAACACGCGCATCAGCTTCTCGTCGGCGCCCGAGACAAACTGCGTCGGGCCGAGAGCGTCGATGCAGTTGAGGTCGTAGCCGTGGATCTGCGGGCGCGCCATTTCATGCCATGATTTTGTGCCTGGTTTGTTGCCTGTGGTAGACGTCTTTTCAGAAGCCTGTTTGCAAACCCACTCGGCGTGCAGCCGCGTCGTCTGGTCGCTGCTGGTGGACAGCAGGTACGAGCCGTCGCGCGACCACGCAATGCCCGTGACCGGCTTGACGTGGCCCGAGACGCCTACGGCCTGGATCCAGCGGCCCTCGGGCGCCAGGTCGGACGTCGCCCACACCCAGCGCCGCCAGCTGCCTGTCCGGCACAGCACCACCACTTCGCTCTTGGACTCGTCGTTGTTTCTGCTGCTGCTGCTGCTGCTGCTGCTGCTGCTGCCCCCGCCCCACAAACCAACCCAGAACCCGCCGACACTGCCCGTCGCCGTCGTGGCGCCCTTTTCTTTGCTCAGCTCGCCGAGCCGGGCCGTCGTGACCCAGATGCCCGAGCTGGCGTCGGCCTCCCACACTGCCAGAGAGTTGTCGGCCGACGTCGTCAACAGGCGGGTTTGTGCATGCTTCTTGGAGGGGGACGAAAAGTCCCACCGGGCGCTGTAGACCCAGTCTTCGTGGCCAAACAGCAGGGCCTCAAAGGTGACCGAGTAGTCCTCGGCGGCCACGCGCAGGCGGTGCGCCTTGTTGGACGGCGACGATGACGGCGACGACGACGAGGCTGTCGACAGATTCGGCAGCAGGCCCTCTTCGCCAAGCAGAGACGCTGCCGCCGCCGCCGAGGCCGACGGTGCCGGCATGGACGAGCCCTTGTGGACGCGCCAGAGACGGACGTACTTGTCCTGCGAGGCCGAAGCCAGCAAGATGTCTGACGCCGGGTCGCCCGCGGTCTCCCAGGCGAAATCGAGCGACCGGATCCAGCCTTCGTGGCCGCTCAGGGTGGCTTCGAGAGCAAAGTTGACGTCGGCGTCGGCGTCAGTGGGTGAAGCTGCCGCGCCGGCAAAGATTTGAATGCGGTTGGACGTGCCGGCCGCCGCCAGCAGCCAGGTGTTTGTGTTTGTATTTGAGTCTGAGTCTGACTCCGAGCCTGTGTCTGTGTTTGAGAGGGCCACGAGGGCGAGGCAGAGGGGAAAGTATTTGGGCTTCGTGGTGATGGTCTGGAGGAGGGTGATCTGGGGCGTGTCGGTGTCGGCGTCGGTGTCGGCAGCACCCGGGCTCAGCGACCAGATCTTGATGGCATAGTCGGCGCCGCCCGTTGCAAAGAGTCTCCTGGGTGATTTCGTCGACGTCGCCGCCGCCGTTGCCGTCTCGAAATCCGTAGAGAGCGTCCGCTCGGCGGCAATGCAGTTGATGGGCGCCGCGTGCGCATCGGCGACGGTCTGCACGCACCGGCTGCTGCAGGCCGAGACGGCCCACAACTTGAGGCTCTTGTCGTCGCCGCCGCTCACAAAGTAGGTGGTCCCTTTGTGCACAAAGATAGCCTGCACGGCCTTGACCGTGTCCGCGTGCCCGGCCAGCAGTCCGGCAACGCCTGCTTCGTCGGCGGGCCGCCACACGGCGAGGTTGACGCCGGCGCCGTAGACCAGAGTCCCGTCGGGCGCCCAGTCGGCCGCGGCCGTCTGTCGATTTGCGCCGGAAGCGTAGTAGTTCATTTCGGCCGTAAAGAAGTAATATAAAAGTGATTCAAAGAGAAATACAAATACAAAAAAGTGACGTAGTAAATTTCAAACGCTGTCTAAAATGCCCCACTCTGATTGGCCCCTCGTTCTGCGCGACGACATTACAGCAGACAGCAGACAAAAGACAAAAGACAAAAGACAAGCCAACAGACAAAGACACACATTGACGGCGACTATCTATCTGCTCGCAACCGCCATGGCTACAGTTCCAATTGTTGTCGAGTTCTCGTGAGTACTCGTTGTCCCCTCCAAAACAAAAGGCATCTAACACAACAAGGGGCGGCCTGGAGATGCTGTTTGCCAACCGCAAGCGCATCGACGTCGACCTGCCGGCCACCACGCCGTCGGGGACGCCTGTGACGGTCGCGGACCTGATTGAGCATCTGTGCCGGGCGGAGATGGCGGATGCGCGGCAGGATCTGTTTATTGTGGGCGGCGGCAACTACTCGCTGCGGCCGGGCATCCTGGTGCTGATCAACGATGCGGACTGGGAGCTCGAGGGCGAGGAGGCGTACGAGGTGCAGCCGCGCGACAACATACTGTTTGTGTCGACTCTGCACGGGGGGTGAGTCGGGGGTAGTCGGGGGCAAACGTGAACGGTGTGCGTTTGGAGAGGTTTGGATCAGATTGCAGATACCCAGGAATGAGACAGAATGAATCAAGTCAGATTAAACGGTCTTATCGTACAGATGAAAGCAGAAGACAAAAGTAGAATGCAAAAGAAGAATAAAAAAAGAAAAGATACGCCTGAAATGAACCAAGAGATAGAGCAAATAAAGCAAACGCCAATGCATCCGACCAAGCAACGCCGCCGTCCAGCCCTGTCCAGTCCATGCTCGTGTTCAGCTTCTTTCTAGCTGACATGTCCGTCCTCGGGTCGCCGCCCTTTCACTTCTGTCATGCACATCACACATTGCTGTGCAGCCCTTGCTGCCTGTTTGGTTTGCCCACAAGAGGCCCACGGGCTGCTCGCTTCGCCTCGCCTGCAGCCTACTGACAGATCCACTCCGCAAACACGCACCACCGCGCCGTCCGGTCCGCCAGCACCAGCCCGCGCCACACTCCCCGCTCGCTGCACTTAATAATCGTCTCCCACGTGCCGCCATCGCCCTCGTCCTGCCCGCCGCCCAGCGTCGAACTGCTAATCGCGCCGCTCTTGCTGCGGTCCTCCTTGCGCATCAGCCGCAGAATCTTGCCGCCGGGCGTCTGGATGGCCAGCTTGGCCGGCTTCTTGCTGCCGCCCGTCGAGCTGCTCGTGGTGCTGCTGCCGCTGACACTCGCAGTCGCCGGGATGACCATGTTGCTGTGGTTGTTGCCGCCGAACCCGGGCGCGCTGGACAGCATGCTCATGGCCGACGAAGGGCGCGCAAACGGCGACGGCGAGGCGGCCCGCGCGATGGAGGCCATGGCACCAACACCAATCTGCGGCGTGCTGGCGATGCTGCTCGGGTGCTGGCGAATGGCAAAGACAAACGTATTGTTCAGAGCCAGACGCTGACACTGCGGCTGCACGACATAGATATCATGTCGCTGTGCGTGCGGCGTCGGGTGCCGCAGCACATAGTCGTAGCCCGGGTTCTCGCCCGTGTGCACAATCGGCAGCGAAAAGGCCAGCGGGTGCGGGATGTCCTTGATGCTGTGCATGAGGCCGCGCTTGCCGGCATACACCTTGAGGATGCCCGTGCCCTCGTCGCCCGGCAGCAGACCCTTGACCGTGTACCGCTTGATGCCGCCGGCGATCCAGTCGGCCTGCGCCAGGGCGCGCTTCTTGATGATGTCGCCGCTCTCAAAATAGTCGCCGTCCGCATCGCGCGAGAGTGCGCGCACCTCCACCTCAGCCGCCACCTCCACATCCTCGGGCACGCTGAACCGCACATGCACCATCTCCAAGTCCTCAATGCGCAGCAGCGACGTGTTAAAGTCCATCAGCTGCAGGCCGTTGCGGAAGTACGGCGCGCCCGCACACGGCAGATTCTGCAGAATCTCGTGCGCAACAGGCGGGCACAGGTGCTGCTGCGTGTGGTGCTCGGGAATGTGCGTGTAGCAGGCCTCGCTCGGCTGCACCAGGAACCACCACGGATCGGCCGTCGTGCTACTGCCGCCGCCGCTCGAATAGGTGCTGCGGCGCGGGAACGAGGGGCTCGCCAGACAGCAGTCCATGATGCGCCATTCGTTGTCGACGAGCACGGTGTTCCAGTAGTGGTTCGACCGCGGCATGATGCCCAGCTCGGGGATATCGCCTGGTGCCTTCAAGTAGCCGCGCACCACTTCGCACGGCAGGCTGGCCGCCATGCACATCTCGGCAACCAGCACGGCATACTCTTCGGCACAGCCGCGCTTGGTCTGGATAACGCGCCGCGTGTCAATGTTGCTCTCGCCGCCCACCTCGTAGTCGTCCTCCCACACAATCTTCTCCGACACCCAGGTGAAAATGGCACGCAGACGCTGCACGTCGCTGCGGTAGGGCCGGCACACGTACGTCGTCGCCAGCGTGATCGCCGTCGTCATAGGCGGCAGACCACTTATGAAGCGCGAGTTCTTGTCGACCTGGCTCAGGTTGAGAGCGCTGTAGTTGGTCGGCTCGGCAATGGGCATGCCGTCGGCACCCTCGTCGCCGTCAATCGTGTTGTACAGCTCGTCAACCGGGTCAAGTGTGGGGTAGTCGAGCATCTGGCACCGGTCCCGCCGCTCATTCCTCTCTATGCGACTGAGCGAATTGGACCGGTTGACGTCGCGCCGCACTTGCACCCAGTCGACACCGCTGCCTGACTGGCCACCACCAAGGCCCATATCTTTGCCTGCATCGCGGCCGAAGCCGCTGTTGCCTCCCGTGTTGTGGCTGTGCGATGAGATGCCGATACCGAGGCCGTTCATCGGCGACGACTGCGAGTAGCTGTGCGTGTTCGTGCTGTTGCCAAAGCCAGTCATGGCAATGGAGCCGCGGCTGCTAGCCACGCCCGTCTTGGCCGACTCGATAATCTTCTTGAAGATGTTGCTGCCCTTTTTCGGGGATTTGGGCGCCGTCAGGCCGCCGAGACCAGACATTCCTCCGAGACCAGGCATATCGTCGTTGTTGCTGTGGAATCCAATCTGAGATTTGGGACGCTGGAGGCGGCCGCTGCCCTGGTTTTGTTGATACTCGGTTGCGTGGCTGCTGTGGTACGTTACACCGGTAAAGGGGGAATCCGGACGGTCTCCTGCATTGTTCTCCCACTCGCGCATGCCCAGAGCGCTCTGGGCGCGGCTGTGGTTCTTGCGTGCGAGACTGCCTGCACTGGTGGCACTGAGCGCACTCGCCGACGCGCCACTCATCAAACTACGATTGGTGCTCTGAGTGTTGGTGCTACTCGTCGTTGCTGTGCTCTGGTTGCCCGACGACGCATTGGTCGAGTTGGTCTTGGTCGTAAACGTCCGGCTCAGCACTTGTCGTCCCACGTCGTATGCAGACCGCCTGTGCCGCAGCTGCCGCTCGACGCCTTCCTTGTCGGGCGCGTTGCCCATGGACGACTTGGGACGGTCAAACAGAGTCATTCTCTTGGGTGGCGGCACGGGCGTGTCGTCGTCGACAAAGGCTTCATCTACCAGCTGGACCGGCTGCGGCTGGCCCGCTCCGGCTTGCTGGTGTTTATGGTGCATTGTGCGCAGCCGGGACTCCATGCGCTCCACATAGTTGCTAAGCTGGGGCAGCTTCTCATCGTCCTGGCCGTCCTGGTCTGGCTTTATTATTTGCGAGTTCTGGGACGAGTTTCCGCTTCCGCTGCCGCTGTAAGTCTCATAACCTTCATCGGCGTGTTGTGGGCCTGGAATGCCCATGGATGTCTGCGGTCTCTTGAACTGCCTTGACTGCTGGTGCACAGTATCAAACGAGTCGGGTGACCATGCATCAAAGGCGACTGGCGGTGGACCGTCCATGGGATCTACCTGACCAGGAGGGCCAATAGGGGCAGGTGTCCGTGCCTCGTCGCGCGACATGCCCAGAGTGTGCAGCTGCTCCATCACGTCGTCCATGGCCTCGCGTAGTGGTGAAGGTGTCAGACCCGTCTCTGCACCACCGCCGGGTGATGGCATAGGCGACGCTGCACGTGGTGTATGGTAGCCTCCTCCTCCTCCACTGCCACCTCCCGAGTTGTACGACAGACCCGAGCCCTGTCTGTCTTGCCGGCCAAAGGTGTGTCTGTGTGGTGGGGGCGGCGGTGGTGGAGGCGAGTCGAGTGGTTCTCCATTCGCTGTTGGTGGCCGGTATGGCTGGTAGGAAGAGGATGCGTCATTGAAGGAGTCTTGCCGGTACGGCTGCAGTGGTGGTGCGGGTGATGGCTGCCGTGACGGTGTGTGGGGGTGCTGCGTGTGGTAGTCGTGCTGCTGCTGATGCTGCTGCTGCTGGCGATATTGCTGATGTGGTGCGGGCGACGGTGGCGGTTGGTAGTGTTGTGGTGGCGGCTGGTAATGCTGCTGTGGCGGTTGCGGCTGGTAGTGTTGCTGGTGGGTTGGCTGTGGTTGGTAGTGTTGCTGCTGTTGAGGATGTGAGCGGTACTGCTGCTGCGGCTGGTAGTGAGGCTGCTGATACATCTGCTGTGGTTGCGAGTGTTGCGGCTGGTGGATGGACTCCTGTGTGTAGCTGGCCATACGCGGCGGCAGAGGTGATGGTGATCTTGAATATGACCGGGGTTGCTGCTGTTGCTGCTGCTGTTGCTGTTGAGGAGGAAGAGGACTGGCTGCTCGTGGCGGCACGCCTTTGCCGCGAAGACTGCCGTTGAAAGCATTGTTGCTGTTTTGCCGCGAGTGGTTGGTCATTGCGCCCGACGCCGGCTGGCCGCTGCCTGCTCTCTTGCGCGTTGTGCCGTTGCTGCCGGTGCTGTTGACGGAGTTTGTCGACGTCTCCCTAGAACGTATGACAGTTGCACTGGCACCGGGCGCAAAGGTCTCGGGCTGCTTGGCGGTTGTGTAGTGGGGTGCCTTGGCATAGGCCTCAAAGGGCTTGCGGAAGGTCTTTGACTTTTGCGGTGCGGTCTTGGGCGGTGTGTTGCCGGCGGGCAGCGGGCTGACAGAGCGAGTAATGGGGCGAAAGTCCTCAGGCAGGACCTCGACAAAGTTGGAGGGAAAGGCGCCGACCATGCGGCGGTCGCGGAAGAGGCGGCCGGTCCACCAGCTGCCGTCGCCGGCGTTGAGGCATTCAATGAGGTCGCCCTCCATGAAGCCGAGATCGCGTTTGCCCTAGTTGCAATGTTAGTATCGTGAATCTAGGCTTGACTCGAGACAAGATTCGGGCACCCACCTCGCCTCCCCAGGAGTAGACGGCTCTGCACCAGCATGGGAACCGCATGGGCAGTGGCGGGGGACCCAGCACGGTCATTGTGGAAGATGTGTGTCGATGTTGTGTTGGTATAGCAGGTGTAGATGTGTAGATGCAGATGTAGATGCAGATGTAGATGCAGATGTAGATGTAGATGTATCTCGTTGTCGTGACCGATGCCGTGTCGCGATGCTCGTAAGTCAACAGCCAGCCTGGTGACAAAGATTTGCCGAGTGGAAGGGGCAAGGCAGCAGATGCTTGTCGTGATGATCGACTGTAATGACGGAAGACAGAAGACAAAGAATGAGGAGAACAGTCAACAGCACAGAGCACGACGACACCGACAATGACAATACTGAGGAGACAATCCGTCGAGAATGAAAATAGAAAAATACTAGGAAATGCTAGAGGCGGACAGCCATAAGAGCTGCGCTATAGCTGATAGCTGCTCTGTATTGCACCAGCCGGTACTTGTCATGGGCCTGGTCGACAGACACAAAAAGGCAGACAGAGGTCGACAGGGAGTCGGTGTATGCGCTGGCCGTGGAGAGTGTTGTGGTCGTGTGTGTGTGTTGCCCAGCAACGCGTCTGTCTCGCTTATGTAATGTGGGCCCTTTTACAAGTACCTCTCTCCAAAAGACAAAGGCAAAAAGCAAAAGCATGGGCCACCTCCACCAAAAGACCAAAGACGGTAGCGGGCCGCTGGCGCTAGCAAGTAACTCTCACTGTAGATTGGGTGCAAGGTACATTCATATGCGATTAATCGCAAGAATACGGAGTAGAGAAGCTGGAGATATAAAGATGTCGGAGATCACCACGTTCAATGAACATCTTGCTCTTTTAGTCGGGCAATAATACCCTGAGATTAAGAGTATCATTATGTTACTGGTAATGGAGAGTGCGTACTGTGTACGGAGTAGCTACTCTGCGAATTGAGACGGTGAGGAGATTGGAAGCTTAGTCAGCATAAATGCAGTTCACAAGGAAGATGGCAACGATGGCAGACGCATTGAGCAGCAAAGGAGTTGTGCACAAGCCTGCAATAAAGTGTACGCCAGTGGCCGCTGTTACCAAGCCGGGGTCTTTTTAAAAAACACACGGATCACTAGGCCCAGGCCAATCTCGGGACATCAGCCGTGGCACGCAGCTCGGGATCTCGACATCAGCAGGGCAGCGAGGCTTCTTCAACTTGGGCCATTAAATCTACAAAACAGGTGTCATCTTGAGCTGTTGTTGTCATTTTGTATTTGAAAGTGTTGGCTTTGGTCTTTGTCGTGCTTGTGTAGATCAGCCTCGCTCAGATGCACTCTCCTCCGGCCAACCCTCTGAAACGGCAGAAGACGGCATACTGTCTTTAAGATAAGTTAAATAAGATGACAGTGAAAAGGGGAATAGGAAAGCAAGAACATGACTATTTTAATTTATATTATTTCATAAAAATGAACCTCGACCACACTCGCCTGTTGCATCTTACCTCGTCGCAAGATGGCGCTATCATGGCGTTACCGGCAGACAACACCAGCTCTAGTGGTTGCAACTGATATTCTGTCGTACATCAACCTTCTTGTCTAGCAGAAGATATATAAGCTAGCATGACGAGGCCGCACTCGGAGCTGCAAAGGCGCCCGGGAAGTCGGGTGGCTGTCCACTGGGTTGGCTACTCTTCGTCGGCCATCATGACCGATGAAGCAGATGACCGTGGCAGCTTGGGATGGACGCAGCCATCAGCTACTCGATACTGGTTCAGACTAGATAAATATGATGCGATCTTGACATCATATCAGTATCAGCATCATCGTTTCACTGGCATCAGGCCGACCACCACATTATCATCCACTATGGCCCCTCATGTCGACGCCGACCGCAACCAGTTCGATGTCACGGCTGCGAGCTCCCCTGCTCCAGCTCAGCGATATCCTAGACGACGATGCTAAATTTAAAGTGCGAGACCTCGCCGTCCTCGTGTCGCAACGCGGCATCGTCTCCTTCCGCAGCCAGACGCTGTCCATTGACGAGCAGAAAGCAGAACCACAGGTTCCATGACAACAAGACGAAATGGACACAGGCCAGCTGGCATGCGGATATTACGTTTGGGCACGTCCCGTCCTATGCCATCCTCCAGGTCACCGAAACGCCTGCACACATCGGCAGCGACACGCTGTGGGCGTCGGGCTACAAGCTGTACGACCGGCTGTTGCCGCCGATCCAGACGCTGGCGGAAAACCGCGAGCAAGTCCAGACGTGAGGCATTGGCGGTGGATGTGATGTAGATGTAGAGTAGATGTCTGAAGATCTATCGAAGGCTTGAATCTAGCCAGCTTGATCAAGCACGAGGCACGTCGGCCTACCAACGTCCATCGGCCATCTTGTCAGCTGCTGTCTTGGTCTGCCATTTAATTGTTTTTTAATTCTTATTATTTAATTCTTCTTTTTACATCAGCACAATAGTCGGCCTGTCTGTCTCACATTTCTCCCCGTATTAACCAAGGATATGCGTCCCTTTTTATACTACGCGTTTTAAATAGAAGCACGCGATCAACAGGCTGCACATTAGCCAACGATAGAGTATGATGAGTAGATTAGCGAGATAATGTGAGCTGGTGATACAAGCTGACGATGCTGCTATGAGTGTCAAGTCAAGCCAGGCATGTCAGCTGCTGGCCATGCCCCGACAACTGCCAGACGATCACAAGACTTGTCTGCATTCTTGTCCTCTTGCACCTCCCTCTCTACATAGTACTGGCAGCTGATCTCTGCTATTTACTTGCTCTGCTGCTGGAATGTTGTTGCGCGTTGCCATCACCATCCAGACACAGTCTTCATATTTGCAACACCCAATTCGTGTCACTGACTTCCGTCGCATTTGCTATTTGCTATGCTATTGATTGCTTGGCTGTTGCTTTTGGCCTTAAGTGGCCGTGGCCGACGGGAGAGCGACATTCCATTTCCCGTTGATTCGATTCTTTATTCTGTGGCATTGCTGTTTTAATTGAGTAGTTTATTCTAATTTGGTTGTTTTTATCTGTAATGGGATATACTATTGTTCATTTGATTGTTGGAATAGATCTGATCTCACACTTTTTCGTATTCTTTTCTTTCTTTATTTTTCTTTATTTTTCTTTATTTTTCTTTATTTTTCTTTATTTTTCTTTATTTTCTCCTAAAAGCCGTGTTAAGTTAATAATATCAACGATTCCCAACATCTAAAATAATCTAATGAGTTACTCCTATATGTTTGATTCTCAACAAACATCACCATGTTTCCGTGGCTATTTTATCAAAATACGCATCGCATAATGCCATCGGTTGCCCCGTATATCAATGACATTATCGACAAGCAAGGGCAGCGCATTGATAGAAACATATTATCCGTACCAGCAAGGGATTAGCTGGAAGAGCAGGCGGTTGCCCGGACAGCTTGGCCCAAGCTCAAACATTCAGGCACACACACTAACATCTGGGGCACGCGCTATCAGAGCACATGCGTATCGGGACATCTGCAATCAATTTAGACTGATTAGGACGATTAAGAACATTAAAGTGGGACTGAAACATGTAGAGAAATAAGTAAATAGTAAATAAAATAAATAAGAAATTAAAACAAGTAAATAGGAATGAACGAGAATTGGCAACAGCAACCGGGGCATGCAGCTTGCGACAGCTCCTTCCATTTCTATTCAGTATCTCTTCGTCTCTTCGTCTCTGGACAATCGCATCGCATCTCCATCTCACCATTTCTATCCCCATCACCATCTCCATCATCGTCTCGTCGATTCCCCTCTACACCTCTTCACCCTCTAATCTACACACATCTATGCCATCTACTTACCATACGGCTTGTTTACTTCACGATCAAACAAAAAACAAAACATCGGCGCTGCACAACTCCAACATCACCATCTCTTAGAATCTCCTCGAATCTCGAATCACCTCCTCCTCCTCTCCATCTCTATCCCATCTCGTCACACTCGCCAGGTCGTAGGCGCAATGGTCGAGTCTATCGCCAACCACTACCAGCCGCTGGAGGAGCTGGGACGTGAGTTCTCCTGTTATACTGCTCTCTCTGCATCTGCATACTAACTTGACTGTCCAGGTGGAAGCTTCGGTGTTGTCTACAAAGCCCTCGACCGCGCAACGGGAGAGACTGTTGCTTTGAAACTGGTACGTCTATTCTTCTTTCTTCATCTTCAGACGGCCTCCTCAAGCTAACACCCCAGATCGACCTCGAATCTAGCGACGACGACATCCAGGAAATCCAGCAAGAAATCTCCGTCCTCAGCACCTGCGCCTCCCCCTACGTCACACAATACCGCGCCAGCTTCCTCCATGGCCACAAACTGTGGATCGTCATGGAGTACCTCGGCGGCGGCTCCTGCCTCGACCTGTTGAAGCCCGGCAACTTTACCGAAGCACACGCTGCCATTGTCTGCCGCGAGCTGCTCCGAGGCCTCGAGTATCTGCACAGCGAAGGCAAGATTCACCGCGACATCAAGGCCGCAAACATTCTGCTCTCGGAGACCGGCAAGGTCAAGCTCGCCGATTTTGGTGTCGCTGCCCAGCTCACCGATCTCAAGAGCATCCGCAACACATTTGTCGGCACCCCCTTTTGGATGGCCCCCGAGGTCATCCAGCAGGCCGGCTATGACTTCCGCGCAGACATTTGGTCCCTCGGCATCACGGCCATCGAGCTCGTCCTCGGCGAGCCGCCACACGGCAAAGTCCACCCCATGAAGGTGCTGCTGCAGATCCCCAAGAACCCGCCACCGCGCCTCGAGGGCAACTTTAGCAAGGACTTCAAGGACTTTATTGCCCAGTGTCTCATGAAGGACCCGGACCGCCGCCCGTCGGCCAAGGACCTGCTCAAGCACCGCTTTATTCGCTCGGCCGGCAAGATTGAGAACATGCAGGAGCTTGTCGAGCGCCGCCGCCTGTTTGACGCCGACCAGCAGCGCATGCCGCACCCTGCCTACTACCAGGAGACCCTGCACAACCTGGCGCCCAAGGATGAATCGGACGACTGGGTCTTTGACACGGTCAAGTCAGTCGCTCCTGCGCCTCCCCTGCACGGCGTGTTTGGCAATGTCGGCGGTAACGGCAATGGCAATGGTAACGGCCGGCGGACAATTCGCACGCGCAAAACGTCGGCTCTGTACGCCACCGAGGAGCTCATGCGCAAGCTTGATGTCAAGGACGGCCCGCTGCAGCCTTCATCACCGGCACAGACTGGAACGGTGCGTCGCGGCACTGTCCGCCGCATGCCGTCTGTTGCTCTCACTGGATCGCCGCGCGCCTCCATGTCATCCAACGCTTCACACTCGTCCAACCTGTCGACATCGTCAACTGCCACCCAGATCGCCGAGCAGCCTGAACCCCAAATCCAGGCCGTCTTGCCAAAGCGGCCCCTGCAGCCCGACATGTCCTTTGGCAACAGCGGCTCGACTATGCGCCTGTTCCGCCGTGTGCCCTCGGACGGCTCGACCACCGGCCAGATCAGCTTCACATCCATGTCTTCGGCGCCCGGCTCGCCTGGATCCAACTCGTCCGGCACCACCCTGACCAACGAGAACCGTCCGCCATCCATGCTGCAGCCGAGCTACTCGTACTCGCACCTGGCCTCGGAGCTCAACAGCAAGGAGGCCACGCTTGGCCGCCGCCTGTTTACCAAGGTGGTCGACCCCACACTGGTCGAGCTGCATGCGCAGACGTCCACTCTGCAGAAGCGCGAGGCTCTTGCCAAGCTGACGGATGCGTTTGCGCAGCTGGACGCTGTGGATCCCGAGGGTGCATACCACCTGATGAAGAGCATGATGGCCGGCATCTCTGGGGACAACCGGCTGGCCAGCACGTTTATGCCGTCGTCGTCTCCCGTATCCAAGGCGCCCAACGATGGCACGCCCCAAGGGACGGTCATTATTAAGAGTGCGCCGTCGATGGGCACCATGAACAGCGCCATCATGAGCCCGAATGCGCAAAAGAAGCTTGTTCTGAGCCAGGCCAACCCGCACCTCAAGAGCCACCGCCGGCGCAACGGCAGCCTTGTGCACAACGACTCTTTTTCCATGTCGCCCGAGAAGCCGGAGCGCGACATGCGAGACCTCGAGAAGACGCTGTTGGCGCCCAAGTTTCCCGGCCGCGAGGCCCAGCCGGGCATGGAGCACTCCAAGATGCTGTCGGATGTTTTGTACAAGCGGTGGGCCGAAGGGCTGCGGGTGCGATGGCCTGCCGTGTAGTGCAGTGTATTATTAGTGTTTTTTTTTCTTTTTTTTTCGTTCTGAGATTGGATGTTTAGCCTGTTTGTTCTTGTTTTTTGTTGTTTCCTTGCTTGTTGTTTATTTGCTTATCTGCTTTCTTCTGCGCATGGCATGTTTGGGCTTGGGCATTTCTCTACGGCGTTTTGATTTATGTCATGTTTACTATCTTCTTTTTCTTTTCTATTTTCCTTCTTCTCTTCTTTTCCCCATCTTCTCCCTATTATTTAGATATCTGTCTACGGACATGTTAATACAAGCCATTGTTTCAAAATTGTGTTGGGAATAATTGAAGTTGATACATGGTCATTGCGAGCAAAAGTATATGAATAGTTTGCAAAAGAGCAGACAAAAATGCAAAAAAGCAAAAAATTGGGGTCTGTCCGTGGATCGAACACGGGACCTCTCGCAAGCTTGAGAAACTCAGGGTGTACCCTAAGCGAGAATCATACCACTAGACCAACAGACCTTGTAAGGTGATTGTTGTAATTCGACGCAGTGGGAGAATATATGTAGTCTCTGCACCAAAACAAATCAGTGGAACTTGTTCCTCTCGGCATGGACGTCGTTCTCGAGGAATATCTCAATCTTGCTGTTCATCTTGTCGTCAATGTCGTTGCAAAACAGACATGCAATAATGGCCACGACGCCAAAGGACAGCGACGACAGCGCCGTCGTGCGCAGACCGACGACATAGGCCTGCCGGTACGCCGCGCTGGCCGCGGCAATGATCTCGTCGCTGACACCCGGCACGGCCTCGAGCGCAGCCGCCGATCCCTGCGCCAGCGCGGTAATCAGCAGCGACACCGACGCCTCGGGCAGCCCGGCGGCGAGTGCGGCTGCAGGCACCCTGGCCACGATCTGCTTTGTGGTCACGTTGCTCAGCACCGTGGAAAATACAGAGATCGCCACGGTGCCGCCGGCGAACCGCGACACGCCGGCGAGGCCGCCCGCAATGCCCAGCTCGACCTGGTCCGTGCCGAACTGCACAAACGCAATCGACAGGTACTGCGCCCAGCCAAAGCCGACCTGCTCGATAAACACCAGCGCAATCGCCAGGCCCTTGCGCTCGGGCGTCACCACGGCCAGCAGCGCCCCAAACACCACCATGACGGCCACCGATGCCGTCAGCGTCCAGCGCCAGCGGCCGATGCGCGTGCCCAGCACCGACAGCAAAAGGGCGCCAAGGCACAGCCCCAGGTTGGCCGGCAGCGTCAGCACCAGCTGGTCGGTGAGGGTTGTCGTCGCCGCATCGGTAAAGAACACGTCGATCATGGTCGGCCAGATGACGTTGATGGCGTAGTAGAACATGGTGACGACAAACGCCGCGACAAAGGGCGCCGTCAGGTCGCGGCCGCGGCCCTTTGTGAACACGCGCGTCGGCGTCAGCGGCTGCTTCAGGGGCACAAACGTCTCGTACAGCGCAAACACGACCAGCACGCCAAGGCCCGACGCGAGCGTGCCGACAACCTTGGGGTCGCTCGACGGCAGCTGGATCGAGTAGACGATGCCCGTCAGGGTCAGCGCGGCGGCGGCGGTGAACAGCAGCGCGCCGCCGTAGTCGAGCTCGCGCAGGGCCTTGCGGAACGGCAGGCCGCGCGGGTGGGCCGGCGGGTAGTAGAACAAAAACAGCCCGACAAACGACAGCGCCGCCGCAATGGCAGGGCCATAAAACAGCCACCTCCATGCATCCGAGTCCGAGTTTGAGTTTGAGTTTGAGTTCGAGTTGGAGTCTGAGCCGGCGACGGCAAACCGCCCGGCGACAGGCCCGACAACGGCGCTGAAGAGCACAAACAGATCGGCAATCACAATGGCAATGTGCCGCCACTTGTTGGGCAGCAGCTCCGGCAGCGCAAACGCCGCCAGCTGCGCATTGCCGGCGCCAAAGCCGATCAGGCCCATGGCCGCGAGCAGCGCCGTGTTGCTCTTGGCCGTGCCGCCGACGATGAAGCCGACTACAAGCAGCGCGTTGCCACCCGTGATGAACCAGCGGCGGCCAAACAGGTCGCTGTTGGCGCCGCAGATCATAAACGCAATGGTGATGGTCACAAGGTAGATGGAAATGTACCAGGCGGCGGCGGAGGTGTCGCCGAGCAGGGTGGCGACGGTGGTGGCGCACGAGTTGAGGGCGGGCACGATCCAAAAGGAGATGCCGTAGCTGGCGGACAGGATGGAGACGACGATCCACGTTTTGAGGGTGACCTCGTAGTCGTCGTCGGTGTCTGGGATCCACGCCGCCGTGGTTTTGGTGTTGGTGTCTCTGTTGTGCTCGGCGTCGGATGCAGCCGTGTCCGAGTTGACGATATCATGGGACTCGGCCCCGGTTGGTTTCTCGGCCATTGCGAAGGTCTAAAAAGAGTGCCAGATGCTAGAGTCTCTGTAGGACAAAGACGCAAAGGCATGTGCCCAGAGCCTCAGAGCCGGGCAGGCAGCTGGACGCGCGCTTTATACCCGGCGTTGTGGTCGGCACGAGGGTATGCTCTTCCACGCCCTAGTCTCTAGATGGCAGTGGTGTTAGCTGTCAGTACTGATATCTATCTGCTCAGTGGTTGTTGTCTGTCCCAAGTCTTTATACACCGCTTGTGCCTCGTGTCCAGACCTGCCATCCCGGTCTGCTCCCGGTTGTCTTGTATCTTGTCCCTGTTAATTTGACAAACTACTTTAAGGGTAGCAAGCGCTGCCAGCTGACACTGGTCAGTATATCAGTACATCATACAACTCACCTATGCGCCCAAGGTTGTAATGATCTCTTCTACGCATCGGATAGAGACTGGCCGGAAAACGACACCCATGTTGTCGGCGAGTAGAGATTGGTAGGGCGGCTTATATCCATGTGGCTAGATGTGACAGATGAGATCTGCCAATGCGGGGAATCAATAATATACGAATTCAAAAGAAGAGAATTAAAGAAAGCAGAGGCAATAGGCGAAGAAAGAAAGAAAATGGACAGGTGACAGCGTCATCTCCAACTGCACTGAATCATTGCTTGGGGGCTACCCGATGTCTTGGGGTTACATCGCTATCAAAGAGTTTAGGGCGTTGCACATAGGCTCGTCTGCTTTTAATACCTTAATTTTGTTGATAGTTTTTTCTTCTTTTTTTTCGGTTCTCTCTCTCTCTTCTTCTGTTTCTTGTTTTTTATTTAAAAAGATATATTATCTTCTGATATTTCATTCATAGCCGGAAATAATAATAAAAAATACTACACAGTCCAGAGAGGTCATAGAATCAGTAAACACCACTCAAGATATAAGCTCGCAAAACTGTGAGATTGTAAGAAGTTGTCCTTATCACAAAAAGAGTTGTCAGTTACCAGGACGGTATGAAAGCACCAACGCTAGTCCATAATATCTATACACACTATACCTACTGCTTACATAATCACAAAAAAGTCTTGCTCAAATGGTACTCACCTAAGTAGACGGGAAAAGACAGAGAGTCATTACATGCGCTATAAAGTTCTGGACCTGATAATATCCTGATATTGATGCTGCGAGCCATCCTCGCATTGTCGTAGAGATCAATGACCAAGATCACCAACATACAGATGACCAATCACACCTATTACAAAAGTGGACCTGCGCATTACTCAGTTTTTCCCTTTGCGCATTCTTCTCATGTACTAAACGCGTTTGTCGCATCCGCGCGTGTTCGAGCCCCGCTCCAAACCTCTTTTCTTTTAATTAAACTCGCTTTTTTTTGTCGATGATTTTGAGGATTTTCAACGTCTCTCATCGTTTGGGCCCATCTGTTTTCATATCAGTAATTCTAGTCACCCAGTCACTTTACCATCACTTTCAACTCATACTAGCTCTCTAATTCTCAACCATCAATCCTTAACTCAACTCATTCACAACAGTATGGTTAGACATGGCCAAAGGACTTGACGAGCTCATCGACTGGCTCGTCGCCGAGACGGCCTACTGCGGCGAGACAGGTGAGCTCTCTATTTTCTTATATTGAATATGACTACAAGAATATAAAGCTAACGCTTCAAGGCCTCGCGGTGACCGACTTTGTGGCGGCTGTGAACCGCTTCTTTGATGATGGCCCCAAGCCAGAGGCAAACAGTCGAGATGGCCAAGACGGCAGCATCAGCAGTATCACTTCTGGCCATGTCAGTGGCAAGGACAACGCCCTGGCCCGCAAAGCATGGGAGTGGCTGGTCGCGCGGCCCGAAATCCTGGTTGGCCGCGATGGGTGCCGTGGCAAGATGACTCTCGACGAGGCCCTGGCTCTGCCGGAACCGGTCCCGGCCGACGACGACATGGAAGACGCTGCTTCAAACACAGGCACAAACACGCCAAGCAAGGGCGGCGCAAAAAGCAAGAAGGTGTCGTTTGCCGTCCCCAGGGGCGGTTCTGGTTCTGTTGCAGCTGCAACGCCAACAAAACGCCGAGTGTCGGCTGCGCAACGGGCCGCTGCCGCCGCCGCCGCCGCCACCCCAGAAGATCTGTCGGCCCGACCGCGCCTGTTTGCCACAGAAGACACCATCTGGCACGCGCTGACCGGCCACGACGTCGACCACAAAAAGATCCCGCCGCTCGAGTGGAAGTGTCTCATGGGCATCGCCTCGGCACGCGCCGACGGCATCCTGCAGGGCGACCTGCGCGCCCTCGTCGACCAGGACAAGCGCTCTGTTCCCAAGCGCACCGACTTTCTGGCCTCCAAGGGCTATGCCATCAAGCGCACCACCATTGCGCGCGGCTACCGCACGAGCATGCTCTGGCTCACCGAGTTTGCCCCCGCCGAGCTCGACGTCGAGGCCCAGGAGTCTTCGGTCTCTACCTCAGTCTCGACACCTGCGCCGCAGATGGACACGACCGGCCTTGATTTGTCGCCCGAGTTCCTGCGCAAGGACCTCGACCCCGTGCCCTGGCGCAACCGCTGGATCGGCGACGCCATCGAGTTTGCCTCCTTTGGCCAGACCATCCTCGCCATCATCAAGGCCTGGGGCGTCATCCGCGTCGTCGACCTCAAGCACAAGCTCGGCATCATCGGCCAGCGCTGGCAGATGCGCACCCTCGCGCGCGCTTGCCGCGAGTTTGTCGAGTCGGGCATCCTGCGCTTTGTTGCTGCCATGCGCGCTGACGAGCGCAAGCTGTTCAAGGACTGCATCAAGTATGAGCGCGATCCCACGTCGCAGGAATGGGCCGTCTACCTCGCCGCCGGCCGCCGCCGCGGACCCATCACCGAAGTCCGCGCCAAGCACCGCCGTGACCAGGAGCGCCGCATCCGCAGTGAGAATGTTGCCGTTTCTGCGGACCAGTCTATGACCACCAATGGAGACTCGGTGTTTGGCGACAGCATGGCCGACGATGCCGAGTTCGACGAAGAGACGTTTGACCTCGAGACGACGGCACACACCATGTGGCAGCCCGGCGTGCCGCTGCTGAACCTGGTCTACGATACCGTCGAGCGAGCCGGCATGGCCGGTATCACATCCCCCGAAATCTGCCGCCTCACGGTCGGCACGCGCTACTCGCGCTACATGTTCACGCTCATCAATGCGCTGTCCAAAGCCGGCAGCCAGCCGGCCCACCTCAAGTGCTTCCAGCTGCACTGCGAGCCCGACCGCGTCGGCAAGAACAAGGCGTACCTCTTCCGCACGCTCAAGAACCACCGGCGTGCCAAAGAGGAAGAGGCCATGGCAGCCTCGATCGAAGGCGGGGTTACTGCCGGCGCCGGTGCCGGTGTCGATGCCGATGCCGATGCAGCTACGAATACATCTTTTGTCGAATCGCGTGCTGCGTCTCCGTCTGAAGATGCGGGCCAGCACACACTCTCGCTGCACGAGCGCGGCGAGCTTTCCCATCTGCCGGCCAGCGAGTTAAGACGCCTCTTTGGCTTTACGGCCGCCCCGGTACCCCTGTCCGCGAGCGGGGCCGCAGACCGGCTCCGCGACGTCATCTCGGCCCAAAACCAAAAGCAGACATACCGTCGCCTGGGCCGTCCGCCGAAACCCGACAGCGAGCGGTCGGCCAACAGCAAGTCCAGGAGCACGAACAAGGGCGCGTTTGGCAGACGACGCGGGCGGCCTCCCAAGGAGCCCGTTGTCGGAGAGGATGGCGAAAACGTGTCTCTGCCAAAAAGACCAAGAGGACGCCCAAAGAAGATTTCCAGGGAACTAGAGGAAAAGGAAGAAGAAGAAGCCGAGGCCGAGGCCGAGATAGTTGATGTCGAGATGATTGATGCCGAGGAAGAGATAGATGTCGAGGCTGAGCCTGCCAAAGATACCCCTGCAAACAAGGCTGTCCGACTGGGCGAGCCTAATTCGCTTACGCCGCATACACCAGGCAAGCGCGGTCGTAAGCCACGATCGATTATTATTAACTTTACGCTCGACCAGCTGAAACGGCCAGAGTATCTTGCCCAGCAGCAGGGCTACAAAGAGGGTGCTATTCGGGAATTGCCCGAGGAGGAGGAGGAGGAAGAATATGAGGAGAAGGAAGAAGAGGAAGAAGAAGCAGAGGAAGAGGAAGGGGATCACGCCGCTGTGGTTGAAAAAGCTGACAACGTTGATGAGGAAGAGGCCGAGGAGGCCGAAGAAACCCAGCCTCCTGCAAAACTCACCCCTATCCAGGTGCTCTACCACGGCTCACCTGGCACGCTTACGGTTGACCGTGCCGATAAGACACTCACATTTGCACCCATCCGCCGCAGAGGACGGCGCAAGGCCAACCAGCCACAGCCTGCCACAAAGGAGCCTATCGTCATCGACGTGGTCAAGCTTTCCAGTGCACCAGCGATTCGGGGTGTTCCAGGGACCGATGACAAGGCAGTTGTGGTCGAAGTCAAAGAGGACGATGCGCCCGCCTGGCCGTACACCTTTGTTTTGGGCGGAGATGAAGATGACAGTATCGAACTAAAGGCAGACCTGCTGCTACGTGTGTTGCTGCAAATGCACGCGGGCGAGGCTGTCGAGATCGAAGTTGAAGTCGATGCCGAGGCCGAGGCCGAGGCCGCCGCAGAGCCTGAGCCTGAAGCTGCAGTACCGTCTGCTGCTGCACCTGGCAGGAGAGGTAAAGCGGCCAAGCATGTCGGCCCGTATGTGTGCGAAAAATGCAAAAATGTCTGGAAGAACTTGCTTGGCCTGCAGTACCACCAGACCAAGGCCAAGACAGCCTGCAACCCCGACTATGTGGCCCCGGATCAGAACGATACCCCCAAGGCACGCCGAGAAAGAGAAAAGGAGAGGAAGAAAGCCGATAGAGAGGCTAGAGAGGCTAGAGGGGCTAGAGAGGCGTCGGCTCGACCGAGACTGCGGCAGCGCAAGTCCATCTCGTTTGCAGAGATGGATGTCGACGGCACCGAGGATACAGAAGCAGACGCTTCCGAGGCAGGAAGCGACGAGGACACTGTCAGCGACGACGAGACAACGCCAGCAAGGAAGGCAACTCTGAACAAGACAGACTCTCGACGCCGCCTACGCGAGAATGACGTGGCGGGCGAGCCTGAGAACGGCGTTGTGCCAAGCTTCCGAGGCATCACAGGAGCGTCCAAGGTGTCGTCGGCACCGAGAAAGCTGCAGCCACTCCCGCCGCGAGCTGTCGTCGACACCGTGTCTGCTACAAGTACCCCAAGCAAATCGGCCGATTTCAGCAGAGCCAAGGTGCTGTTCCCTGCTGAAAGGGCGGCATCGTCTTCCCGGCTGTCCACACCAGCAGTGCCAGCTGCCGTATCTGAGAGTATCGTGGCCTTGTCTAGACCACAGACGCCTCAGAGACCCCAGACGCCCCAAACACCACAGACATTCAATCCCGGTGATGCACCTGCTACCGCATCAGTCTACCCCAGCCCAACTCAGATCCGGGACGTACCATCATCTGTCCCGTCGGCTGCCAGCACTCCCTTCAAGTCCGCCCCCATGCCGGCAGCCCTCAATGTCAATGCGTCTTCTTCGTCTACTACAGCCAAGCCAGAGCCATTCTGCATGCCCCCACTGCCTCGCAATTTTGCCAAGGCGTCCATCTTTATTCTGCGCGCTCTCCGCACCGTCGAGATTATCCGCTACCTCGTGTCCTGCTACGACGACGGCATCTTCCCGAGCGACCGCTCGCTGTGGTACGCGTGCTATTCCATCTACACCAAGACGTTCCCGGGCCAAGACCCGCCCACGCTGCACGTCACAAAGACTTCCCTCAAGAAGCTGGAGCTGGCCAAGGTCGTCGAAGAGCACACGTTTGGTTTTCGTGATGCCCGCGGCCAGTTTATCTATTGCCGTCTGGTGGCCCGGCCGGGCACGGAGCTGTTCCAGTCGGAGACGGCTAAGGAGATGAAGCGCAATATCCAGGCGGCATACCCGAAACCGTTTGTGCCGGCCGAGTTTGCACCGTCTGCCAAGGACATGGCAGTCCTGCGAGTCATGGACAAGGAGTACGACAAGGAAATGCCAAAGAATGTGCGCGGCCGGCGGTCGCTGGCCCCCGAGATTGAAGTCCTCAAAGCTCCTGTGTACGAGAAGCCGGCGCCGACACGCACAGCGATAAAAACGGTGCTCGTGGTCGACTATGACGACGAAGAGGACGACGTTGATAATGGCAACGATACCGGAAACGAACATGGCAGCAGAGGCCGGCCTCCAAAGAAGGCCAAGGGCACGCCAGGACGCAAGCGCAAGGCCGGGCCTGGTAGGAGCGGACCCGGCGAAGACGACGACGACGCCGACTTTGCCGGTGCACTCTCGCGTATCAACAACGGCCACAGTGGCTCAACGCCTGTGCCATCTGCATCCGCTGCTGCTTCAGACCCCAGCTCAAACAAGAAACGGCGTGCCAAGTTTGCCGACTTTATTGCCGGCAAAGCTGAAGCGCGCTGGGCTCGGCGCGACACTAATTCACTCGAGCACAACGGCGACTATGACGATGTGGATAGTGTGCACAAACTCGACGACGACGATATTGATGCAAACATTGATCCTCTGCTGCGCGACTCGAGCACGATGCGCATCCGCAACAAGCCCGGCCCGCGGCCCAAAGTCAAGGCACCCGTCAACCCAGGTCTCGACACGCTGCCCGACTACTTTTTCCATCACTCTCCAACCGGGCCTATTGTGCCTATTGGGCCTGTGAGGTCTACTGTATCTTCGCAAACTTCTACAGGCACGTCCGCCTACCGCAACAACAAGAACCGCGGCGCACATCTGCGCGCCGTCGACCCCGACGGCCATGCCACGTTCGTCCATTTCCTGCCGCCCAACACGTCGCTCGGGGAAGACCATAGCATGGAGCTTCTCAATGTCGATTTGCAGAGCGAGTACGCCAAGGTCACGCCACAGCGCCGGCCGTTCCCGCGGCCCCGCATGTACAAGATTGTCACCAAAACGTTTACTCTCGGGGATAACCAGTGGGCCGGCTCTCAGTCCTCTCAGCCCTCTCAGTCGTGGCCCTACCTTACAGAGACTGTCCTGCAGCGACACAGCGACAGCAGCGTCACCATGGACGGCTGGATGCCGACGGCCAAGTCGCTCGTGCGCGCCAACCTGCCGCGATCGGCCGCCGAGTGTGCCTCGCTGCTGCGCAAGAACCACGTGCTGTCGGGCATCGCGGTGCTGGCCCAGGACTACAGCGACGACTTGACGCCCGCCGAGCGTATGATGCTGGACATTGACTACTGCCGCGCCTGGGAACACTCGCAGCCTGGCACAGACCTGCTCAACAACCCGAGCGTCGAGCCCAAGTTTGTGTTCTTGAACATGGAATTTGCAGGCGGCGTGCTAGCACACAAAACATGCACGTCCGACGACTATGCCCAGGCTGGAGTGGCGCTGTGGGTGCCCGAAAACCAGTACACGGTCGAGACGTTGCCGTACGCTGCTCTCGAGGAAGAGGAGCTATTTGGCGAGGAGGTGAGCGAGCAGGAGGCTGCTGCGATGGCAGGAACAGCAACGGGAACAGCTGCTGAGCCCGCGTCGCCCGCTTCGCGCTTGAGAAGCAACACCGCTGCCACCAATGCCCAGCGCAGCCGCGACTCGCTGGCCCAGCGCGACAGACAAGCGCGCCAGGCGCGCCAGGCAAAGTATGTCATGAGCTCGCGCCGCGAGATGACAGCCTACCCGCAGACCGAGGACGAGTTTATTTCATCCCGCAAAAGCACAAGCAAAAGCCAGTTTGCGAGCGGGAGTGAGTGGAACTCGGACGAGACTCTGCTGGCGGCGTTTATCGCGGTGCGCACGCTGCTCGGCGGCCTGGGCAACGCGGTCGACTGGGGTCTCATGATGCGCCTGTTCCCCGACTACAAGCTGTCGGCCCTGCGCACCTTTTGGAGCACGCAGCGCAAGCGCAAGCAGGTCTACATTGACAAGTACACGGAGCGGTTCCAGTCTGATTTCCTGGAGGCCTACGACAGCGGTGCGCTGCCACCCATTGACTACGACAATGCCGTGGCATACGACTGGCACCGGCTCGTGCACTGGACCGTCAACATGATACGGCACAGCGCGGCCGTCACGCTGCCGGCCACGCGTGCCGAGCTTGAAAGCAAGTACGCCGTTGTAGATATGGTGGCCAGTGCGGCCGCGGCGACGTCCATCTCTGCATCGACCTCGGCAGCCGCGGCAGCCGCAGGATCCGTGTCCGGTTCGGCACCGCTAGCCATCTCGGCGTCGCTGCAGCAGGCATCGGCGCCTGCGGTGCCGTCGTGGCGTGAAGACTACTTCCACGTGGCGCGCTCGGTCTGGAACCGGCTGCAGGACTCGGCGGGCGAGGCTGCGTGCAAGCCCATTGACGCCGCCGTGCCGTCGACACCGGCCGAAGCAGCAGCGGCCATAGCAGCAGGCCGGCCCGGGGCACTGGACGCGCTGCGGTTCATGGTGGCACGTTCGTGGATCCGTGCGCTCTGCGGCACACCACACGACCGCTACAAGCCGGCGCTCATCAAAGAGAAGCTGCTCAGTCTCAGGTCGGTGGGTGTTGAGGCTGGTGCTGGTCTTGATACCAACGATGAAAATGACCCCTCTGCATTGAAACGCGAGGAGGCCAAGACGAACGCGCTGCTGCAGATTGTGATTGGCAACCTGACGCACGCGCGCATCCTGCGGCGGTCCAAGTCCATGGTGGCGGTCAGCGGCCGCATGTACCAGATGGCGGAGCTGTACGAGACGACGCTGGACAAGACGGCCATGGAAGAAAAGTTCCGGCAGGCGTGGGCGTTCAAGCAGCGGCTGGACAGCGCGTTCCGGCGCGGCGAGCCGGTGGAGCTGCCGACCAACGCCAACGACGACGGCATGATGATGGCGCTCGTCAACCTGCAGGCGCACGGGCGTATTGCCATTACGTCGGTCGACGCGCCGCACGTGCCCTTTGGCTTTGAGCCGGGCAACTACGAGACGCGCAAGTTTCCCAAGCACTACCAGCGGTTCCAGCAGCGCATCGTGCCGGCCGACTACGTCTACAACGAGGACATCCAGTGTGAGATGGAGGTGGACCACCCCGAGACGGGCGAGCACGGCGAGAAGCCCATCTGGCGCGACTTTTTCGGCGTGCTGGACCGGCAGTGGTTTACGCGGCTCGCGAGCGCGGTGGTGTTCTCGCTGGCGACACGCGGCGCGACGCCGGCGGCACAAACGGCGGCGCACCTGCGGCCCGTGATTGAGCCGTTCGAGGTGCAGATGATTACTACATGGGCATCGCGCGTGGGCATTCTCTATCCGGCCGATGCGGTCGATGGCGCCCATAACAAAGACGCCGTCAGTATCATTGACAAGCCGCCTGGCAGCGCAGCGGTGACGGAGTGGTGGTGGTTGATGGTGGGCCAGATGTACACGGTCGTGGAGGAGAAGAAGGGCGGGCGGGCCAAGGCGCGGGCGGTCGAAGTCGAAGTCGGGCCGGAGACTGAGACGATGGATGTGGATGCGGATGTGGATGCAGCAGAGGTCTAGTCGCTTAGAGGGAGGCCAGGTCGACCTATCCCTACATGGTATTGCATACAAGGCGTTTGGACTGTATTTTTATCTATTTTCATGCAAAGTTTTTGGGGTATTTTGTATCTATTAGTTGTCCCTGGGTCGGTTGGTTGTATTACTTCACGAAATGGCGTTTGAATATATTTAACAAAGGTTGAATGAATTTTGCAATAGGAAAATGAAACGTAAAAGTGAACGCTCGCTTGCTCGCTTACTCGCTATCCCTGAGGTGGACTGGGCTACCAGAGCTATGAGATGAGGTGTGAGGCATGAGCGAGGCTGTGCTCTGGCTGCGGAGTTGCGAGTCTAAACCAGCTCGTATTGGTCCTGCCACGAGATGACGCAGCAGGGAACGTCACGCTTTGATTGATTTCTGCATTTTCTGCATTTTTGTTGGTAATCCTGAGTGAGTTTCTTTATTTCGTGTAAATGGTAGACTAGTGAGACAGGACAAGAATGAAAAGAAGAAAGAAGAAGAAAGTACAAGACAAAAAAAGTAAAAAGTAAAAAGTAGAAAGTAGAGAAGAAGAAAGAAGAGACAGAGAGAGAAAAAAATAACAAGACCAGACGCCGTATGTAAAGTGACAGACAGTAAACAAGAGATGGGGACGACAAGACAAGTCAAACGGTGGACGAGCAAAGAGAAAAACAAAACTCCTATCCAAAATGAGACGTGGTCACCGGCCGCGATGGCAGCGGCATACAGAGTAGAGCATGCAGCGACAAGTGGCCGGGACGAAGGAGACCATTAGTTGACATTACAAACGAGCATACCAAAGAGCAGACCGAGCACGAGAAGAGCACAAGAAGAGCACGACAAGAGACATAGAAGTGATAACCAATTATTGCATTGGACATCCTCTAGATCTCAATCGTCTTCATCGCACCGTCGTCCTCGTCGTCGGCCGTCTCCAGTGTGGCCTTTTTGCTTGTGCTTGCTGCCGTCGCCGATGCGGTCGAGGTCTCCGTCTCGGTTGCTGCGGCAGCCTCCTCGAGCGTGTCAATAACGGTCGACATCTTGGACTTGCCCTTGGGCGGCGGTGGTACAGCGGCGGGTGCGCGTGTCAGCCGCGGCGATGGGATCTTGACTATTGTCTCCGACTCCTCGTGCGTCGGCAGCGTCAGGTTCAGCTCTGGCAGCGACGTCTCCTCGGTCACACGCGCCAGTGGGCTCATCTTGTTGCCGTGCTGCAGGCTCATACGGTTGGGGCTGGCCAGCGGGGAGCCCAGGCTCAGGCGCTGCAGCTGGCGGCCGCGGCCGTCGGTGGCGGAAGGGTCCACGGGGCTGGCGTAGGGCGAGCCTGTCGGCGAGCCGTTGGTGCCGGGGACGACGGACTTGCGCTTGTTCTGGTTGGCGCGACGCTGGTACTTTTGGTCCATGCGCCACCGCAGAATGTCCAGGTAAGGGGGCTCGACACGTGTCGACTTGAACTCGCGCAGCTTTAGCTCGTGGCTGTCCTCGTCAATGAACCACTTGCCGCTGGTCAGGTCGTCGGCCACCAGTGCGAGGAAATGCGACCACGACTTGGCGACGACGTACTTGGTGTCGTAGTCGCGGCCAAACAGCACAATCTGACCCCACGTACCGCGCGGGCCGGGCGCCAGATCGACAGCCAGGTTGTTTCCGCCCCAGTCACGCACCAGCGGGATCCAGGCAGGGTGGGCGTACGCCTTTTGCACGGCGCCAGCCGGCACACAGTCCTGCCGCGCCAGAAGCTCCTGTCTCCACATTGTGCTGCCGTTGACACCGGTGGCAGACGACGACGAGCGCACGGACGCGGCCTCGGCGTTGCCGTCAATGCTGCTGCGGGCACTACCAGCAGCACTGCTAGGGCCTGCCGAGCCAGGGACGTTGCCAGCGGCAATGGCAGCAGCGGCAGCAGCCTCAGCGGCAGCCACCTTGGCGGCGTTGGCTCGTGCGGCAGCGGCAGCGGCAGCAGCTGAGGCCGAAAGGTACTCGCTGTTGACACGACGCCAGTTGTCCCACTCCTGTGTGATTTCCTCGCAGTCAAGCAGCATGCAGCCGAAGATGATGCCGGTGGGGTTGCCGCCACGCTCTTGGCCGTCATGCACCTGCAGCGACTCGCGCACATCGTTGGGAAGCGAGCAGTCGAGAATGTGCTCGAGCTCGTTGATGTCGTTGTTTGTGCAGCCTTCGCAGAGCTGGTCGAACAGTTCGGGGTAGTTGTCCTCGGCCCAGTCGTCTATCCGGTGCCACGAGTTGGTCACGGGTGGTGCTGGTGGCATGCCGTCCTGGAAGGACTGCATGGGGATCTCGCCGGTCGGGCTCTGCATCTCGAAACCGTCGCCACCGGCCTTTTGTTGGCTCTGCTGGCGCGCACTTTCGGAGCGGCCGCCAGGGGAGTAGGGGGCCGAGCCTTGGGGAATGCGCGGGCTGTTACCACCGATAGTCGGGCTCAGGATGCGGTCCATGGGGTTGGAGTTGTAGTCGGTGTAGGGAGAAGACACATCCTGGCGCGAGTCGGAGGCGGTAGCGACCGAGGTCAGGGTGTTGATGCGGCCATTTTCTTGGTTGAGGGGCACATGCTGGCCGGTGCGGTAAGGAGAGTCGTAGTTGGAGTCTGTTAATTCGTTAGCAGATGCAGAGTAGATGTAGATGCAGATGTAAGGAGAGAACATACGTCTGTCATTGCTGGTCATGGCATGCCAGAAGGATTTGAAGGCTCCGCTGTGGTATGGATTAGCAGATGCACAATGTATGAACGTGTAGAAATGCTGGTGAGGTGAGGTGAGGTGAGATGTGCATGTGCATGTGAAAGTGCATATTGGCCATCGTGTGCTGCATGCTCGTTGGTTCGCTGACGCGATTTGAGACTTTGAGACAGCTCGACGGAGGACTGAACGCGACTCCAATGCATGCGTGCTCGGCTACATGCGGCAGGCTGAGACTGCGTCTGCATTGGCAAACTCACCTAATCATGGTTGTCGAGGATATTGGCAGTGACGGCCAACACGCGGTAGATTAAATCTGTTTGTTCAGATGTTTAAATCCTGTCAGAGTCTGGTCCGAAGTCGAGGTTGCGGCCCGGATGTCGTCGAGGTCTGGATTCAGGGGGTCTGGGCTCGCCGGCGGAATGAGTGAACGCGGCAGCGGTACGGTGTCGTGAATCGTGCTGGACGTAACGTCGTAGGTGATTGAACCTGGAGGAGTGCAGGCAGAGTCGAGGCCCAAAGTTGAACTAGATGACGCCGGAATACGAGATCGGGGCAGTGCCAAGTCAATGGGGTCAGACGTCAGTCGTAGGCAAAAGAAATAGAATGGGCGGGTAATGTCGCTGACGGGCTGCCGTTCGTTAGTCGTTTGGGTGTGTATGAGTCGTTGTATCGTTGTGTCGTTGTCGATGTGAGGCAGTCGGACAAAGCGCGTCGAGCGAAGGGTTGGCGTGGAGTGGAAGGCGGCCAAAGAGGAGTAGACGAGTGACTGGCAGAGGAGGACAAAGGTCAAAAGGACAAAAAGACAAAAAAAAAAAAAGGACAAAAGAAGAAGGCGCCGTTGAGGAGAGCCAGGGAGGGAGGAAAGGGAAGAGGAATATGGAAAGAGCACTAGATACTAGCATGAAGTGGAAGCAGGAAATAGCGTTAGCAGCGTGGAGCGTGGAGCGTGTTGGAGGTGTAATTATAGTGCGAATAGAAGTACAGAAGACCAAAGACACTGAATAAGGGAAGGTGCAAGGGGACCAGAGCAGCAATTACCATGCAAGGAAGGAGCCGAGTTGAGAAAGAAGACACTCGGGGAATGCTTGATAGCGAAAGGAAGGAACCAAAAGAGCAGTGAGGTCACACATCGAGAACAGAACCCCTGAATACTCTGCTATCTACACCGTATCCAGCCTGGTGTGTGAGGAATGCAGTGACTTAATAGGCATTACAGCTATTGCAGCATGGCTGTGCGATGTAATTACAGCGTGGAAAGGGTCAAATTGATTAATTATTTAATTGATTAATTTAATTACTACAAGTGAGAAATTGTTAAATTAAATGCAAGTTTAAATGGAAAAAAGAAAGGACGAAACGTACAAAAGGGAAAGAGCAAAGGGGCGAGTGGAAAGCGGAAAGTGGAATTAGGTCAATTAGGGGAATAGGAGTTCCTGTGAATGATTAAATATATTGCAGATTTAACTGTTTAATCAATTCTACGTGTTTGAGCGGATGGATTTTAGCGGCAAACTCCATGTGCAAAGAGATGAGGGAGGGGAGAAGGAGGGAACAGAGAGAGGAAGGAGGCAGGAGAGGAAATGGAGGAGACGGAGGGTCACAGCCTCGAGATGGAAGGAGCGATCAAGGGGATTGAATGCAATACTCTTTTTGAAGGCCCCTTTCGTGGGGCGGAAGAGGAAGGCGCGACGGGGCATGAATCGTACAGCGCATTACATAGTACATAGTAGTAAATAGAGGCCTGGCAGGGCAGCCAGGCCACACTACTATGTACTATGTAAGATATAAGTACGTAGTCTCCCCCGTCAGTCTTTGTGCTGTTTGTGAGTATGTACTTGTGGCACAGTGGGCGTGGTCATTGCTTCTGCGATCTGTTTGGTTGGCTTTAATTTAGTAGTTATTTCGGTGCCAGATTTAGTTGATAAATTCAATTAGCCCTGTTCTGTGGAGACGTCACTCACCTTTTTGTACATAGTACTCTACTCTGCCTTATATGCTGTGTCTTACTCTCACTATTTAACACCCTATATTTAGCACTGCAAGCAGCCGCGCGTTCGCCGGGCGTTTGCCGAACAATAATGATGAAGTCTACGGAGTCGAGCAGCATAGATGTTAGGAATAGTACAGGCCTGCAGACCACTGGAGTCGAAACACTGCTGTGTAACGACGGCGTAGCTTGCAACGTGCAGGTCGCACGGCACAGTCTTGATAGGCAGTCTTACAGAGCAGACCCTCTGAAACAGAGCAGACCCTCAAGCAGTGAATGTGAATGTGAACGCGGCTTGACGCGTCAGGCGACTATAGGTGGCAGTGCCGCCGGAATGTGCGCGAGTATCACGACGTGCAGCGGTTTCTTCCATGCTATGTATCATCTCAAGGGAGCCCAGAATGAGTGTCATTGATGATGCAATGGGGATGTCATTCTCGCAAAGTGCAAAGACGCAGCGCCGTGCCTAGCGCGCCGTGCTGATGCTGCTTACATAACCATCCAAATTCAAGGAACAGAGTTGCATTGAGGCATCACGTCTGTTCGCCAACAACGTCACTGCTTGGCACTTGGGCTCCCGGGCTTGTGCATACATAGTAGTGATCCTCTGTACGGAAGAGCCACGATGCCCAATACCTACAGCCTGCAGTCACCAGCTGCTATGTCCGAGAGGGTGTGCATACGTAGAACTCTGCAGAGAGAGGCTGCATCGATAAGGCAGTGCGGCACGTTGACGGCACTTTGCACAGTCTTGCTGATAGATAATAAGTGTTCTGCACTCTCAGCTGTGTCTGTACTCCCTCCGTACATAGTACTGGTTTGCCCGCGTCTGCTCACTTTTACCACTTTATCTACTTGTTTCTCAGGTGTTCCCTGCGTCGCATTCATGCTGGCAGGCCACCCTGTCTGAAACTCTTTTCATATGATTGATTACTGGTTGCTTAATTTCTGCAGAGTAAAAAGTCAAAGGCAGAGTTCTAGAACTGCAGCGTCCGGGGATAGGGGTGCATCTGCATAGTAGGCTTGAAGGATCAGATAATTGTAGTTGATTATGTAAGCATCGAGTAATGTGAAAAAAAAGCAAATAACAACACGTATGGTCAGAATGAAATGAAATCAATATAATGTCATGCCGTAAGCTTGCGCACCTCGGCGTACTTTTGCACCGTGAACGGCACGCGAGCCACTATGATGCAAAAGGGCCAAAGATCGGGTCTTGTTCTTTTTTTTTCTATTTTTCTATTTTTCTATTTTTCTGTTTTCTATCTTCTGTTGTTCGGCTGCTGCCCTGTCATTCGCTGCTTATTTGCTTGTTTACGTCTGCCAATGTTTCTAGATCTTTTCCGTCGTCTTTTCTCCCAGTATTCTCCTTATGTTATGCTTCGTTATGTCCTGGGATGTCATCTGCAGCTCCTGTTTGATAGTAAATTACGACCCACATCCTGTGATAATACATAGTGCTGCCGCTTTGCGCTTGCTTGGCTTATGTAATCGTTACGGAACTCTAGAAGAAAAATATGATATTTTGAATAGAGTCAACGTTCCCAGAACCGCTATATCATCATATAAATATAAATATACAGAATTGCAAACAGTAAACCAGATGCCAGTGCCTTGGACTCGGCAGCCCAGAACATACTACACACGTACGTCTACATCTGCCACAGATGCTCGCCCAGCTCCATCAGCTTCTCGCCCATCTGCCGCCGTGCCGCATTCTCAATGCCGCGCTCCGGGTTCGCCAGCTGCTCAGAGTAGTACAGCTCAATCAGCTGCTTGAGCTCGTCGTACGTAAAGGAGTCATCGCTGACGCTGGCAGATGCATCTTCATCAGTAGTGCCGTCCGTCGCCGCCGCCGCCGCCCGCTCCTTGGCCTTGTTGACAATCGCGTCTGGCCCTTGCCCAAACAGCTCGTAGTACTTGGCCGCGCGCGCCAGGTCCACGCCGTCCTCGACGTTCTTGAGGTTCTGCTGCAGCACCAGTATGTTCAGCTGCATGCGTCCGCAGCCCCGGCTGTTCATCGGCGTCACCATCGGCGCATTGCGCACCAGGTACGCATTCACCAGCCGGCCCAGGCCCTGCCGCACAAACTCCACCTCGCGGTCGCGCACCAGGCACCGCACCACCGTCTCGTCGTACGCAACCAGCTCGCTGTTGAGCGCAAGGATCTGCGGGTCCGGCTCGTTCACGTCCTGGTCCAGCAGGTACGGCGCCGTCGCTTCCGGCGACAGCGCCACGCCCAGCGCGTACGCAATGCGGCACCGCACCTCCAGGTGCAGCGTCAGCAGCGCCGTCGCCGCCAGCTCCTCGTACGACGACACGATGCTGTCAAACGACTCTACCGTCTCCTGCGTCATCGGCAGGTACACTGGCCGGCCCCCGCCATCCAGTGCCGCTTTGCCCGAGTCGGGGTTGAGCAGCGTCCACCGCCGCTTGTCCGGCTTGACCAGGGCCGCATTGGGCCCGCCTGCCACTGCCAGCGGCTGGCCGTTGCCGCCGACCGCCTCTGCGTTTTGCTGTGTAATGTGCCGCAGCCCGCCAATCTTAATGGCCAGCCACTTCATGCTCGTATACAGCAAGCACAGCTGCGTGATCGTGTCGCGGTCCGAGATTACGTCGCTCATGTCCAGCCGCTGCTTGAGCTTGTTTTCAGTTGAGCCGCCGCTGCCGCTTGCGCGCGTCAGCAGCAAATCAACCTCCTTTTGCAGTAGGTTCTGCTTCTTCTGCGCCAGCAGTGCCGCGTCCGACGAGGACGCCGTCACAGCGGCTGTGGATGCGGCTGCAACCGCCGCAGTCGGCGATGACGTAGTCGCCGCAGCCTCGGCGTTGTCGGCCAACTCTTCATCCACAGCCCACAGCGCGCGTGCCGTGTTGGCAATCTCGCCGCCCTCCAGCGCGAGCACGGCCGACACGCGCAGGCCGTCGTTCTCACTGCCGGCCTTGTCCACGGGGCTCGTAGCGGTAGGGCTCGACTCGTCTCCAGATCCATTGCCGCTGCCGCCGCTGCCGCCACTCGAAGACGACTGCGTCTTGGTCACGAGCGACTTGTACCAGCTGAAGCACCGATCATAGTAGCGCATCATTTGCGTGATAATCAGCGCGCTTAGCGCCTGGTCGTGCGGGATCGTGCCCAGCATGCGGCAAAACGCCGTGACGACCGAGAAAAAGGCCGTCGTGCCCTTGAACACGGGGCGCCGCGCCACCTGGCTCCATGTCGGGTCGGCCTGGAACGAGTCGGCCTCGCCAAAAACGGCATCGCTCAACTTGCCCAGCGTCTCATCCAGCTGCGGCTGGAACACGTTGACCAGAAAGTTGTCCAGGAACGACGTCAGCGTGCTGGCTGCCAAGTCCGATCCAGGCGGTACAATGCCCCGCAGCCGCTGCAAAAATACCAGCGTCGGTGGCAAGAGAAGGCTCATGTTGAACACGCTCGGCTCGACCAGCGACTTGTGAATATCGCCAGCGCCGCCGTTACCGTTGCCGTAGGCGCCCTGGTTGCCCGCATTGTTTCCGCTTCCCAGGAGGTCAAATCCGCCGGCACCGCCGTAGCCCTTGCGGCCCTTCTTGTCGCCCTTGCGGCCGGCACCATTTGGACCACGGCCGCTGTTGTTGTTGTTGTTATTGTTGTTGTTGCCATTAGCATTGGCCACGGCACCGTTGTTGCTCGTAAGACCAGGCACTGCTGCCCGAATAATGCTGTCCAGCGCATCGTACTCGGTCGTCATCTCCATCGACTTGGAGTCGGCATCGTTGAACTTGAAAATAGCATCACGTCCTCCACGGTTGCCATTGCGACCGCTGCCGTTCAACAATCCGCCACTGCCACCGCCACCCTCGCCGCCGCTGCGGTACAGGTCGGCATCCGTAGTCACATAGTTGTGTAGCAAGGACCGGATCTCGTTTTGGTACAGGTTCCACAGTTCCTTGAAACCGCCCAGCAGCGCGCTATTGTTGCCCGCACCCTCGCGCCGGATCAGCGCCTTGATGTATTCGTGCAGGATACGGTGGCCCTCGGCAATTGCCTCAAACTTGCCGTACAGCGTCCACAGCAGGTCATAGATAACATCGGCCCGCATTTGTGTCTCGCGGCTGCCGTAAATGTGCAGGCCAGACGACGCTGCAGCCCTCGAAAAGGACTTGGGGCCAGACCCGCCGCTGCCGCCATTGGCGCCGCTGCTGCTGCCCGAGCCGCTACCTGGCGCACCGCCTCCCCGCGCCGCGCCAAAAACGGCCACGGCACTGTTTGTGGTGCTGCCGCCGCGCAGCGAGCTCGGGTGCTTTTGGTCCATCTCGTTAACCGTCTCGTGCACGACCGAGAAGAGCTCGACGGGCAGGCGCTGCTTGAGCTGGTCGATAGCCGCTTCGAGCCGGCCCAGCTTGTTGAGCGACTCGATGACGAGCGTGATGTAGTAAAATGTATCGCTCTCGGGGTTGCGCGCCGAGTCTTCCTGCACGGCGTGCTCGAGGTCCATGTCGTCCAGCATGGCAAAGAAGGGCGCAAAGTTGGCCGGGGTATCCGAAGCAGACGCGGTAGCACCCATGACAGCACCGGCCATGGTCACAGACGGCACGCCACTGCCCCGCGTCACATTCTTGGACGAGCCGGTACCCGATCCAGAGAAAGATGAGGAGAATCCGCTGCCTGCACCGCCGGCGCCCTGGTGCTTCGCCAGCGTCTGCCAGCGTTCCTGGCAGTACGGCGACTTGAGGTACAGGTGCTCGTGCAGCTCCTCGACGAGAATATCCATCAACGCCGTCTCCTGGTTGGCTAGGTAGCTGCGCAGGTCAGACAGGGCACCGATACTGTCGAGCTCGGGCTTGCGCAGTTTGCGCAGTGCATTTTGCAGCACCTCGACAGCCGTTAGGAACTGCTTCTCGGAAATACGCGCCTCGAGCCGCTCTGGTACTTGGCGCAGCTCGTCGACGTCACCCAGGATTTGCAGCAGGTCGTCGTACTGCTGCGACGCCGCGTACAGCTTGGCAAGTTCGGGGTCCGACTTGCATAGGTTGGCCTTGGACGCCGCCAGGCCGTCCTTGAGCACGCGCACCTTTTTTTGTGATGACTGGATGCTGCTCTGGATCTTGTGGAAAGTACCAATAGACGAGTTGAAGCCCTGGTGGTAGTCGTGCACAATGCCCTTGAGCGAGTCCTGGAGGAACTGGTGGGTACGCTGAAAGGCGCGGTATTCGTGGGCACGGCCGACGGATGAGCCGTCAAGCAGCTGCAGGGCCATCTGCACCGGCACGCAGTCGGTCTGGCACATGGATGGCCACTCAGTGCGGATACGGTCGAGTGCATCCTGGCCAATGCGGCGCTCCGGTGCATAGCCTGAGCGGCCCTCTCGTGCGCCGCCTGCGCCGCCGCCAGCACCAGCACCGCTGCGGGGGTCACCGCGCATCACCATGTCTCTCTGCTGGTCACGCGGATCCCGGTAGTCACGAGCCCCGCCGTCACGCATGTCGCGCACGCCGTCTCTCGGATCACGGCCGTATGATGGCGATGCTTGCTGTTGAGGTCGTCGCTGCGCTGGCGCCAGTCCACGCTCGTCGAACTTGTCATAAGGTTCGTCATTTTCGTCGTCCTGTCGATACATTTTCCGTCCGCCGCTGGCGCCTGCGCCTGGACCAGGGCCGGGGCCGGGGCTTGTGCCTACACCGCCGCCATTCGCAGCACCACGGGATGGAGGCGGCCTCCGGTTCTCGCGATCGCGGTCGCCACCGCCTCTAGAAGACGAGCTCATGTAGCCGCTGCCTCCTCCGTTTGTGTTGCTGCTGCTGTAGCCGTCGCCGTACGGATCGTAGTCGTCTTGCGGGGCTTGTAGTCGCTGTCGTGCTTGTGGTATTGGCGGTGCGCCCATTCCGCCTGGTCCGCCCGGTCCACCCGGTCCGCCCGGGCCTCCTGTCATTCCTGGTGGTGCGCCTGGTCCCCCTCGTGGTCCCCCGCCAGGCCCCGCCGGGCTCGGTTGGCCAAAGTTGCCGTAGCCGTTGCCATTGCGGTAGCCACCGCCGTTGCGGTAGGCCATGGCGAATGTGAGTAGTTCTTGTAATGTAGCTGATTTATAATATTCGTGAGGGTTGTAGTTGTGTCGTTGAAGCTGTGTGTAAATTGGGTATATCGGTAGATGAAGGTTGATGAGGTGTAGTGTGTGGATGCGATTGACTGTAGTGAGGTGGACAGCTCCATCTGCAACGCGAAACAGGAAGGGCCAACCTCCTTTACGTATGAAGCCCGATGGTGGTCTGCAATTGGCCAGAATAGACTGCTATAGTGGGACACCTTCTACATCGTGATTATATAAGCATATTTAATAGACTCTGTTGTAGACTCTAATTCATTGTTTAGAAGTACTGGCACTTTTGTAGAAATGGATAACATTATATAGTTAAATACTATTCTTCTCTTACAAGCGGTTTTTTTGGCACAATAAACTGCTGAGGAGAAGAACATCTAATATATAGACTCTTCTTGCTCATAGCCCCAGCAGTATGAAACTATTACAATATAAGCAAGGAAGGATAAAATTACGAGTAAACAAAACAAATATAAAGAAAAAGAAAAAGAAAACAACATTGTTTCTAATCCTGGGCCAGATGCTTATATCGTAGCAAAGGATGAGTAGGTTCCTCGAAAAGTGATGCTTTGTCATCCGTGATGTATTGGACTTACACGAGGAAGGAGCGAACGAGCATCACGCCTTCCGTTTACTGGTTGTGAATATTCAAATCAGATAGAGAAAATTATGTAATATTTTGCAGTCATTCACTGCCATCTACGTGGCTATAGCTCGTCATGTTTCCATCGAATTCACTTGACTTCTCTGGCGTCCTGCCTCGCGTCTCGCTCTCAAAATTGACAGCACACGGTAGCCACCCGCGTGAGTGACTTGGCTACGGCTTTTACTTCCTCTTCTCTGATATCTCGTCACTTTTCTGACATACTTGTCTTTCCCCAACAAAGACACCAGGCTGAAAAACTCTGGAGCTCAAGACTACACATTTACACGACCCAAGATGAGTCGCAAGCAGTTCCAGTGCTCGGAGTGCAACGACGGCATGACCTCGTTTGATACAGAGGAGGCACTCCTTAGCCACAAATGGAACGTCATCAAGTCGACCAAGCGCAAGTCGCACATGCGCTGCCACATCTGCAAGCTCGACCATCGCACCTTTGAAGGTCTGGTGCGTCACTACCAGATCAATCACCCGGCCAAGCAGACGCTCAACTGCCCCGGATGCAACGAGCTGTTTGCCCGTCTTCACCTGCTCATGGACCACCTGGAGCGGGATGAATGCCCTGTGATTATGGCCGAGCGTGTGCGGCAGAACCGCATGCTGCAGGTCCACGCGACCAATATGCTGGCTGCCGCCAGTGACCCGTACAGCACCCCTGTGCAGTGCATCGAGGGCATCAGGGGCAGCCCGCAGATGGTGCACAACATGCGCAAGATCCAGGGCCAGAGAGATCGGCACGTGGATACACTCCAAGAGAAGATGGAGGAGCTCAACGTCGACGGGAAGGACAGAGCGGCCGACCGAGGAGGAGGGGCTGGTGGAGGCGGCAACGACAGAGCCCAACTCGAGCGGCCCAGTTTTAGCTACAGCGGAATCACTCTGGGCGACTTTGGCGCCTTTATCAACATCAAGCCCAAGGTGGCCGAGGCCATGGCCGTCGCCGTGGCTTCTCAGAATGAGAGCCAGGCTAGGGCAATCAGCAGCCAGCAGCTTCTCCTCAAGGACTGTGAGAGTGCAGCATCCGAAGCAAACGCCGCCAGCTCAAGGCTGTCAACTCACCAATTCCGCCAGGGCGACTCCAAGGGGCCTGACCTACTTACAGACGACGCCAGCCCAGTCGCGCAGCGCACCAAGACGTCCGTGTGGGCGGGGCAAGAGTCCATGGGCATGCACAATAGGGCAAATGCAAGCGGCGCCTCAAACAGCGGCGCTCCGAGCCGTGGTGGTGCTCCTGCCTTTGGTGCGACCACGCCCGGCATCCGAGCTCGCCCTGCATCTGCAGCCCCGTCTGCACCGGGCAGCGTTGCGGGCGCTGCAGCGGGAGCCAGCAGTGCTGCCGCGGTATCTACCGATCCCAACCACCCTAGCCACCCGCTGTTTAATGTGAACAAGTACCGCGACCAGCACAGCGGCCGCTACAGCTGCCCGCACGAGATGTGCCACCGGTCGGGCAAGCAGTACAAGAGCAGCAGTGCTATTATCAAGCATTTGCTCTCGGAAGACGCACACTCAGCAAGTCGCAAGCAGTGCCCATCGTGTTTCGGATGGTTCAACTCGCTCAACGCCTTGACGCAGCATATCGAATCGCCAACGACTCGGTGCCACTTCCGCGAGACGGACGAGTACGTGCCGTTCATCAATATCTTGTCGGCAGGGGTGGTGGATGTTCACGGCCACCATGCAGACATGACGCTGGCCTACTCCGTGCAGCCGACGGCGGCGGAGGCTCTGTTGGAGGACGGCATGCTGCGGGCTCAAGGGGAGGAGGACGAGGCCACAGTTTGGTAGATGAGAGACGTCAAGAGCTTGGATGCATGTTCAAGTCTGTGGCCTCTTGTTGAAAAGAAAAGCATCAAGTCCAATATGGGAGTTGGCGGGAAGGGGAGGCTTTTGACATCGTGGGAAGATGGGCTATTGCAGGTGGTCAGACGGAGGTTGCATGACTGATACCAGTCGACAATAGATCATTGAGCGTGATAATTGAAGCTATGGAGGAATACAGCTAATTTCACTACACATAAACGTCATAGGCATAATAGCTTAGTTATATAAGCCAGCCATATGCCGCCCACTAAGCACACTATCCCCACTTAAACACGCTGTATGGCTCAGGGGAAAATGGAGGAAATAGTGGACTCGCGCCATTACGACGCTGCCCGCTGTGCACTTCGGGGCGCTGTAATGGGCGAGGCTTGGCCTGATCAGGGAAGTGGAGCGGGCTTCAGGACCCGAATAAGAGATTCTGTTAGATATCCAGACTGCATTACGGAGCCAACGCTTTTTGGTGAAGAGTTGGATCCAAGCATAGTACAGAGTACGTGAACATTGCATATTTTACAGAAAATAGAGTCGTGGTGGTGCCTGGTTGCTCCTTCCTGCCCAATGTTAACGCATCCTTCCAGTTTTGTGTTCTGTGTCTGATCCTGACAAACTCCGAGTGTCCGGCAAGCACCTCCCTCGCTCCTTCCCATCTTGCGAGTATCCCTTTGCGCCCTCTCGTGCTCCGCCACGTCCCCTGTCGTCAGCGCCTGTCGCTGCGAATCTGTCCTCCTCTGCTTGTGCAACCGTGCCACGGCGATCTCAAACCCTGCGTATCGACTTTGATATTATCCCTTCAATCCGACAATGACTAGCACGACCCTTTGAAATAGCGAACCCTACTGCAATTACGCCCACCGATGGACCTCAACCGTCCGCTCCCTTCCCTTCCGCATCCCTCCAACTTCGACTTTTCTAGCAACGACCATCACGACCACGAACGCCACAACTACCACCGCCAAGACACATACACACCTGCATCCCGACCTCGAGACGTCTTTGACTACGCAGAGGACGACTTTGTTCCCCCGCCGCCGCCGTCCGCCATGGCCAAGTTTGGCCGCCGGCTTGCGCGCCGCATGGAGCGGGCGTGCTGCCTCTGCGCGACCTACTTTCCGCTCGCTTTCGTCTACAGCCTGACGGTCTGGGCCTTCTATGTTGTCGTCAACCTGTCCACGACGCCCTCGGACGCCGCCAATGCGTCATGGGTCGGCCCGTGGTGTGCCGTCGCTGCCGGCACGCTCGAGGCCTTGATGCTGTGGTCCTACACGACGGCCGTGTTTTCATCGCCCGGCAGCACGACAAACGACCAAGGCTACAGCACCATCCCTGCCGCTCTCTCCGGATCTGGAAACCTGGGCACCTCCCTCACCGTCAAGTCCAACGGCGAGATGCGGTTCTGCAAAAAGTGCCAGGCGCGCAAGCCGGACCGCGCGCACCACTGCTCGAGCTGCCGGCGCTGCGTGCTCAAGATGGACCACCACTGCCCGTGGCTGGCCAACTGCATTGGCCTGCGCAACGGCAAGGCGTTCCTGCTGTTCCTGATCTATACCACCATCTACAGCATCTTTTGCTTCTTTGTGTGTGGCGCGTGGGTCTGGACCGAGATTGTCAACGAGGCCACGTATTCGACGGCCGACGAGTCGCTGATGCCGGTGCAGTACATTATGCTGTGTGTCATTGGCGGCATCATCGGACTCGTGGTTGGCCTGTTTACGGGCTGGCACCTGTTTTTGGCATGCAGCGGCCAGACGACGATTGAATGCATGGAGAAGACGCGCTATAGCTCACCGCTGCGCAGCACAATGACATTCACGGCTGCGGCGACCATGGCCGAGGCTATCAACGGTAGCCTCGGCAACAAGAAGGCCAAGCCGCACCACGACGAGGAGCGGGCCCTCTTTGACGGCATCGAGGGCGCCCACGACGAAGACGACGAAGACGACGTGCCTCTGGGCGGCCGTCTCGGACCCAACAGCAACGGCAGCTATGGAAACGGAAACGGAAGCAGCGGCAGCAGCTACACCAACAACGCTGCCAACACCATGGGCCGCCGCTTGACATACAATGAGCTCGAGCGGTACCGCGCGCAAAAGCGCCACGAAGAGTACATGGACGAGCAGGACAGCAAGAAGCTGCCGCACGCCTTTGACCTGGGCCCGCGCCGCAACCTCCTGCACATGTTCGGCCCCACCGTTTGGCTGTGGCCGTTCCCCATTCTGACGACGACGGGCGACGGCTGGACGTGGGAGCCGAGCCCCAAGTGGATGGCAGCGCGCGACCGCATCAAGCAGGAGCGCGATGCACAGCTGGCACGCGAGCGCGCGGCCGGCTGGGGCGCCGTGGGCGACGACCAGCAGCAGCAGCAGTCCAGCAGTCCGGCGCCGCCGATTGTCGTGACCCATGCGTCGCCTCGAAAGCCGCAGGCCCAGTCGCAGACCCAGCAGCCGAGCCGGTACCGCCGCACCATGCCCGGCCAAAGCCAAAGCCAAAGCCAAGGCCAAAGCCAGAATCAAGCGCAGTCCCAGTCCAAGGCGGACCGGATCCTCGGCCGCACGCCCGGCCAGTATAGCGACACCCGCGACGGCCAGGCATCCGGGTCCGGGAACAACGGCAACAATGTGTCGCTGCAGCGGCTCAACTCGGCCGGCCGGACAATACCAAACGACGACGATTTGTTTGACGACGACGACGAGGAGGACGAGGAGGAGGAGGAGGAGGGAGAGGTTGAAAGCAGGGCAGCATCGCCTCTGCGAGCACGGTGGATGCCGGACCCGACGAGCGGCCTGCTGCGCAAGGCGTCGTCGTCGTCGATGCGGTCGCCTGTGCACCCGCACTCACCGTCGCCGCTGCCGCTATCGCGGAGTGTGTCGCGGAGCGGCGAGAGCCCGGCAGCGGAGCACTCGCCGGCCGAGTCGGTGGTGAGCGATGCCGACGACGGGAGTGTCGATTAGATGTTTTACATTTTTGTTTTATTCCTGATTTTTGTTCCTGATTTTTTACTATCGACTAGATTTTGGATGGGACAACGTGGTCCGTCAGTACGATTGGATACAATTACAGTTGCAATTACAAGTACAGCTACAGAGTTGTATAGCGATAGACTGCATGTTGTGCATGGTCGCATTTTCACATTGGGCATGGAGCAGTGACGAATAGCCATGTATTGAACCGTATTGAAACGTGAAGAGTAAGCAACGCAAGAGAAAGCAAAATCCAATTTCTGTCCTAGCGCCCGAGCTCTCTTGATCCGATGCCATGCAGCTGTGGTAGATGATACGATGCAGATAATAAATAAAGCATAAAGCAGGCAGCAAGCAGAAGCAGTAAGTAATGAAAAGTCCATTGTGTCCCGTCCTCGGCAAACACTCGACGCAGTCTATGTGAGAAGAAACATAAAACGAAAGTTGATGACAAAAAAAAAGCAGTGTTTGCCTCGCTGGTCTATAAGAAACATAAAAAATACGACATGACAAAAGAAATAAAGAAAATGAGTAAGATGAGTAACCCAATGGAAAGGAGTAAAGTAGATATAGAGAATAGAAAGACATATTGGCCATCCTCGGATGCAAAGACAGAAAGGAAAAGCAGATCAGGGGAAAGGGGGAATATAAAGGAGAACAAAGAAGATAAAAGACAAAAGAAAAACAAACAAGATGAACCAAAGACCCAATGCATGTTCCGTCGACGACATAGTTGAACAGATAAACAAAATAAAGAAAAGCAAACACAAAAACAAAAAAAAAATCAAATCCAGATCCCATCCCGCTATGCTATTTTTGTAGTTGTTGTCGTGTCCTGATGTGATTGAGTTCGCTCGCTAAGGAGTAAAGATGAAGAAAAAGAGCAAGGGCAAGATTATAAGGAATACAGCAAAGTGGTAGAGTAGAAAGGAACGAGGGAAAAGAGAAAGAAGAGAGTTAACCGAAGAGAGAGAAGAAGAGTAAAAGGAGAAAAAAAGAGAAAGAGAAAGAAGAGACAAAGAAGAAAAGAGAGGTCGTCATATAGTACAGGAGCCGATCGTCGGATCAAGGCCCGTTGTTGGCGCTGTCGATGCTGGACTTGCGGCTCATGGCCGTAGCCGTGGGGGTAGAGGTGGGAGTGGAGGCAGGGGCGGAGGCGGAGGGAGAGGCGATGGTGTTGGACGGGTAGTGGGTGTTGTAGCTGGCCGTGTTGCTGCTGCGGTTGAAGACGGTGCGGATGCTCTTGGTCTTGAGCCTGTTGGCGGGCGCAGTCGAGCCTGCATTTGCGCCAGCAATTGCACTTGCTCCTGCTCCTGCACTAGGGGCCGTCGAGGCAGAAGCGGCCGGTGCCGTGGCCGACGTCGCGAGACTCGTGGCACTGCCGCTGGCAATGCTCGTCTCGGACATGTTGGCCGACGCCAGGGACGACATGGGCACGTAGACGCTCGTGATGGGCTCCTTGCGGATCTCGCACAGTAGCGTCGAGAACATGTAGCGGTCGGCATTGACGTCGACGAGCGGGATGGAGCGGAAGCCCTGCTTGAGGTTGCTCAGCTTGGCCATGAACGTGGCCGTCGGGCTGGCGCTGGCGCTGGTGTACTTGCCGCCCTCGGCCAGCTTGACGCTGAGGCGCACAAACACGAGGTCCGGGTGCTTGGTGGTGAACTTGAAGTCGAAGCGCTGGTCAAAGATGGGGTTGAAGCCGTTCTCGGGCGCGATCTTGGTGCGGTAGAGGAGCGGCATCTGGGGCAGGTTGTCCTTGTCCTTCTTGAGCTTGGACGGGCTGGGATCATCGTCGTCTGCCTCGTCGCGGTCGCGCTTGTCGTCGGCGAGAAAGACCTCGACCTCGACATAGGGATCGAGCGTGCGGCGGTCGGAGAAGGCGACGGGCCGCATGAGCTGCTGCGCGGAGACGACGGTGATGCTAAAGGACATGTTCTTCCGCTCGCGCTTGAGGTCGCGCGGCCTGCTCTCGCCCGACAGGTTGCGGATGACCTGCATCTGGCGGGCCTCGCGCGGCTTGAGCACGTAGCCCGACGAGTCGGTGCCGCCCGTAAACATGGCGGCGTTGATCTGCATGCCGAGGTCGTACGTCTGCCAGTTGAGCGCGGCCATCTGCACGCCGCGGCGCCAGTGTGCGAGCGGGTTGAAGTTGGACGAGCCGATGCGCATGGCCTTGGGGTAGACGCGCATCATGTAGCGCATGTTGTGGTGGTAGACGCTCTGGCGCGAGTCACGCGTCTTGGTGTGCTTGTCGTAGACCTGCTCGTCCCACGACAGGATGTGGTTGAACAGCTTGCAGTCGGCGTCCTCAAAGGCCGTCGCTTTGTGCACGCCCATGCAGTAGACGGCCAGCGAGCCGAGCTCGAAGACAATCTTGCTCTGCTTCTGCTTGGCCGCCAGCAGCACCTTGTCGCTGCCGCTCTCGCAGTCGCTCGTGCTGTTGCTCGGCGAGTCGCGCGGCAGTTCGTGCGACACGTCCCGCGACACCTCGCCCTCGGTAATGGTGTCGACAGCGTACACGCGCGCCTTGGGCGTGCTCGCCTTGCGCGGCGACGGCGGGATCGAGTACAGGCCGCTGTTGCCACCACCGGGCGCGAGGATCGGGCTCGCGCTAGGCTGGCTGGCGGAGAACCGCGTCGGCAAGCTGTTGCCGCGGCGGCGGCCCACAAACTCGGTTGTTGCGGCGGGCATGGAAGGCGCAAAACCTTCGCCGGCAGTGCCGGCATTAAGGCCCAGCGCCGCCAGGGACGGGAAGGGAACGGTCTGCGAGTGCACGGGGTGCGGTGGGTAGGCCGGGGACGAGAGAGGCGACGTCGGCGACACAGGCGAAAACTGCGAGAACTGCGAAATTGACGAAGATGACGAAAATGGCACCGCAGGCCCCTGAAGCTGCTGCGTCCTCTTGGTCTTGATGAGGATGCGGTTCTTGAGCTCGGTAGGCGAGGGCAGGCGGTTGACGCCCGGGCGCACGGGCTCGGTGACGAGCTTGGACCCAAAGACGTCGCGCATGATGCGGGCCATGATGCGCTGCTGGTCCGGGTTGCAGTGGACCTCGAGGGAGATCCAGAGCGGGTAGGGCGACTTGACAAAGGCGTAGCGGTTGATGGTGTTGATGGTTTCGCGGAACGAGATGCTCGAGGTCCAGGTCTTGCCGTGGACGACAATGGGCTGGCCGTCGGCGCCGTCCCAGCAGTCAATCTCGACGCAGCGGCAGCCGCGCGTCAGGGCGGCAATGTAGCCCTCGGTGCTGGAGGTACCGGCAAGCTGGCGGCCGAGCAGGTAGGTGTTGTGGGAGCTGGAGATGTAGTACTCGTTCATGGGGCGGTCAAAGGTGTACTCCTTGGGCTCCTTGGCGGTTGTCATGTTGTACGCCGATGCAATGTAGCCGGCCAGGCCCGTCTCGCTCATGCGGGCCTCAGACACATCGGAAGCCTTGGGCCGGCGCGCAAACCGGGCAAAGGCGCCCTCCCACAGGGGCAGGTCATCGTCGACGTTCTCGCCCTGGGTGTTGCGCAGGAAATCGAAAAACTCGTCGCACGTGATGCCCAGGGCGGGGTTGGCGGCAACGGAGCGGTAGATGGCCTGGATGTCGGTGCGCTTCTTCATTAAGCGCACAAAGTCCTGGAAGCCGGCATAGTTGAGACGGCCGGTGCCACCAGCCTGCTTGTCAATCTTGTCGAAATTGCTGCGCAGGGTGCTCTGGGGGACGTGGATGTGCAGGTTGCGGCACACGCGCTCGACACCGGCAAAGTCGATCTCCCCGGCGGCAGTGGTGGTCGTTGCGGCCGCGGCCGCCGTTGACACCGCTGACGCCTGCTTGGCCATCCCGCGGTTCCAGTAGTCGCGGATGGCGCGGTCGTTGAACGACATCAGCGAGGCCATCATATCCTGGCGGTGCTTGTAGATGGCATCCAGAGTTGAGGTCCAGTCCATGAAGCTCTCGTCGGTGTCGGCAATGAGGTGCATCAGCTTGGTCTGCGTAGTGTCGGGGACGGTGTACAGAATAGAAAAGAAACGGGCCTCTTCGGATTCCGGGACATTGCAGTCGAGACGGTACTGGCGGATGTCTTCGGCAGTGCGGATCTCCTTGATGTCGTCAATGTAGACGCACTTGGTAGGGCGGGCCTTGTCCCAGAGGATCTTGCCAGCGTCGGAGTCGAGCGTGAGGATGATGCGCTTGTTGTTGTTCTTCTTGGAGACCTTGCGGATGGGGATGCCGTGGAGCAGGGCCAGAGGGATGACCGGGCCGACCTGTGCAGAGGTGGCGGCAGCGGCCGAGGCAGAATCGTTGACCGAGGTGGTGGCAGTACCGACGGAGCCGTCGGTGTAGAGCACGGCGTCGAAGCTTAAGTTGGCAAAGCTCTCGGCGTCGTCGCGCAGGTAGGAGTCGGAGTCGGACTCGCTGTCGAGCGTGGCGCGGTCCTCGCTGTTGGGCGCGGTGTTGTTGCTGTCGCTGCGGCGGCGCAGGATGCCGGGCCCGACACTGACGTCACGGCTGTTGGGGTGGGCGGAGGACGTGCGGCGGCGCGAGATGACCTTGGAGGCGGCTCTAGAAGCATTGGAGATGCGGCGGATGATGCCGCCATTTTGTTTTGTAGTAGTAGAGGCAGGATTGGAGGCAGACGCAGAGTTCTCTTGTGGCATATATATGCTGGAGGGCAGGGCGTACTGTTGGAGAGAGGTTGCGCTCATGCGGTGCGAGAGGATGGACTCCGGCAGCTGAAAGGAGGTGGGCACAGGGCCCAGGTCTCTGCCGCGGATGGGCTCTGGCGATGGCACGACGGAGGAGTTGCGTGTGGCGATGTGCGACTGCGGCTGCGACTGTGCCGCGTAGCTCTCGCGCGAGGAGCTGCGGCTCAAGGCCATTGTTCTGCCAAAGGAGGAGGGCTTGAAGGAGAAGCCGGCAATGGATGAGGCGGGCGACGATGATAACGAGGCCCCGGAGGCTAGAGTGTCGTCCTCTACCGATGATGGGATCGATATGGAGGAGGCAGTAGCTGTGATGGAAGGTTTGGGGTGAGCAAAGGAGAAGAGATTCATTGTCATGTGGAGGTGTGGTGTGACGTGTGTAGACGTGCGGTAGATAACTGTATGATGGTTGGATGCAATATGATCAGAGTAGAGAAACGTGCTTGTTAAGAATGCCGCATTGTAGAGAGGAGAGGTGAGATGGAGGTGGACGGCAGCCGTTTATATAGGATTGCGGGCGATGTTGCACAAGCAGTGTTGCAAGAGGGTGGATGAGCAGCAGAAGAGTAGTAGAAGAGGTGAGACAAGAGTCGGAATAATAAAGGATAGAAGAGAATAGAAGAGCAGGAAGAAAAGAAGAGAAGCAGAGAAGAGAAGAAGATAACAGTTGAAGCAGGCCAGCCCACAAGCAACGAAAAGAAGGTGGGGAGGAGAGGCTTTATGTGTGCACGACGCGGCAAGTGTCTTTGTGCTTTTCTTCCTTTGCAGACTGTTCTGCTTTTGCTTGCTCGTGGTCTTTCTATTCGTCTATTCGTTTATCGTCTGGTCGTGCTCGTCTGCAGAGGAGCATAAAAGAGACGAGACAAAAGGCTAAGCCAAGGCTAGTCCTGGGTATCGTCGGGAGACATGCAATGCAGGCAAGCAGGCAGGCAGCAAGCAGCAGCAAGCAAGCAAGCAAATGCAGTGAGATGTAGTGGTGTCGGGATATTTCTTTTCTTCTGTGTTTTCTTTTTTCGTCTTTCCGTCTTGTCGTTTCCTCTATCCTCGTTGTCGGTGCTCGTGGTCGCAGAGCCGGGAGTACTAGAGCACAGAGTACGACAGTACTTGTGTCCGTTGTAACTGGAGGGGGGTGTATTGAGAGAATGGACAACACATAGGTTGGGGGTGGAGCTGTTGCGATCGGCTGTGCCCAAGGCGGCGGGCGAGGGTTGCAACGGGATGACGGGAGGTGGGAGGGGAGAGAGTAGGAGAGTGAGGAATTAAGTAGACTTGGTTGTAGCGATGGACGAGCCCAAGGTAAAGACGAATGGGGAGTAAATGAAGAAAAAAGTAGAGGGAGAGAAGAATATAAAGAGAAGATATAAGAGGAGAATAAAAAGAGAGAAAGAGAAAATAAAAGAAAGAATAAAGGAGATCTTGGCCCAGCAATTAAAAGAAAAGAAAAACCAAGAATCTACCCTGGAACCACCCCCCTTGTCCTTGCAAAGCAGGATGGGATGGAAGGGATGGATGGATGCGAGAGATGGGCAAGTATCTACCAAGGCATGTCAGTTGAAACAGATCTTCGGATTGACGCCGGGGTTGCAGAGTGCTGTTGCTGTCGTCTGACCAGCTGCCTCGACTGTCTCGGCTGGAGATGAGTTGACAGTCTCCCGGTCGAGTCGTCTGGCAACGCCGACGGTCGACTGGCATAGACCGCCTCACTTGGGCGCTTATGCCCTGATGCAGAGCAGAGCAAACCAACTCAGCCCGAGTAAAGTAAAAGGAAAAGAAAGAAAAAGGAAAGGGAAAAAAGAAAAGGGAATGCTTACTCGATATGCAGGCCGCTATTTCGGGTTACAGCCCAGGTCGGCGTCCCACAGACAGCAGATGCAGCAGATGCAAAGGCAGCAGAGCGGCAGAACAGCAGGTGCTCATGGCCGATGGAGGCCGAGTCTGTGAGTGTCTAATCGATGTCCGCCAAGATCTAACCGATCCTCACTTTCTTTTGTTTTCTGTTATTTGTACAGTCTCGTGGTATGCCCGTTGTGGCAGGTATAAGCCGGTAGTCGAAGAGCATGCGTTGGCTGTCGTCGTCAGCGATCCCCAGAGGAATGCTTTGTCGCAGTGCAGTGCAGTGCAGCACAGCGTAGATGTGAGTTGCGAGTCGTGAGTCGTGAGTTGTTGGCTGTCGCTTCGTCAAGAAGTCGTCCAGAGTACAGAGGATGCTGTCGGGGAAAAGGGAAAATGCAGAGGCGGACCAGGTCGGTCAGTCGAGGGCGGTCACACAGCACAAGCACAAGCAGGTAGCTGGAAGAGGAAAGAAGGAGACGAGTTCTGATCGAAAGCGTGTTTTCGTATTTTCGTGTTTCCGTCCTGTGTTTCCGTGTTGTGTTTTCGGCTTGTGTTTCCTTGCTTGTGCGAATTTGCGAGTTTGCGAGTTTAACTGCGGTTGGTGCGAATGTTGGTACGGGCGCGGGTGCGACTTGCGCGGTCCTTTTAAAATTTGTCGGTAGACGCCGGTAGTCGCGGTGAGGGGAGGTCAGGAAGCGAGGTGACAAAGTGAAGAAGTGAGGTGCAGAAGAGAACAAGCCGGAGCGAAGCAGAGAATGTCAAAGAAGTCAGGAAGTCAGGCAATGCCGTTTACGTCCACGTAAGGAAGGAGCGAGGGAGGGTTACTTAAAGAGCAAGAAAGAGGGCGCCTCGATTGAGTGACGACAAGTAGTAAAATATAATTCAGAAATAATGGTAGAAAATAGTAAAGTAATAAAATAAAATAATGAAACGGGAGCTAGAGAAGACTAGCGAGGGCATGGAGTAAGATGCAAATGAAATAGTGCAAATGGTCAAAATCGTCAGTCTGGAAATAATACATCATAGCAGCGCAAAGTGGGAGATGATTTTCGGTGTACACCGTAATTACACTGAGTACGGGGTGCGGAAACGGTGTTAAAACTGTGTGTAAACGGTGTATAACTGTGTGTAACGGTGTGTAAACGGTGAGAACCCGGAAACGACCAGACGGCGCGCTACGTAAGTACTGTCGCAAAGTATGCTCCTTATTTTCCCATTCCTAGTAATTACACGCCGGCATGACAAGGTGCGCTTGCCTTTTAGCTTTTTTTCTTTCTTTCTTTTAGCCTTTTCTCTCTTCTCTTTCTCATTCTTTTCCTTCTTCTTCCTTCTTTCCTTTCACTCTCTTCCCAGCTTTGACCTAGCGCAATAGGGGGAAGACAAGGACAGGGCGCCTTGCCTTGCCATGCCCTACCATGTGCTTTGCACCGTATTGCATCGTACTGACACAGGGCACACGCAACTGTCTGGAATCAGAGAACAACTTGTTAAGTAATGCCCAGCGCAGATGACGACCCGAAACAGGAAGCAGCGACAGACAGCAATGGCAAAACAGACAATGCAATAAATAGAATAAATCGACAAGCAAAAGGCATTGACACGGAGACGGTCAACTCAGACTCAGCTCAGACTCAGACTCACAGACTCAGTCAGAGACAGACACTGGACACGCTGGATGACACCGTCACTGTCACTTTGACCTTGCTCACCGACCGCTTGGTACGCAGGGAGTGTGTGGTTGTTTTTTATTTATTACTGTTGTTTAATTAGATTAATCAAAAACTGCCTTCTTTGTGTTGCGCCATGACGTCGCAGGACGGAGGAATGGCGGTAATGACAGGGCAGAGGAATGCCCCAAGGAAACAACGATCCGGCGCATCGGCGCATCGGCGCATGGAACATGGAACATGGGCATGGGCATGGATGGGCATGGGCATGGGGCATGGAACAATAACGCGAATGAGAGTGTGACTGAATACGATAAGAGTGATCAATAAGATCAAAAGAGCGCCACAGAAGCAAGCCATGCTCCTTGGAAACGCGCAACAGAGGGAACCCCGAACAACGAAACCTGGCGGCCAACGAATCAGCGGCGGATACAGCAGGGGTGTGCGGTCACATGAACAGGAGCGGTGAGGGTGAGAGCGTTGGCTTGTAGATGTAGAGGTTTAGAATATTAAATACTATTTAATAATACTATTTAATAAATATTAAATATTAAATCCAATTTAAATCAAAATCACTCAATCCAAAGTAAAGCCCGATACCAAACAGTCAATGACACGTCAAGTCGCATTGCGCTCTGAGACGATGTGCGATGCGATGAGACGAGAGACGCTGCGAAACCGAGCGTCGTACTGGTTGTAGAGGGCAGACGTCCAGAGTAGAGAAACAGCAGTGAGAAGGCACCAAGTATTATCTTACATCGTACGTCAATGTGCAGACAGTAGGGAAAGAGGCTTGTGGAGATCAGTGGGGAGTGGAGAAGGCAAGCCCGTAACCGTGGCGGAAGAGGGATGAGAGGGAGGGAAAGTGGGAGGCGAGGAAGGAGAGATGAAAAAATGACAGCGCAACTACGTATTACGATACCTAGTAAGATACATAGTACGAGCACGCCTGAAAAGGAGAGAATGGAAACGAGGAGACGGCGGGTGACAAAGTGCTGGGACCGACAATGTGACCCAGAGTGGGGTGCTAGCGGTATTGGCCTGTATTATTCTACTTTTTTTTTTTTTTTTTTTTTACATAGCACTTTCTAGTACCCTCCCTTTCAAAGCTCCCAACTCCCAACAGACAAGACGAAACCAAAACGGAGCGTAGAATGGACACCAAAAAGGAAAACGAATAAACGAGCAGTAAGAATGATGACGCTGCGACGTGGTCAAATGCAGTCATCGTCTACATCGAATTCACTCTTTGTTCTTGGTCTTTCTTTCATTTTTATCTTTCATTCTAATTTTCATCGTATTCACGTATTATTATGTCAGCAATTGCTCAGACAGTCACGTGGTTCCCTTCCGTTCCATTCAATCACGTATCCCTACAGAGGATGTGCTCTGAGAAAATCGGTGTAATTTCATTTTTTGCCTCCCCCTTTTGACTCCTATCTTCGGCTGTCGGGCATATCTTTTTTAGCCTTTCGTTTCTAGTCGCGGCATACATGAGCAGAGTATTACTCTGAAAGTTGTGGCAGGGCTAGCTGGTTAGCTGCCGCACTGGGGGCTAACAGCGTCGTATTGTGGTGGTTGTGAGAGGAACGAGCATTCATAGTACATAGTAGAAGAAAGAAGAAGACGAGAAAAGCGAGAAGAGGGAAAGAGCCCAACTTGGCAGCTAGTGTCTGCACATAGCAGAGCTCAGCCCAAAGCTAGGCAGTCTTACAAAATTAAAATACACTAATCTGTACTTTTTGACTCCTTTTTATGAATACGATGGATGAAATTAAGCTTGAACAGTCGAGATTAACAAATACGAGGTTTCGAGGTTGTGTGTCTGTCGTCTGTCTGCGTGCGGGACTGAGTGACAGACAGATGCATGTGTTTGGTGGGGAGTATTAGGCAGCCAGAGATGGCAACAGCAGGTCTGACGCTGGACAGCACACGAGGCCACTGCTTACCGCTATGTAGGTGCAGAGAGGCAGATCCAGAGTACCGAGAGCACGGAGAACTCACGCGTTGAAGCTAGTCTGTAATAGTCTGCAAGAGTGTGTTCTGCCCTGCGAGGGGAAAGGAGAGAGCAGAGCGAGAAAAAAAGATGGGAAAAAGAGGGAAAAGAGCGATTAAACGGTGCCTAATCTGGTTAGCGCCTGATAGCTGCTTAGTGTGAAGCCGCTCTGGCGGCGGTATGCTCTGCAACTCTGTCCGTGCATGCACATAGTAATATGCGCTAGCTAGAGGATAGAGTCGCAATTGTCGGATAGCGAGTGGGATGACTCAAGACCTCAAGACAAACTGGATATGTACATATGTACTTGGAGGAGACTGAGACTGAGCTGAATGCGACCAGCCCAGAGACTACATACGTAGGACACAGTAGCTGTAGCTGAGACTGAGACATCTCTGACCTGATCTGATTGCTTTGGCCTTGGCCGGTGGTTTTAGTGACTGAATGGTGGTTTTGTGCGTGGTTAGGGATGGTCTTTCACTGACAGCCACCTAGCACGCGCTACGATGCATTCTTGAGATGATGTGCATGCAAGGGATGACGGTAATCGGAAAGACTTAGAGACACAAGTGTATTTAAAGGGGGAAGAGAAGGAAAGGAGACGAGAAAAGAAGAAAGAAGAAAGGGAAAAGAAAGAGAAAAACATGGAAGTTGTCGGTGCAAAACGTATGTATTGGATAGTTCGCTAACACCTGTGATCCGTACTCAGACCGCCTCTCTATAAGGTGGTATGAATTCGGGTCTCTTGGTGATGCTTAAGGTGAAAACTCTATCTATCGTGGGATGTGGCCGCCAAGTGAGGTAATAGGGGTGAATGCGTGGAGTCCCCATCGCTTAGTCATACCCATTATTACACTTATAATGTGACCACATCGACAGAAGTAGCTTGTCGCGTATTACGATCGATGGCGATCCGGGGAGACGGGCTGCTTTCTGTTTCACTTCATTTTACTATTTTATTTTTATTTTATTCATCATCCCAAGAAGTATACTGCAGACGCTGTGACGGAAGACCAGAGGCCGGAACGGAGGCATCCGAGAGAGTGAGACGGCAAGATGAAAAGAAACAAAATAGAAGAGGAAGAAAAGAAGAAGACAAACGACCGCCATCAGTAATAAGCATCGCCGATGTGGCAAGACGAGGCATTAACGAGGAATGTCTGCATCGCACCGTGTAGAGATTTCGCAATCACGCATGCTGTCAAGTGGTGAACTACATCTTGTTTTCAGGATCAGATCACCTACAAAAGAGTGAGTGAAGAGTGAAAGTAGAGAAATTAATGAAAGTGAGTGAAACAGACCATCCTGGCAACACCGGAGCTCTTTGAGCTCACACCTCGTCGGGTCTACTTGAATCCATTTCTATTTGCCTCTATATTGGATACAGGCAGAAGGAAAAGGCAGTACATACTTGTATTACACGATAAAAGTGGATACAATGTGTCTGACAAGGCTGATACTCTGTAGAGCCTACTGATGCAGCAGCTGGTTTGTGCTTTGTGTTTGGCGGTGCTTTGCTGGTCTCTACTCGTACGTGCTACTTGCTTGGCTTGCTGCGTATTATTACAGTGCTATCTTATTGCAACATGTCGCAGTATCATAAAGTAAATAAACAGTCGTATTATTGAGGTTTCGATGCTGAGAAGCACCACACCGTACAAGCGCAAGGCTGCCACTTGCTAGTGCTGTTCGGGCTATTCAGCGTCCGGCTGTGCTATTGTGCATTTTGGGTATCCTGGCCTATTGGCTTATATCGTGTTTAGTCACTTTCAGCTCACTTTCCATTCACGGTTATTGTCTGCAATCAACAATAAACGCATGTAGCTTGGATAGATGACAACAATAGACGTACAAGTAGTCACTCGAGACAGAATAGAGAAGAGAGAACAATAGCATTGAACGCCACCCACGAGGCTGCAAGTGAGAGTCTACAACGCCTCGCCTCGTTCATCCAATGTTGTCTTTTTGGAAAAAAATCGTTCATCCAATGTTGTCTTTTTGGAAAAAAATCTGCCCTTTCATCCTGTCTGTGCAAATCGGCTCTCATCCTTTTCTTCATCTCCATCGTCACTTTTTCTTTTCTTTTTAGCTTAAACCACATATTCACCTTCCATCCCATGTTGATTACATTTTCTCATCGCATCTATCACCAAAATGTCCGCCGAGATCGACCTTGAAGGCCACCTGCCGCCCTCGCCCGAGGAGCGCCGCTTCTACCTGGCCGGGCTCGGTGGCAGCCCGGAGCTCATAGCTCGTACGTCGACGGACCCGTTTTTCTACGCCCCAGAAGACGGCCAGCGCAAGCAGCTCTCGACACTGGGGGAGGCCAATGCACTGGCAAAGCATTGGTCGGCGGGCCTGCGCGGCCAAATCATTCAGGTTTTACAGGGCACTGGCCCTGCTACTTCTGGTGCGTCTGATGCACCTACGAGTACTAGCCCCGGTCCTGCACTGGTGACCATGCGGCACTTTTTGAACGAGATGCCCACGGTAGATGCTAAGATTACCACAGCCAGCCCCACTAGCGGTAGTACTACCACTACCACTACCACTACCACTACAGGGCAGCTGGAGTGGACGGCCATACTGCCTGTGCGGCTCGGCTGGCGCAAAGCAGCCCCCAAGAAGTACCAGGACCCAACAGAGTTCCCGACCGTGCTGCTCATTACAGTGGCCCGGGGCAGCCAGTACGACTGGCCCACCGTCATGCAAAAGGCGCTAGGCTGCCGGGCTCTGCTGCAGCGGGCGCACAGCTCGCTGCGCAGCGTCGCGGTCGTCGTGGCGGCGTGCGCTGCAGACGACCAGAACCAGGCGTCCCGCTCGGCCGCGTTTCTGGCGACACGCATGGACTGGGCCGTGGACGGGGTTGACCCCAACAAAACCATTCAGAGCACCATGATGCCGCTGCTGCCATTCAGCGGCTGCACAATCACGCAGGCAAAAGGCTTTCTGTCCGGCTCCCTGGGCCCTGTTGTTCGTTTGAAAAAGGAATTAGGAAAGGAATTAGGAAAGGAATTAGGAAAGGCAAAAGGAAAAGAAAAAGGAAAAGAAAAAGGAAAAGAAAAAGGAAAGGGAGAAGAAAAGTCTACAATTTGCGGCCTGACAAGCCGCCACGTAGCCGTGGGCCCCCTTCTCGCCGCGCATCTCAGCTACAACGCCGACAAGGACCGCACTGCGCTCGACGCCGGCGTGATGACGGGCAGCACGGCCACCACAGATTGTGCCGTCGAACTGGAGGACCACCTGCACAGCGTCCGGCAGGAAACCCAAGACATGTGGGCGCGGCTCAAGGCCGACCCTGGCGACGAGGCGGCCGCCAATGGGCTGGAGGCGCTGCAGTCCTGCAAGGCATACATAGACCAGCTTAAAGACCGCCTCGACGATGCTAGGGCTACGTCCGTGTCAGACAGATTTGTGGGCCGCGTGTACTACACGCCCAAGCTTGCCCTGGGCCGTCGGCGCAATCTGCAGGACTGGGCCCTGTTTGAGCTCGAGCTGCTCACAGGCAGCGGTAGCGGTAGCGGCAGCACTAGCGGCAGCACTACAACCACTGCAACCACTATAACCACTACAACCACCACCACCAGCGCCTGTAACCTGGCCTACATTGACAAGGCGACCGCCAGAGCTGCTTCGACGTGGGCAAACAGAAAGCAGGGCAGCATTCGCAGCAGCACAAGCAGCACAAGCAGCACCATTGCCGATGGGCGTGTGTTTCATTTGACGGGGGACAGGCTCTTGCGTCTTCACGGCCAAGGCATGCCAGCAGATCCGCCATTTGTCTCTTCTGCTTCCTCTTCTGCTTCCTCCTCCTCTTCCTCGGCTTCGTCTGCGGCTTCTCCGTCTCCCCGCCCTCCCTTTCTCCTCGTGGCCAAGAGAGGCCCCAAGACCGGCCTGACGTTTGGCGTAGTAAACGAGATCGAGGCTGTCAGACGGGTGCCATACCCGTCTGGCAGCAGCCTCGTCTCGCTGCACATGCTCGTCCTCCCCACGGACAACCACGCCGCCTTCTCGGCCAAGGGCGACTCTGGGTCTGCCATATTTGACTGCAACGGATGCATTGTCGGGATGGTCGACGCCGGGACGATGATGGAGAAGACGCCGCCGCCGCCGCCGCCGCCACAGGCCCCTGCCCTGCACAAGAAGAACGTGCCGCCCCCGTCGTCGTCGTCGCCTACGTCTCATATGGCCCCACTGACCAGCGCCATGGACAGCATGCGCATTGCGCCCGCGAACAACAGCACTGTGATGGATGTGACATTTGCCACACCCATCCAGTGGCTGCTTGAGGACATCAAGGCGTTCACGGGCCACGACGTGGAGATTGCCTAAGCTTGCGATCTTTTCTTTGATTTCTTTGATTTTCCGTTGCTTTGCCTTTCTACAGTCCCCGCGATACCTTAAACTACGGCACGACGCATTGCAGTCGCAGATGATGTTTACAATTGTTGTTATTATTTCCGAGCTCTGCTCTGCCTCTCTGCAATTAAATCAAATTATTTTACTTCAATTCACATCTCCATTAAGTCTGCTCCCTCTAGCGTATTCAACCGTATTGAACTCCGACTGTACTACTATGTACTATGTATGTATGATCCCCGACCGCCCGCAGCAAATGCTCCGGCTTACGGCAATAAGAGGTGCGAATAGGAAAGAATAAAACAATTAAAAGGTAAAATTAAGGAATGTGGAATAGCAAAAATCGTAGGAATGATCGGTCTGCAAATCTCCCCAATTAATCCGCTCGATACAAGAGCCATACGTCATTGTCGTGCCCGGTCCACAGTTGGGCACGTTTTGTTTCATTACTCATTTTGATTCTCCTATATATTATGATTTACTACTGTATTCCTTTGGATCGTCAGTCCTTTGACAGTTGGCTGTCAGACTGACGACCGGATTCGGCGGTCAGCACCGTATCATAATAACCGTCAATGTTGGTTTGAACGAAATAAGAAACTATCAAAATAAAATACAAAATACAAATACAAAATACAAAATACAAACAGCGGGGAGGGTAAGGGGAGTTGGCCCCTTCAATCTCCTCTTCCGTTATTCTCTCGCTTCCTCCTACAATAGTACTTCTACGACGTGCTCCCATAAATTACACTCTCCTTGTTTTCTGTGCCGCTCTTCCATAACGCCAAGCCTGGCACGATCATGTGGTGCTGGATACGAGGGTGAGATTCAAAACGGTGCATAGAGTCCATAGTAAGGAGTACGTACTACGTAGATAGCACAGGCAGAGTCGCAGTACGGAGTTGCAGACGGACGAAAAGAGAGAAAGAAGAAACATGGAGACGAAGGGACAGGACAGGGATGAACGAGCACCAGTATGGCGGGACGCGCTAGGAACTAGAAAGGGGAACGAAAAGGAAGAGAACAGGGCACAGGGATATTAGCATCTTCCGTAGGGACAGAAGAAGGAAAAGAAGAAAAAGAAAGAAATCTGCCTGCCAAGACGCCCACAGGAGCGAAACGACTCCTCTACTTCACTCTACCGCTACACTGCTATGACGCATTAAATCCATATGGGACCTACGCGACCGACTCTGCATCCACTGCCGGCATCCGATCAACAGCCATTCTCAGGAGAGGCTCACCGTGATTAAGAATGTCTTTGGAGAGACTGCTGAAATTGGGTAATAAAATTAAAAAATCAATAAAAAAATCAATTAATAAATGCAACCGCCAATCATGGCCAAAGTTATGCAGGTGAAACGACACAGGAATGGCACGAGCTCGGTTGATTAACGTTGACCGACTTGTTAAGGTTGAACCTGGTAAGCTCCCTTGATACAAAAAACAAGGCAAAGAAGAGGCCTCGTGACACGACTCTCCTATTGCAAATTGAGAGAGGCAGCGAGGAATGAGGCAGAGGCAGGAGAGACGGCATGCACCAGCCTGTGGCAGTGAAAGGATGCAGCTTGCTGGATCTGATACATATTAGGATCCTACCAGTGTCTGGCTAGGGTGTTCCTCGTCGACTGCAAAGGTTGGATGTGCGCGATTATTGAGTGTTGACTGTTGTTGTTTTCCAGGATTGGTTTTTAAAAGTGCCACGTCAATGCGAAGCTATTTTGGAGGGGTTATTATCATTAATAGGGTTTTTTTCTTTTCCTTTTTTTATACGACAATATCATTTAATTAACAATTATCATCATCAAAGAGAATATTTCTTATTCTTATTTTTACCTTTTTCGTTAACATTCAAATAATTTGAAAACATAGGCACTTTGATTTAATAATATAATAGAGCAACTACTTTGCTAACCTACAGTTGAAAGAATAGTAAATGTAGAGATCGGGCCAAAGAGAGACAGCACATTAACGCCGAGGTGCGGCCCCCAATGGTTCTTGGCCTGTTTTCTTCTTCTCCCACACGGGCTTTTTATTTGTATTTGTATTTGTATTTTCCATGTTATACAATATCTCTGTCTCATATCACAACTCATCCGCTGCAAAATGCTACATCCTACAGACAGCACCCCATACGGGGAACGGCTGCGTTCTCCTTCCGATGGCAACGACGGCAAAAGCAGGAAAAGGTGGAAGAGGAGGAGGCAATTGGTGATTCCATATTAGTATTCATTTTCAGGAACAAGACGAGTGTAAAGAGGGAGAAAGGAGAAAAATGAAAAAAGAGAAAATGAAAAAGAAGAAAGAAGAAAAAAGAAAAAGAAAAAAAAGAAACCCAAGAGGTGTGTTGAGATTCTGCAGGCTGTAGGGCGTACCATGGTTGCGACGAGTGTCATTTTAGAGGAGAGAGGAGGAGAGAGCAAACTCAAACGAGAAAAAGCAATCATGTGAATTAATTCTTGATTTCTTGAAACGCGATTGGATGTGGATGTGATACATGCTTTCTTTTCTTTTCCTTCCTTCTTTCTTTCTTTTCTTTTCTTTTTTAATGCAACGCGGTCTTGTGAAGACGTGCCATTATCCGAGAACAGGTGCGCCTGTTTTGTGATTTGATGCTGATAAGCAATACTCCGTACACAATACACAACAATACACAATACAAGTGATGGTAATTGTTGCGAGGCGTGGCGGCGAGGGGAGTGGTGGAAGAAGCAGCGGCAGTCACGTTACTGCATCAGTCTGTCCATCATCGACAGCATCGGCATCGACAGCGAGTAATCGCAATACAAAGTGTCACGAGACGTTGCGTGCCACTTTTATGTATTTATGTATGCTTCGGGTTAGGGCGCGGGAAGGGCCGTTACGGTTAGATTCGTCTTTTTTCTTTTTTTCTTTCTTTTTTTTTTCTTTTTTTTTCTTTTTTCTTTTTTCTTTTTCTTTTCTTTTCTTTTTTTTTCTTTTTTCTTCTTTTTTTTTCTTTTTTTTTCTTTTTTTTTTCTTTTTGTTGTCTCTCTTCTTGTCTTTTCTTGCTGTTTGCTTCCAACTTGGCCTACCCATTGTCAAATCCAGCGGATTCAAGACCAAACCCAACTCGAGATACTTGTGCGGCATGTATACAAGGGTGTCTGTATAGCAGCCCCATTGACCCCAGCAGATATCACAAAACATCAGTATATCACATACATACATAGCAACTCGAGTGAGTGATACATCTCCACAGCCACTGTAGAGGTTGCTGTCCGTCTCCCGTCCCGTCTGCCACCTCTGGGTACAACCGAGAGTAGCATCGTATTCATTCAGGATGGATTTGGATGAAGAGATGGTGCTGAAATGTGAAAGCAGGACCAAGGACATGGTAGATGTCTAGCAGACTGATGGAGGAAAACAATCAGCACACAATCGAGACAAAACAAGAAGAAAAAATAACAATATAAAATTAAATAAAAACTAAATAAAAGGATAAATCAAAACAAAATCAAAACAAGCTACTCTGTAAAGACAAAAGACAAAAGACAAAAGACAAAAGACAAAAGACAAAAGACAAAAGACAAAAGACAAAAGACAAAAGACAAAAGACAAATAAAAGACAACGCATCTCTGCTGATCTCTGATTAATAATGAATAATACCATCACCAACACCGTCACCACCGTCGTCACCACCAGCAAACGATCAGAAGACACAGGATCTCGATAGCTCTTCCGCCGTCGCAGCGCACAGAGAGGGGAGGGAAGAGGAGGACCTGTCTTGCTGGCCACCGTTGCACTGTCACATCCAGCAGGTTAGCTTACTCTTACTGAGTACATGTAGAAAAAATATAGAAAAAGCCCACAGAAATCAATTATCCGCAGTGCTCCGTAGCCACGATTTACGGCGCCAGAGCGACTGACACAGTACTGTACTGCCGCTGTACGACTGCTCTGCGACGTCTCGGGCACTCCCGCTACCACGTCGTTTGTCGGGTCTTTTGCGTCCTGAGTATTTGATTACTCTGCACCTGCTGCATCAAGGCATATGCGACGCAGCCGGCCAATCCAGTGCCAACACATTGCAGTCGGAAAACAGGCCGTCGTAGAGGCCGTCTTTACTGTATTTGTCTGCTCTGTCCATTATGCTATTTTCCTTTTTGTTCTGCAGCGTCTCCATTGCAATATTGTCCAACGACATGTGCAGCTGTAATCTGCATTGGCCCTTTTCTTCTTCTTTTCTGTCTGCGTGTTTCCTGTTTTGGTCGTCTCGCTTCCTACTTTTTGGATTTCGGCACATTTTGCTTTTGTTTTTCTTCTTTTCTTCTTTCTTTCTGGCGCACAATTTAATTCATTATTCTCTGTGCCAATGTGTGCTCCTCCTTGCGAGGTATTATTTCCATTTGATTTCAATCAGTCTGCGTGCATGCATGTGTAGTTTGTCTTTTGCTGTCTTCTGTCTTCTGTCTGTGTATTCTGTAGATTCGTTGACTCTCTTGCTTGAAACCGAGCATTCCGCCGGTATTTTGATATTACCATTACTAATGAAATATCTCCTGTAAGCAGAACAAACAGTCACACTCAAGTAACGGTAACAGCCAGACAGTCACAATACCATGTACAAATACCGTTGGACCCCCGGAGTGATCTGCAGATCAAGGTTAAGCTAGCAGTATATTAATAATTGTGAATAACTGCAAACAAATGTAAATAAATGTAAAAAGATAAAAGAAAACAGAAAAAGAGAGGCCCTACAAGTAAGGATGGGCGGATTGGCAGACTACATAAAACTAGACAGGGCTTCATCCTTGATTTGGCTTTGCATCGTCGGGGTTTAAGCCTTGGTAGTAGCCGTTTGAAAGGAAAGGGGCGATGATCGTGGTGGCAGTCGGCTTGTATAATACTATGTAGAGTAGTAGTTGAAAATCAAAAGAAATCCTGATACTACAGAGTGCGGAGCAAAGTTGTCAATCTCAGGGTCTCAACCCCTGCTAGTTTGCTCGGGGAAATCATGAGAAGAAGAAAGAAGGATGAAGGATGAAGGATGAAGGATGAAGGATGAGATGAGGATGAGGATCGGGATGAGGATCGGGATGAGTTTGAGGATCGGACGAGGACGAGGACGAGGATGAGGATGAGGAGAGTGAAGAGATTGACAAGATTCTGAAAATACCAGTCAAGACACAAGACCCCTATTCTGTTGAGAATTCCCTGTTTCGTGAAATTGACCGTGGATCATTATCTACTCCATTTTTGAGTACAGAACGTCACATGCTAGACAGAATCAACAGAATGCCGTGTTACAGATTGTTCTATTCTTCCTTCTTCTTTCCTTCCATCGTTCCTCCATACGCCTCCTCCTCCACCGCAACGACGGGTCGCTCGGCATGGCCCTTGTCCTACCAAGCCCCAAGACGTCGGCTGCTGACGGCTGACTTGGCTGCTACACAGTACTGCTGCTGCTGCTGACACAGGATGGTCGAAGCGAGGCCGCGTGTTTTGCCCCGATCCTCGCAAATAGTCGTTGTTTGGGCGTTGGGTGTCTGAGCGATTGAGCAGGTTGCGTAATCTCAGTATATGTGGCTTGAGCAACAAGCGGAACATCGAGAGTAGAAGGATACTCTGGAAGAGTGTGGTGGTAGCTAATACGAGAGTGCTGTCGGGTTTTCTTTTCTTTTCTTTTCTTTTCTTTTCTCCTTTCTTTTTCTTTCTGTTTTCCTGTATCTCGTCAATGTTGGAATAGTACTAGTCACACACCGGTCGCACGCAGTCTTACGTCTTACAATGCTCTCAGAATGATCCAAATCGAGACTGCTGCAGCTTGGATTGACGCAGTCAATGATTCGACCCAGCAGTCGACCAATACGTGGTCCAATATCTGAGCACCATCTGCGCCAATATCTCAGGACTCAACGTGATCCAAATCGAAATTTGACCTGGCAGCAACTGCCAACACTACCGACCCTGGATATAATACAAATTATACTACGAAAATCAGAAACAGCGATATCAATGCAAAGGGGTGAGACGACAAGGCGGAGAATCTCGCTGCTACCGCGTGTGCTGGCATGCGCATGATACCACCCTGCCCACCCGATTCTACAATGCACTCTCGACTCTGTCCCTCTGCGACTGTGATTGTACGGCTGTGCGGCGGTGCGACTGCGCACTACACTACCACTACCAACACGCACTTGACTGAGCAACGAGTCTGATGTGCCATTTGGAGCTGCACGTGAGAGTAGGCTCGAGAGAGCAACCAGCACCGACTCTGTCCTGTCGATGCTGTCGATGCTGTCGATGCTGTCGATGCTGTTGATGATGGACAGAGTGATGCAGTAATGTGACTGTCGCTGCTTCCTCCTATCGCCGCCACACCTCGCAATGATTACCATCAACATCTAGCTGCATATGCACGACTGGCAGACACTTGGCAATGGGGGCCAAAAGAGTAGCTGTGGTTAGAGGCTGTAGAGTGTAGAGTTGTCGGGCCGGCGGATCTAGTGGTAAATGGCAAACGGCAATACGGGATGGTAACCGCGTGGGCGTGGGCGTGGGAGAGGAAGTGGGTGATGATATTCCCAGAAACCGAGAGGCTGTGAGATGAAGAGACTCGAGTCCATGGCTGCCTCTACAACATGCCATACTCACATGCACTTCATACAAGATGTCAGCCCCATTTTCAGTCAAGACTAGACAGAGCCATAGACCACCAGAGATGCTGCCGCTGTGCATATCAAGACGTTGCATGTGTGTTCTGTGTTCTGTGTTCTGTGTTCTGTGTTCTGCATTCTTGAGGCCGTCGTTCTGCCTCCGAGTCTGAGACGGCGAGCTATACGCTGGGCATGAGACCGGGCTTGTGACTGCATGCATGCGGCTGCTTGCCATGCTGGCGATTTGTGATGGCCCAATGAGGCCAGCCGGAGGTTTCATTTTGTCTTTCCTTTTCCGGTTCCTTCTGCTCGAGATGTCTTCTGCAATATCTCCGGGCTTCTCGCTTCAGTCCTCTATCCTTCTCTTCTCGGCGGCTGCAGACAACCGTCAAACACAATCACATCATGAGACAAAAGAGCAAGACGGCCACCCAAGACTGAAGGAACACAAAAAGTACTGCACATATGCAGGGCGTAGATATCAATTCTACCATGCATATTGACGGTGGTGATTATGCATGGCTGTGGTCATTTGGGCATTTGCTCTGCCATTTGCTCATTACGTCTCAATCCCACAGTATCACGCGTTGTGCTGTTGACCAGACTGTCGACCGGAGACCGGAGGGTCGGCCGTCGAGCAAAACAAAGACGTATCACATTCACGTACCGCTCGTCCATGGTCGGCCTCGACAGAGACCATGTCTAACCGACCTCCAGCGCGCCGTTTGCGTCCCAGTTTGTTACAGTATTTATCCGAGACATGCAATAAATTGGTTGTCTGTAATGTGTTTGATGTATGCGATTGTTTGTGTCTATGGTGTCTATGGGTGTCTGTTGATGTCTATAGGTCTGTTGAAGGATTCGGAGGTCGGCACAAAAGACATTGTTGATAGGAATTCGCAAACAGCCGCAGCCGCAACACGTATCAGGCTGGTATTGGTACAGGCTATCGCGCTTGTCTTTTGTTATTTCTGTTGGGGGCGTAATTTAATCTGAATCCGATTGCTTCTGCTCTGTTAGCAACATCATGCTGACCTGCTGACCCTTTGCTCGTCTAACTGTTTTTTTCACCCCCCCCCCCCCCCCCCCCCCCAAATCCCTTGTTTCGATACATCCGTGACGGATAATTCCATGATAATTCCATGATAATTCCATGATAACTCCATCTACTCCGTACTTCATAATCCCACCCCTCAGCTGTTGTGCGTCAGAGTGTATCAAAAGAACGCTGCCGTCCCACGACCAACAGATGTCGACTATATTGTGAGATTGTTCCTGTAGAGTGAGACAAGCTGACATTTATTTTAAATACAATATATAAATATTAAATAAAAACGAATAAGAAATAAGCGTTGGCACAAGTAGAAAAATGCGTTCCGAATCTGTTGTGAAGCACGAGTATAGAGTTTGTACTCGTGTTGATGCGGGCGTCTCGATACGGGCATTAAATATTGCTGAAACTGAGACCATTGTGCCGAGCGTCGTGAGGAACAGAAGAAAAGAGATAAAGAAAGTAAGAAGAAAAAGGAGAAACAAAGAAGCCCCCACACAATATCATGAAGTTCTCTTTTGCATCCCCCGGTTGGCCTCGTCTCTACTTGTGCTGTACTGTCTTGGACGCCTTGCATCAAGCACATCACACATCACATCACATCACACATCACATCACATCACACATCACATCACACATCACATATCACACAGAACAGCACACAGAACATTACACAGAACATTACACAGAACAGCACACGCTTCCTCCCGGCTGGAGTGACCAAACGAGAGAGGTGAAGACGTCCTGTGCTACGTCGGAGAATGACACAAGAAGACGACAACAACACGACGAGACTCGCCTGCATCGTATCTTTAGACCCTTGGCCAAACCCCAGCACACTTGACTAGCCGACAGCCAATATCAAGTGCGGGATCGAGGTTGCATACACCCTGCACATCTCGGGGATGGCATGCGTGTGAGTGCAGAGATGGACACACATGGACAGAGACGCAGGAGGAGTGCACAGCATGTAGAGTTAGAGTAAAGGGCGGGAGAGAGGCAGTGACAGTATCAACTAGCGGTAAACAAGCAACAAGAAACAATATAACAAGAAATAAAAAACAAGAAATAAAAAACATAATAACAGAATCTGCAGATGCTTACTGTTGCACAGAGGGATGCAGAGCGGTGATTGGCGCTGCTGGCAGTCGTTGGTTTGAAAAAGGCATCATGAGATCTGATATCGACAGACCGGTCAAGCTGACGCTGCCGTCTTTAATTTATTTAAATCAAGTTTGATTCAAGCTGGCTGTTGGCCGAGACGAGCACGATTCTTTGCAAACGTGCGGACGACGACGGACGACGAAATCCTGACCGAGCTGGACAGGGGTCCCAGCTTACGCCTTGCTTGTGTCACCACCGGTAAGGTTGTCGCGCAGGAAGAGCAGGAAAACATGCAGCCGCAGAGACCGTGTCCATGCACCTGCGGCGTGCTTGCGCAATACCTGGCAGCCTTCCGAGACACTCCTCATCGAGGGCGTTTCACCGCTACAGTCTCGTCGTGAGATTGATGCTGTGCAACCTGGCAGCGAGCTGACAACAACCTGACCGGCAGGGTATCGGGACTAGACAGCAGACAGCAGACAGAGGACAGAGGACTAGACAGAGGACCCAGCACTCTCACCGAGGATACACTGCCCGCCTGAACGCCTGTTGCTGCCCGACACACCGCTAGTCGGACGGGCCGGTTGGTCGCAGTGAATCACGTTGGGAGCAAATGTAAAGGAAGGAACACGAGACCAATGGAAGGACAGATGAGGCTCAAATGAAGGAGCGAATAGACGGCAGATGAGAATTACTTCAATGATGGTAGATTCAAGACGACACCCAGTCGAGTGCCGATAAACAACAGACAAGACGCGTAAGATAGATAGAGACAAAGTAGAATACACGGGTGGCAAGTAACCGCAAGATGGATGATACAAGGAAACTCGGAAAGAATGAGGGAGACGCAACGAAGACGCAACGAAGACGCAAGGAAAGATGCAGGCTCTGCACGAGTAAAGTAAAAAGACAAGGAAGAGACAAAAGCAATGCAGGACAAAACTCCAAGTGGTGGCAATAAGCAATATACACGACAAACGAACAAAGAATAGATGATCGTAGACGATGACAGAACAGCAAGCCCGGACTTGTCAGCGACAGACTGCAAGCGGCAGCTGGGCAATGCCCGGCACAGGGCGGACAGCCGGCGAGTTTAGCCACAGACTGCCTCACAGCTGTATCCCGGGCGCCGACCCCGTCTCTTTGATCAGAAAGCAAGGAGCCCGGCTGGCTCGTGCTTGCACTGTTCGCGACTGCTCCTCACAGAGACAGGTTGTACGCATACTCGTCCTCCATGTTCTGGCTCACCCACAGCACCACGCTGCTCAGGCCCACCAGGCCGTTGGCCACCACGTTCTCAATGCCCATGCCCAGCATCGGCATCGCCACCTTGGGCACGAGGAACTTGAGCACAAAGATGCACACGCCGCCGGCCATGCCGCCGGCCAGACTGGCAAAGCCCAGGAACAGCACCACGCGCGCCTTCCACGCCACGCTGCCGCCGCCCATGCCGCCGCCCATGCCCGAGTAGCCGATGGAGTCGGACGCGAGGCGCGCCTTTTCGACCGAGTTGATGATGAGCATGCCGAGGCTGGAGCAGATGAGCGGCAGCCAGTCGACAAAGGTGACGTGGACGTCGGAGCCGTTGGCGGCGGACTTGCTCCAGACGGCGGCGTCGAGCAGGACGTAGAATGCGAGGGAGAACTATTTGCAGTTAGTAGGGACGCATGTTTGGGGGGTATTTTTACTTTATAGACGAGAACTCACCAGCGCTCCCGAGGCGTAGACGCCGGCGTTGCGCGCCCAGACGCTGCTGGCCCAGTCGGGGAGCTGGAACTTGAAGAGACGGTCTTCCGAGAAGGACATTGCGGACGCGCTGTGTGGGGTGTAGAGTGCGGGTGGTGTCGAGTCGATGGAATGGGTTTGTGGTTGTGGTTCGATGAAGTCGGATCGTTGACAATGATAGGTTATGATTCGATGGAGTCGGCTCGTTGACGATGATAGCTGTGATGATGCGTGCGTGATGCGTGATGCGATGCGACCGACAGCTCCTTCCAAATGACGCTGTGATTGACGTTTGCCTGGGATTCGGATACGCACGCCAAACACACGCTAGTCCAAACACGTCCAAGCAGCTCCAAGGCACGTGACCTCACTTACTCTACTTGCTCTACTTGGCCCGCTTAAACCCACTATAATAGTAGCTTACAGTGTTCTAAATATACTGCGTGAGACGTTGCCCAACCCCCCCGGCTACGTAACCGCCTCTAATCACCACGCCATAATAGCTTGGAGACACTCATCAACTTCAATCCGCAAACAACTACATACAATTGCGACGTCGACGCCAGCAAACCCCAATTCATCCACCAATTTGTCTGTCTTTCACTTCACATCAAATCATTGCCAACTGCTGCGTAGCATAGCACCATCCTGAATAGAGGCCGTCAATTCCAGATCATCGCCGGCGTTCAACGTCATCCTCCTCCTCGCCGCTTCATTCCGCTTCACCTCTCTTCCCGCCATCATCTCTCAGCTCTCATCGCTCATCGCCACCTGCCCACCTCATCATGGCTTCCAAAATTACGTCAAAAACCCCAACCATCCGCCGCATCCTGCGCGAAGCCCAGGAACTCGCCGCCGCCCCCTCCGCAGACATTGCCGCCGCGCCCCTCGAGTCAGACCTCTTTGAGTGGCACTTTACCATCCGCGGCCCCCCCGGCTCCGTCTACGCCGACGGCATCTACCACGGCCGCATCGCCCTGCCGCCTACCTACCCCCTGCGCCCGCCCATGTTTCGCTTCCTCACACCCTCCGGCCGCTTCGAAGCCAACCGCGAAATCTGCCTCTCCATCAGCGGCCACCACGAGGAGACGTGGCAGCCCGCCTGGGGCCTGCGCACGGCCCTGGTGGCCCTGCGGTCGTTTATGGAGTCGGACCCCAAGGGCCAGGTGGGCGGGCTGGACGCGACAGACGCGGCGCGGCGGCAGCTGGCGGCCGAGTCGGGGTCGTTTCGGTGTGCGGCGTGCGGGCGCACGAATGCGGACATTTTGGCAGAGAGCGCGGAGGAGGAGCGGCTGCTGGGCGGCGACGGGGGCAGCAAGACGGAAGAGGAGGTGCCGGCGGAGCTCCAAATGGTCTTCCGGGACGAGCTGAAAGCGGCGGACTCTGCGGCCGCATCTGCGTCTGAATCTGCAACTACAGACACACCGGCGCCACCACAGCCGGCACATGCGGTGCCGGTGCCGACACCGACGATGCCGCTGCCGGAAGCCCTGCGCGAGCCAGCAGCAGCGCCGGCAGTGACGACACCCGCACAGCTCCAGCGCCAGGCGCAGACACAAGTGCAGGCACAAGCACCGCGTCGGGCGCGGGCACGGCGGAACTCGGATGATGGGATTCCGCTGTGGATCGACCGGACGATTGTTGTGCTGTGTATCATCCTGGCTGCGATGCTGCTGCGGATATTCTTTGGATAGTTGGCGGCTGCCGGCGAGGAGACTTGTAATGATTATGAGGCGTTGGTTTTGATTTTGTATTTGTTTTTCTGAAGTTTGTTGATTTTCTTTATTCTTTGTTCTTTCTTTTATTCGCATTTTTGCTTTCTTTGCATCTGACCACATTTCCTAGATATCATAATCATTTAGTTGATTACTGTACAAATTAACTTGGTTGTTCTTTGATTTTTGCTTTCTTTTTTTGCCTTAGATCGTTAGACTGGATCGTGCTGTTCTGTCTAGTATCACCAGCCGGAAAATGCATACCGAGGAGTGAACCAACAACCACACCCCCCTTCGAGGGACATCTCCCCTCTCTCCTCATTTTGGTAGTTGCTTTTTGGAAGGTGTTGTCTCCTGTGACCGGATACTCCATACATTTCTCGTGCCCATATCCTAGAGTGACAGTCCCGGACGACGTGTGCCGTGAGGATGGACGGTTTGATTTATGATCGAGCGGATATATATCCTGTGAAGATGCCGCCCAGTTGATCAGATTACTGGCTTTCAAGTAATCATTACGACTGCTATCTGCCATGCCCCAAGACGACAAGCTCTACCTCTTTGCCTCTGTGCATTTCCTCCCGGGCGCCTACAATGCCTGGCAGGCCGCCTACGACGAGCTCGCCGTCCACGTTTGGGCCACCGAGCCGACGACAGAGACGTACTACTTTGGCCTGCCCCTCGACTTTGCCGACGACGCTGCCAACACCCCCGTCACGCTCGCCTTTGAAGTCTACGACAAGCGCAGGAGCTTGTACGACGCGCACTTTACCAGCGACGCCATGACGGCAGGGTTCCTGCCCAGGGCCGTGCCCCATATGATGGTCAGCTTCGATCTGCAGCACTACTCCCGGGTCGCTGGCTTCCTTGACTTTGCGGGTGACGCACGTGCTTGCGGGTTGATGTACGACATGGCTATATCGTGCAAGTCTACCGATGCTTGCAGGCGCGTGGTCAACAGACTGCAGGAGCTCGGGCCACAACTGGAGTCATCGGCCTTGACAAGAGCAGGAAAGCTCATGACATGGATGGCGTTTGCAAGCCAGGACATCGATAAGGAAGCACGTATCTTTCTGCGCTTTAGAGACAAGGCGGCCTTCTACAAGTACTCTAGGCTTTTTGAAGTGCTGGAGTTTTGGGCGGCTGTGAAAGACGAGGATATCGATAAGACGTAGTAGCGTGGGTATGTCGAGAACGTACGGGGATGGCTGCACAGATAGCCATGCATATCCAAACCTGCGTTTTTAAGAATAGTCTGATTAAAACTCCGGCCACGTAGTATTTCCGCCTTTTTAAGGCGCCGGTTTCATATTTGGCTTTCTTGATGTAGCTTCGAATAGGGAAACTGTGTGCTGGGACGAATAGACCATCTGCATCAAGCCCGCGGTACGCATTTGGCCTGCTGGACAATTTGCCATTAGAGCGGTAGCCGAGTTGGGCGCTCAAGTGGCTCGAGGCTGACCAAGCTGGCGTTTTTACCAAGTAACAGCATGCGTGTGCGGTATTATCAGAAGATACAAACGCATTTGCTAGTCTTTTGGAACTACGTATTATATTGTCACCGATCCCGGCAACAGTCATATTTGATTTTGGTTAGCCACGTCACAGGAACTCCGCAGATGCGCGGCTCTTTGGGCCTGATAGAAGGAATAAATGTATTCTGGTGGCTTGTGATACGTGCTGTGCCTGGCCACCGGGCCTGCTCTTTGGTCAGACCCCCATTTCGAGCTCTTCATTCGCTATCAGTGGTCACCAAACGCCGCACAGCAAGGATCTGTTTTGAATGGCGTATTGGGCGCGGCACACCATTTTCTAGTTACACCACAGCTTCACACGTGTCAACTCAATTAACGCCCGAATGTCTAAGCTACGACGGGGTGTAGCAGGGAGTGTGCATACTCTTGCAGGAGAGGCGCAGACGTTGAAGAACGTAACGAAAAACCAGTATAATTTAACCCTTCCCTAGCCCAAAGGAGGGAGGGAGTTGCAGTTCTACTATTATTCAGTTGGGTTGGAATCTATACTCAACAATACAAGATTTTAGTATATAAGACCGACTTCCATTAGCTGACCCCAAAAAGTTCACCTACAACTCCCACATTTCCTGCCCAGCACCTTCAACTTGCAAAAAACCCCTGCCACTTTGGTGCATGCCGTCTGGTATACATCAGTGCTTCATGCTTTTATGATGATTTCAATCAAGCAGCATTATAAGCTATCTTGCCGGAACACTGCACGGTAGAGTCGGATATTACCGACGAGCCTGGATCAGGTCTCTTTGCGAGAATGGAACGGATTACTGCAAAAGGGAAAAAGAGCGGCATTGCGTCTACAGCAAGCCATGGACAGGCAGGATGTTCCGCTCGGCCATGGGCTCACCGAGACCCGATCTTGTACTCTACAGAGTACCCCACGGCACATCAACCACCCCAATCTACCCGGTCTACGGCATCTATTAGGACAGGCCTGGAAATGGACTCGGGAATTACGAGCCTCTGTTATAGCGGCAACCCAAGCCATTATACGGACAGCGGTGAACGGATCGGCCAGGCCTCTGCCTCAAGGCCCGGCGCTAAAGCTATTAACAAAACAGATAGAAAATGTGTTAGCAACACCGAGTTATGCCACAATACTGACGCGAGCCATGCCAGCTACAATAGCCTCAACAACCGAAGCATACCAACATGCATTGGTATCATTGCGGCCAGAAAGGGCGTGGTCAGAGGGATACATGCGGAAAACACAAAACTACGGCTATTTTACGGCTGCAACATAATTCGCCCAGGCACCACGTTTTCGCCATCTACACTGGTCTCCCTCACCGACTTGCTTGCTCTATTCAGCTACATCGATGTACAACCACGCCACGTCGTGTCGATTACCATAGTCGACGTTCCTCACGAGGACCCATTTCTCATGGTGAGCGCCAACAGTGGCTTTCCTGGCATGAACAATGATATTCTAGGTCGCGTCTGCGGCCTATATCGCGGCATTTTTCAGCAACTTGACGACCTCAGACTCAATAAAACGACACCATACGCTGCCCAACGTGAAATACTACGCAATGTGATAGGAGTTGCCAGTGTAAAGGTCAGATCTCAGTTGGGTCTAATCGATACCTCCACACCCGAAACCCCCGTACACGGCCGGGGTATTGATATGGAAGTTCCGGGTGACAACAGAGCTGGTGCAGGTGCGACGGAGTTCAAACCCAGATCGACGCCTGTGGACTTGCGCAAGTACATCCCGGACCTCGTCGACCAGTGGAAAGCAAGGAGACGACCAGCAGCCGCCGCAGCGGCGAGCAGGCCGGGAACCTACGACCAGATTCACAAAATGGAGGAGCACGTCCAATTTCTCCAGCGCCTATGCCACCGACTGACCGGTATTTTCGGACCCTACCAATCGCGCACGACCTCGGACATCACGACCACAAAACTCTACGAAGCCGTGTGTGCGGTTGCCGTTTTTGTGATGGAAATGGGGGAAAGCCTGGCCCCCTTCCTCGAGAACCTTTTCGCAGCAAACAAGCTCGCCGACAAGGACAATTTCACTCGCCGCCTGCGGGCCATCGCCGAGTATGTCAAGGGCCCGGCATTCCTGTGCTACCTTGCCATTGGAAACACCAACCAGGCCAAGTACGATGACATCGAGACTGCCTCTTCCGGTGCGAATGCCAGCGTGAATGGCAAGGCGGACTGGACGAGCCGCATCACTGTGAGAGCCGTCGAGCCAGATGCCTCAATGTACTCCTGCACACATAAGGTCCACTCGGAGGATGAGCCTCGCCTCACCACGGCCGACTTGCCGTTCGACGTAGGCGGCTCTATACTACTGCCGTGCACAAAGAAGGGAAAAGGAAGGGACAAGGATGCGCCGACACCAACAAATCTTCCCGAGGAGATTGCCACTCGCATCGGCCAAGCCCTCGGGAAGCAGAGCTACAAACCAAACTTTCACGGCGAGACGACCATCGTCCTAGAGCTGGCCCGCCTCTTCCCCAGCATGGCCGACTACAAGTTCTACATTTCCTCTTTCAAGAAGCCGTGTGCGCTCTGCGCTGCCTTGATGTCGCCGTTTGGGCGCTTCTACCACCAAAAGTCCCACGGGAAAGTGTACTGCTCGTGGCGCGTGCCGAGCATCGAGTACCTGCACACCAACGAGATGGCGCATGTGCTGCCATACCTTGAACACTTTCACCAGTGTCTGGCCCAGTCCGCGTTTGACTGCACGCGGCAGAACTACGTGTGCCCTAGGATGACGGAGCAGGCCACCAATACCGAAGAGCTCGACCCGGTGGATAACAGCCATGTCCCAAGAGAAGCTTATATCCCGGCCTGGCGTCCCGACGACGGATCGACTTTCTGTTGATGATTTTCTTTTTCTTTTTCTTTTTGGCTATATTTTACGACTTATTTCGTGTATCTTCTCTATTTGTTGATGATTTCGCTTTATGGATACAAACAGATCATGTTCAGGGGTATGGCAGGAAACCATGCTACTGTTTTGTTCGACCGACGGGGGAAAGGAGGAGGGACACTTTTGCATTTTGCCTTTGTCATCTTACCTGCATTGAAGGACCACATGCGTTGTTGCCTCTCGGACAGCCCATACAAACTTATTTGGACCACCGCATATCCCTCCTGGAACAAGGACAGACGACAGACAATTATTTCCAAACGTGACTCTTTTAAAACTTTGTGTTCATCTTGAGTGTTATACACTGGGAGTTGGAAGAGCATGCGGACAGAAGACGGAATAGGAAAAGAAACAACCCCTAGTCGTTCTCTTTATAAATTAACCAGGTACAGGCAAAAGTCAAGGCTAATGGTAAGCAGAACGGAGAGAGAAGAGGAAATCGAGAAACAGGCGGAGCGGCCCAGGATGGCGGCAATGAATGAGAATAGATATAATATGGAAGACAGAAGGGAATACGGCCGAGAGACGGCAAAAAGTAAATGGAAGCAAAGTAAAAAGAGTGCAAGGTAAGTGGTTTGAGAGCAAAAGAAGAATCAAACAATGCGACGATATTGGGAACTATACACCATGATATCGAGCTAACTAAGCAAGGCCTCTTTCCCAAACGTAGTTGCACGACATAAAGGGCCCCCACTAAGACTGAGACGTAAACGGAAGTTGACAAAGTCCGACGAACTTCAACGGTGCACTGTGATAGGCTGGGTTAGACGACATGGCCTCACGAAAAGAACCCGGCCGGGGCCTAGCCCAAACTTACGGCATCGCCACGGCCGTCATCCCGTGTTGGCAAAGGTTGCTGTAGTCGGGGTATTCTAGACGGGGTATCCTTTTGGCACCACCACCTCCTCAGAGGATTGCTTTATGGAGCCTGTCGCCCTGCGGCTGGATGAAGTATAGTGTAGAGCTGGAGGTGCGTCCCACCGGAGAAGGTTTTACTAATAAGCATTTTACCAAGAAGCATCTCGGACGAACACTTGAATTGTTTTTTTGTCCCAACATGGGAACACGAGGCCTAAAACTGGCCGACCTTCCTACCTATCACACCGCCTAGAAACGGGTCTTATAAAGCTATCCTACATTATAAAGCTATCCTACAAAGCCAAATCCGAAGCCAGCTGCATTTCCCATCTCCCTTACATGAAAAGGCAGGAAAAGACAAACAGACCCCTACCTTCTTGACATCCACATGTTCAAAATAAAGACGGCATCTAGTCGCATGTAACGTCAGTTGGATGTCGGCCTAAAAATACGGAGCTTGCGGGCCGCTCCGTACCGGTCCCCACTTGATGTGTAATATGTAGTCTAATCTGTATGGAGAACGGTCTGTATTATACTCAGTTACAAAGACGTATACAAACACATAGGCATCCCGTTTCCATATCCGGCATCGTCTTTGACTTGTTTCCCAAGAGTACTCCTCAGCCAGCCGCAAGCTACTCTGAGCATCAAGCCCCAGCGAACGGCTTGTAGCCAGACTGCCCGCTTGTCAACACCACTCGAGCACTTTCGATCCCCGAAGATAGCTCTTTTTTTCGCGCAGTCCAGAATTGTCTTATCTCGTGTGGGAATGCGGTTTCCCGAAGAGCGTGCCAATATAATCCGTCTTTTTTTCTGTCTTTTCTTTTTCTTTTTCTCCTTGTCTTACTAATTCCCAACACTGCCGGAGTAAAAATGCCATCCGGGGACATACAGAACCAAGGAGGACAAACTCTCGAGACTCTTATGGCACAATGAGATTCCGCCCCTCTAGTAGTAGTGCTCCGGTCTGTCATTGGTGGCTGAGTGGTAGTTGAAGTATCATGTCGCATGGATGAAGTGGTATGTAAATAAGATAGAAGCAGAGACGCAACGAGGATCGGCAGGTGGCCGAGATAGCGAAAAATGACAGGGCTGGGCTGTCTCTTTATGCAGCAGGCCAAGAGTCAGGATCCAATACCACCTCAACATCTTAATACCGATGTGTTTGTAATGCACTGCTTTCTTAAACATGTGTCAAAGATTCATAAACCACCATTTTCAAGTGCGGCCGTAATGTCACACAGAGCGCGGTTCACAGATGTGGTGAGCGGGAGTCAGACTTCCAGCAAGAGGGAGAATTAAAAACGTTCAAATGGGTGCGGGGTTGGGACCTGCAGCCATAGTTATACTACAATTTGATACGGCTGCACTTGTATCTGCATGAGTTTGCACCATACCAGAACTCACGTGATGGTACACTGGCTGGTAGCGGTCAGAAACAATAAAACAAAAGCGGCGATTGACTTTTATGTTTTTTCCTACTTCTATTTCTACTTAACAACGACTACCACACGAATCACCTACATTGTTCTCTATAATCACCAGCATCCACATCAACCACCTGTCTCTATTATCTGTTCACAATGCATCAAGATGACTTCCCGCTCGAAGAGCGGCAAAGAATATTGGTATGGCAAGCAGAGTGTTCTTGGTGTTGATTGTCGCTCGAGTTGCCAGACGGCTGACCCTGGTTTTGAGCAGTATACAATGATCAGCAAGGGCAACACAGGCGTGGTTATGCTCCTGCCGGGCGGCGACCGGGTCACCAAATCTCCTGTGCCGTGGTACTCAAAGTATCTCAGAGATTTCCAGCAGGATCAGCTTCGCCGGGAAATCGACGTGTACCAACATCTTCCGCAGGGCCACCGCCGCTTAATCCGCATGTTCGAGTACAACTATAGCGTCGACGGCGTCGATGATAAGGCGAGCAAGGACGCCTCGATCACGCTCGAGTACATGCCCAACCACTCGCTGCGAAGCTACCTCCAGGGTGGCGCCCGATTCCCCAACCCGGACGACGAGCAGCGCGCGCGCGGCGCTGCTATCCCCCAGCGCCGGCGTGCCAGCTGGGCGCTCGAGGCCACCGACGGCGTCGCTCTCCTGCACGCCCACGACGTCATCCACGCCGACCTCAGGCCAGACAACATGCTCCTTGACGACCAGCTCCATTTGCGCCTCGTCGACTTCTCGGGCTGCTCGCTGCGCGGCACCCCCGCGCTTTCCTATGAGAGCGCCGCATTCTACATGCCGCGCACGCCCGACAACAGCAACGGCAAGATGGGCTGCAGTGTGACCACGGACCTGTTTGCCCTCGGCTCCACTCTGTACCAGATCATGACCTGCTTCCAGCCGTGGGAGGGGCAGTCGCACGACGCGATCGAAGCACACTATGAGCGCGGCGAGTTCCCTCCGCTGACCAGCGAGGCCGACGCTGGCGGGAGCGCTACCCCCCTGCTGTTTTCGGACACCATCTGGCGCTGCTGGCATGGCCAGATCAAGACTGCTGCGGATGTGCTTACCGCGCTCAAGGCTGAGATCCGAGCCGCGTTTGGGCCCGAGGACCTGGCTTTTATCGAGCAGGAAAGCGGCATCTCTCTAGGCGAGGAATGAGCTGTGCAGCACTGAGCTCTATGGTAAGACGACAATCATTAGGAAAGACGACGTTAATTCAAGTTCTTTACCTATATATAATATACGGTTGTTACCGACGTTTTAATTTAAACTTATTACGGAAGCTATTAAACGGCTACCTTTACTACCTCTAAAGAAGCCCGCTAAGCGGTGGATAAAAGATATACGATATTACACTAATATAAACGTTTATCTTACGAAACGTGCTGTCTTACAAAGGAGTATATTGCGTTGAAAGAAAACGTAAATGGCAAGCTAGGGACTAGTAGACTAGAAGAACCAGGAAAAACTCTAAGGAATACCTATGCTTGCTATATGTGATGAAAAACCCAGCTCCATCTCATCGCATCCTGGAAAAAGTCTCCAGCTTAGATTTGATATTATCGCGTCATGTTTAGCTGGATTCGATTTTGATTGATATAGCTAGGGTATCGCATGCCCACTACCCACTGTATTTCTCTGGCCATACTATCCGACATGCATCATCATTGCTGCTCCAGTAGCCTCGACCCCCCTTTTGGTAGATCTCGGATCTGGCGTCGAACGAATCTTGCATGGCCTCTTGCTCCTCTGCTGTGTCCTCCAGGTCGAGCACCGACCTGGGCGCACCCCCAGCAAATATTCTCAGTAGATTGTGCCGTTCCAGGCGGTTGTTGTCCCAGAACACATATGCAAGGTCGCGGAAGCCAGCATTTTCGTGCCCCATGAGCGAGTCGCCGAGAGTCTGCTCCCAGTTGGCTGTATGCCATGCCTCAAAGGGGCCCCTGTCGGGATCCGATGTGTCGGTTCGAGACTCAAACAGAGCTTCTCGCTCTTGTTCAGAATAATCAATGAGTAAAGTGCTGTCGTCGTGGGTATACCTGTCTTCTGCGTATAGGTCGAGCATTGTCTGGTGCAAGCCGGCATGACCAGACGACAGTGACGACGTCATGAGTTTGTGTTTGACGCCATAAGACGTCGCCGTTATCAGCTGATGGACGAAGAAGATGCCCTGGCTTAGCTGCAGGTATTCACGTCAGTACACACATTCAAAACATTCAAAAGGTTTGCTTTTATGTCGCTTACCCAAGTCTGTCGTATGCCGTTCGTGTGACCTGGTGTGAGATAGTCTATACCCAGTTCTCCGAAAAAGACGTCATGTGCAACAACGTCCCGAGTGGCTGTTCAGAGTGTGAGTGGTACTGCCCATTGCTCGCAATAATAATAAAAACAGCAAAGGAGTAGCGAGCAACATACCTCTAGACAGTTGGAGCTCGAGAAAGTCTTGCACGCAGCCAATCTGCTCGATCTCCCAGACCGGAAATGTGCGCAGGTATGCGGCACCGGGCCCGTCGCCTTCACCCACCGGGACAGCGCTGCGCGCAAGGAAGAGGCGCAAATACAGCTCTGCCCGGTAAAATGCCCGGCAGAAGCGGGTGTACTCCTTTGCGGACAGACGCACGCTCGCTCCGTCCGATGACAGGCGGGCCCAAGCACTGGCCGAGTATGCCGTCACAAAGCCGTGGATAATGCTGTGCGTGCGACTTAGCTGTGATAGCGTTGATGATGGCTCTGTTGCCAACTGTTTACCGAGCGTCCGTGTTGGCAAGTGTAGGTTGCTGTTGAGCTTATTGAGCACAGCCTGTACTTTTGAAGCACGCTCGTCTCGGGTTGTCTCTCGCAGACCAAGATGCGATGCCTCTGCCACAGCATGAGCCCAAGGAAGCAATTCCAGCCCTATCTGCCTCTGTACAAGATCAACTGCGACATGTGGGTTTTCCTGGAAGCTGGTATAGACGTGCCGACAAGTGCGCACCGCCGACGACAGGTCTTGTAAGTTGCTAAGACGCTGCAGTATGGCGTTGATGATCTCGCACGGGAGTCTTGTGATCTTGGACATTTTTGTTGTTGGTGTTGTTGGTGTTGTTGAAATGATATAAAAGAGCTCGCATGGAATGGCAACGAAACTGGGCAAACCGCCAGTCACCAGTTCTTGTCTAACGCTCTCAGGCGCCCGACTTGTATGTAGTATGTAGCTGACGCTAGCTGCTGACGCCCGTTCACACCAAGCTCGCACGCTCATTGGATCTTCAGTTGAGTGTGGGTATTTCTCACACAGGCCAGGCCTTTGTGGTCACCACCAAGAACCGAGCCTTGTTTCCTCTGTATATCTCACGACGTGGCGTCTAGCCCAGTGGCATTCATATTTAATATGCATTTGTTGTGTTGTATTGTTTTCCACGTTGACTTATGATCCTGCACGAATACAATCAAATATATTGATATGCGTAAACGCCCGCGGGCTGCCATACAGGCCCCAGCAGGCCGGGTTTATTTATGTCAGATATTTCAAATCCTCAAACTGCACAAGGCCGTGTGTTTGGAACCTGAGCCATGGCTACATCGTAGCCTATAGTTTTTTCCTGGAAATGGCCTCATTTTAGAGACGCGAGGCTGATAGCCATTTATGTGTACTTCGACGGCGCTTAGACCTACAGCCAGTGACGGAGGGCTATGTATATTAAATGCTTCAAACTCCCACCTTCTTGAAGATGGAAATCTCGTTCTCTTTCGATAACAGCCAAATCATACAACTATCAGATCACAATATTCAAAAAAAACCTTCACGCGTTGATCTTCAGCCTACACCACTCGTCTAACTACACGCTGTGCCATCATTGCTTCTCCAAGGATGTCTCACGGGGCAAACAACCAACCGAGCAAGGAAACAGTCACTGCGTTGAGGCGCAGATTCAGCGGTCTCGACAAAAACCTACACTTTATTCCTGGTCGCACCATTAGTCAAAAATACGAGACTTACAAAAAAGCAGACAGAGATACCACCGTGGCCATCAAGGACTACAAGATGTCGGCGGATGAGCTCGAAGCACGTAAGCCGTACAGCGACGAGGCTCGTAGGAGAGTGAAAGGCCGGCAGTTCTACCAAGCGGGACACCAAGCACTGGCCCCCAAAGCAGGAGTCGCTGCAGATGCGGCGGAGTTGTAAGTTGATCTGTTTTCTATTTGTGGAAAATACAACAGCCTTTGCTCATATTTCTAATGACTACCAGCCATGCTGATCGCCGTGAATCCTTCAATAAGAAATACAAGGATGTCATGGAGGCCCAGAGTCCGGCAACGTACAACGGGCATGTCACGCGAGCCGTGGAAGCCCGCGCAACCCAAACGGACTTTCGTGCCAGGGAGGCTGCGCACCTCAAGTTTATGAAGGAACTATCCTCAAAGGAAGCTTCGGCCCGTCGATGAAACGCTCTCTTCTTTTTGTTCTCTTGTGTTTTGATTTATTTCATATATTTGCTGATATTAGGTTGCCGAATGTATGTGGGCTATGTGTTGTTCTTTTTGGTAGTTTGATTCCTCAATGTCTTGTCTATTTTGATTTTGGTGTTAGTATTTGTATTTTAGTTATTTTTATTGAATTTGTTTATAAACATACCTGCCGAATCCGACTTACATTATTCTCATTCTGGTAAACCCCATGACGTAGTATCGGGTAAAGCGATAGGATACCCCCGATACAGCGATCTCCACTCTTTTGACCACCTAAGCTGGAGCTCCAGCTCAACGTCGCTCGTCGACTCTGCTCTACCATGCAACTACGCAACCCGACAAAATGGCATCGACAGCAACACCACCACTCGTTGTCTTCCCGTTCGGCGAGCCGGACGCCCGCCTCGAAGACTTTCTCGACGACAAGCTCCAGTCCACCGCCGATCTCGACACCATCGAGGCCCTCCTTGCGCGCGTCCACGTCCAGCATGGCCAGCTCCAGGACCAGCTCGACGCCGCCGCGCACGACCTCGACAATGCCCGCCTAGCCCAGGCTGCCCAAAACGACTCGCTCCAGGCCGCCATCGACCAGTTCGACCAGCTGGAAAAGAGCATCGAGGAGCGCCTCGAGATTGTCAATGCCGAAAACGCAGCGCCCGAGGCCGTGCTCGAGCAGCTCGCGGCGCCCATGGACCAGCTGCACCGCGTGACGCTGGCATACGACTACCTCGTGCTGCTGCAGGATGTGGCGGCGTGGGCTGAAGAGGCCAAGGCCGCGCTGCCAGACCGGCCGCAGGACGCCCTGGTGCCGTACAGCAAGATCCGGCGCCTGGCCACGAGAATCGCGGAGCTGCAGACCGACGACGTGTCGGCACCGCACCTGGTGGCGCATGTCGCCGGTGTGGCCGACAAGCTGTGGCAGGGCATGAATGCGACGATGCGGGCGTCGTTCTCGGAGCTGCTGGAGGCGCGCCAGTGGACAGTCGGGCGCGTCGACCCCGAAGTGGCGGCCGACGAGACGTGGCGCGACGGCTTTGCCAAGCTGCTGGCCCTGCAGAGAGACGAAGTAGTAGCGGCTGCCGAGGCTGCTTTGGCCGCCACGTCTTTCTCAGAGACAAAAACACACACAAACACGAACACAAACACAAAAACAACAACAAAAACGGCCGACCCCCAGATACTGCTGCCCATGGCGGTCATGGCCGAGTTTTTCATCCTCGAGTTCCGGTACCACTTTTTGTCCATGGGCGAGGGCCGGCAGACGAGCGAGCCGCAGCGGACCGGCCAGCTGTGCTTCCCGTGGTTCCTGCAGCGCGTCGACCGGTGGACCGAGTTTATGCGGCGCAGTTTTTCACCGGTGCTCAAGCAGCAGTTCAAGGACACGGCTGCGTGGCAGTCGACGGCGTACCGGGACCCGGCGTGCGCGCTGATGGCGGCGATGCTGCCGGTGCTGCGGCAAAAGGTGCGGCACACGACAGAGTTTGCCGTCGGGCTGCTGAGTGAACAGCGGAAGCATCTCCGAGAGCAGCAGCAGCATCCCAATACCGCTCAGCCGCAACCCGGGCAAAACGCGCAACTAGTACAACCATCACAGCAGGAAGAAGCAGCAGAGGGAGACGAGGTGCTCTTAAATGCGCCGACATTTTTGGGCGTCTTGATCGGCCAGCTGCTCGAGTTTGACGAGGAGCTGCGGCAGCGCGGATACGACGGAGGGGTCCCCCTCAATCTCAACACCGAGGCTCCCTTGCCTGCAAAAGCATATGCATCATCCACCTATGCATGGCCCGGCCTCGCGGGCGAGGTGCTGGACGGCCATTTCGAGCTGTGGCTACGCGCCGAAAAGGAGTACGCCGTGTCGCGGTACCGCGAGATTGTGGACGGCGACAGCAAGGTCGCGCTCGAGGCCCGCGCCACCATCGACTACGACTATGCCCCGCGCGGCTACACCAAGCCCACGCTGGCCGCAGAGCATGTCGTCGACCTCTTGCGCGCCGTCACGGCACAGTACCGCCTGGTGCGCAAGTTTAGCCACCGGCGACGCTTCCTGATCGACATCCAGGTCACGCTGCTCGACCAGTACCACGACCGGCTGCGCGGCACGCTGGAAGCATACGCGGCGATGACGTCGACGCTGGGCCGCACGCTGCACGGCTTCAGCTTCAGCAAGGAGCAGCTGGCGCAGCTCGAGGGCACCGGGTCGCTGGAGGTGCTGTGCCGCGTCTATGGCAGTGCGGATCTGGTGATTGATACCCTGAGGGGGTGGAGCGACGAGTCGTTCTTCTTGTCGCTGTCGGACGAGCTTGATGCGCGTGCCGAGGCGGCGGCAGCAGGAGGAGAGACGTCGGCAAATACAACAAAAACACAAACAAGCCAGTCCGAAGACGACGGGCTGTTTAGTAGCAACATCCAGGCGTACGAGTCGCACCGCGCGGCCGCCGAGTCGCTGCTCGTCTCGGCGCTGGTCCAGTCGCACGCCAACGCGCTGCGGCCGTACATTCTGCGGACGCACTGGACGACGCAGACCACCGACGACGAGACGGAGGGCGAGGCGAGGGATGCAAAGGCAAGTGCGTCGCAGAACCCAAGAGAAGAGCCCAGAGAACGAGACACGGCCGTCTCGCCGGAGCTGGACGAGCCGCTGCGCGTGATCCAGCGCAACCTGGCGTTTCTTGCCAATGCGCTGGGCAGCGTGCCCCTGCGGCGCATTGTGCGCACGGCCGTGGCGTCGCTCGAGCAGCAGCTGTTCAACGACCTGCTGCTGAAGAGCAGGTTCACGGGCCCGGGCGCGGCGCAGTTTGCGCGCGACGTGGCGGCGCTCAAGCTGGTGGTCGAGCGTGAGGTGCCGTCGCTGCGTGCGGCGTTTGAGTGGCTGCAGCAGGGCACGGTGCTGCTGACGCTGCCGGCGCGGCAGACGGGCTCGGCCGAGGCGCACACGCTGGCGCTGACGCTGCAAGAGGCGGACGAGATCATGTTCCAGGGGGCGCGGCTGAGCAATGCGAGCGACGACCACGGCGAGACCAACGAGGGCGCGCGGGGTGTGCTTCTGCAGCTGGGCCTGACGGGCGTGGACGAGGCGCACGCGCACAAGATTGTGCGGCGACGAGTCGAGCTGCAGTAGATTTTCTTTCATCTTCAATAGTTTTGTTGATTACTCGTTGCGATACCTCAATCTATACCATTTATGACAGTTTTAAAAGTGTTGATTCAATGCACATTTGATCATTTGATGATCATTCTATGAGAAGACAGCTAAATCAGAAATCGAGGATACCGCCTATCGCTTTTATATCTTTTTTTTTGGCCCTCCATCATTACCCCCCGCTCTTCATATTCCAATACTACGAGTTGATCGCCCGCATGGTAAACTCGACAACGGCAAAGGTGCCGGCACTGACGGGCATCGCGCGCAGCAGCGTCGGCGCCAGGCCGCGCCAGAAGCCCCGGAAGCCCTCGTGCCGGTACGTCTGCGCAAAGCAGTCGCGCATCGTCTTGTACTGCTGGTCGGCCGGGCGCAGCGCGTCGGTCTGCATCTTGCTCTTGATGACGTCAAAGGGGTACGACGCCAGCCACAGCGCCTCGCCGGCCAGGCCGCCGTAAAAGGCCACCTTGTACGCGGGCACCGCCTTGCGGTCGATCTTGTTGCGCAGCGCGTCGGCGTTCATGAGCCACTCAAAGGTCGTGAACCACACGCCGTAGGCCTGGGCCTCGCGCCACAGGGTGACGGCCTGGCCGCGGAAGAGGCCGCGCGCGACACCGCCGCCCTCGCTGACGAGCTTGCGGACGCAGTCGACGGGCCCGTTGTAGAGGCGGTCGGCGACGCTGTGCGGCTGGGTCTGGAGGCGAATGCGGACGTGCTCGATGGGGCCCGACAGGACCGAGTTGGAAAGGCCGGCAAAGGCGCCCGAGGCGTAGTACTGGGAGTAGGACAGGTCGCCCGAGGGCTTCTTGGCGGCAATGTTGTTGGCCTCGAACCAGCGGCGGGCCTGGTGGAAGGCGCCAAACTGGACGGACACGCAGGCGCCAATGCCGATGAGGGGTGTGAGGGTGCCCTTGTAGAAGGCGAGCGGCCCCTCGGAGCGCCAGATGGCGGAGGCGGCGCTGAGGGCGTTGGGGTAGGCGGTGGACGTCTGGAGGCGGACCTTGACAATGTCAAAGGGCTGGCCGAGGAGGACCTGGGCGACACCACCGGCGGCGCCGGCGAAGAGGTCCTTGGCCGTCTGCGACGCGCTGCCCTCTTCCGACATTGTGGGTATGGTGGTAGATGTGGTTGCGGTCGATGTCGATGTCGATGTCGATGTCGATGTCGAGGCGTCGATGCAATGTCGTGATGTCGAGGCGGCGACAGGAAGCAGGCCACCAAGACTTTTGCGCTGTGAACAACAAGATGCCAATCAAATAGGAAATAGCCGTCAGACAAATACACATCAAATACACATCAAATACCAATCAGCCGCCAATCAAGCACTGGCCACAGATAACGTCGGCGATGAACGCAAAGCGGGCTCCGGTCGTGGAGTAATTAATTTAATTAATAACTTTAACTTGAAAAAAATGAATAGATAGAATGCGAAATCCTTATCTAATCGCCGGTTCAGGTACGGGTCGCCGTCTGTCGGCCCCGCCTTTCTCTCTCGTCATATGGCGTGCTCCGTGTATTTATTTATGTTGCTGACATAATCGCTACAAAACTATCTGCCGGCCCTCTTCTCTTGCTGCTCGGCCGCGCGCACTTGGTTCTCAATCGCCTCCCTGAGCTTGGCCACCACGTCCGGCTGCCCGCCAAAGGCCGTCTGCAGCAGCTCGTCCAGCTCGCGCTCCATCTTGGCCACGTTCCGGCCGCCCAGCTTGCGCGACGTGCCCTCGTGCAGCGTCTTGCCCCAGCGCGTCGTAAAGGCCGTGATGGACCGCCGCAGCGCATCGTCGAGCTGCTCGCTAATGTCGGGGGTTGATTGGGCTTTTGTGGCGGCAGCTAGATTGGCGTTGGACGCCGACGGCATGAGACTGCCCGTCATGCTGCCGACAACCGAGGCGGCACGCGTGTACCCGCCGGCCACCGACGCCGCGCGCGACCACAGGGACTGCGACGCGGCCGCTGTGGGTGGCGCGGCCGGTGCAGCTGTAGTAGTAGTAGAGGGCGTGCCGGTGGCCTGCGAGCCGGGGATGTATGAAGAGAAAGAAGAAATATAGCCGACGAGGTGCTGCGCCATGCTGAGGGCCTCCCAGATCTGCCCAAACTGCGCGACGCCGTTCTTGTTGGCATTGTTGGCACCGCCGTCGCGGATGTCGCCAATGTCGAGCGACAGCAGCTCGTTCTTGAGGATGAGCAGGTTCTTGATCATGAAGAGGTCGGCGTCGGTCGCGAGGCGGCCCGTCTTGATGCGGGCCTCGGCGCGCTGCAGGGCCAGGATTGTCTCCTTGACAATCTTGAAGACGACGGGCGAGCTGCGCTGGAAGCGCTCTTTGGGCATGGCCTGGTCGAACATGAGGAGCAGCTCAATGGCGTGGCGCACGGGCGGGTAGGCCGTGGCGGCGGTATGGGAGGCTGCAGACGCCATGGCCGACATTTGCATTTGCGGGTTTGCGCTTGCAGAAGCAGGAGGTGCAGGTGCGGCAGGCTCAATCTTCAAGGCGTCTGCAGCAACGGCCACCTTGCTGATGGTCTTGGCCACCTCGGCCTCGAACAGCGCATCGGCAAACACCCACAGGTGCTCGGCCAGCAGGCGGGCCGCTAGCTGCCGGCTGTGTGCCGTCATGTAGCTGTCGTTGTTGGCGCCGCTGCCATTTCGCCGGCCGCTTCGGTCGCCAAGCCGGTGTGCCTGCCCGCCATTGCTTCCATTGTAGCTGCTGCTGTCGTCGCCGTAGTTGTCGTCGTCGTCGTCGTCGTCGTCGTAATCGTGCTCCAGCAGCAGGTACTCGTTCGTAATCCAGCCCAGCACATTGCACACGACGGCCAAGTCGTTGACGCCGGCCAGCGTCGTCTGCAGCAGTGTGGCCAGCGGCGCGACATTGACGGCATTGGTCAGATCGCTGCGGTACGAGCGCAGGTTGCCAAAGACGGAGTGTGCGGCGTCGGCGCTGTACTGCGGGTCGACGGCAAACACCTTGGCAAACAGCAGCACCTCGTGGTAGGAGCGCTCAAAGCTCTGCTTGATGTAGCTGCGCGACGCCGTCTCGACGGCAGCCTTGTGCTCTGCCGATTCTGCAGCGCCGCCGGCCTTGACGTCGGCATGGAACGTGTCGAGCTCTTTCTGCATGACGGGCCGCAGGCACTGGTCGCGCCACTGCAGATACGTCTGGAAGATGTTGTTGGCCGTGTTGGTGTAGATGGCGTAGCTGTGTTTCTGCTCGATGCTGGCATCTTGGTCGGCCTCGGTGCGCGCCGCGCCGGTCTGCGGGTGGTAGGCGCTGGCCACGACCTGCTGCACGTTGGGCACGAGGGCGTACGACTTTTCCACGAGCAGCTCCTCGAAGCGGCCGTAGGCAAGGGCGTGCTGTGCGGCGTCGGACTTTGTGGCGGTGATCTGCTTGGTGAGCTCGGTGGCGACCTTTTCAAGGCGGGTGGTGAAGCCGACCTCGAGCAGGTGCAGGGCCTTTGTGAGCAGGGCCTGGTAGCGGGCGAGGTACTGGTCGGCGTCGCGGTAGTGCTCGTGGGTGGCCATGAAGTGGATGCAGGCGTCGAGGTTCTTGAGGATGTCGGCGAGCTCTTCGGCGTCGGCGAGGCGGCTGGCGCCGGGCCCGTTGAGGCGGCGCGTTGCGGTGTCGAGATAGCCGTAGTAGTGCAGGTCGGTGCCGACCTCGTCAGCGAGCACCTGGAGGCGGCGCTGTTCGGAGACGAGGTCGTCGCACTGGGACTGGAAGGACGTGGTCTGCTCCTCGACGGTGCGGAACGAGTCGGCGAGCGACGACAGCAGGCGCAGGGCGCCGTTTGTGTCGTGGACGAGGCTGCCGAGGTGGCGCTCCGTCATCTCGAGCTGGTCGCGGTAGGTCAGAAAGTCCTGCTGGCTGGCCTGCAGCAGGCCGTCGTCGAAGCTGTCCAGCAGCACCGGCACTTCCAGCAGCTTCTGCCACTCGAGACTGTTGCCAGCCTTGGAGTCGGAAATGGACAGCGCGTCCAGTGTCACCTCCTTCTTTCTCTTTCGCCCGCGCTTCTTGGCCGTCGTCGCGGCTGTCTTTTGTGGTGGTGATGTCGTTTTTGGATGGCCGGCAAACTTTGGCCGTGTTGATGCCGGCTCGGCTACGCTGGGAAACGAGCGTGTACGCCGCAGCTGTCGCAGCCCGTCTTCGCGCGCCTCGAGCATGTCCTCGTCCTCGTTGGTGTCGTCGTCTTCCTCGAGCAGCGCGTCCAGCGTCTCTGGTGCTTGTGGGCCCTACCCTGTTAGTCGTGTTTGTCTTTTCATCTTTCCGCCTCTCTCCAGATACACACATTCGGCTGCTGCAGCAGAGACTCGCGCCGGCGGTGTCCCGGCCCCTGGGAGCTGCGCCCGCTGCGCTGCGGCTCCGGCACAAAGCTGTACCACGCGTCCTCGTACATCGCTGTCGGCGTCGCTGTTGGACAGTGTATTATTCCATCAATTGAGAGTCCGTCGGTATGGGTATCGCATGTGATTGCCGCATGGATTAATTGCTGTTGGGTGATGCTCGACGTCGTGTTGCAGTTCAATCGGTATCTTTCAATCGGCAGCCAGCAAGCACCAGCACAGCCTGCCCAAACCGGTTGACACTACGTATACACCTTCGCAGCTTAATAGCAGACGCCAAGTGTCCAAAGTGGGGCCACTCTACAGCACTACATCGTTATGCACTTGTAAGACGAGATATGTAAGAAAAGAAGATGAATCGCTAATATATTAGACGCTGCTGTTCGCTGGGTGTAAGTCGCTAGTCGCTAACGACTGTGGAAGGCCAAAGAGAAAAGGACAAAGAGACAATAGAAAGAATAAAAAGAAAAAGAAGAGCAAAAAAAAGCAAAAGACAGCTTGCCAACCTCACAACATCCTCCAGCTCTGCCATGTCACCAGTCGCTAGCTACTTCCCAAGCCTTGAGTCTATACAGTCGAGCCTGACATCGTTGTGGTGGCCGCCGTGGCAGTGGCTGTTGCGGTGGCCGTTGCAGTTGACGTCGTAAACGTCGTCACCACGTTGAAAACACTTGCCACCCGGGCCGCGCATTTGGAATACACGGCAATGGTCCGGACAACCAGCGCGTTGAAACCGTTGCCGGTCACGAAATGGTGCGGCACAGCCGGACGAAAGGGCGGCCGGGGGTGTGGGCGAACGGTGATGCCCGGGAGGTGATGGGTCACCGGGTGCTGCACGGGGCGAGCCCATAAGTAGCTGGCATAGAGGAAAAAGCCCGCGAGGACGAGGAGGGCGACGACGTAGACGAGCTTGAGGCACAATGTATGTGAGAAGCGCATGCGGGGGGCGCGCATAAGGAGGCGCATATGGTGGTACATCTGGGAGAACATGTTGGCGGATTTTGGTAGATAGGAGGATAGATGAAGATGAAGATGAAGATGAGGTTGACAGAGCTGTAGGGTAGACGGTACTAGGAGACAAGAGAAGAGGAGATGATAAGTAGGTATAGGTTGGTAGGTTAAAGATGAAGAAGAGAGGAGAGAAGAAAGAAGAGAGAAGAGAGAGGAGAGGAGAGAGCATATGAATCGAAACGAACATCACGACGTGCAAAGTAAACAACACAGTAGTTCTTTCCTGTACAGTCAAGGTTGCTCCATCAATACGTGCTCGTCATGGCTAGTCAACAGTTCCCTCGCGGTCGTCAATCCCAAACGAGAAAGCACAGTATCAATATCAATAATATCAATATCTCAAAGTCAACAAATGCAAAATAGTATATTCTAAAAAGACCGTAACTCCAGTGGGTATATCCATCTCTTCCTTTTGTCTGGTCTCTGGTCTTTGGCGCCACCAGCCTACGTATCTTATCATCATGGCATCCCTCGCGGTCTCTGTTCCTTTCCTCCTTTTCCTTCCTTCCCAGCTGCCCTCAGAGGCAAGCTATCCTGTAATGTTGTAACGCCCTGTCCTTGGCCTTCGTCTGGCAGTAATAGATCCAAATAATGAAAAAAGAAACACAATATAACAACAAGCCCAATATAACATCAGATGCACCCATCGAGACTCTAGTCTCGCCCTGTCTAATGCCCGTATTATCCAAATAAACAGAAACAAAAGGAAAAGGAAGAAAAAAATTATAAAAAGAAACAGGTATAGTACAGCCGATCAGCCAGCTCATCGGTATTAGGTAAGTGTGGACGTCTACAGCGTCTTTGTACTAGTCGTGCCTAGTTGAGTGCAACGCCCAGTTCCAGGAGCAGCCGCACAAACCGCGTGTGCAGCTCGATAAAGAAATCGGGCATGCCCAGAATCTCCGGCAGACCCCGCGCCCGCAGCGACGCCACCGCCGCCGAGCTGCTGCCCAGCCCGCCGAAGCCGGCGTATCCGGGCCCCATACGCCGCGACAGCCCGTTGCCGGCCGCCACGAGGAAACTGCTGCTGCTCGTCGTGGAGAGGGACGACGGCTGGGTCGGCGGGGGTGATCTGTCCGACAATGCCGACGCGGCGGCGGCGGCAGCGGCAATCACGGCAGGATTGTCCTCGTCCTGTGACGACGACGGCGACGGCGACGACGATGACGACGACTGCTGCGCAAGAGCAACGCGCTCGGCCTCGGCATCGGCCAGCTGCTGGATCCACGTGGCCAAATCGTTGAACGCCGCCGACACAAAGCCAAAGGCCTTCATGGCCATGCGCTCGCGGTGGGTATTGAGCGCGATCAGGGCATAGACGCGCTTGTGGCCGCGCGCGTGCATGTCGGCGACGCGGAAGACGTGGGCGGTGGTGTACCCGCAAGCCGGGTCGCCAAAAAAGAGAGGGCCGCCGTTTGCGGCTGCAGAAGTGGCAGTCGCACCGGTGGACGACGGAGAGCCGGGAGCGGGCGAAAAGTAGGAGGGGGCGGGGGACATTTGCAGAGGTGTCTGAGGCTGCGAATGCGACTGCGACTGCGATGCTGCTGCGGAAGAGGCCGACGCGGTCGACGACGCAAGATTGCGTGGCAGTGTCTCGAGGGTGAGCGTGCGCAGACACGACTGGCGGATGATGCCAAAGGCGTTGGTCGACACGGGCTCGTGCGTGGACGTGTAGTCGAGGTAATGGGTGTGGCCGGAGGCGACGAGGCGCGACGCCGACGACGACGTGCTGGAGCGCGAGGTCGCGACCGACGTCATTGTGCCGGTACGGCGGTGGTGGGCGGCGTGTCGGGTATGGGCATTGTGGCTTTGGGGATGGTGGTCGTCGTCGGACGATGTCGAGGAGGACGCTGACGATGACGAGGGATGCAGATAGGGCGACGACGAAGCGTCGCTCGGCGCACTGTCGTACACGCGGGCACATGGTACGCGGGTGCGCAGAGTAGGGTTGCGCGTGTCTGTAGCACATCCACCAGCACTATTGGTACTGCTGCTACTTGACGCGCTGGCAGTGCTACTGTCCTGCTTACGCCGCGGCAGAGTCATGGCGCAGTTGTCACAGGGCGCGGCGCGTTTTGTCACTGAGTCATCGTATGTCTTGCGAAAGTTGCTCGATGCGTTTGATGTGTTGGCAGAATTGACTGCTGCGGCTGCTGCGGCAGTGACGTCGGGATGTGAGCGAGGCGTGATGGAGCGCGCAGGCGAGGCAGATGTGGGGCTCTTCTGCAGGTTGTTTAGGTTCATTTTCCTCAAGGCGTCGGCAACAACATGTGTCGCAGCGGTCGCAGCGGCGTAGGGCGTAGATGGAGATGAGGAGGAGGAAACTTTGCTCCCGACGGCCGAGTTGACGGCAGACGCAACGGCCATCATGAGGTCGGGCACGTCGCTCTCATTGTCGTCGCAGTCGCACGAGTTGCATTTGACGGGCAGGCCTTCGGTGACCATGAGCGGCGTCGGGCCGTGGACTTCGCAAAAGTGCGCAAGGCACAGCTGGAAATTGGGTATTAGTAACATGTTGTGGTGGATGCGGATGTCGTTGTAAAAAGATATTCATGGTGAGAAGAGAAGAAAGGATATAGGGGAAAGAAAGAGAATAAGAAAAAGAGGAAGAGATGGAATAAAAACAAAATGGAAACAGACGGGTAGAAGCAGAATAAAAAGGTAAACGGAAAAGGAGGAGGAGACGGGAAGAAAGTGTAGCAAACGGATAACAATAGTATCAAAGCCGAAAGTAGGGATGTCGATAAAAGAGATAAAAGCGGCAGATGAGGGAACAGGAGCAGAGGGATGACTAGCTCCAATCAAAATCAAATGCGCTTGCATACAGAGTAGAAAGGATGGCATGGAGTGAGGAGTGAGCAGGGAGTAGGAAAAGCATGGGGCATGGATAGGCGGGAAGACGAAACAGATAGAGTGCACTGACAAGTGAGTAATATCGGTGTAACGGGTACGTAGGAGGTAGGAGAGGTAGAAAGAGAGGCCATGAGTTAATATGCAAACAGGGCTGTCCTTGTTTCATTGCAGCCAATACGTTGGGCAGCCAGCCTCATGACACAAAGGTGTAGAAATAGGAGATGCCGGAGAAAAGAAAAGACATCAAGAACAAGTATTATACGAAAAAGGAAAAGAAAGGCCGTGGGGGGGCGCTTTGACTGTATCGGAAGTGGGAGGCGAGGTGAAGATATAATCGGGCGTCGAGTGTCAAAATAACAGATACCGAATAACAGGTATCTATTATAGAAAGATCAAAGCAGTCGACGTCGACAGTAGGATGCGATCAAGGGTGGGGGTGTGTCTGTCGAGGTGTAGAGTTGCATGCTGAGTCGACTGTTGTGACAGGGTACACCAAAGGAGTAGGATGAACCTATGATGTAATAGGAGTCGAAATCGAAGGTCAGTCGACAGTCGAAAGGAGTCGGCGCCAGAAGAGTCAGAGTGTCTGGGCGTGTTGTACATGTGGCACGGTGGATGGCGAGTATGATACGCCGGGCATACGACGATCAGGCAGGATGGCTGACCGTTTGGCTTTGTGAGCGTGCTTCTGTTGTTCTTGTTCCTTGTTCTTCTCTTCTCCCCGTGTTCTATGCTGTTGGACCGTTGCACGACGAGGCGGTGAGGCGGTTGGCGTTGGCGACGTGCATGGCAGGATGGCAGGGGTGCGATAGTAGATACAGCAGTAGAGGCGATGTAGCAGGTAGAGATAAGTACTTTGTACCGTTGGGTGGCGTGCTGGTACTGGCAGAGATGCACCTGAACGAGAGAGGCATGGCGTGCCGATAGACAGGAAGTACACAAGACGAAAGACGAAAGACGAAAATAGAAAGTCGCAGATAGAGTACAACGACAATAAACGTAAATGCGTGCGACCAACAGACGCAAGACAACATGACAGACAACATGACAGACAACATGACAGAAAGACGACTCATCCGGTTGGACAGACTTCTGTCACCTGTCATGGAAGAGAATAGGAAAACAGGAAGATCAAGGAAGATCAAGAGGATCAAGGAGATCCAGAAGATCAAGAAAGATGGATGGCAGATAGACGGCCGCTAGCAGTCCAGTGTGTCCAGCCCACTACCAGCAACCCAGAGGCAAACGAAAAGTGACAGGTCGCATGCGGCTGAAGCAACAAAGTCTGTACAGAGAAGATGGGATGACTTGAAGGGATTGAACGCTGAAAGGAGACGGCAAAACGGTAACAAGGTAGGGAGGGAAATAAAAGAAAAGGCAACAAGCAAACAGACAACAGACCGCAAAGGCAAGGAGAATGGCCAACACCAACGGCACTGACAGCTGGTGTGGATGCTCATGCAGATGCAGGCGCAGGTGAAGGCCTGCAGCTGTAGCTATAGGTACATACGCAGAGGAGGCTGCGAGGCGAGGTCAGGAGCTTGCAGGCTGCAGAGCAGAGCTGCAGTTGTCTACTTACAATCGACGTCATGTTGCTAGCAGCGGCTCCTGCAGCTTTCGTGTGTATTTGTATTTGTATTGCGGTTGTAATCTGAGATAAATCGCAGTCTCGAGGTAGACAAGTAGAGTCGCAGTAAAGACAGTACAGCCGAGTAAGTCGAATGCACCAATGACTCCGCAATCGGCAGTGATGCTAATTGGGGAAGAGCAGAGAAAGCGGGAAACGGGCGACTTGACAGACGGAACCGTAAGGCGAAATACGCAACCAAAAGGAGGAAGCCGAGGACAGACACGGCACAGAGGGTCTAGGTTCGAGAGGCAAGGCAGGAGGACAAGGCGGTCGGTCGGTCGGATATTCGGAGAGGGGAGGACGAGACAAAAGACGAAGGAGAAGGAGAAGGAGCTGTCGAGCCGGATGAGCGGGGGTCACCGCGAGAAGGAGGAGAGTCTAGCCGAGGAGCGGGAAGAGTAACGAGAGGAGGAGCAAAGGAGCGAAGGAGACTCAAGGTAGAGGTCGAGAAGGGTCCGCCAGAGGGCCGTGGAGGGAGCTCGGATCAAGAGAAAAATTAAAGAGTAGAGAGTCGAAAGGGTCGAGAAGAAAGAGCCGAACAGGTGGAGGCGGGGGTTGGAGACGAGCGCATAATACGACGTGGAGGGGGTGTAGAGGTGAGGTGAGGTAGGGGAGGAGAGGAGAGGAGAGAGGAGAGAAGAGGAAGGAGAGGAGAGGGAGAAAGAAGATGTAGCTTTGGGGATCGAGAGAAAGGTGAAGGAATTGGAGAAGGAAGGTGAGGAAGGAGGCAGGGAAGTAAACGAGGAAGGAGCGAATAGAGACACGCGAATTGGAATTTGGCAAGGAAGGAGCGACCAAGCACAAAAGGAAGCAGCAAGCAAGCAAGCAGCAAGCCGGAGGTAAAGAAAAAGTAAAAAGTATGAATAAGGAAAGAACGACGAATCGCAAGTATGAATCAGGAAAGAACGACGAATCGCGAGGACGAATTGGAAGGACGTTTTTGCTTACTATTGAATATTTTTAAATCAGATAAAATAAAATAAACCAGAGCGAGCGATCCCAGGGAAGAATACATCGATAAATTCTGTAATTAATAGAATTAACCCAAACCGATGCACGGAGTAGAATATGTCGACGAGCTACGAATTGGGCAAATACAATACGCTGCTCAGTAGAGAGCCATCTACTCCCTCCGTTCTCTGTAGATTGTCTGGCAAACACAAAGACAAAAGGGAGATGAACGTACCGAGGTGAAAGAATTAAAGAATGAGAGACAGGCAAGACAGACCTGATAGACATACCGGTAGATCAGACATACCAGCAGATGGAAGCTTGCCGGAATAGAAAATACAAATGACGGACAAATAATAGCCGGAATGAGGGACGGCCATAAGTGGAAATAGTAGGAGCCTGGGAAGCGAGTGACCCCAACGACCCCAATCAGGAAGGAAGGGGCAGCCTGTGCCGTAGAGGCGGTATAGCAGGGGATAATAAATAATAATAAAAAGAAAGAAGAAGAAAAGAAGGACTAATCAGAAATAAGAATAAGAAAGAAAAGGTAGAGCTGGCATTGCACAGGGAGAATCAATGGCAAAGCGATATCAGACAGCAAATCGAATAACAAATAATACACAAATAAAGACTGCCCGGCTGCGATCCGAGATGCATGTCTTTTTTTTGCCTTCCTTTTCTTTTTGCTTTTTTTTGCTTTTTGATTTCTTTCTATCTTCCCATTGTTCTTTTTCTGTGCCTTTCTTTTCTTTTCCCATCACTGTCTACTTTCTTTTTTTCTCGGCCTTTTTTGTTTACTTATTTCTTTCGTAATTGGCCTTTGCTTTTGGGTTGTCTCCTGCGTTGTTTGCTTGCTTTGTTATATTTTCCCCCCTTTCCTCTACTCTTCAAATTATTTGTCTGCTTAACAATCATCCGCCACTAGCACCAGACGTTGAATACGTAAAACGCCTGTGCTAGCACAAGCTATTACATACGAGAATCTATTCTGGCTGCGATGCATAATCGATGATGTTCTAGAAGTCTTCATTTTCGTTTTCTGTTGCTAATGCTTTACTCTCATTTCGTCGAGTCTGTACAGATAGATATTCTCGGCTACTTGTTCTACTCGCACTGCAGATTAGACCGGGGAATATGCCGGGTGTTATAGTAATAGAAGATGCGGTGAGTAGGAGCGGTAGAAGGTGAGAAGGACAGAGAATAGAGAATAGAGAATACAACAGTAGAGAAATAGAGAATAAAGTAGAAAAGCACATGGCAGCAGGGTTGCAGCAGTTCCATAGTGCACGGAGGACGACGAAACGTACTATGTAAAAGGGCCTAAGAGGGCCCGAAGGCCAGAGACCCCGGTCGGCGGCCTTCACCGAGGGTACATTATTGTAATGTAATAATTACGGGACACTTTTGCTTTATTTTACAGAGTAGATTTTCAGATAATACAGAGTTCTGGAGACACGGCACAGGCAATGTAATGTGTAGTGCATGTAGTGGTTTATACTAATAGCTGTACTCTGTAGAGTGGCCGCAAGTAAAAGTTTAAACTAAATCAGCAAAATATAGATAACTTACTCTCTTCAAGATCGGGATTCACTCTCCGACAACTCTACGTCCGACACAATGCAACGGTGATTGCCAGTCCGGCTACTCTTATTCAGGATAATATGCACTTTTGCAAGGGTGTGGACTAGATGCACCAAGACTAAATGCACTACGAGAGTGTGTCTCCACATCGGTCAAGGAGACACGGACCAGAGCAAGCAGCGTAACCCTCCTTTCCAGAGAACACCTCTCAACTTCTAGAAGGAAAAAGTAGAATAATGTATCTTATACATACTAGCAGAAGAGCCGGGAAAGCAATGACTGCAAAAGACTGAGAGAGAGTTTCAGAGGTCGATCAGGCAGCACAGCCATGCCAAAGGTGCCGAGACCGAGCAATGACAACTGTCTTGCCCCCCGACATCTGATACAGGCCACCGCCTTCTTCTTTTCACCCGCTCTTCTAGATTATCAAATTCTTACCATCAGCTTCCCTTTAAGCTCCGCTGACCAGGTTGTAGATGTACATTGTAGATTCAGATGACGCAAGATGGACATCGATGTACCATCGCATGCCAGTCCTCGATAAGAATTAGGATTGCTATTAATATTATATGGTATTCGCACCCATGCTATACTGCTCTGTATGCTCTAATACTTGCGGTCTGGGTGCGGATCGGATCGACTTCCAGTCGCTTCGCCGCCGGCTCGGACATGTACGACGTCTCCGACGTGTTGTCAGACCCGTCCGTCATGTCGCTACCGCCGCCACCCACCACGCCGTACTTGTCCTCCCACAGCTTCCGCAGCACCCGGTAGATGAACATGTACTGGCTTTCGGCTTGCACCATCATCCGCCTCTGCTCGCGCAGCTGGTTGACTGTCGAGAAGATAATATCAGAGTCGTCTTCTGCCGCCGCCGTTGCAGACACGGGCGGGTCTGCCTCAAAAGCTCCCGCTTCCAACTCCCGCTGCAGGTGCTCCAGTGCGATAAACGTTCCCGACCGGCCCACGCCTGCGCTGCAGTGCACAATCCGCGCGTTGTCGTTGTCTGCATTCTTCTCCGCCGACAGCCGCATCAGGCCCAGGAAACTGTCCGCGTCCTCCAGCATCGGCACGCCAAAGTCCGGCCACCGCTTGTACAGAAAGTGGTACACAACCCGCTCGTCTTCATAGTCCGTCATGTCAATGTCTGCACTCTCGGTGGCGGTGGGGAGTGGCGATCCGTCCTGCTTGCCGTTGACGTCTTTGCTGGCGTCCTCGTCATCAATCTTTGCACCGCCCGACGCGCCTGATGTGCCCGTCGACGATGATGCCGGCCGCAGCGGAGCGCCGCCCATCTCGGTATCGACATCCTCGCTGCGCCGTGCATTCGGTGACACGCCGCCGCCGTCAGCGCTCGCCCTGTTTGCTACTGTAGATGCCCGGCGGTGCACGCGCATCACGATCCGCCGCAGCTCGATCGCGTCGCCATACGCCGTCTCTTCAATCGCCTCGCACCGTACAGACGCCCGGAACCCGTCACCAAACTCGTCGTGCTCGTTGATCTGCATTGCTGCATCGTCGGGGTGCTGCGGGAAGTACGGGTAGCACTTTTCCTGCATGCCCTCGTGCGTCTCCGTCAGCATCACAATCACCGCCGGCGACCGCAGCTGCTCATACACCATGCGCCACACGTGGTCTACCGAGTTCTGCTTCGGGCCCTGCATCGCAATAAACCGGGCCGGTGGCCTGTCTCTCTCTTTGCCCTTGTCATTGGCCGTCGTCGTCAGAGTAATCGGCGATGCGTTGATGTACTGCATGTAGCCCACCGGCACTTGCAGCTTGATGCGGTTTCGCTCCCACGGCTGGATGTTCATGTACCGGTCCAGCGACCGCGCATGCGCGCTGTGCACCCGCGCCCACCGTCCAGTCGGCTGTGTCACCGAGCTGCTGAATCGCAACCGCTCCAGCCACAGCAGCTCATGGAACTTGTGCTCCATTTCTGTAGGTTAGCATGATTGTTTTGTAGAGGGGATGTGGCATATCAGAAAGGAAACACCTACCTCGTGGTGTCGTGTTGAGAAAGGAGGGCATTGTTGGCCTGTGTGAGCTCGCTACCGACTGCATAGACCGTCGCTCTTCTGGCTGTGCACTGCCAATGGTGCTTATGCTCGCGCCGCCTGTGCGCGTGGGTGGGCTCGGTGATGTGCCGTTGGCGGGGAACGATATATTCTGCAACCGCACATTCAGTCCACCCGTCGGTGACGCTGGCATGGCTACCGTGCTTGTCATTGCCACTGCCGTTGTGGCTGTGCCCGTCGGCAGTGTGGACGGTGGCGACCCGCGCGGCCGTTTTGTAGAGGATCGGAGGAGATTCCGGAAGGGAGACCGTGACGTGCGCGTTACGCCGCGCATCTTTTGTTGTGTCGTCGTTGGCAGGGCAGATGGAGGTGCAGATGTAGAAGCAGATGAAGATGTAGACGTGGAAGTAGAGGTCGGTGCCGCTGTCGGCAGAGGAGGAGCACTGGCCGTGCTCACGTACGAGGATGTCGATGGCGCATGCGACGAGCTGGTCGCCGGCCGCGTGCTGTCGTTGTCGGCGCGTATAGACTGTATAGACGGCACCTTTGGTACCTTTGGCACCTGTGGTATTCTGGATGGTGGTATGGAGGTAGAGGTAGAGGTAGAGGCGGAGATGGAAGAAGCAGTAGAAGCGGATGCTGCAGTGGTGGTTGTGCCAGCAGAGGTCGCCGGCCGTGGCGGTGGTGTTGGCGCAGAAAATGGTGTTTCTTGGGGTGGTATAGGCGTGCCTGCGCTGGAGATGATGCCTGATGGTATTTTCGTTGCTGTTGTCTCTGCTGTCTTTGCCATGTCCGTCGTCGCTAACGGTGCGCCGCCTGCAGCAGCTGCCGTCGCCTTCCTGTATCGCCGGAACCGAGAGAAGCGCTCCATTGCGGCGGGTGGATGTCAATGGAGAGGAACGTCCTGGCGCCAAAGGGGCTGTCGCAGGAGGCGAGGTAGAAGCAGAGGTTGGAAGAGTCGACTCTGGTCGGGTGCCGAGACGGGATGTTGCTGAATAGACGAAAGAAGATGTGAGACCAGATGATCGGCAATCAGGCTAACTGACGACAGCAAGGCAACTGCCGACGGACAAAGGTCAATAGGCAAGATGTAATGTGATGGCAATGCAGAATAAAGGAGCAAGTGACAGTGACAGCAACCAAATGGCCAACACGACAAGCGAAACAATGAGACTCCGCAAGTCGAGCAGTCGAGGTCCTGCTCTGACTACTCTGATGGGCAGAGGCGACTAGAGACAATAGGCAAAAGGCAAATGACTTTCTCTTGTTCTTTTGTGGGGTTCAATGCCGCTTGTAACAAGCCTGCTCCGTAATACAGAATACAAAGTAATGCGGTGGGGCAGTAGAAGTCGAGGACTAGCTCAAGGCCCAAGGATTTGGACAAATTGCAGTCTGGAGCGTCTGGAGCTCTGGAGCTGCACTGGAGCAGTAATATAAGCACGGCGCAGAACGGAGAAGGGTAACGAAATACAGCTAGCCGCCGTCGGTGGAAATTTGTCTTATGCAGTCTCGTAACAAGAAAAGGGAGACAGCGTAGGATCGGGTAGATCGAGCGTTGCAAAGTTGTACGAGTAGTTGCTGGTAGAGAGGCGAATGTGGAAATAGTGCAGTGGCAAAGCTGGCAGAAGCGAACAGACAACAGATCAAGAAGAAAAACAGCTTCTAGAAGTCCGAGCCATTACCGGAGTGTCGGAATCAAAGGATCAGGCCAAAGGAGAGAAAGAGGTAGACAGAGGCGGGCAGTTGCAGCGATGAAACGCGGCTGGTCTCGGGAGACTACTCTGTACTAGGACCCTGGTTCGACTCCTGAATGACTGTGCGCAGCCAAGTGCTCCTCGTCGTCTTTTACCGCTCGTAGATGTACTGATCTGCCTTGCCTGGTGCTGCCCTGGTCTCTTCTTTGTGTCTGTGTCCTGTACCGGAGTTACCAAGTGCAGAGTGATGCTCGGCACCACGTGGAGTTGTAGTTGTACTCCAAGTCGAATGCAGTACAGATCGCCAGGCAGTAATCGGCGATGTGTAGATGTCGTTTGGAGATGTCGTTGGATGTCGATGCAGTCAAAAGGGGTAATCGACAGATTGTATATGTAAGCAGGATGCAAAAGTGAAAGGGAAGGAACGAGTGGGAGAATTCCCTTAATGCCATAGTGATCCTTGTACAAACATGCAAGGGCAAAAACAGGAGCGGCAGACGAGGGGCATGAGCAGTTTTCTCATATCCTATTGGAGAAGGCGCGATGCAAGTCAGATGAGGGTGGGCAGGTGCTCGACATTAACTCGACGAAGACTTCAGCCGGCACGACCTCACGTGCTCACTGCCTTCCTAATATCGTCCCATCTGCAAGCTTGTCTTGAAGCTTATCCTGCAGATAATCGTGCATAAGCTCCCGAGGCGGCACTAACATGCAGCCGTTATGTCGTATAAATTCCAACAATAAATAAATAAACTTTATATAATACAATACAGATACAGTAAATACAGGCCAGTAGTGAGGTTCCCATACGCCGTCCCAGTCTGTCTCGACATTGCCAGACCACATCTAATTTTAATCACATCCAGTCCATCTAGACCACACCGAATCGTTTTCAGACACGACCAGACCTACACCCCAGAGTACACTCCCGACACGTACCGCCCGCACGTCGCCCGCTGCTCCATGCTCACCTTGTGCCCGTCCGGTAGCCGCACTGTTGTCTTGGGTGTCAGCGACATCCGCTCGCGCGTCAGGTCCAGGTTCGTCGTCGCCGCCATCTGCACACCCGTCGGCGCCTTGGGCGCCAGCGGCTCGAGCGCCAGCGGGTTCTTGGCCGCAGGGCCCGTCGCCGTCACCGCGTCCAGCGGCGCAATGTGCACGGGCTCGCTCTGGTTGCTGCGCTTGCCCGTGCCCAGCTGGTAGTACTCGTTGCCGCCCCACCACAGCGTGTCCAAGCCCCAGTTGGTGTCGTCGCTCCTCGGCTTTTGCGTCAGGCTGAAACCCCTCTGGGCGGCCATGTACGTCGCGTTCTGCAGTACGGCCATGGCGTGCGTGGCGCCGACCTCCATGTGCGCGAGGCGGATGGGCACCATGGCCTTGAGCGTCTCGCTGTACTCGGCCAGGCCCGACAGCGCGCGGATCTTGCTGGGGCCAGCCGTTGAGATGTGCACCCACTTGCCCGTGCCCAGCGTGCCGTAGATGCCCGAGCCGCACGACCACGTGTCGGCCGTCGTCTTGGACGACTGCGCCAGGCCCCGCGGGATCACGTCAACCGTGAAAAACGACGTAGCGCCGCCGGCCGCAATCGACGTCACAACCGTCGTCGGCCGGGCCTGCCGCTGCAGCGCCACGTTGTTATTGCCGAGCGGTGTGCCGTCGCTGACGGGCTCGTACAGCTTGTGTACGGGCACCTCAATCGGGTTGGCCGAGAACTGGGCGCTCGGTGACGCCGGCACGCACAGCTGGCCCGTCGAGTTATCGCCAAAGCTGTAGAGGCCCGTGCTGTCAGCGCCGCCGCTATGTTGGCCACCAGAACTGCTGTGATGCCGTGCGAGCACGAGCGAGTGGTAGTCGCCCGTGGCGATCTGAGCGGCCGTGACGCCCTTGAGGCCGGGCACTTCGTATGCCGCATCCAGCGGCTTGTCCGTGCTGCGTGTCTTCCACGTTAGGCCGGGCACGCCGAGCTGGCCGCGTGCCGGGAACGACAAGAAGCTGGACACGGCCGAGAATACGCGGCCCTTGCTCGTCATCATGAGGCAGTGCTCCTGGCCGCTGCGGATATCGATGACACGCTCGCCCCAGCCGAGGCCGGTCGGGGTCATGACTGTGCGGATGCCCGACGCTGCCAGATCCGTCACTTGTGCAGAGCTCCAGAACCACGAGGATGACGTGGACGGTTTAGAAGAGGATGCAGACCCAAGCGGCGCGGGCTTTATTTTGAGGTCCTTCAGGGACTGGGGAATAGAGTAGACAGTACCGTTGGAGCCGAGGGCGATCACACGGTCGTTGGACAGCGCCACCTTGACAATGTTCTTGCCCTTGAGCGTCACGGCTGGCTCCAGCGAGACAGTGGGAGCGGCTGCCTTGGCCGCCTTGGAGTCCTTGGCCAGCTTGGCCCAGATGGGCGCCGACGGCACCGCGTCCTGGCCCCAGAAGCCAATGCCCCATTGCACCACGTCGCCCTGCTCCGTCACGGCCACGCCAATGTCCTGGTCCAGCTTCAGGTCGCGCAGCACCTGGCCGTCAAAGAATTTAATGCGGCGCGGCTCGCGGATGTTGGCCTCGGCCGAGTCGGGCGCCACAACACGGCCGGAATTTGAGCCCCAGGCATACACGCCCGGGTGCTCGACGCTGTGCTTGATCTGCCGGTGCTGCGGGCTCATGGCGTCGCGGATATCGCCCTGCTGGCCTTGGCCTTGCGGCAGGGGCACCACGGCAGGCTCGAAGTGGATCTCGGCCTTGGGGATCACGAGGCTGTACTGGCCGTCTTCGAGGCCATCCTTGTTTTTCTTGGGCTTTTGCTTTGGATTGGCGGCGGACTGGTCCTCAGCAAGATAGGTGTTGTAGGCGTAGATGCTCGCGCCCGTGATAACAAAGGCGCCAAACGTCGTGGCTATCCCGCCGCGTCTGCGCCGGCCGCCGCCGCGGCGACGCCGTCCTGTTCGCATCTCATGCTTGTCAACGCCGAACCAGCGGACCTGCTGGGGCTGGGCCAGAGAAGACGGTCTTGGCTTGAGAGCCGAGGCTGCCGTGGCCACCGTAGCGAGGCCGGTCTTGCGTAGCGCTGTCATTCTGCCTGTGGTGTAGATGGCTGTGTAGCTCAGTGAAGCTTTCAAGCTTGGACTTCTGGACTTTTAGAGCTTCCCGTGAAATGTGACGTGTGAAATGTGAAATGTGAAATGCGAAATGCGAAATTGATGTCGTCTGATCCTAGTCACAACTTATGAATAAAAAAACAGATCAAGCATTCTTCATCTCGTATCGCATTCTCATGAGGGGACACTACGCAGTAAGACACCTCTTTGATATCGCCAGACGAGACGACTAAGAAGGAAGACCGACAGAAAGACTGAGCTATCGAATTGTCTGAATTGATACTAGTAAAAAGCAGTGGCAATAGCTTCAATCTGATTCGGCGGGGTACCTCGCTGTAGTTTAGCTCTATTCACCTGTATGTGGTAGCGTCTGCCTGTCTTACTGTACCGCCAGTGCCCACAATTCACGTGCTCATCTCTCGCAATCATTAGCTCAGCGTTATACTCCGAGATACAGTACTGTAGTTGAAGCTCTGGTTGAAGCAATATTTTATATTATATTTGTTGCTGCGTTTTTGTTGTTTGACTGTTTAAATTTAGAATATCCTTGTACTGGATACCTATACTTTTATCTTTATCTTTTGTGTTTCGGATTATTGTTAGTTATAATAATTTACTTCAGTTTTTTTCTTTTTCTTTTTCGTAATTATGCAAAAAGTATTTAAACGATATGGCACTCGATGAGCCAAGATTGGTCTTTGTACACCACGAAAAAAAGTCACGCATGCCCGACTGTTGCTTGATTTGATATGATTATGATGAATGCCTAGCAAGTAAACTCCCTCCCATAACAAACATGGTCCCGACGGAACAAAACAAGATACGAAACCGACGAAACAACGAATCGACTGAACAACCAGGCACACACAGCCAGACCTCTACTTGTAGAAGTCAAACTTGTTCTCGTCGCTCGTCGTCTTGACCTGGCTCGAGTACGCATCCTCCAGGTCCACCTGGATAATGTTGTATCTGTTCTTGCGCACCGCCCGCAGGCCTGCCTCCTGCATAATCGCCGCAATCACTGCGCCCGACAACGGGTCGTTGCGCACAATCAGACTGTCCAGGTCCACCTCAGGCGCCAGGCTCATCTTGCTCGCAATCGTCGAGAAGATTAGGCGGCGCTCACGGCGGTCGCGCAGCGACGGGAACTCAATCTTGCGGTCCAGACGGCCGGGACGCAGCAGCGCAGGATCCAGCGTGTCCGCGCGGTTCGTCGCCATAATGACCTTGACGTTGGCCGTCTGGTCGAAGCCGTCCATCTGGTTCAGCAGCTCCAGCAGGATGCGCTGCACTTCACGATCGGCACCCGTCTGGGCGTCGAAGCGCTTGGTCGCAATGGCGTCGATCTCGTCGATGAAGATAATAGCGGGAGCGTTCTCGCGCGCCATGCGGAAGACGTCGCGCACCATGCGGGGACCTTCACCAAGGTACTTTTGCACAAACTCGGAACCGACGACACGGATAAAGTTGGCTGTCGTCGAGTTGGCCACGGCCTTGACCAGCATGGTCTTGCCGGTGCCGGGTGGGCCGTACAGCAGCACACCGCGCGGCGGGTCGATACCGATCTGCTTGTAGAGGTCAAAGTGGGTGAGGGGCAGCTCGACGGCTTCGCGGATCTCCTGCTTCTGCATATCCAGGCCACCGACGTCGGCGTAGGTCACGTCGGGCTTCTCGTCGGACCCGAGCATGGCAATGGACGAGTCGGCCTCTGGGGGGAGGATGTCGACGAGAGCGTTAGAGTGCCGGTGCAGTGCCACCGAGGACGACGGCTTGAGCAGCTCCCGGTCGAGTGTGGACAGAATGCGAACGACGTAGTTGGAGCCAGTTGAAGACTGCACAATGCCCGTGTTCTGGTCAATGGCCTCCATGAACTGGCCAATGACCAGCGGCACACTCTGGATGCGCTTGATTTCCTCCTGCGCACGCACCAGCTCGCGCTTTAGAGATCTATTCTGTCAGCATTGCTATACCATCTGATACTTTCTTCTTACAAACACACCTTTGCTCATCCTTGATATACTCCTCCTGCAGCTGAATGTACTCGAGCTGGCCCTGCAGCTTCTTCAGCGAGCCGTACTCGTCGCCGCTCTCGGTTGCCGCACCCTCGAAGTTGCCCCGGCTCGGTATTGACGACTGGACAGGCTTCTTGTGCGGAGAGGAGCGGGCGCCCAGCGGCGTCTCGACCAGAGCGTCAGCCATGGTGGGTGGTTATATGGAGAGGTAGGTGTAGGTGTAGTCGGAGCTTGCTGCCTCGGAAGGACACGAAAGCAAAGGGAGGCGTCGAGTCGGAGACAGGTCTAGGTCGCAGGAATAGTGCAGTCGTGGCCTAAAAGGAAATTTATAAACAAAAGAGTTTGAGATAATCTCCGTCGCCAAGGTTGTCGTTGATCGTCTTCGCTGTCTTGATGGTCGTGATGCCGTCGTGACGGAGAGAGGCCAAAGCAGCACCTCAGCAAGAGAAGCTGGCGGAAGTCCCACCCAAACACCAAGCAACCAGCAGCTTTGACGCGGCAGGTTGTCAGCCTGCCTTGCGGGCATGAAGCAGGGGTGTATTACACGTGACTAATTCAGAGTGACACATCACGTGTAAGAGCAAACAGAATGCTCCGAAAGCGGGATAGCGCACTTCTCTTCGAAGGACCGACTATCTGGAACCGTCATAGTGGATCACCTGAAAACCGGCATGATTGGCTGGTCTCCGACCTCGCAGGCCAATCGACCCCACTATGATCATCGTTTTAAGTGTTTTCCTCTACGTTTTTGTTATTTTTATTTTTATGAAATTTTATTATTTTATGTTGAAAATAAATCCCATTAAACAATTCTCTTACACTATATTTTGGGTAAAGAAGAAGAATGGGTGACTCGTATATGACTCCTCGAGGCTATTCGTTGTTAGTCCAACGTAAAATTTCTCTCTCTGCTCATCCGGGTAGCTATTAATGAATAAAGTTTTGCATTTTGTGCTTTTATTTTGTAATTAATAAAAATAAATTTCTCTTTCGTTCTCAATTCTCTCGTCTCCCTCCCCTGCTCCTTCCGTCTTGATTGCTCTTTATATTTCTCTTTATATTTCTCTTATTTCCCGTCTTCCTTTCCCCTCCCTTCCTCTTCCCTCTCCTCCTTCTCCAGATTACTCTCTTCTCCGGATATCCCAATCTGTTCCTCATCCGCCTCACTTCTACACACCATATTTCCCAAGATACCCCTCCACAACAACCGCAGCCATGTCTTCCTACGCTCTGCCCCAGTCTCACAAGGAGGTCAGTACCCCTCGTCAATTGGCAGAATAGAGCGCACGAGTGCTCGAGTGGTCGAGAGCTCGAGAACGTCTTGCAGCCTCGCGTCTCGAGTACGCGTCGACGGGCTCTCCAGCTTCAGCTCTCCAACCCTGCAGCTCTGCAGCTCTACCACGACCAAACAACATGAACAAAAGCTAACAACTCCAGATGCTCGAGAAGTCTCTCGTTGAGACCGACCCCGAGGTCGCCGAGATCATGGTACGTCACCTTTACCACCCCAGATCATGAGTCATTCTAGTCTCTACGCCCTCACTCGACAACCATTAACACCCCTCTAGAAGCGCGAGATCCAGCGCCAGCGCGAGTCCATCATCCTGATTGCCTCGGAGAACGTCACTTCGCGCGCCGTCTTCGATGCTCTTGGCTCGCCCATGTCCAACAAGTACTCCGAGGGTTACCCCGGTGCCCGCTACTACGGCGGCAACCAGCACATTGACGAGGTCGAGCTGCTGTGCCAGAAGCGTGCTCTGCAGGCTTTCAACCTCGACTCTGAGCGCTGGGGCGTCAACGTCCAGTGCCTGTCGGGCAGCCCTGCCAACCTGCAGGTGTACCAGTCCATCATGCCCGTCCACGGCCGCCTGATGGGCCTGGACCTGCCCCACGGCGGTCACCTGTCGCACGGCTACCAGACCCCCCAGAAGAAGATCTCGGCCGTCTCTACCTACTTTGAGACCATGCCCTACCGCGTCGACCTGGAGACCGGCATCATTGACTACGACACCCTGGAGAAGAACGCCATTCTGTTCCGCCCCAAGGTTCTGGTTGCTGGTACCTCTGCCTACTGCCGCCTGATCGACTACGCCCGTATGCGCAAGATTGCCGACTCCGTCGGTGCCTACCTGGTTGTCGACATGGCCCACATTTCGGGTCTGATTGCTGCCGGCGTCATCCCCTCGCCTTTCGAGTACGCCGACATTGTCACCACCACCACCCACAAGTCTCTGCGTGGCCCCCGCGGTGCCATGATCTTCTTCCGCAAGGGCGTCCGGTCGACTGATGCCAAGACTGGCAAGCAGACCCTGTACGACCTGGAGAACCCCATCAACTTCTCCGTCTTCCCCGGCCACCAGGGCGGCCCCCACAACCACACTATCACTGCCCTGACCGTTGCCCTGAAGCAGGCTGCTTCGCCCGAGTTCAAGCAGTACCAGCAGCAGGTTGTCGACAACGCCAAGGCTCTGGAGAACACCTTCAAGTCCCTGGGCTACAAGCTGGTGTCTGACGGCACCGACTCGCACATGGTCCTGCTGGACCTGCGTGCGTTCTCTCTGGACGGTGCTCGTGTCGAGGCTGTCCTTGAGCAGATCAACATTGCCTGCAACAAGAACTCCATTCCTGGCGACAAGTCTGCCCTGACCCCCTGCGGTATCCGCATCGGCACCCCCGCCATGACCTCGCGTGGTTTCGGCACTGCCGACTTTGAGCGCGTCGCCAAGTACATTGACGCCGCTATCAAGATCTGCAAGGATGTCCAGGGTGCTCTGCCCAAGGAGGCCAACAAGCTCAAGGACTTCAAGGCCAAGGTTGCCGGCGGCGAGGTCGAGGCCATCAACAGCCTGCGCGCCGAGATTGCTGCATGGTGCAGCAGCTTCCCCCTCCCCGTCGAGGGCTGGCGTATCGATGCCGGTATCTAAGCCTTGGGCAGATATCGGGTTGGTCTAGTCATGGACTAGTGAGAGAGGAGATACCAGTTTCAACATTTTGACGAGACATTTTTATTCGTGAGCGCACGAACTTCAACATATTATGGGACCAAGGAAATAAAAACCACGGAAAAGGGAGAATGAGCATTTGTTTTGCATTTATTGATTTTTGGATTGGATTAAACAAAGTATAAAAGATTATATCTTGTCATAGTATCACGCCAGCTTTCAACAAGAAAGTTGAAGCCCATACTTTCAACAAAGTTTGAGGAATTAACGGGTTATGGGCGTCTAAAGTGGTTTTGTGATTTAAAGTGATTAGTAGCTCCGTAGCCGGTCTACCTGATTATCGTCAAGCAGCAGGGATAAGATTGTTGCTCTGTAAAGCTTGCACGAGACACGCCGCCTGTGCCCAACCACCAGCCTATCAGCAAGCACCAGCGCAGCCGTGCAGTAGTTTCTCTTAAGTGTTATTCTGATAGAGAGCTGTGCACCGTTACTCACGGGAACAGAAGCGTGCCGAGTAGTACAAGACGGCAGCGTGTCGTTGACCGTTAAACTGGTAGTACAGTGTCTTTTTTTATTTATTTTGTATAATCTTAGAGTACAGAGTACATAGTACAGAAAGAGCATTCTCGTCGCCGCCTTCGGCGGGCATGATAAAGAAGGAAAGAGTGACGACAAGTGGAGCACCATAGTGTGGAGATTGTCTCTGTTACTATGGATTCTTCACTTCATGACCGTTGTAAGAACGCTGTACGCTGCCTATCATGAACGAACAGGTCACCGTGCGCCGTTTGCCACTTGCAGCCTGCAGCCTTTTGGCTTTTGTCTGCCGCTGTTGGTCTCGCTGGCTCGCTGGCTCGCTGGCTGTTGGACTGCCCGTTTGTATATATCTCCACTTTTACATGTACGGTGTAAATGGCCTGTGGCCCATCACTCCATGATTATGGAGAAGGGCCAGACGTGGGAAAGTGGAGACGGGTCCCCCAGGACTGCCGGGCGTAATCTGTACAGGTATTACTGTATGTATCTTGAGACTCACAACTACGCAGTAGGCGACTCTGGATTCACCGACAATAAAGGCGACTGCAAGGAAGCAAATCAAGAAAGAGCCGAGTAGGTGTCTAAATGCAAGAGCCTAGATGTAAGAGGAAAGAGCGATGGAACATAAAAAAATGAGGACATGCACAGCAAGAAAGAGCACAGTGCATTGCTCTTTCCAAAGCAGTCATCAAGTACACCCTGCGACAGGCCTGGCCAGGTTCCTGCCTCATGCCTCTGCCTACGGAGTACCTGTCTGCCGACCGTGCATCCCTCCGTATTAGTAGATACGCAGCCAGTCGGGGCTCCTGCCTGCCATAGGCCCATCATCCATAGTCGATACATGTTACTCCGTACAAAGTACATTAACCATACCGCCCCCTCTCCGCCTGCCTGCCTCCTGCCTCCTTGTCCCACGAACCTTCTTGTTTCGTTTCGCCCAACGGTCCTTCCTTCCATTTTGCATTTCTCCTCCTTTCTTCTTTCCGTCTCGCTTTCTTCTCTTTTCTCTTTCTCTTTCCTCGATTTTACTCTTTTTCCTTCTCTTCCAACTCACCGTCTGCCATCCCGTCTAGCCTTATCAACCTCAGCTGCTATCGCCTCTTCTCTTCTCTTCTCTCTTCTTTCTTCTTGCCTATCGATACCACTCGCTTGCTCTGCCTCACTTACTCTCTATCAACGCCGTTCATCCCATAGACGTCCAATCCGACACCATACGACAGCCCCCTCCTTTCGCCACCGCCTCCTCTACCTCTCTAGCCTATAGCCTCTAGCCTCAAAGCCTCAGTCAAGCCAAAGACCGAAGACACAACGAAACAAAGATAAAGACAAGACAACAAGTTTCAACAAGACTGCCCTAGCAGAGCCCCAGTCCCAAAACTGCACATCAACCCTCGTCCTCGCCTTATCGCCCGCGTATCCCACCCACGTCACACGGTTGTCCCGAGCAGACCCGATTAGTGTTTAGTGTCGACTCATCAGATCACCGCACACGACCTGCTTTCATCTCTTTCCTCTCTTATCTTCTCTTTCATTTCCAGTTTTCTTGTCTTCGCATATTCCATCGTCTCCTTTTGTTTCCTTTTATCCATCTCAGCTTCAACCACCATGTCCTCCTCGATCCCCATCCCGCCCCAGGCCTCGGGCAGCCACCACGACCGCAAGCCCCGCCATCACCACAACCTCCGCTCTATGGACGCCTCCATGCCCATGGGCTCGCCGGCGACATCGTCTGAAATGAGCCCTTCCATTTCTGCGTCATCTTCGTCTTCGTCGACAGCCTCACCATCGTCGCTCTACTCGGCCGGCACACCACCCAACCGCTCTGCCAAGGGCAAGGAGCCCATCACACCGCTCTCGCAGCTGTCACAGTCTGTGCCCGTGGCCACGCCAACACGAAAGGAGCAGCAGATGCACCGCCGCCGGCCAAGTCTTTTGAGTAGGTTTCTCATGGGTTCCTGAATAACTTGCTCACCATTGAACCCATCTAACAAGCAGGTCCTGCCATCCTTCACCAAGAAGCAAACGTCATCAACATTGGCGACCCCGACGGTGCCCCACGACTCATCTCCTACCTCTCCTCCAGCCAGGGCTTCATCTGGAACCCCGAGATCTTCGTGCCGTCGTACGTCGACTACGAATACACTCCAATCGAGCACTGCCGCGAGCCGATTATCGAGATCTTCCTCAGCGACGAGGATATCCAGAAGATATACCCGCAGTAGATGCCAATAAGATGGCATGTCATGCAATCGATCGGTCTTTTGATTGTGCTTTGGATCGTGCTAACACGAAACCGACCCACACGATATCATCATTACGCGGACTAAAGACAGCCCCGGACTGTCCATGAGACAACACGACAACTTTCACTTCAACTCACCAATTACGACTACTTTTCTCTTTCTTCTCTTTACCATATTTACTCTACATACACTATTCATCTTGTTCACGCCATGATACCATATGGGACACGAACGGCAGACCTGTCAACCCGGCTGTCCAACACACCGGCAAATACGTCATCGGCCATTCCGCGTCCTCTCGACTTGCATCTCCTTGCTTCAGACACGCGTCTCAGTTCACCACTCGATTTTTCTGTACGGCGCACTCTTGGGATTATAGCCTTGGTTTTAAAGGCGCTTCGGCGTGTTTTCTTCTCGTTTCGTTTCTTTTCGTTTCTGTTCTGTATTTCTTGTTTATTCCACCGCCTCCCCTTCTCGATCTGTGTTATTGCATGCTAGCTCTAGGATAGAGTGCATTTGTTGATGTTTGTCATTATATCTACTATTACTGCTGGGTTATTGCTCACTTTTATTGTTGCTGGTCGCTATTCTTGCTGTGCTGTTCTATTTACTATTTACTATTTTCTGTTCACTATTCACCAATTACGGGCGGGTTATTGGCGGACTGGAATGCTCTTCAATATGAAACACTTTTTAGATCACACACACTAGACAAGCACACAGGTATTTAGATATTGTAGTAATTGAATTCTTATGATGTTTTTGAAGCATATTCTACAAAAGAACTCAGCCGATGCCAGTGTCGTATCGCCATTCTTGGCGGTGTCTGTCGGGGCAGATTTGCAGATTTACGCTGCAGGTGGCGCGATAAGATAACGAGAACGGTGTAGTCTAGCGCATGCTCAGCCGTAGCCTTGTTGTAACTACAGTACTAAGCAATAAGGGCGAGTGCTGAGACCGACCCCGCAGAGAGTAAACACTGTAGTAAACACTACTATCAACACTGTAAACACTAACGGCGCGTCTATAATGTATGTATTGCAGTTTGATAACCTCAACAACCTCAACGCCAAACAGCTTCTTCGGTCGGGACACACCACACCATGGACCCCCATCACCGGAAAATCGAGCTCCAGTCGCCCGAGGACTTTGCCTACCTCGTCGACAATGTCCGCCGCGCCGCCGCCGAGTCCGTCCAGGCCGCCTTTCCCCCGGTCGAGGTTGCCGAGCCGAAGCCCAAGAACGGCAAGGCCAAGAAAGGCAAAAAGACCGACGAGGACGACCTCCATACGCGCGTCGAGGCCCTCGTGACCGAGTACATCCACCGCACCTTTGCCCTCGCCGCCCCGAACCTCAGCATCAATGGCGGCGATGTCGACCTCTCCCTGCTGGAGAAGACTGACGAAAACAACAAAAACGACAAAAAAGAAGAGGAGGAGCAGGTGGAGCCGTTTGACATCCGCAAGCGGCAGCGCGTCGAGGACCTGTCGCGCGACGAAGAGGACCTGCTGCGCGACATTGCCCTGCTGAAGCGCAAGGTGCCGCCGGCGGCGGTGCGCGCGCGCGAGCAGGCGCTGGCGGGCGCGCTGGCGGCGGATGCGGCGGCGATGGCGGCGCTGGGCGAGGCCGATGTTGAGGCCGATTTTGCCGACAGCGCACAAGAGACGACGGAAGAGGCGGCGACGTTTTCGGCGGCGGTTGCGGGCCTGGGCCGACTCAAGCAGGCGATGCCGGCCACGGTGGCGCGTATGGAGCGGGCACGCGTGGCGGCAGACTATGCCGTGAAGGAGCGGTAGCCGTGCAATGGGATTGTCTCTGTGTTCGGTGTTGAGGGCTTATTTCTTTTTTTCTTCTTTTTTTTTTAACTGGATATTGGATCTGTATATATTACGGCGTTTGGGTAGATACCACGGAATCAAGCATGGATTACACAGATGACGCTGAGGTTGTGACGGCAGTCTTTGATTCAGAACATCAAAACATCAAGACGGCAATAAGACGATACATGGAATCAATGGATAGGATTGGCCAATAGTAGAAACAACTGAAGAAGAAGCAACGGGCGCAACAGCAGACAGCATGACGCCAACTGACGAGAACAGCAAAGGCCACGAAAAAAGCAATATATTTATAATCGGCTCTGATGTCCAAATGCCCACCCCCTCTATCCTCATGCTTGGTAACCGCCTGAAGCTGCTCAAAGCTAGAGTCTGCTGGTCTGACAGAACCAAGACCTGCTGATCTGCTGATCTGCTCCAAAAAGAAAAACAAAAAGATACCAGAAATCAATCAATCAATCAATCAACCAGGCACCCCGACTATCTAAGCCGCAGCAGGCGCCTTGGCACCGGCATCCTCGACAGGGGCCTGCAGGTCAATGCCCTCTGTTGATGTCGACACTGGTGCAGCAGCAGCAGGAGCAGCAGCCTCGGCGGCAGGAGCAGCAGCAGCCGCGCCCTCCTTCTTCTCCCATGCGGCAGGCTTGAACCACTCAGGCTCGCGCCACGGGCCCATATCCGAAAAGACGCAGCCGCCCGGGCACTCGCACGAGCCGCCAAACTGCTTGGGCAGGTTCTCGGGCGCCACCTGCTGGAACAGCTCCTTCTGGTACGAGCCGCCCAGAATGTGGATCTTGGCCACGGTGACGGGGTCCAGCCAGGCCTTGATGATGCCCCAGACGGTCGAGAAGCCCCAGGGCGCATTGATCAGGTAGAAGCGGCCGAGGCGCTCGGGGTAGTAGTTTTGTGACAGGCCAGAGGCCTGCTTGATGTAGGTGAAGACCTGGGGCGCCTTGGACAGGCCGACGCCCTTCATGTCCATGATGGTGCAGCAGGTCTCGAGCAGCTGGCCGGCCTTGCGCGAGCAGGCGGGCAGGCGGGGGTCGGCGAGGCGCTCGTACTCGACAGCCAGGTTGGTCAGCATGCGCTCGGCGGTGGTGACCTTGTACATGGCGGTCAGGTCAATGTTGCCGAGGGCCTCAATGTAGACGGGACGGCCATCGCGGTCCGTCTTGTGGTAGTACTGGGGGTAAAAGGCCGAGACCTGCTCCTTCTCGGGGTACTCCCAGGTGGCAATGAGGTCGTCGAGGCCGGTCTCCTTACGCCACGCCTCGCACTCGACGAACATGGTCTTGGCCAGGTTGACGTCGAACTTGCGCGCACGCAGGAAGCGGAGCTGCACGGTTAGATAAAATTAAATTACGAAAAACATTAATTAAAAAAAAGGACGGTGCCTACCAGAGTCAGGGTGTCGAGACGCTTGGTGAAGCCCTCGGACTCGAGCATCAGGCGGAACTGGTGAACCTGGGCCTGCTGCTCGGGGGTCAGGTGGCCAGGGTGGCCGGGGAGGGCCGTCGGAGACACAATCGGGTAGTCATAGTTGTCGTACTTGGGGTCGAGCTCCATGCCGCCGGTCTTGTCCTTCTCTGCCGCCATTGTGTTGGATGTGATAGAGGTGGGGTGGTGGTGGTGGTGGTGATGAAGATGAGGGTTGAGGAAGAGGTGCTGATGGTGGCGGTGGGAGGAGGAAGAGTGATAGGCGGGTGGGTGAAGAAGAGAGAAAGAAGTTGCGAAAAGGGAAGGAGTGATAACTTTGAAGTAGCGGTCGTTGGCAGTAGCTCGAATTAGGTGGAAGGGAGAAAAGGAGGGCTTAGAGTCTACTATGTACAGTGGGGGAGGAGACTGGCTTCTGACGAGTTCAGAGTAGTAATAAGATACATAGTACAGAGAGAGGTATTAGGGGGACGGTAGTACGTGGTACATACCCGTCGCAGTGCAAAAAGGCAAGGAGGCGAGCGAGAGAGATACAGCGTCTTGCCCTTTTCGGTCGCCGGACCCACTTGTACAGAGGACCCCAGGACTCTGAGGAGTGAACGAGGGCGGTGGAGGTGGTGGTATTGGCGGGAGCAGAGATGGCGGTAAGCTGTGGTTTGGGTTTTTGAGGGTAGCTACGTGGTAATTGAGGTTATTATTTCAATGATACGGTTTACGTAGATGATACGATATATGCAAGTTTACATGCTGTGATGGTGGGAAGCGAGCTCTGTCTTAGATAAGCAGTCGAAACTTGGAACAAAGAAATGCCAGCTCAACAAGGAAAGAGCGATCCATTAGGGCCTTATGACGAAGTGTCAATGACCACCAATGACTGAAGACTTACATAATACCGAAATACAAAAGACAAGAGACGAGACAATCTGAGCGACTGGGTCAGGCAAGCCCCGCATTTCAAGCAAAAGGGGTCTCGATGCTCCGTCCGATAGTGATATCACACTGTAATTGCTAGCGACACGCTGCTCTAAGCTGCTCTAAGCTGCTCCGAGCTCGATGCATTACGCAGCGCAATTTCGGTCCTCGATCAAGATATTAAGATTTAGCTTTATTTGAGTTTAGAATGCCGGAAATAGAGATAAAAAATGAAAGACTAGGCGATTAAAAGAGACTGAGTCGCGGATTAAGACAAGTCGAGATTTTGTCGAGCTTATTCGGATATCCAGCAAATGGAGCAACGCCCGTTATGCTTGCTTATATAAGCAGCCCAAAAGTAAAACCAAAACTCGAAAAAAAAAACGTCAATTTTATGCCAGAAATCCATTGAATTTTGAACAACATCTACCTAGCCATCCTCACCGGCGCCGGCTTTGCTACTTATCTTGCTGGCCAGCTCGGCATCCGTCTTCTCCTTGCGCTTCTGCACGACGTCCCAGTTGTAGACGCGCGCAATGGCGACCTCCATGGTGGTGATCTGCTCGCGCAGGAACTCGAGGTCTTCCTCGCAGTTTCTGCGGCTGGTCTGGGCGGCCGTGAGCTTCTGCTGCAGCAGGGCCTGGGCCTCGTCGATGGGGTACGACAGCATGACGTTGGCGCCGAGCCACAGGTAGACCTCGTCGGTGGGCGGGATGGTGGCCTTGGCGTAGAGCGTGTCGTTGAGCTCAAATGTGGTCTCGATGGGCTCGCTGTCGTCGCTGTCCTCGTCATCGCTGTCGAGGTCGTCATCGTCGGCATCCTTCTTCGCCCCCGGCCTCCGGGTCTGCAGAAACTTGACAGTCTCAAGGGTCTTGCGGATATCGGGCAGCTTCTCGTCCAGGCCGGCGACGCGGCGCTGCAGGTTCTGCTCCATGAACTGGTACTTGGAGATCATCTCCTGGAAGCGGCGCAGTGTGGGCTCGACCTCTTCGCGCGAGGTGACATAGTCTTCGACCTTGTCGACAAAGGGGGCCTGCGGGATACCCCGAGGGTTGGTCGCAACGTCCCTTCTCTGTTAGAAGTGTGTTTTCAATATTTCCGCAAAAAAGAGGTAAAATAGGGAGGAGACTTACTTTGAACTTGAGCTTGCCATGGTTGCGATGTGTGCTGCAATCAACGAGAGCACGAGCACAGGCACGAGCATCGGTCATTAGGAGAGCCTCAGCACATGGAGCTTCACCCCACCAGAGAGTTTAGGCGGTGGCATGCGGCAGTATTGGCCGTGTGCCTGATTTACTAAATGCACTATACACGCTTATAAGTCGGACGGACAACATCACCAAAGCACAACATTGTGACTAAATCAGACACTCGACTATATACAAGCCTGCTTTGCTTGTGTCGGAAACAAACAATTAAATGGTTAAAAAATATGTATGGCAGTCAAAATAGGTTAAATATGATAATAAGAGATAACGAGACAACGTCAAAAAGACAAAAAAGGTAAAAAGAAAAGAAAAATAAAGACAGAAGAAAGAAAAGAAGATTATACAAGACAATATACAGATTTACAAATATATACAGATGAACACAGACGAGACGGCACTCTTATCTACGCGATAAAGCTGCGTCCTCTACGGCCCAGCGGCGCCGTTGCGTTTCCGTTGTCATACGACAGCGAGAAGACGACACTCTCGAGCACCTCATAGTCGGCCTCGCTCGCCGCGTCGCCAAAGATCTTGAGCGCCCGAAAGACAAGCTTGTAGCTGCCGGCCGGAATGTAGCTGCCGTCCAGCAGCTTCCCCCACCAAAAGACATGGTTCGCACCGCGGCCGTTTTCATACAGCGGGAAGGGGTCGATGCTGCCAAAGACGTTGCCAGAGGCGTTGCCGGAGGCGCCGACAACATCGATGTTGAAGACGCGCGTGCCCATGGACAAGCCATAGTACGGCACGGGAATGTCGTACTCCGCGATGACGGCGTCGCTGCTGTTGGGCGGCGGCAGCAGATATGCGTGGCCAGCCTCGATGGCGCTGACGTTGAAGTAGCTCGTGGGATAGGCAAAGTTGATGATGTCGGCGTCGGCGAGCGAGCCGGCAACGCCGAGGTACGGCAGCGTGAGCGACTCGGCGGTGCTGTTGAGCGTGATGAAGCCGCTGTAGACGGGGAGGCGCTTTGCGTCTACACTGGCAACAAAGTCGGCGGTCAGCGTGGCCGTGACGGCGACCTCGACGGACGCGCCGGCCTTGACGGTGACAGACTCGACGCTGAGGTCGAGCTGGGGCGAAGACGACACAATCTCCAGGGGCGCGCCCTCGAAGTTCGAGGAAGGGACGGTGCCGTTGACGGGCATCGTAAAGGCCGTGCCGGCCGCGGTATAGCCGAGGTGGTAGGTGATGTCGTCGGCGCCCGTGTTGGTGATCTCGAAACTCGCCGTGTGCACAAAGTGGGCCGTGTCGTTGAAGGACAGGCTCGAGACGCTCAGCAGACCGCGCGTGTTGGCGGCGTCGTACACATTGATCAGGCCGGCGCCCTGCTGGGCCACGGGCGCGAGATAGCCGTACGTGCTGACGCCGTCGTTGAACTGGACGGGCTTTGCACTGGCCGCCAGCAGGCTGTTTATCGCTGCCGGGCTCAGGTTGCTGTCGGGACGCACCTGCTTGAGGAGAGCAATGGAGCCGGCGACAAACGGCGTCGCCATGGACGTGCCGCTTTCCACCATATAGCCGCCCATGCTCAGCGGATAGGTCGATAGGATGTTGCCGCCCGGCGCGGCCACCTGCGGCTTGACGTCGACCTCGAACGACGGGCCCCAGCTGGTGTAGAAGCTCATGTAGCCGCCAGCCGCCACATCGATGGGGTTCTCGACAACATAGTCGGCGTGGTCAGGGTCGGTCATGGTGACAGAGATGGCCTTGCCGGCGGCGATCTGCTGGCTCCACACGTTGCGCATGTCCGTCGAGATGGCGCCATAAAAGTCGAGATTGCCCGCCGTGCCGTCGCCAAAGTTAATGGTCGCCGGTTCGGCCGTGTAGTACAGCGCCGCCTTGCCACCGGCCGCGGCAATCTTCCGGGGTATGGTGATACCATGCGTGCACAACGTGTCGTACGGAAGGACAGCAATGGCACCGTTGGTGATGGCCGGCACGGTGTAGTTGTCGTAGCACAGGTCGCTCGCGTCTATGCCCTGAGCCAGGTCGACGATGGGGTACGTGCCGTTGGCGATCCGCGTCGGCTTCAGCGGCACGTAGTTGGCTGTGGACAAAGTGTTGTTGCCGGAAGACCACTGCAGCGTCTTGTACAGCGTCGGGATGACGGCATTGTTGACCGATGCCACGGCCGTCACGCCCTTGCCCACCGCCGCCGACGACATCAAGAACAAGCCGCCGGTACCGTCATTGCCGGCCGCGATCGTGCATGGCACGCCGGCGTCGACAATGCGCGACGCGACCACGGCCCACGGCGCCTCGCTCCAGCCCGACACCTCACCAATCGACGCGGTAATGACGTCAGCACCGTCGGCGTAGGCCTGCAGAAACGCCTGGATCAGGATGTCGTCTTGCGAATTGCCCGTACAGCCAAACACGCGGTAGATGCCGAGCGTAGCCTCGGGGGCCACGCCGGTAATGTAGGGCACAGCCGACTGGGCGCCGATGATGCCGGCGACGTGCGTGCCATGACCGATGCAGTCCATGGGGTCACTGCCGGGCACGGGATCGTTGTCGCCCGTGAAGAGGTCGCCGACGAGATCAGCACCAAAAGCAACCTTGCATCCGGCGCCAAAGCAGCCGCCGAGGGCCGGGTGGTTGTAGTCGATGCCCGTGTCGACAATGGCAATCTTGAGGCCCTTGCCGGTGTAGCCCTGGGCGTGCAGCTTGTCGACGCCCGTCATGACATGGGTGCTGAAGGTGTCGGTGCTGTCGGTGGTGTTGGTATAGCTGTCGCGCTTGGCGGCGGCGGCATGGCCGGCTGTTGACACATTGAAGGCGCTGCCACCCTGTGTGGTTGGGATCGGATACGACCGCACGGGGTGGACCTTCTTGACCGTCGAGAGTGCCTGGATATGCTTCAGGGCGACGTCGACCTGGCCGAGGTTGTGCAGGTTGAAGGAGGCGCCCCTGAACAACGGCGAGTCAAACGTTATGCGCGGCGAGGCGGCAATGCCGCTGCCATCGAGGGCGGCAAAGAACCGGGAGTGTGTCTGGGCGGCAGAAGCGCCAGGCTGGTCGTCCTCAAACTCGACAATGAACTTGCCGGGCACGATGCTGGGCTGTTCCCAGGCCGGCGTGCGAGCTGAGGCGGCCGACGACAGTGTCAGCAGCACTGCCAAAGGGGGGAGCTTCATTGTGGACTAGAAATGAATGAATGAATAAAAAGAGCGACGAACGGAGCGACGAACGGAGCGACGAACGGAGTGTGGTGAAGCCGGCCATCTAAAAAATCAAAGAAACAAAGAGAAGCGGCGGGTTATATGTCTGCTGGCTCTTCTTCCGAGTGACCGTGTTGCAATGCCATCTCTGAGCATCCCAAGCCATAGTCTCATCGTCGTCATCGTTGTGCATGGCCATCTTTACTGACGACGTTGCGCCGCCAAGCAGGCCAACGAGTCCTAGCCAGGCACGATGTTACATATCACGGCCTGGATATGCTGTGAATGCATGCGTAGTGTGGCATCAGGGCAAACTTGCCTTTTCTCCTGCTGATCTGACAAGTCCTTTGAATATGCCCGGCCCCAAAACCATTCGCCGTCAATAAGAAATACAAAAAGAAACAGCTGTCTAGCTGACGACTTTAATCTCGTAAAAGGTCCGGCTAGTAGCTGCCGTGTCTGGGCGTATCGAAATAAGCATAATGCCCCTGCCGATCGCAGGATCCGCACGTGAAAGGATTCGAGCACCGTAGGATCACAGGGTTCCATGGCGCAACGAAGCCCCGATGCTCAACCGACAAACCCACGCCTGTAACGTTGTTGGCAGATGTAGCATCTTGTAGCTGGAGGAATGAGGAATGAGGAATAAATGCTACTCGTGTCGCTAATGGCTATTCGCCGGTGTTTTTTATTGGTTATATCATACACCTTGACCCAGACTGCCCAAGCTCTCATTTCTGAGCGTCTGCATCCTCTGCATCCTCTGCTGCCTCTGCATCACCTGCTGCCTCTGCATCACCGGCTGCCTCTCCATTCTCGGCACTCTCAGCCTCGTCGTTCCCTGCCGTTCCTCCTCCTGCTGCTGCCGTCGCTGCCGCTGCCGCTGCCGCCGCCGCCGCCTCGGCTTCCTGCTGCTCCTTCCGCCGGTGCCGGTTTATCAGGTTGTACGCGTCGTGCCGCGTCACATACGTGCTGTCGATCTGCGCCATAATGTCCGCCATGCGCACGCCCTGCTTGTGCAGGTCGACGATCTGCTTCTCGGTGATGGGGTGCACCTTCTTGCGCCGGTAGATGGGAAACTCGGTCGGCGGCGTGTAGGGGTGGTTGTGCTCGCGCGTGGCCGCCTGGATGACCCAGTGCCGCAGCACGGTGCCGATGACGGGCCCGGGCTGCAGCTGCAGCTTGATGCGCGTCGTGAAGGGGCAGTTGGTCATCTGCGTTGTTGTGTTGCGGCGCTTGGACGTGCGCGCCGTGGCCTGCGACTTGCGGATGTAGGCCTTGGCGCAGCGGTACGTGAACTGGCGCGCGCTCTCTGCGTCGCCGGGGGGGTTGCGGCGGTGGTAGACGAGCGAGTAGCCGTTGTCAAACGCGTGCATCTGCGCCGCATGGGCGGCCGCCTCGCTGCTGTCGTAGCTGTAGCAGGGCGGCGGCGGGCCGCACGGCCGTGGCGGTGCAGCATTGTTGGGCTGCGGGTTCTGTGATGGGGCCATTGAGATGTTGTGCATTGGTAGTTTATCGTGATGAGTTTGGATGTGGTGTCGATGGCGACTAACAGTCCCTTCATAGTGACCTTTGATTGGCCAGATGACTCAGGATCCACCAAATAAATGGGTATCTGGTGGCCTGATAGCCGATTCACGTTATGTGATAGACACTCACTAATATATAGATAGCACAAAGACGCAAATTGCAACCAAAACGCGAAATTTGGAATAGGTGGCATCATCTGGATGCATCTCGCTTAGAATACAATAATGTGGCAATATAAAGAAATAAAAATATGAACGGGTAGGTGAAGAAAAGAAGAAGAAAAAGAAAAAAGAAAAAAAGTCAACAAATTTAAGAAAACAAATAACAAAAAAAAAGAAAGAAACCGCTACTCATATCATCATGTCTTTTAAATGTTACAACGACTTAATAGTCTGCACCGCGCTCCTCGGCGCGCCCACACCCTCCGCCACGTCGCCCACTACATGCTGTCCTCCATCTCCCCAAACTCGCCCGCCTCGACATCACCGTCCTCCCCAGACGACATCATCTCCGACGCATGCATCACGCTCTGGTTCACAGAGCGGTTCACAGAGTGGTGCGGGTTCGCCCGCCGCGAAATCACCGACGACGACGCAAACATGCTCGAGTCCTCGTCGTCCATGTTGGCCTCGTCGTCCAGCATGTCCGAGCTCTCCTCCGACTCCGACGACTGGCTGAACGGCGGGTAGAACATGGCCGGCTGCGGCAGCGCCACCGGCTCGCGCTGCCCGTACACCACCGACAGGTACTGCACCACAACCGGCGGCGTCGGCCGGTGCGTGCCCTGCGGCTGGAGCGTCGCTACCGCCGCCGAGATGGGCGCCGTCTGCTTCTTTAGAGCCGCCACGCGGCGCGCCAGCGACGACATCGAGAAAGCGCCCGTATTGCAATTGCTATTGCTGTTGAACTGGCCGTGAGACGCCGTGCCGCTCGTGTCGCCCTCGGCATCCGTATCGGCATCGTCGCCGTCGTACTCAATCGCATTGGCTGTTCGGAACGGCCGCTGCGTCGTCACGCGCACGCTAAAGTGGTCGTCGGGCATGATGCCGCTGAGGCCCGACGCCTCCAGATGGGGCTCGCGGCTCTCGATGGTCGTAATGTCCGTCCTGCTGCCGCCGCTGCCAACGCGGCCCACACCGCCCAAATACGAGCTGCTCACGGGGCTACTGCTGCCGTCGCGCGGATGCAGGCCCTTGAGATAGCCAGCCGGGAATTGCTCCATAAACAGAATCTCATTATCCGGCGCGTCCCCGTTGTTGCTGGCCGTGCTGTAGCTGGCCGAGCTGCTCATGTTGTCGCAGCTGCGGGCAGTCTTGGCCACACCGCCGCCAAGAGCGCCCGTGCCGTTGCCACGGCCGACAGTGCCGATCCCCAGCAGGCCAAGGCCCGCCCACTCCTCGCGTGACAGGCTGAGGTAGTCGGTCAGTGGCCGGAAGGGGATCAGCGAGCCCGACGATGACCGGTGGATCGTCGGCCGGCCCTGCAGCACCTCGTCGACCGAGTCCTGCGTCTGGCCTGTCGACGTCATGTCCGTTGTCGGGCTTGTCTCGCCTCCGCTGTCGCCCGCCAGGTCGGTACAGAACGGCATGCCGTTGTAGTAGACCACCACACCGTCCGACTTGCGGCGCTTGCGGTTGTTGGACGACCCCGACCGGCTCATCTCGTGGCCGTGGCCGTGGCCGTGGCCGTAGCGTGAAATGTCAATGTTGCTATTACTATTGGTCATGCTCATGCTGTGGTGATGGTTGGCCTTGTTCATTATGATGGAGCCTTTTGTCTTGCTCTTGCCCGTGTTGCCCTTGCTCTTCTCGCCGGCCGTGCTGACGTCGGGCATATCCGAGTCCTGCGTGGACACGTCCTCGGCCGTCCGCATAGGCGACGATGTCTGGCGCACAAAGAGCGGCTTGTACTGGAAGCTGGACGACGCGCCCGAGTTGTGCATGCCGTTGCCGTACTTGGACCGCTTCTTGCCGCTCGACATGCCCGATGTTGACCCCTGGCCCGACGTCTTCGTCCGCTTGCGGTGGCCCACCTCGTCCGAGCCGTCGCCGTCGTCTGCCGATGTGCTCTTCTGCGACTGATCACCCGCACTGCCGTCGCTGCTAAACTTGGTGCCGTCCGTGCCGCCGCGCCAGCGGATCTTCTGTCCGTCGGGCGACAGCTGAAACTTGGTGCTCTTCTCCACTACAGCCTGGCGGATAAAGTCTGGTGCCACGTTGAAAATGTGCAACTGCGCCAGGTTGGACAAGAGGTTGAGGTACACCCATCCGTTGGCGTCTGGTGACACATCAATCGTCGTGGCAATGCTCTTGGGCCCAATCTCGGGTGGCACAAGGCCCAGATGACGAATGTACTCCATATTCTCCGAAGGCACTTGTACGCGGTCGGGGTCGAGATCGAGCGGGCGTGTTGGACGTTGTTCGGGCATAGTTAAGCCAGGCGGTGACTTGCCCGTGCCGTTGCCGTTGCCGTTGCCGGACGCCGTGTTGCTGCCGCTGTTGGCAGTCGTGTGGCCGTTTCCGCTCGGGTTGCCCGTGCCGGCTCCGTTGCCGCCGTTGCCGTTGCCGCTACCGTTGGCCGTGTCATCGCCGTTGGAATTGGAGTTGGAGGTTGAGACGTTATCCTGCGATCTCGGATTCTTGTGTCCGCTGTTTCGTAACCGGATACGTGCCTCGCGAAAAGGCTCTGCGTTTGCTGGTGTAGTTTGTGTCACTTGGGCTGTTGGTGCTGTGGGTTGTATTGGTGTTGGTGCTGGTGGTGCTGTTGCCTGTGTTTGGCCTACCAGAGCCTTGGGTAGTTTTGTCAATACAGCCGGTGCACTGGCGTGTCCGGCAGGGCCGCTGCCACTACCGCCGTCGCCGTCGCCACTTCCTTTGCTGCCGTCGCTGCCCCTCTTGCCGGCCTTGGGCGCCGATGATGCGACGGCAGCTGGGCCAGGCCTGGATTTGTTGAGGGTGGCGGTGACGTCGCTGATACGGCCGGCGCTGGCTTGGTTGGCTTGATTGACCTGACCGGCCTGGCCGGCTTCGCCAGCAATTAGCGAGTGGCCTTGGCGCGCAAACCGACCGCCAATCTTGCCGGTAAAGAGCTGTTCCAGCCGGCGCACAATCAGCTTCTTCTTATCCTTGTCGCCGAGGGTGCGCAGGCCGTAGTTGGGGTGCAGGCCCTGCGGGATGTCTTCCAGGTAGCGCTCGACCTTTTGCTCGGAGGATGCGCGCGCCTTTGATCCGCCAAACGGCTGCCGTGCAAGAGAGGGTCCGCTGGACTGTGCACCGGTGGACATTGACGCGTAGGCCGAGTCGACAGGCCGTGACCGTGACGACGAGTTGGAGGCGTGTTTCGAGCGCGATCCGCCCGACGAGTATTGCGCCGGGTCGTGGCTGTGGTTGTGGCTGTGGGCATGGTGGTGGTGGTTGGAGGAGCGCTCTTTGGACGAGGCTGATGACTTTTCGCGTTTCCGCTGGGAAGTGCCTTCGCTAGACGGCGAGTCGCCCAGGCTGGCGGCAAAGTCACGCAGTGTTGCTTCGAGCTCCTGCTTTTTGCGGCGTGGCAGGCCGTGGACCTTGATCTCAAAGAGCTTTTCCTTTTCGAGCACATCGCGGTTTATGCTCTGCCGGTAGCGCTTGAGCTCTTCTTTGAGGCGCTTATTTTCAATGGTCAGGTCGTCGATGACGCTGCGGTAGTCGTCGGCACTGCTGCTGTGTGGCGTGGCACGGGGATGGGGACCGAGGCTTGACGGCATAAAAGAAGCGCCGGACGGGACAAAGGGCGGCGGGTGCTGGGGGGACATGAGGGCGACATCGTGGTTGGCCTCGTCGCCAGACGAGTCGCGTTTCTGGAAGTAGGGCGAGCCGTCGTCGTTGTGTGTGTCGTAGGTGGTGTTGCGGTTGTTGTTGGCGTTGTCGAACCATGTTTTTGCATCGTGTAGGAGAGATCCGCCGCTGCCAGACTCGGTGTTGGCCTTGGGGTTGCCGTCGCTGTCTTCGCTCACGTCGGGGACATCGGGGACGTTCGGGGCGTCGGGGAGTGTGCTGTCAACATCATCGGATGCAGGCTGTGAGATGGTGGCCTGCCGGAGAGGGTGAGGAGTGAAGGGTTCCGCCGGACTCTGTGTTCTTCGTGGGGGCATTTCAGCGGTGGGAATGTCTTTTTTTTATATAAAAGAATGAGCGCGCGCGGTTTACGTCGAGACGTCTTGCCGCTCGAGAGGGCGCAAACTAAAAAAAGCAAGGCATCTGCCACAAGGTCTTCGACTGCGGTCCTCTGGGGACCCGACTGGAGGACGATGAGGTAGCGTCCGGGTCGACGGCGTGTCGTTCAAGGAGGGTAGCCGGTGCCCGATGGTGGCTTGTAGTCGTCGTAGATATGTCGTCGCCGTAGTTGTCTAGATATCCGGGATGCTGGCGTCTAGATAATACGCGGATCTCTGTGATGCGGCGGAGGGCGGTGATGTCGTGCCGCGGTGTCGGTCAGATGGCGATGTACTGGAGAGACAGACGAGATGGCCAGGCAGGCCGAGCAGTAAACAGGAAGCACACAATGGGTGTATGAATCGATGTCAAGCTTGTATGGCGTGTCTGATGAGGAGGGGTGTGAGAGGATGAGTAAGGCGGCAGTCAGTTCAGTTGAAGAATACAATGCAGGATGCAGCGCAGATGTAGGGTCGTCGTATATTGAGAGATTGGGAATATTGAAAATATCGAAAATATCGCAAATGGTTTGATAGGATTGAGATAATAGAGAAGCAAAAGTGTCGTCAAAATCAAAAGGTGACTGGGTTTAGCGGACTGGACGTGAGGGAGGGAAGTGCGAAGAGGGCTTAGGTAGTGAGTGAGATCCGCCGCTGTGCATTGTGAATAAGAATTGAACCAATTAATATTATTAATGAATAAATAAAAAGATTTACAATTTGGGTGTGGGCTGATGGAGACATGGAGACAGGCAAGAGCCATTGGTGGACGGCAAGAGGACAGGGGTGCATCTATCAATTGTGGAACGTGACGTGAGTAGTCGGAGTCAAATACCTCTACATACTCGTAGTAGGGTTACTCGCTCCCCGATTCTGGACAGTTCTGGACTATTTTGGCGATGAGGATTCTACACAGTATGCACGTTGTGAGTGCCGGGATTGGAAGGCCCAGAACGGCGTGGAAGGCAGGAGCTATGGGGATGAGCGGCCTGGAGGGAAGGAGCGACTCGTGAGAACATCTCTGCACATTCTGTAAGATACATATTTACATGAGACTCGCACAAAACAGGAAGGAAGACTGAAGACGGGGAGGCGGGGAGACAGCGGCTGTTTGGCTGTTTGGCTGTTAGGAAAAAAGACCGGTTGGAAATGAAGGAAATAAAGAGGGAAGGCGCGACACGCGTTGCACGGCTTTGCTGATGCTACAAGAGACACAGCTCCTTCCTTTTCATGTTCTTTCATACATACATATCACTGAGTAACTAAAGCGGAGGTGGTGACGGCGAGGTGAGGATAACGGCTGCGACTGTACAGTGTACCAAATGTACTATGTAGACGTTGGACAGCGGCAGCCTACAGAATACTGGTCAGTTGCGAGAGCGAGAGCAGCGAGGGCAGGTAGTACGAGTATAGTATTCAGCAAGACTCGATGGCTGGTATCCGAATCGCAAATGAATCGTGAATCGAAGGATCAGGGGTGATATCATACGAAGACGCAATATGATGGTGACGGTACATAGGGTCAGGAGCAGGGAAGACACGAGCAATGTACAAAGTGCTCGGGTAGACTGCGCTGTACAAACCCAAAATCAGGGTCCTCGGGGCGTGGGCAAGGCAGGCCGCACGGACAAGGGAGGCAGAGAAAGCAGCCCACGCTGGGCAACTACTCGGTGCTCGGTACATAGTAGAAAGTAGAAAGTATGTAGTTGAACTGGCTACTCGTAGAAACGCAAACTTTACTAAAAGGGCGCTCATCGAGATCACTCGCCAAAAGAGAGTGCAACCACCAGATCGGGTTCTACGCATGAGATCCGTGTGGCAATGCGTGTGGCACCTGGAAGGGCAATAGCAGTTCCAGCATCTGCTACTGTCTTTGTACTTATCAAACAAAAGAGGAGAGGTATAGAGACGAGTGTCGTTATTCCACTGTCGGCTGCTGGTCTCTTGGTCTCCTTTAAATTATTCGCTCTGTAGCCCGTCCTCATCGTGTATTTGACCCTGCATCGAAGGCAGTCACCGAAAGCGGTGTCCGTCTTACTTTGTCTGTTTTTTCTGTCTTTCTGTGAGTCTTGTAAGATGAAAACTTGCTGATATATGCTAAAGTACTGATTTGCAATGGCAGCCGTCCATCTCTCATGCAGCTGCGCACACGAGTATGTTGCAAGAACAAAAAGGAAAGAACGGGAAGTGAGGGAGACGAAAAGAAAGATACAGGACGGAAAAGAGATGACAACAGCGCGACAAGAGAGGCAGAAAAAGGCAGAATATATCGTAGAGGCACAGGAGGCAGTTTGAGTTTGTAATTAAAGTTGCTATTTAATTTAATTGCACGGAGCGCGGCCTTGGGATCGTAGGTTTGTAAGAGAATCGACGATACAAGGCAGAGGAAACCGGTCTAGCCGAAATAGGCACACTAGTTGGGCACTGGTGTGTGTCTAGCATGACCCTTACTACTCGTGCTGAATGGGTCCATACTAGCTAGTAAACCTTCTGTGATTGGCTAATCGGCCAGGCATTGTTCGGCCAGCCGAGACAAATCAACAATGCCAAACTACGGAGTATATGGAGAAAGCAAACGACATCGTATCTGGTAGCTCGCAAGCTTGCATGCAAGACAAGACACTTATAGGAATACAGAAAGGATAATGAGACACGGCGTGGTGTTCCCTCTAATGAATCCCGATGCCAGTTTTCCTTGAAGATCGAGGGGGGGTACTAAACAGTGGGGCCTGTGGCTGTCAGAGGAGAATCGGGTGGTTTAATTGGCTGTAATACTAGAATAATGGGCTTTACACTGCAGAGTACTTGTGCATCGGTAAGCTACGATGTACGTATTGGTTGATTGAGCTCAGTACGAAGCCACCGCCATATATTGAATGCAAAGAACAGAGACATCCCAGCATCCAGACGCATGAATGTTAACCGCCGTGATGGCGATGGGCATCTGTTTATTTTCTGTTTAATCATGACGCGATATTATCTCAGGGAGGATAAATACAGTTTCCTATTATTTAATTTGATTTTATTGATCAAATGTGCATATCCAATCGAATTCATATCGAATAATCCTTCGCCAATCTCCATTCATTTTTATAATATTTTGGTTGGTATTATTTTGAATGAATGAAAACAAAATATATTCAATAGCTACACACCACTACTATGCAATTAAGCAGTATCGTGTGGCACAGCCTTTTGCTCAACCGACGCTTGCGGTGAATGCAAAAAAGCAAGTAAGTACTAGCTTGACGGGCGATTGTCGGGCTTCGCGACTAGTCAAGGGCAAGGTGTGTTCTTTTCCTTTCTTGGCTGATTTTGTTGGCCTTGTTCCTGTTTTGTATTGGTTGGCTGTTTGACTGCTTGTTACAAAAAGACGATGAGTAAGCAGCCAAGATCTCTGATATCGAATCTAATATCCATTGACGACCAAGAATTGTAGTATTTTAGAAGTGCAACCCAGACAGACCCCTTGATAACAATGACATCACAACGGACATCTGTCCACCTCCCCAGCGATGTACTGGCTACTACTATGTACCCGTATGTACTGAGTTGCAATTTTCCACATTTTTCTGCAGCGCCGATCTTGATTTACAGGGGCTATCCAGTAACGAAACCTTTGCGTACAGGCACAGTGGAAGGCACACAGTCGTCTACATAGTACTCTGTAGCTCACGGGCAGACAGCCAACCCCGAAATTGCTTCAGAGCTTGAGTCAACAGCAACACCAGACGACACACCACACACTCCACATGCACATCACAACAGCGGCGAATCAGCATCGACGGCACGACTTCCGGCGCCGGTGATATCATCGCTACTCTGTATTGAGTAAATAGGTCAGATTGTTCATTGACATCTTTTGTGTGAATCATTGGCATTGACGTTGAGCCGCCGACTGACGTTGACGCAAATGCCTTACCTCTCGTCCACCTGAATAATCTATCTCAGTCTCCCCATGGTCGAATAAGGACAATCAACCAAACACCAAACAACCAAACAACCAACCAATCAATCAAGCAATCAAGCACTTCCTACAGTTTGGCATCGTAATCCTCTCTCCTCCACTTCTCGGCTTGCTCAGTAGCAATTCTTTGTCCGAGCCGCAATACCCGGGCCATTCCAGGATGGAATCCATCTCGACAATCTCGACACTTGCAGCGGACGAACCTTACCGTACGGCTTCTTGTCCCTTCCCATCGCTGTCGATTCCCATTGCCATGTAGCCAGTAGTAGAGGATGAACTCTGAGTCGTGTGCTCTACTCGTACGATACGCCGCTCCTGCCTTTTCCCACTTGTTGATCAGTGACGTCATGCTGCAGAATGGCGAGAGTGCAGCACTACAGAGTTACGGGTTACGGTCTCGGGGCGGTGCGGAGTCAGCGTGTCTCTAGACAATAGTAGACACTTGTGCGAATTGCCTTCTTGTATCTTAATTGCACATAGTACGGAGTATTTGCGTGTTGTGTTCTGCCTGCTAGCGGCAGCTTGCATGCACCCCACGAAGACAGAAGACGATGGAAAGCAAACGTAGAAGCAAAAATGGAATTAAATAGAAATATAAAAAATCAACAAATTACAGGCATGGAAGATGAAAGAATCCACGAATCCACGAAATAAAAAGTACCATGTGAATAATATATTGAAATGCTTGAAAAATACAAAAAAAACCAACATAACTCACCGATGCCAACATGTTCTGTCAAACGGCAGCCGATGCGACGCTGGCTGGCTGCTGGCGGCCCTGATGGCGCCACACTCCGACAGGAAGCATGGCAGCCGGACCCTGATTTTTTACCTCTGTGCAGAAGCGCTACCCACTCGAGCCACTCTGCCTCTGCCTGTCTCTACCTGTCTCTGCCGCCACTGTGGACCGCCGTAATTCACGCAGACCCCGTTTCCATTCCATATAACTTCGTTACTTGTATTTTCATTATATTTTCGTCTATGGAGTATCGCATCTACATGCAGGAAAATCACACGATCAACCGGGTCCCCCGCCTCTCCAAGTCTACTCCCATACGCCTACTCTAGACCCCTCCCGCCAAAGCAATAAAACAACAACAAATACGTCACTGTGCAGCACCGGCAGGACCCTTGCGTTTCGGCTCTGTATCTGTCGTCTCTTCGCTCGCCTTGCCCCTTGGTTTCCCCTGGGATCAGCACACCATCAGCACACTGCAGTGCGACAGCACAAGCTCAGAGAGGTAGAGATGTGCATAGACAAGAGTAGAGACAAAAGCCAGAGAGAATGTAGAGAAGCTAGCGATGCTATTCAAAGCTTGGCTGCTGCTCTACTGCTTGACGAGAAGGCTCTTGCCCGTCATCTCCTCGGGCTGCGGCAGGCCCATGGCAGCCAGAACGGTGGGGGCCACATCGCCCAGCACACCCTCATCGCTCTGCTTCAGGCTCCAGCCCGCCGGCGCGTTGGCCATGATGAACGGCACCTTGTTGGTCGTGTGCGACGTCTTGGGCTTGCCGTCGGCAAACTTCATCTCCTCGGCGTTGCCGTGGTCCGCCGTGATGAACAGAATGTAGTTCTCCCGCTTGCACGCCTCGTAGATCTCGCCGATGCCCTTGTCCGTCGCCGCGCAGCCCACAATCGCCGCCTCGTACACGCCCGTGTGGCCCACCATGTCGGGCGGCGCAAAGTTGGTCATGACAAAGGGGAACTCGTGGTCGCCCAGGCGCTTCGACACCTGCTTGGCCACGCCCGCCGCCGACATCTCGGGCGCCTTGTCGTACGTAGCCACCGACTTGTTGGACGGCACCAGGTCCTGCGTCTCGTCGCGCGTCTCCAGCGGGAACACCTTCTCAACACCGCCGTTGAAGAAGAACGTGACGTGCGCGTACTTTTCCGTCTCGGCAATGTGCACCTGCTTGACGCCCTCCTTGCCCAGCCACTCCGCCAGCACATTGCCCATGTGCTGCGGCTTGAACGCAATCGCAAAGGGGTAGTCCGCCTTGTACTGCGTCATCGTCACCAGCGTAATGTCCTTGGGGAAGGGGAAGTCGGACAGCGGCGACCGGTCCACGCCGCCGAGCAGCTGCGTGATCTGGCGCACGCGGTCCGACCGGTAGTTGAAGAAGAAGACAACATCCTTGTCCTTGATGCGGCGCTCCTGGCCGCCAACAATAATCGGCTTGAGGAACTCGTCGTTCTCGCCCACGGCGTACCGCTCCTCAATCGTCTTGAGCGGGTCCGTGCTGGCCTCGCCCTCGCCCAGGATCATGCCCTTGAGCGCGAGCTCGTTGCGCTCCCACCGCTTGTCGCGGTCCATGGCGTAGTAGCGGCCCACAATCGTGGCAATCTCGCCAATGCCAATCTCCTGGATCGTCTCCAGCAGCTCCTTGAGGTAGCCCGCGCCCGACTTGGGGTCGGTGTCACGGCCGTCACCAAAGAAGTGGATGAACACCTCAGGCACACCAGCGGCCTTGGCAGCGCGCAGGATCGCGTACAGGTGCTCCTGCTTGGCGTGCTGTGGTTGTTAGCAGACTGTATTTCAAATTGACCCAAAGTGACTTCAAAATGGCTTCAAAACTTCAAAAGAAAGACATACGACACCACCGTGGGAGACAAGACCGCACAGGTGCAGACGGCCGGTGCCGTTCTTGGCATCCTGCAGAGTCTTGCTGATAATATCGTTGGAGGCAAACTCGTTCTTCTTGACAGCCTGGTCGATGCGCACAACATCCTGCCACACAACACGGCCGGCGCCAATGTTGAGATGGCCGACCTCGGAGTTGCCCATCAGGCCCTCGGGCAGGCCGACGGCCAGCGACGAGGCCTCGAGCTCGGTGAAGCCTGTGGCGCTCTTGGAGAAGGCGTCCATCACCGGCGTCTCGGCCGCGGCGATAGCGTCGCCGTTCTTGGGCGACGACTCGGAAGCAATACCCCATCCATCAATGACGACTAAGGAGGAGGGAAAAGAAGCGATAAGAGCGCAAAGGACGGCAAGGAGCCGGCCGACGCGCGCACGAGCATAATGATTAGCCAGGCGATCTCTAGGTAGACGAGGATGTAGGCCGCAGTAAGCCAGGGCGAGGGTGGTCGTCGAGCAGGGGGGGCTCTCTCTCTGGGGGTGGGCTGGAGTGTGGCTTCGTCTCTCTCTCTCCGCGGGTCCTCATCAGTCTCTCTCTCCTCTCCCTCCGCGCCCTCTCTCTCTTCCGTGCCATCTTCCTCTCCCCCTCTCTCCCCATCCCTCTTTCTGGAGGACACCTCCTCCCTCTCTTCTCCCACCACTGGTAGGGGTTTAAACAAATCGGGCTTGTCACATACTGAGGCAGGCATTTTGTTCGACTTTGGCCATGTTTGCGGTTTTTGGTTTCGATTGTTGATGAGGAAAAGAAAGTAAAGAAGAGATGACAAGTTGGGTCCAAAGTCAAAGTCAAGTCAACATCGGGTGATAAACAGGACCGATAGCTGCGTGATTTTTAGTGGGACGGCGCAGCTGCTCGTTCTGTTGAGGCAATAAACCAGTTTAATTCCAGTATTTACGCATTTTTATTGTCGGCATATATTATCACCAAAATCAGATATTACATCTCGCCGTAATTATCTCTCAAACTTTCACTAACGAAACGTACGGACAACGGAGTAATACAGCGCGAAGGCCCCTCGTTTCTAATTCCTGCTCTGCTATTAGTTTCGGACCTTTTTCCTTTTCTTTTTTCTGTTCTTTTCTCTCTAATCTTGTGCTACTATGGCGGGGTAGCTGTATCGTCACAGTCTACACAATAGATAGCACTGTATAATCACACTACCAAATACAGTGCCGCCGAGTCCGCCGAAACGTGCAGCAGCCTCTCGTTCCCAGTAGCTTGACAACATAGATTATGTAATCATTGCTTGACGGCGCTCCACACCTGCATCCTACCACATTAGAGCAACCGCGTGACCTTACATTGATGATCACCTCACCTCACTTTACCTCATCACCTCAACACATCAAACGACAATGTCCCACCCGCTCGCCCTGCCAAAGACATTCTCGCCCGACGCGCTCGATACGACGGCCGAACTGGCTTCGATTGTCGCGCGTCTGCAGCCGCCCCAATCTGCCTCGGCCTCGGGCGACGAGCAACCCGCCGACGCAGACACCGCAGCTGCCACCCTCGGCGGACCCATGGCCGGCACGCCCATCACGCTGCGTGACCTGCCCACGGCCACCGACAACATCAAGCACAAACTTAAGCACGCACGCGCCCAGATCAAAACCCTGCCCGACGTTGGCCGCACCGTTGCCGCCCAGGAGACGGAGATGCGGCAGCTCGAGGCGCGCATCCAAGCACAAAAGGAGATGCTCGCCAAGCTGCGCGACCAGGGTGCACAGTTTGCCAGCAAGGGCTTGCAACTCTAGACTCTATTTTCCTTGTGAAGAACTAAAAAAAACTAAAAACTACAGCTGCAAGGACGCAAGAGTCACCCCCGTCCATTGGCTTTCGGTCAGCCGCTCGCCTTCCGGCAGGACCGACCAGTTGGGCGACGGTTCCGCCCGCAGCCACTTGAAATCGTCCACCTGGTCCCACAGATTTGCATCCTTGTCTTTTGCCTCTTTTACGTCCAGTGGAGCAAACCGCATGTTCTTGCAGTCTTCGATGATGGGCCGGCTGCGCACATCCAGGTAGACGTCGACGTCGACACACTCGTGGATCCGCACCTGGTGCGACGACACGACCAGGATACACTTGGTGAGGCCCGTGATGTGCACGGGTCCACTGACGCGGCCGACGACAAGCAGACTGCGCTGGATTCTGCGCAGCATCAGACTCTTGAACGGTGCTTCGGCCGTCGCAGCGGACATGTCGACAACACACTCGGCCAAGTCGGTCAGGGAGCCGGACGCTGTGGCCTGCGACGCCGACAGCGGCAGGACAATGGACACGCCCGTGTGGCCGGCAATGTTGACATCTTTGGCGGCCGAGAAGCTCGGTCTTCGTACCGGCTCGGACGATGCGGCAATCTCTGCATTGTAGTCTTTTCCTGCGTCGACCACGACAGCCGGTGCAGCTGCTGCAACCGTGGCATCAGGGACGCCGCGGAGAAGACGGTGGTCTGCTTTGGGAGCCGGCGCGGCCGCCGCTGCAGTCTTGGCCGACTTCTTAAACTGGAACCGTGGCTTGGTCGGAGCCAGCCGGGCCAGCTCTTCATTGAGCTTGTCTGTCAATGACTTGACCGTCTGCCATTTGCCATTAAAGTTAGACGATATACTATTGCATCGGAATTTGCGATATCAAACCCACATTGGAGTACGTCCGCTGGTCATAGGCGGGAATGAACTCGGCGGCATCGGCGACTTCGAGGGACAGCTGCGAGAGGCTAGCAAGGATACTGTCTGAGGCATCCTTGCGCTCGCCGCCCACAACACTGAGGGAGGCAAGCCGACCGATGCGGTCCTCGATTTCGGCCACGTCCGACTGGAACTTGTGGTAGAAGCGTTCTTTTGCGTCCATGATTGGTTCTTTGCCGGCAAAAGCAAAGGGGAAGGCTATCGAGTTAGTCATAGGTGCAGATGTGAGAGTTGGTGTTGATAGTTATGATGTATGATGCTAGACATTTCGACAATAAACTGCTGCATACCCCTGATATAAATACTGAAAATGAAGTACTGAAAAAAATATACCGAAATATAAAGCGCGGACACTCGAAGCTATGCTGGTGAATTGAACGCGGTGACCGATGAGGTGGTCTGATGGCCTGTCAGAAGACGGGACGAGGAGGTGTGGCGTGTTCAGGCCAAGCTGGTGCAGGAGACGGTAGACGAGTGCGGTTGACAGCACGTGTATATGACTGAAGCTGGATGCAGCTGCAACGTGTGTAGAGTGATGGTATTGACAGGTGTCGTAGATCGGCCGAGTAGGGACGAGATGAGGAGGAAGCAGGGCCGAGGAGACGACGTGGGATGTCGAGGAGAGAGACGAGGAGGTGGGATGTTAGACACGGCTAAGCCGATGATGAGCTTGGCATGAAGAGCAAGAGGACAATAATGACGAGAATAAGAATGCAGTGAGAATGCCAATGGTTATGCCTGTGAGGCTACTCGACGGGCAGAGAGGTGGTAGTGTTGTAGTGTAGATAGATGGCAAGTGGTGGAAGCTCAAAGACGAGATGTGCACCCCGCTATCTGCACCGTCACCGACGAAACAGCGCAGAGCGTCAAAATGATTAGGATCAGAGAACTGCAGTCTGTATTTATATAAATTGTTGTTTTGTACGTATCGATACAGTTTATTTTGAAAACCAACGCAACACATGGCCAAAAAATGCTGCCTGTTGTCAAGTGGCAGCCTTGTCCGAGCAAAATGCACCTATCGACACTACGCCGGTTCTTCTGTTACCACCACATGCCCCACTTTTAGCAACAAATGCCTGCCATTCGCTACTTTCGGCTCAGCCCGGCTCTCACTTGCTGCACGTTGCCTGCTGTGCATACGATCAATCTAACTTGATCTTGCACCTCTTTTCTCAGTCGACACTTGAATCTGCACTTATGTAAACCATTGTCTTCACTTTACATTTGTACCCTCCCAATCCATGGATCGAGCTTCTCCAAGACCATGCCCTCGCCAGCGACATTCGCTTCCCCGGCAGCCGGCATTCGGATCGGCCGGACGTTGATCTCCTTCAACAATGCAATCACTGGCAATGGTGCCTGCTTCACTGCACGGGCGCTGACGTGCGGTCGCGGCCGGGTGCCGTTTCACCTCGCGGCTCTTGCATGCATGCCCCGCCAGCGCACCTTTTCCACATCCAACCAGCTGATGCGGGATGCAAAGTCGCCGGATGAGAGTGTGCCGGCATTTGCATCTGCATCTGCACCGGCAGCAAATGCGGCAAAGAGAAAACCACGCTCGGCCGGTGCCAAAAACTCGCTGCGCCGAGTGGCCGCCATTGCCCAGCAGCCGTCTGCGCCCGACGGCAGCAAACCCGGACACCAGGCAGAGAGAGAGAAAGCTTCGTCTTCTTCTTCTTCTTCTTCTTCTTCTTCACCTTCAGTGTCAGTGCCATCGGTGTCAAGTACGCAAACGCAAAAGTCGCCGGCCCGTGCTGCCCGGCTGCGGCGTGAAGCCAATGAGCTGCACCTGCTCGACGCAAACGCAAACTTTGACGACATTGAGGACGGCAGCAATGTGATCAGCGCCGTCTGCCTCGCCGAGTCGTTTGACATGGAGCGCGTCATGTCCATCCTCGAGGACCAGGGCTTCACGCTCGACCCGGACGGCAGCGGGTTCGAGTCGCACGAAGTCGTGCACGCGCGCAAGCTGTTCTTGTATGAAACGGCATCCGACCCGCGCGAGGTCGACCTGTTTGTCTTTGAGTCGGGCACGCTCGTCGGCTGGGGCCTGCCTGCCGACGATGTCGACCGGCTTGCGACGTCGCACCTTGTGGCGGCGGCGGCCGACCCGTTTGTCGATCTGCGCGAGACGGAGACGCTCGACTTCCGCCGCGACCCGGCACGCGACAACAGCATCATGGGCGGCGACGTGGTGGTGCTGGGCACGCGGCACGAGGTGGCCGAGGGCGACCGGCTGGCGACGACGCGCGCGCAGATTGCGTTTTCGTCGGGCCTTGCGCGCAGCACCAAGCTGGCGGTGCTCGAGCGGTCGTTTACCGACTATTTCGAGTCGACGCGGCGCATCCCCGAGATGCTAGCCGGCCGCAGCATCAGCCACACTGGCCGGGACAAGTACAAATACAAAAAAGGCACGACCAAGGTGCTGCGGCACCTGTCGCAAAAGTTTGTGCTCCAGAAGACGGGCGAGCTGCTGAGCCTGCGCGCGCAGCTGAACCACTACCGCGAGCTGACGGACGCGCTGCCGGACATCTTTTGGGACGCGCGGGCGGAGCTGGGGCTGGAGAGCTACTACGAGCAGGTCGGGCGGGCGCTGGACGTGGGCGTGCGGATCAAGACGCTGAACCAGAAGATGGACTATGCGCAGGAGATTGCGACGGTGCTACGCGAGATATCCAGCGAGCGGCACGGCACGCGGCTCGAATGGATCATCATTCTGCTGATTACCGTCGAGGTCGTCTTTGAGCTGCGGCGGGTGTATCTCGACTGGCACGAGGACAAGAAGGTGGCGGAGTAGACTTGGACTACATAGTAGATAATCTTTTAGAATCTGAATAGACATCCCTACTATATAAGAGTATGTAATTTGAAGCATCATCAAGCAACACGGCGAATAGCAAAAAGCTAGTAAAAATAATAAAAAATACTAGTAAAGAACAGACAAAAAAGCATTCCGCGCGGGACTCGAACCCGCAACCTCAAGATTAGAAGTCTTGCGCGCTACCATTGCGCCAGCGGAACCGATCAAGTTTAGCTCGATTCCTTGTTGGGTGTTAGGGCCGCCGTAACATGGCTCTTGTAGACGCGGTCGGCTGGAGGCTTGCGAAGTAGCATTTTGCCCTATATTCTCACCAAGGTCAGCAGAGAACATAATGAGACCAGGCAATACTGCTGACTGACTGCTCGGCTGGGATTTCTAGCTCAGCTGCAGCAGGTGAAGTTCAAAGTCGATGAGGTGGCCAGGAGTGTGGTAGCTGGCGGAAACATAGATTTATCTTTATAAAAAAAAAAAGAGAAAAGGTCGTACCATATCGTCACCTATTAGCATCGAAATATCAGAATATCAAATAAAAATATATATCACCGAGCCTCATCAAGAGTTCCGCCAACCTCCTGGTTACATATCAACTGAGGGTCGACGGACTACCTGACCTGAGAGTGGGGACGTAAGAAAAGCAAAATTCGAGCTCACCCGAGACTCAGATGAGCCTCTCTCTCTCCTTACACAATAGTTAGTATGTATAGGCTATCAAGATATCTTACTATTAATATAAATGTACGGAATATAGCGAGGACGACGGCCTAGCCTTTATCGTTTATTATATATTATTTATTAATTAATATATTATAAAGTATAATACCGGTATAAAAGTACGGTAGTAATACATTTTATTTAATAAAAAAGAAGAAAAAAACGTCGACGCGAAGTAAATACACATAGTGTCGGTGTATAATCACGTAACCAATTACGGTAGTCGTTATAACTAAACAAGAGGGGGTCTCTAACTCTACCCCTTTTCTATATACGGTAGCTAGACTCGATACACACGTTAAAGCTGCCGTGGATCCAGTTCTTAATGTCGCCGAGCTGAAAGTCCTGCCGTGATAAAACTTTTACACCATGCCATCACCAAGTGACCCGAATTCATACCACCTTTACAGAGAGGCGGTCTGAGTACGGATCACAGGTGTAAGCGAACAATCGACACACTTGCACCGACACATAGTATTTAGCAACGCAGTACGGGCATAACAAGGCCTTATGTACTTCAGCTCGCTGCTTTTTCTCCAGTCTCGGTGAACTTTTATGGGGGGTTTTTCGTCCCCACTCTCAGGTCAGGTAGGCCGTCGACCCTCAGTTGACATGTAACCTCTTAGCACCAGGGCGTAACAGCTTCTTGCCCCTCCGCGGCCTAAAAAAAGTAGGGCGACAAATAACATAACGCCCCCCAGGCAGGAACTAGAGCATTTGAGGTGAGTGGCTTATTATACTCAACTTTAAAAGACTGCAGACCAATAAAAACGCGATTGTGTCGAGTAGGAGGTATGCACAAGGCCTATATATGCTTTAGCTAATCTACTTGTGGCTTAGATATGGCCTACTTGTACACGACATCACACTTGCATGTGCACAACTTACATTGGCTCCATCGGGATGTTGGATAGTTAGGACATCGACGCCAGGAACCACTTGCGATTGTTTAATCGAAGGCGGCAAGGGAATTTTTGTACAAGCGTTCGCAGCAAACGTTGTCAAGATGAACTGTATAAATATGCGTCGAGTACGCGCCAACTTCGAGATTGATCCTGTATCGCAGACGACAAGCGGGCAGCTACAGTCGGTGTTTTTACTACTTGATGCATCTATTGGCCTTTACAATTGCCTTGATTATTATTGCCATTTCAATATAACAATCACTCAATCACTCAATCACGCATTCACCCAACCACTTATTAAACATCCAGGAACATACGCCATGGCTGTACCAGCTGAAGAGACCACGGATATGTCACACGTATGCGTCACGAGTTCGGCCGGAACTGACACTGAGGAGTATGTCGACCAGGCGATGGCCAGACGAGAATTGTAGTCTTCTGACACGACTAACATATGATCTTATAGACTGTCCAGACAGCTCCAGGCACAGAAGAACCACCGTGCCCTTGAACCTTTGAGACTTGCTCTCCTACAGATCACGTCTTCCACTGTCTACGACAAAGTGCAGATCACATCTTCCACTGTCTATGGCAAAGTGCAGAAGACAGCCAATGGCATGGCCGATGGCCAACAGCAGGGTGTGCCGCTTGAGGAAGAGGCCGAGATCATTCTGGACGGTCACGTGCCCGAGTCTTGAATGCACGTTGCCCAAGATCTCATCCAAGATGGAGTTATCCTAAAAAGGGTCGTTTTGTACTGTTGTGTATCTGTTTGTCGGGTGTTGTTCAAAAAATAGAGCTGGTTGATGATTGGGAGACATCGGTAGCTAATCAGATAATCAAGATCAGATTAACTCTATTATCAACTTATAATTTAGTCCTGTCACTTACACGCTTCACAAGCGTAATATAGAGCACGGTGCTAATTTAGTACTATATGTACTATGCGCGGCTCTACCCCGAGTACATATGACGAAGACGCACTTTCCATGTGCAGGTGATTGGGCCCTGGACAGCGGAAAACAGGCCGCCCCCACCGTGGGGCTGGGTCCCATGTACGGAATATAGTGCGCCCAATGTCGGTAAGGCAGAGCATGTCAAGCGCGGCGCGTTAATCACTCCATTGTAGTAGTACGTGCTACTGTACGATATCTGTACTATATTACTGTGTGTACTGCTCTCCCCAAGGCGACTGTGCAAAAAAGTAATGGCATCGCTGCCACTGCTCCGGGGACGCATCACCCTCTCCGACGCCCTCGACGACGACAGCGACATCCTCAAGGCTCTGTCTCTGCCAAAGAAGCAGCTGAGTCTGTGGATTTATCTGTACCAGAGCCGGCCCCAGATCGAGGCCGTTGTTGCCCGACATCTGCGTCTATCGCGGCAGGACTTTCAGCTCGGCGACGTCAAGAACTGGATCCACGGCAGCTTCAACGTGTGTATCCTCATCCACATCACTCCGAGTCGCCGCACGGCCGGCCTGCCGTCCAAGGCCATCATCCGCTTTCCGCTGCCGTTCAAAATCGGAGCCGACTTCCAGCCGGCAAATATAGATGAAAAGCTGCGTTGCGAGGCGGCCACCTATGTGTGGCTGAACCGGCACTGCCCAGCCATCCCGACCGCCCGGCTTCTCGGCTTTGGGTTCCCGGGCGGCACGTCGGTGTGTATATTGCTTTGTCCTTTCTTTCTTTCTTCTATATTTAATTTTAAATTTATTTTGACCCCTGCTAATATAGTAGTTCACAAGAAGAGAGCATTGCTCGTTCTTTGACCGTTTAAAATGGTACCTCGGCCGTGGCTTCGCCTACCTCTGTCGACGGCCCCTGCCCATTGCCTATGTCCGCCACGCGCGAAAAGACATGCCCGACTCGGGCTATCTGCTGCTGGAGTATGTCCAGGACAGCCACACGCTGTCCGAGTCGTGGGACACCTACCAATCAGACCCCGTGCGACGCGCCAACCTGTTTCGCGCCCTATCGCGCATTATACTCCAGATCGCCTCCCACCCGCTGCCGCGCATCGGCTCCTGGACGATGGACGACGCCGGCCGCCTGTCCCTCACCAACCGGCCCCTCACAATGGCCCTGCACCAGCAGGAGAACCTCGCCATCCCCACAGGCATCCCGCGCTCCCAGACCTATACGTGCGCCGCCTCCTACTACCTCGACCTCCTCGCCTGCCGCGACAGCGTCGTCTCCCACCAGCCCAACGCCGTCCACAGCGACGAGCACGGCCGCACACAGCTCGCCGCCCTCGCCGCCATGCGCGCCCTGCTGCCCAAGTTCACAGACCGCCACCAGCGCGACGGGCCCTTTGTCCTGTCCCTGACCGACCTGCACCCCAACAACATCTTTGTCGACGACGACTGGAACATTACCCGCATCATCGACCTCGAGTGGGCCTCGGTGCTTCCCCGGGAGATGCTGAGCCCGCCCGCCTGGCTGTCCAGCCTCAACCCGGGCGACGCGCGATCGGAGCGGCTCGACGCGTTTGCGGTAGTGTACGCAGAGTTTGTCCAGCAGTTTGAGCACGAAGAGCGGGAGCTTCAGGGGCTGCGTGATGAGCGTGATGAGCGTGATGAGCGCGACGACGACACCAGGAGCGACACTACAAAAACACAAACACAAACGGCCCAGATGCTGCGCCGCCTCTGGGACAGCGGCGCGTTTTGGTACTTCCGCGCCCTGGACACGCCCGCCGCGCTGCCGGGCGCATTCACCGACCAGCTGCAGCCGCGCTTCATGGCGCTCAACAGCCGCGCGCGGCACGACTTTGACCGCGCGCTGGCGCTGCTGTGGGACGAGCACGCCAGCGATTTTCTGGCGGCAAAGGTGAACGAGCACAGGCAGTACGAGGAGCGCGTGCGCGACACATTCCGGGCGGCCGAGGCGGACAAGAAAGACAAGAAGGAGAAGAAGGAGAAGAAAAGCATAAGGGCAAAGGACAAGGAAAAGGATAGAGACAAGGATAGAGACAGGGACAGGGAAAAGGAAAAGGATAAAGAAAAGGAAAAGGAAAAGAGCAAACGAGATAGGGATAAAGCTGGTTCCAGCAGGTAGAAAATTGCATTCAAACGGCGCAAATGTTTAGAGACCAATCATTCCCTCCGCATGTCTCAATGATGAACGACTGCAGCATTCACGCAAGCAAGGCGTCGCCGTTTGCACCTTGCTGGAGCGCATGACAAAGCATACGCAGAACGTTTGCCGACTTTTTATTCACTCGCTGCTGCTTGTCGTTGATAGCCGACGGTTTCCATCTCCTATATAGTCTTGCTGTCCGCCATTTTGGGTTGGTAGGGCTTTTCTTCTTCTCTCCCATTCCCATTACACTCCTTCATCTTCTCACCCGACCAACACACACTCAACACATACTGGCCTTGCCGCGCTCTCATCTCGTCCATCATGCTGTCGGATCACATATCTTCGCTGCTCTCGTCGGGCGAGTACAGCGACCTGACCATCGAATGCCAGGGACAGTCCTTCAAAGTCCACAGAGCCATTGTGTGCTTTCAGTCTCCCGTCATCAAAGCTGCTCTCCATGAACAGCCCGAGGTGCCGTGGCCAAGCAGCAGTAATACGAGCTGTTAACCGAGATGTGTGCTGATTATAGTAGAAAACGAGAAGCATCTTTAGGATCGACGATTTCGATGCCGATACAGTCCAGCGCATGCTTCAGTTCATGTACGGCGTGCAGAGATCGCCCTCCATTAAAGATGGCCTAAAGCCTGACCAAGAGCCAAACAACAAGAATTCCGACCACAACAAGCCAAGCTCTGAGGAAATATTCTTGCCCCTCCACGAAGAGAAAAAAAAGAAGGTCACTTCGCACGTCTACGCCAGCGCCATTGCACACCGCTACGGTGTCCCGGAGATGTCTGAGCTCGTCCACGAAGAAATAGCCAACTTCTTCCAGTCCGAATGGTCGGCAGACTTCTTTCTTGCGGCTACCAAGGTCGCTCTGTCCCCCAGGGCAAACAAAAACAAAAAAATGCTCTTGCTGCTCGTTCAAATCTCTGTCCAGCATGTCGAAGATCTCGTCATATACGGCAGCGACCTGGCCGAGCTGATGACCGATAATGAGCTGGCTGTGCAATTTATAAGTGCCAGCGCCGAGCGGGTTTTAGAGCTGCAGCAGGCTGCTGCCGAATTGAAACGGAACCAGCGTCCGAGGCCAAAAAAGCCAATGATCTTCTAAAGCAGCGTTTGCGGAAGCTATACGACACAAAGTCTTGCCGCCAATGCCGGGCTCGATTTTCTTGCTCTATTGAAACGGGCCACCACAGCACCTACACACTTCGCTGCGCGGACTGTCGCACTCGCCACTAAACGTGAGGTGGTTTCCGGGATGACGACACAGCACCGAAGAGAAGATGAAAGACGGACTGGTTTAAAGCAAGGAGCATGGGGTTAATCAGGCATAGATTAGGTAGACTAGACAAAAACAAGGACAGGCCCTATTGCCGAAGATACATTGTCGATACGAAAGAAGTAAAGGTGTGAGCATGGATCTGACTGTCGACGTTGTAGCTTGTACATTTGTTCCATCAACCATTCCCCATGTTTGCTTTTCCTTGTTTGTATATAGGGAACCACTGTATGGCAGCAGCTTTTGTGACTCGTCACTGATAGGCTGGCCTCTGGCCGAAAAAGTCTGAGCTGTGTCCTCCGTCTGGTTTGGTGTGAGCTTCGCAACTGTTTCCAGTTTGGTCAACATCGGCTGCAAAGTGCGCATTGTTAATTTTAATAAGTGCAGTTGCCTTGTTTTCAAAACATGTATGTCTGCAGACTCAATAAACAGCTATTCGGCACTTGGCAGAAGCCCGATTTGTTATGCAGAGAAAATGAGACTTAATTATTCACCGCGCTATTGGCTCAAATTTGCACATTTTGTATTTATGTAGTGCATTCGTTCAGCCCTGCTATGGAACGTTCGGAATGCTCGGAGTGACCAGAGTGCTCGGAGTGATCAAAGTGACCAGTGTGATCAAAGTGATCAGTGTGATCACACCGACATATGCCATCCGCATCGAGGGTGTAATCAGCCACAATCCCGTATGCTTAGAATTATGTACCGACACCCGACAGCCGTTGCAGCCCCTGAGAATGGAAGCATTCTATAAAGTGATATATTGAACTATAAACTTATATGCCGCCTGGAATATACCATGTTCTTGCTGCTAATATGTGCACTGGAACAGGGCACAGCACTAGACATTGCCGGCTTTTTCGTTGTTGGCTTTGTCGTGCTCTTTCTTTTGGATGCTCTCATATAACGACGTAGTAGAAGCCAACCAGGAGCACAGTCTCTCGTACCCCAGGCGCAGTTTCTCTTCTGCGAGTATCTGGCTGTGTTCGATTCTCAACTTTGTTAACTTTCCAACATACTAGACAAGGCCGTATCCAAGCTTTGACTCACAGTTCCAAGTGTGTATCACTGCCGACGCAGATCATGGAAACGTCTGCATTGGTTTTGAGGGACTTGGCTCCGGCCATGATGAATGGCGTGAAAAGACTTGGATGGTATGAAGTTTGAAATGTGACTGGATATGAGTGTGAGGTTGAGTTACTCAAAATGAGCAGTCTATGGCGTTTCTGAGAGGGATGCCCTCTTTATACTCAAATCACACAGGAGCCAGAGCCATTACTTGGGCCATTCTAGAGATGCAAATAGCTCAAAAAGGAATCGAAATCGGGGCATTAGATCCCGCCGACTGTGCCGTCAAGTAGCCTTTTGTTCTGGAAGGAGAAAACAAAGAGGGTTGCATGACAGTGCCACCGATTCGCCAAAGTGAGGCGTGTGCGAATACCATCAGCGTGAGAGCACCGGCATAGGCAATTCGGATGTGAGTTCCGTCTTTTTGTTCAAGGCAGGAATTAATGATATCTATCGGGCGGATGGCCTGCCGCTTCCTTATACTACTTTTCGTAAAGAAGTCCAGTTGTTGTGGTGATTTACGATTACAATGCATGCAACGTTGTCAGCACAGGCGGGCAAGCAGACAAACATGGTATTAAGATGACTGGAGTGCATCCTATAGGCGTAAATCATCACGTGAATAGACATCAAAGACAGCATTGACCTGGCCCAGCCGAGATACAATCACGTCCCACACCACCCACACGTTGGGCCTGTCAGTATGCGACCCGAACGGTTTTTAATAGTGCTATGGTGGGGGTTTAATAATACCGCATCTGAGAAACATCACCCTGCTTCAACAAGCCTCCGAAACAGGATATCTCCGCGGTTATGATGACAGGAAAGCCTGTTACATATCACACAGGAAGAGAAGGCTGCCTGAAGCAAGGTTCTGCATCAAGTTAAAGCATTCGCTTAAGCACAAGACCTATCACAGTGCTTTTTTGTAGTCCATTTGCAGTCCTGTCGGGATTACTAGTTTTATTCAGTACTTGACTACGGTCTCCAAGCAGCAACGACATCCGACAGCGTCTCGTTGCTGCCTACATTGCCCGGGAAAACAACATATGGCAGGCCCGGCCACTTGCATGCCGGCTCGTCACAACGCCAGAGCGGCACGCCCGGTGCTGCCTGGCCGACAACAAGTGCCCGCCGAAAACCCAGGCCTTTTGTTGCCATGTCGGACGACGTGATGCCTCCCTTTGCAACCACATACCGCGGCTTCGTCTTGAGCTGCACCAGGAACGATACGAGGGCCTGCGCCACGGTTGCACCGATATCGAGGCTTGCAGCCTCGTCCGACCCGACCACGAGACGGCGACTAGTCATAACGAGGACATCCTTTCCCGACGCAATGGACTCTTCGGCAATGGCCAGTGCCTTGTCGACGGCAGCCGTGGCAGCTGCGCTCGACGTCAGAAGCTCGTCAACGTTGATGACGACTGTTGTGAGAACATCTGGCTTGTGTACCGAAGTGAGAACCTCTAGCTGTGCTGTTGTCTTGGGCACGTAGGAGCCAGCAATAACAAGACCACCCGCCGAAGAACCCTGCAAGCTGAGCTGGGCCGCCGAGATGGGCTCGATCGGGGCGATGCCGAGCCGGGCCGACACGAATGCAGCGCCTGTCCGAAAAAGAAACTTCTTTGACCTGGACGCCTCGAGAAGAGCAACGACGACGGCATCGACGTCTTCCTCGGCCGCTGCGTTGACGACAACGACATTGCGCTGGCCACTCGGCAGCGACTCCAGCTGTGCCTGGATGGCCTTTGGTCCTCCCCGGCGTATCGTGTCCAGGCCGATGGACGTGACGTTGCCGGCCGGGATGGCACCGCCGCTCTTTTCCACGACATACCCGCGCAGGTTGGAGCTCTTGTAGCCAAACGTCGCGTCCTGAGCAAACGGCGTCTCGGCCGCAGGCACAAGCACGCTCGATCCGCCCTCGCCCTTTTCGGCAACATAGTGCACGTCGCCGATCGTGTACCGGCCGCCCTGCAGGAAGAACGGGCACAGAATCCAGGCGTCGGCCACGCCGAGCACGGACTCGACCGCCTCGGGCTCCAGCGGAAAGTGGCCGCGCAGAGTCGAGTCGCCGCGGAGCACGACCTCAAAGGAGCGGCCGACTGCGGCGGACGCAGCCTGCAGGTTGCGGCAGATCTCTTGGATCAGCTGGCGAGCCGGTTCCGGGTGTAGAGCACGCGAGTTTGTGAGAATGAAGAAGCCGGGCGTCGGCGAGGACGAGGATGGGGATGAGGATGAGGATTTGCCGGGTTTGCAGTGCCGCTCAAACTCGGCTGTCAGTGTAGCGACGTCCCAGACGGTGAGCACAGACACATCGTGGCAGGTTTGCGTGCCCGTTGGGTCATCGTCGAGGGCAACGAGCAGGGGAATCTGGCTCTGGCGTTCCGTGTCGTCGTGCTCAAGAAGAGACCGGACCTGGGACCGGTACTGTGCTGCAGCGCCAGCCAGTGGCGGCAGCGCTGCAAGTGTAGATGCAAGGTCGAGCGACATTGTAAACTGTCTTCATGAACCAATCGCCAAAATACATAGTACGACGGAGAATGTTTCGCAGGGCTGCGTTGATATGTATGTCTCGACGCCTCCGAACGGTGCATGGTTATAAGCCGGGAGAGGGGAAGTTCGGCGACGTAGGCCTATCACAGCGCCGCAGCAAGGCGGATGGGGCCGCTGCCCCACTTGCCATGCGGTATGGGGAAGACTGGAGGAAAGCAACAGATCTTACGTAAAGCTGTCGATTGGCAACGATCCGCTGACGTTTTTATTTTACTTCACTTTATTATATTAAATTATATTTTGACAATTTTTCGCATGAAAATCATAGACAGCTCGTGGGCACAGTTGGGTATAGATGACGTGTTTACTATATTGGTATCAAGTCCTCAAAGTAGAGGAGGGTAAACAGACGATAAGCAGCAGAAAGGATGCCGCACGCTTTACATTACACATTATATAAAAAGACACAAGACCAACGCAATAAAGTGCGAGGCTTAGCCCGACTTCTCGTTGGCCTCGGTGGTCTGGGAGGCCTCGTCCTGGGCAGGCACGGCATCCGCGGGAGTCCGAAGGATGCGGCGCTTCTCCTCGCGGGCGGTGAACACGACCAGGCCCGAGCACCAGATGACGAGGACGATGGACACGGCAATCATGGCCCACATGCCGCGCGTGAACCACGGCGCATAGGTGGCGCCGTAGAAGAGGATGCTCCACCAGGCGTTGACGGAGTTGCTGCCCAGGTTCATGCCGGCCAGGACGATGCCGCGGAACAGGGCGTCCTCGTAGCGCATGACGTCGTTGCACCACGCAAAGAACGTGGCCTGGCACGCGTAGACGCTGCCGGCCCAGTAGTAGGCGGCAAACACAACGCGCGTCGACATGTCGCTGGTCGGGTTGCGGGCGGCAACGAGGACCATGATGGACGTGGCAATGCCCGTGATGCCGATCCAGTATCCGACGAGGTAGCGCTTGCCGCCGTAGAAATCGGTCAGCGTGGCCCAGAACAGGGTCGACAGGATGCCGACGGCGGGCACGCCCGAGGGGTAGTTGTTGAGCTGGACGACGCTGAACTTCTCGGTCGGGTGGCTCTTCATGTACAGGGCCAGCAGGCCGTTGGTGCTAAACGACTCGAGCTCGCCGGCAATGATCCAGAGCACGACAAAGCCCCACCAGTACCACGACGTGAGAACCTTGACAAGGAGCGACTTGGTGAGCTGCTGCTTGAGCGTGAGGTGCTCGCTGGGGCCGGCGGTGATGGGCACGCGGTCCTTGGCGAGCTGGCGCTCCTCTTCGCTGAGGTAGAAGGCGGTGGTGGTGTGGGGGGTGTCGGGGAACAGGAAGAAGCCGTAGAGGGCGACGGGGATGGTGAGCAGGCCGTCAATGATGAACAGCCAGCGCCAGCCGGCGAGGCCGTGGCGGCCGTTCATGGACTTGTAGATGCCGGTCTGGATGAAGCCGCCAATGAGGGTGCCGGCCAGGCCCGAGGACGTGAAGAGGCCGCTGCGCTTTCCAAGCTCCTTCTCGGTGTACCAGGCGCCGAGGATGTAGTGGGTGCCGACAAAGGTGGAGGCTTCGCAGATGCCCTGGAAGAAGCGGATGGCCATGATGGACTGGGGCCGCTGGGCGGAGGCGGTGACCATGGTGAGCATGCCCCAGAGGATCATCATGGCGGGGAAGTAGTAGCGAGGCTTGATGTGGTGCAGGGCGATGTTGGACGGGACCTGGCCAATGACGTATCCGACAGTGAAGCAGGTGTTGATCTCGTTGAGCTGGTTGCCAACAAAGCCCAGGTCCTCCTTCATGCCGGAGACGTAGGCATTTGTGAGGTTGGAGCGGTCGAGCTGGTGGTTGTCAGTATAGGAGTAGGAGTGAGTGAGGCCAAAAAAGGAAGAATATACATACATAGTTGACAAAGTAGCTGACACAGCAAAAGGTGAGAATGAAGAAATCAATCTTTTGCACCAGCTTCCGCTCGCCGGGCTTGTAGCTGGTGGCAAAGTATTCCTTGATGCGAGACGACATGGTGGGCGACGCGATGTGTTGATCAGAAGCACTTGGGAATGGGTGACTTGACACGCGAGAATCAAAGTGATCCTTGGGGGACACGACGATGCTGGCTGCTGGCTGTGTGAAACGAACAAGAAAACAAAACGCGACGAATTAAAGAGGGCCGACGATCTGATCTTATGTCTTGCGTCGCATGCAGTCTGCCATGCTTTGTAATATGTCAACAGTGCAATTAATTACACAGCACAGACAAGCCCCTGGTGGTGTGGACTGGGGCCTGCAGCCTCGAGCGGATAGGATAGGATAGGTGATAGGTGACGAACAACAGCTCACAGATCTGGGCCGATATCAGAATAGCTCGCTCAATAGGGAAGGCAATCAAAGATACCGATGCGTACCCGGGAGCTATGAGCTATGGGCGAGCTACGACACTATCCAACACTATCGGGGATATGAGATATGGGAGTTGGGATATGGGGGTTGGGATATGGGAGACGGAGATGGGGGATGGGAGATGGGAAATGGGAGATGGGAGAGACGGGAAGATAGTGTGGAAAAAGAGACCAAAGCCTTGTGGGCTAGAGAGATGGGGCAGCAGAGATAGAGAACAGACGAACAAAGCTAGAATAGTGGACAAGGAGAAAAGAAGGAGACAATAAAAGGATAAAGGAACGGCTTGGACTATGCATAAACAAGCGGGTTACTGCTGATATTGAGATACTGAGATACTGCGCTATTGAGATATAGAAATGCAATGACGGCAGCACGCCCGACTGGTTGCTGGAACCGAATCGCACTCTGCAGTCTCGAATCGGCCAATGCAGAGTCCAGAGGACCACTGAGCAATCTGCGCAGTGGTCGCAGACTCAATGCGCACACCGATCAGCAGAAATTACTATGTAAAAAGAAAAAGGTACGTGCGCAGGGTTGATGATGCAGGAGGGCAGAACCGTACATAGTACAGGGTAGAAGCATAGAAGCATGCTCTGTGCCCTGTAGAAGCAGGAGACTGCGACAGCGACTGCGACAGCGACAGCGACAAAGAGAAAAACTACGCGACCAGGATGAGGATAAAGGACAACGGCCGAAGCCAATGGAATGCCATGAGAAGGAAACCCGGCTCCACCGATGTTAGGGGCAGTAGCAGCAGTGGCCGTTAGCTCTGCAACCTCCCCGCCTTGGAAGAGCGTGCCGTGGCCCGTTGTTGAGTTGTTGAACAAAGCAGGAAATAGAGTATTGCAGAGTAGATAGTGCGAAAGGGGAGTAGGAGTGTGCCACGCGAGTAAGATGAGGTAGTTTGAGTGCTACACGCAAGAGTGAGCAGTCAGTATTTCTGGTATTTACATAGTAGGAGAGTGTTTACTATTATGCTACTATAATACGAGTTTAGGGGATGTTCTTGATTCCCTTCCGAATATAGTCACGGTTTCCGATACGGTGCCGACATGGGGGTCAGATGCAGAGGTGCTATTATGTTGTACTGTATGTTTTGGCGTATGTACTCTTAGTGGTAGAGGAAGGCCGCGAAGAATACAGGCTACGAAAGAATAAATCAAAAGGAAACAGAAGTAAAGACAAGTGGAAAAACAAAAGTGGCTTTGTTATCTTTGTCGGACTGAAATGCGGAGGATTCCACTGGCGTGCACATCGAGAGGAATCAGAGTCGGGAATCAGCAGGGACAAGAGGAAAAACGAGAAGAGAGGAAGACGAGGGAAGCGAGTACGTTTGTACAGACTGTAATACTTCTAAGAGAGAATGAGAGAAAGGACGACTCGCGGAACAGCGTTACCAACCCTAGAAGCTAGAAGTATACTTAATATGTACACAGGGTATGTAGTAAAGACAGTCGGTATCAGTAGGACCGAGACACGAAGGTAGAAACTAGAAATGGAAGAAATGGCATGGAAGGATTTGGCTGGGCTCGCGAGGGCGGTGACTGACCAGGGTGGTCACACGATAAGAAGGGGAGAGACGGAGAGGGGAAGAGGAAAGGAGGGCTCGGCGACAAACAAAGAGAAAAACTAATGGAAGAAGCCGAGAGAAGAATAATAATACACGAGAAGTACTATATGTTGAAACCGAACAAAGACCCTGTTGTGGGAAGTAACGCTGTTGTTGGCCGAGAGCGAGCTAACGATACTAATAATACTACATGGTACTGCTCAGGAGTGTCTTCTCGTACTCTGTACTGAATATTGCGACGTGGGAGCCAGCTAGGGCAAGGATAAGGATGGCGAATGGGCGGAGGACAACAGTCCGGCAGTGTAGGATTCTCGCCTGGATCAGGACAGGCAGCACGACATATGCACAGCCCAACCAGCAGACAGTAGACAGCAGACAGCAGACAGCAGACATCAGTGGAAAGAGAAGAGAAGAAGACAGCAGTGGGAAGAGAAGAAAAGACAACGCAGTAGAGAGCAAAAGGCAACCAGTGAAGCCTATGCCCCCTCCTTCATGCCCTTTTGCCATTTGTGGTCTATTTGTTGCTAGGGCCCAGCCAAGCCATCGTGAATCCTCCGAACGCCATAGCAGCCAGACAGAGGAGAAAGGAAAGGAAAGAGGAAAAAGAAAAGAACAGAAGCTGCAGCGAAGATCCTGAGAACCATACAGTCGGATCGTCCAATACTGAAACTACCAAAATCAAAGCAAGAACAAACAAAACAAACAAAACAAAACAAACAAAACAAGAGCAGTAAACACGCTTCACCATGGCAGACGCACGCCAGCTCTCCTCTCACCTCTGCTGATGGCCGCTGCAGAACCACAGCACTGCCACCACCCGTCTTGATTTGTGGTCGGGGATCTCTGGTCGGGGGTTCCGATCTGGTCTGGACAATTCCGAACGCTGGAGTCGAGCGCGGTCTCGATCCTAGTCTTGTCCTTTTTTTTCTTGCTTTCTTTTTTTACGGCTTTAATATTTTATCTTATTCACTCTGGCTTTGCCCTTTTCCCTATATTCTTTATCCACCAACATGCCGCCCAAAGCGCGCAACTCAACCGCCGGGCCTCCACCTGGGGATGGCGAGCCTGGCCAGCCTCGGCCTCGCGGCAAACCTCGCGGCATCCGGCGGGACCGGGACTGCATCACCTGCAAGAACCGGGGACTCAAGTGCGATCTCAACCGTCCCCAGTGTCTGCCGTGTGTCCAGGCCGGCATCGCTTGCGGCGGCTACCCGTTGCGGGTCGTGTGGCTTGACGAGCGGCGACGCGGCTCGGGATCGGCAAAGGCGGCCCCGGCACATGCACATGCACCGGCATCTTCATCTTCATCTATATCCATGTCGCGGCCATCACAGTCGCAATCGGCATTTTCATCACAGTCACATCCGCATCCGCATCCGCACCCGCATCCACATCATCCACCACAATCAATTTCGTCACATCCATCACATCCATCACATCACACGTCGTCACAGCCGTCACAGTCCTCACTGCCGACCTCACTTCAACATCACCAACAATCACAACTGCCGTCACTCCCGACTATATCGTCCGTCACAAATCCGCCATCCTACGCCCCGAACTCGGTCCCTTATTCCACTTCGCCCACTATCACCTTTACACAAGCCCCGCCCGTCAACTCGCTATGCTCTTCGCCCGACGACATTCTCGTGACCTCGCCGCCCGGCCCTTCATCGCTCAGCAGCAGCCGCACGCCGCCGTCCGTCACCTCGCCCTCGGTCAATGGCAGCATCACCAGCACGGTCGGCGACGAGGCCTGGTGCGAGACAGACCAGAACAGCCTGATCAAGCGTCTCGCTGCCCTGTGTAGCCACATTCTCACAACCGAGGACATCAATACCGCGCCCAAGAACCACTACCTCGCACAGCCCGAGACCACCAGCCTGCTCTCCGACTTGTGCGTCTTTATACAGGCGCGCATGGAGGGCCGCAACCCGCCGCCCGCCATTGACCACAACGACCAGCAGCACCAGCTGGAGCCGGCAAAGAAGCCGCCCGAGTCGCTCGACATGGTCCGGTCGCGCCTCACCGCGCTGGCCCAGGTCAACCGCGCCATCGAGGCCGCCAACCCGTTTGCCTTTCTGGGCATTGCCACGTTTGCCGTCTTCGAGGTGTGCGACGACACGTTTGGCGAGTGGCAGTGCCACTTGCACGGCGCGCGCCACCTGCTCGAGTACCACCGCTGCCGCACCCTTGCCGACCTGCAGCGCATGGCCCAGCTCGTGCCCGGCCTCATGGACATTCTCGCGCGGCTCGTGTGGTTCGACCTCAGCGGCTCCGTCGTGCGCGGCTCCGTCGTCAACGGCTCCTACACAACGCCGCTCATCTTTGAGGACTGGCACCGCCAGGTCCTGCTCGACTCGAACATATACGAGACGGTCGGCATCACCGCCGACACGTGTGCGCTCTATGTCGACGTGGCCAAGGCGCGCCTCGTTGGGCGTCCCGTCCAGGCCTGCCTGCGCGCCGCCGAACAGATTCTCAGAGTAGACGAGCTGCGCTCTGCCGGCGGCGGTGCCGGCAGTGGTGGCGCTGGCGGTGCCCGTGCCGGTGCCGGTGCCGGCGAGCAGCACTTGAGCGACTGGTCTCTCGCGACCAATGTGCACCGCTGTGCCGCGGCGCTCGCCGTGCTGGGCCAGCTGCAGGAGTCGCAGGACCGGCTTGTCGCCGCCGAGGAGAACGGCAGCATGCAAGACGCGGATATGCTCGAGGACCGCGCGGCGTGGGAGGCCACGACACACGCTGCCGTCGACAAGCTGTGCGGCGCGCTGGCCGCGACGCCGGCGTCGTCACGCTTCTATATCCACCTGGCCGTGGGCGCGTACATGGCAGGCATGCGAGCGCGCACGCCCGAGCACTGCGCCGTGGTGCGGCAGTACTGGCTCAACTGCAACATCTCGGGCATTTCGCGGTACCCCGGCGGTCTGTCCCGATGCAGCGAGCACTGGCGGCGCGTCGGGCTGGTGGACGACGCCCCGCCGACGCCGGTCATGAGTAAGCCGGGCGTGAGTCGGCAAAGTCGATAGTCGATGGTCGATGGATAGAAGGACCTGGATGGGTTTCTGATTGATTGATTCTTATCAAGACACGAGTCAAACTAGGTCAAATGACATGTCTTGGAATATTGGACGGTCCACTGCGGTCGAGATAAGCCTGACGCCATAAAAGAAGAAAGAAGAAAAAAGAAAGAAAAAAAGAAAAAAACATGCTTCCGTCTGCTAGTGTGCGCTGTGGCTCGATAGTTGCGCGGGATGATATCGTTTGATACGATGGAGGCGTTTTATGTTATTTCCACGGGGCTGTTTTGTTTGGTTTCCCAAAGAGGAACGCTGACGTCGCTGTTGTTTGCTTTCCTTTTCTGGACAGATCCCGGCTGCTTGGCTATCGGGCGGCATGTTTGCTTTTTGTTTTGCTTTTATTTGTTTTTCGTTTTCCGTTTTTCGTTTTCCGTTTTCCGTTTTTCCATTTGTTCGGTTACGTCTATCGTTTCCGTCTGTCGTTTACTGCTTCTGCTTTCTTCTTTCCCGGGCCGGCTGTTTCTTTTCTTTAGATATGTTACGAAATGCAGTTAATGATATTCATGACCTCACTCTGCATGATCTCTCGCTTGTTTGGACGTGTCCGGGCTGCATTTGTTGGATTCCGATTTTGTCAGCCGAACCAGCCGTCGCTTTTGTTTGCTATTTGTCTACATTGTATTTCAGCTTCCGCTCAGCACTATGTCATGCTCAGTCAACATGCCTGCCAGTGCGTGGAACCCAGATAAGAGCACGATCTTGGTGTTGTGTTATTCCACATTGCATTTACCTCTTCTTTTATCTCGTATTTATATACTTGATACTATCTTCGCAGTGGGCCGTACCACACCGGCTGCATCGATAGGAACACGGACAGTGTTTGCAATTCTTTGGATATCTCCGACCACCGACAAGACTGTCTGGCACAGCTGAGAAAGAGAAGCTGGGGACACCCGGGGGTGTTGGTTCTGTTGATCTTCTGTGTCGTATCCCGACTTCAACCTTGCGTATTGCCGTCCACGCAGCTAACCAGGACTCGACTTTGTTCTGTCACAATCAATAGCAGTGATACCGTAGCTATGTTAAGCACTGCGCTCTGTAGTATGTTCAAGATATAGTCTCGATTCTCGACATCTGGTGTTGTACGGACATATACGATTTGTAATTGTGCAATGAGGAAACAAGACTGTAAGAACTTGGTTGGAATTGCAAATACTATTGACAAAACATCTAACAATACAACAACTATAAATGCTAAATAAAACGATCAGCAGATCGACAGAAAGAATATGTGCAAGCCGGACCAGCGTGACTCGATGAAGCATGGTCACTACTCTATGCCAGTGACTCTATATCGTCAGATCAGGTACGCCGGTTATTGCCCGCTTGATATCAAGCCCATCTTGCCGTCAATGGTATAGACACAGCCTCGGTGTGTGCGTCGCTGGAAGCCACCGATTCTCTCTGCAAGCACAGACTCGACGGTGGCCAGGGACGTGTGCATCAAGCAACGGCAACGGCAGTCTCGTCGTCGCACCTCGTCTCAGTAATCAAACATGCTATGATGTAAGCAAGTATGGCCTTCCAGATGAGGTTGTATCGCGAACCGCTCTTTCCTTGTCGCATTCGGTTCAAGAGGGCAGGCACACATAGAGCGCCTTCCAATATACAGGTCCCGTTGCCTCGGGGAAGACAGGGAAACAGATGCATGATACCTGCCGGTGGGACTATAAACAAGCTTGACGTAGCAGACAGCATCTTCCAAGGTCAGAAATGAACATCCTGCATCACACATCCATCGCACTACATCATACATCCATCATTCATCATCATTCATCACCATTCATCACACGTTTACCACCGCCCAGCATATATACCCGTCACATCCAAGGGTGCACCCCGTCTACACCATGCTGATAATGTTGATAGCCATGTGGGCTGGCTGGTGAGTCTTTGGCCTCTCCTCAATATACAACATTCCACATGGTCCGTTCGGAGCACTAACATCCATCCACCCAACAGCGCCCTCTTCGGGGCTCTATTCCTACTGAGCTTTGCCAGGTGTGCACTCCATGTTTTTGTTGTGCGGCAGAAGAACATGCACGCCGAGGCCATGTGCGACGAGGAGGCATACCGGCACGCCGCTCTTCATCACATCGCACCCGGCCCCGCCTACAAGGCATCAGCCAAGGCCGCAGTCGAGCGGTCCTGGCTCCAGAGGCTTCTCTTTGGAAAGCGCGACCGCGGCAATACCGACACGGCCCAGAAAGCATTCGACGACTTTGATGAGGCGCACCAAGGTCGATTCCTCGTGCCGCCCGAGCTGCAGCGCCTATTTCAAGCTGGGGCTGCCGTGCAAGACCCCGCGTCTGGCCCGCCCCCAGATGCAAATACAAATGACTCGTCGTCGGGATCCTTCCCGGCTATGAGCAGCTCGCTTGGCAGCGCCGCGCCCCTCAATTCTGCAGCCGGGCCTTCGGGAGCTGGCCCAGTGGCAAGCGGTCCCACAGTCCCTGGTAACCTTACTGCAGGAGCCAGTAGTGCTACTGGAGGTCCTCGGTTGGTTCCGGCACAATTGGACGCATCTCTTGATTCTCCAGTTATTAATTGAAGAAATGACATGCAATCTGTGGCGGCGGCGGAGCGCGACGGGTGTCAGCAATTATGCATTTGTTAGGAGGCAACATACAATACAATTGAACTCAAAGGTTATATACAGGCTTTTAATTATGGTGAAATGACAAAAGCAATGCAGACAAAGAATATCTACAGTTCTACATCCTTGGCGGCTGGCGGAGAGACAGGGATACGGACCATCCATTGGAGGATCTCGTAGATGATCTGGGTGACAGCGATGGCGCTGGTCTCGGCGGTGTTGTCGTAGACGGGGGTCAGCTCGACGACATCGGCGCCGACGATCTTGACGCCGGCCTTTGCGAGGCCGCTGAGGATGCGCAGCAGCTCCCGGGTTGTCCATCCACCGGGCTCGATGGTGCCCGTGGCGGGGGCAAAGGCGGGATCCAGGACATCAATGTCGATGCTCAGGTAGACAAGGTCGTCGCCGACGGTCTGGACGATGCGGTCGACGACGGTGGCGACGCCCAGCTCGTCCAGCTCGCGCGCGCGGATGTAGGAGAAGCCGCAGTCGGCGTCGTGCTGCAGGTCGTAGTCCTTGTCGAACAGCATGGAGCGCGAGCCCAAGTGCATGTTTTTGCTGGGGGACAGCAGGCCCTCCTCGTGCAGAATATGGAACATGGTGCCGTGCGAGACCTCGGCATACTTGGTGGTGCCGCCGCCGATCTGGCGGGGGTCCCAGGAGTCGAGGTGCGAGTCGAAGTGCAGCACGGCCACGCGGCCCCAGGTCTTGTGCAGCGCGCGGATGGCGGGCAGCGTGATGGTGTGGTCGCCGCCGATGCTGACAATGCGCGGCGCGGCGCCCTTGCCGGTGTTCTTGGGCGTGCGCGCGGCAATGGCCTCCCAGCCGCGCTGCAGCTCGCGGATGGCCTGCAGCTTGTCAAACGGCGTGTTGGCAATGTCGCCGCAGTCGAGCACGGTGGCCCAGCCGCGGAACGGGTTCGAGCCGTGGTCCATGCTGAAGCCCGCCGAGGGCGACAGCCGGCGCGAGCCCATTCTCGCGCCGGCCGGGCCAAAGCGGGCGCCCGGGCGGTAGGTGACGCCCAGGTCGAACGGCGCACCGACAATGGCAATGTCAAAGGTGCCGTCGCTGGCCGGGGAGAAGCAGTTGGAGACGTTGAGGTGGGCAAAGGAGGCAATGCCCTGGTAGGGGGTGTCGTCTTCGAACTCGTTGTACGCGTGCTGCTGCGGTGCGCCGAGGTTCGAAGCCGAGGCCGCGGTGTTGTCGTCGTCATCGACGCGGCGGAATATGGACGAGTCGATAAAGGAGGCGCGCTGCCGGTCCGGTGCCTGGGCCATCGGCGGCATCGGCGTCTGTGCGCGATGTGCCGCGACCAGGGCGGGCAGCAAGGCGGCCGCGGCGCACACTGCGGCAAAGTTGACCATTGGATTCTATACTGTAGTCTAAAAAATGAATGACAAGATCTTGAAATGGTCAGTCCACGAGTGCCCAGCTCCTGGCTTTGTGTTTATATGTACAGTCTATATTCTACAGCGTTGCGCTGCGTATTCCATGTCTCGATTGAGTGCAGTACATAATAGTAGGTACAGTACATACTATAGCAATGAGAAGGAGCGACTAGTCTTGTGGCGGAAAGGCAACCCGACTCTAAGACAAGCAGCAGATAGCAGATACAGATAGCAGCTAATAAAGCTGAGTTTTATCCTCGATCAGCTCGAACTAGGAATGATTAGGCTATTCCATACGAATGCAGGCTTATCTAGAGTTATCTCGAGTCTCTCAGTGTAATTGCCTCTATCTGGTCACACGGCATAGTAGGATATCACAGTACACCGTATAAGACAGGGGAGCTTCCGGGCTCTGTGTTAAGCAGTCTCCTGTAATGTACGAATATGTACTTAAAGAGTATATATAATCTATTATGCATAGTGTAAGCTGTTATCGCTATAAGCGTTTTAACCTTTTCTTTCTTTTCTTTCTTTTTAATTTTTAATTTTTCCTTCTTCTCTATCCCTCACCTCTTCTACTATCACCATCTACTCTCCTATTTGATATCTACATACCAGGAATGTCACCAAGGCTCCTCGCTCCTCGGCTGGCCAAGGCGTTCTTTGCACACTAACAGTGGCTCTGCCTCGCTTATCCTCATCCTCCCCCCTGCCATTAGCTGCGCGTAGGAAATACAATACATAGCAAGGTTCAGGAGTGTTTCGTCTTTCTTTTCTTATTTTCTTATTTTCTATTTTATTATTTTCTTCTATCCTTTTTCTTCTTTCCATTTGTTTATTCCTCCGTTTCTTTTTCTGTTCTATTTATGTTCCATTGAAATGCCCCCATTCCTATCCACCCTACTTTATCTTTATTTCAACAACATCCGAGCTTTGATTACTTTGATCCTTGATCCTTAAATGCATTCATGTTCGCTTCCTCTTCATCTCATCCATCATCCTCTCCCCTGAAAATACGCCTTGGGAGAGTGAAAATAGACATCATCTAAGCAAATCTAATTATCGTCGTGGCGTCCTGCCCATTCTATTATTATTATTATTATTTTCTTATTCTTATTCCCTTCTTTCTCATCTTCTTCTCTTCCTCTCTTCTCTTCGTTCTCTTTTTCTTTTTGCTTATTCCCATTCCGACTCTCTACCTCGTACTCCGCTTTTGCCTCCGCCTCTGCCATGTAATCCTCTCCCTGGCCAAGTATTCCTTCGCCCTGGGCCCTGTTCCAGTTCGCCTTCGCCTCAACTCCTCAGCTCAGCATTAGTCCGCCCGTAGACTCGAAACACTATTATTTATTATTATTATTTGCCCTAGGCACGTTGTTTCATTATGTAGTTTATAGTCGTTTTCGTTTGTTTCATGGGGTTGTTAATGCGCCGGATCTGCTCTCATCCCATCATCTATTGCTGCATCACATCTGCCAACATCTCGTCACATTCCGCGACACTTGCAGCAACTTGAATTTTATACTACATCATTACAACTGCATCCAACCGGCTGGCCTTGGTTCGGGCCGCTGTCAACGGCCATACTCTGCGTACAACTTACATCGGGTCATACGTTACTCCTGCCATTGCCACTCCCAGTAAATCACTTTGTACTACACCCTCTCTTGCTAGCATACACCTTTTCTTTATACTTTTGTTCCTGTTCCTTCATCGTCACTCATCGTTTCCTTCCTCCTCTCGTCCTCGTCCTTGCCTCGACATGGCCTCGAATCAGCCGCGGCGGCCAGAGCCCGGCTTCCACCACCCTCCCCATCTGCAACAACACCACTCTCAGCTCATCGACTCTGCCGCGCCTTGGCCCAGCCGCCAGCCACGCCCGTACTTTGCCAGCTCCCGCGATCCCAGACACTACTGCCGCGGCCACTCCGAACCGCCCTCCTCCGCCCTCTGGAAAGACCTCCCCGCCCTGCCCACCAACTACCGCCTCGGCGAAGGCCTGCCGTGGGACATGGGCGCCGAGCCCGGCGCCGATCCAGACGATCTCGTGGTTTTGCCGTACACGCGGCGGCCGACCGTCCTGCCCATCGAGGCAGAAGCAAGAGCCGAGGCGGAATGCCGGAGGAGAGAAGACCCATTACGAAAACGGAATCTCGAGAATCTGTCGGCGGCCATGATGACAGTCGACAACGGCTTTGAGAGCCAGTGGTGGTACCGCGGGGACCGGGTGGCGGTTGCAGTGCCGGCACAGTCAGCCGAGCCGGCCGAGCCGGTCGAGTCAGTTGAGCAACGCCAACGAGAGCCGGACAGACTGCTACAGACACCCTCGATATTCACGGCACCGGCGCCGCCGCCGACGCAGCCGTCCCTGGGGTGGGCGATTGCCGAGCCGCAGCGGCCGAGCTCGTCCTTTTCGCCACCCATGCCAGTCTCCCCCTTCTCTCCGTACTCGCCTGACATGCATTCGCCCTCCTCGGCTCTGCCCGTCTCAGTCGCAGAGATGAGCACAAGTCTCCGGGGCCACACGTTCCCGCCAGTCCCGCAGCACGACGTTCTGGCCAGGGGTGCCCGGCCAGAGAGGGAGCCCGCACGGGAACCCGCACGGGACTTTGTGTCGCCCGTGAGCGAGACGGCGAGCGTGGCGCCGTGGTCCGACAGCAGCCGCACGTTTGTGGGCGGCAGCAGGCCACACCCGCACCGGCGGCGGTCGACGCAGTCGGAAGAGCTGTTTCTCACAGGATACTATGGCTAGTGTGTATGTGATCCAGAACAAATGCAAAGCGTATTAATTTTATTACTGTTCGTATATAATCTCGTGGAAAGTAAAAAGTATAGACGAGAAGAGAAAAAGAAAAAAAAGAGCAGAAAAGAAAAAGACCCAATACTGTACACCACCGTCGTATATTCATGAGGACTGACCAAGAGTTATAGAACAGACAAGAGAAGAAAGGGGAAGGGGGAGAGGGGGGAAATAAGAAAACAGAGGAAAGAAAACAGAAAACACCCCTACCATGTTCCTGGGGCGCCGGACAGACATTGCACGAAAAAAAAAAGACAAAAAAAGACAAAAACCCAAATGACCAGATGACCGAATAACCCAAGATGGCCAAACCGAACCAATGGCACAAGTAAACAATAAAGAAATGGTATCCTGTCGCAATATAAACAATTAACAAGAAGAAGAAGAAAAGAAAAGAAGAAGAAAATGTAAGAAATACAGAAAAGGGCTACATCTCCTCCTCAATGGCAGTCATCTCCGTGCCCATGCTCGGCGGGTGCTGCTGCTGTTGCTGCGCCTGCACCTGCGCCTGCTGCTGCATCAGCTTCTGCTGCTGCTGCTGGATGATCTGCGCCTGCTGCTGCTGGAGCTGCTGGAGCTGCTGCTGCATCATCGGCTGCTGCTGCAGCTGCTGGAACAGCGTGCCCTGCGTGTTGCTCGGCGCAGTCGCCTTTTTGGGCGATTGCGGCGTTTGCGTTTGCGTTTGCGTTTGCGTTTGTGTTTGTGTTTGCGCCTGTGACGAAGAACCGGCCATCGGGCGGCTGTTGCCGCCGCTGCCACTGTTGGAGTCGTCGCCGCTGCCGCCGCTATTGCCGCCGCTGCTGAGCCCAGCACCCGACGACGACTTGTGGCCGGTCGATGCCGATTTTTTGCTCACTCCAGACCGCTCGGACCGGCTGCCGCCGCCACTGCCGCCGCCGTTGCCACCGCCCATGCCGCCTTTGCCCGCAGACGTGCCGCCTGCAACCGTCGTGCCGCCGCCGCCGCGCGACGAGTTGCGCGGCGACACGCGGCCAATCTGCTTGGCCCACCGCAGGCCGCAGCTGTTGCACAGATCCCGCTGCCCGCTGGGCCCGCGCCGCCACTCGGGCGTGTTGCGCGTGTGGCAGTTGGCACAGTCGCGCGGCACGTTGCCGACGCCCTTTCTGCGCTTGCGCTTCTTGCGGTTGGCCAGCAGCTGGCCGAGCTCTTCAGCCAGCAGCCGGTTGGCCTTTTCCATCTGCCGCAGCTCGTACTGCCAGCTGGTGCAGCGCGTCGTCTTGAGCTCGTTGAAAATGTTGTCGTCCGACGCTAGAATGGCGTCCTGCGAGCCGTGCACGACCGCACTGCCGCCCGCCGACGACAGGAAGCCGCCCGCCATCGTGTCGGGCTCCGCAATCTGGCCGAGAGCCCCAGCGCGGCCAATGTTGCCAGTGTCGTCGCTGCCGTCCATGCCAATTCCGTACGAAATCCCGGCGCTCAGCCGCGTCGGCCCTGTGCCCGCGACGAGCGCGCCCGCATTGGCTGCTGCCTGGGCCGCCTGGGCCTGGGCCTGGACGTGCGCCGCGGCGGCCGTAGCGGCGGCCGTCGCGTAGCCGCGCGACGTAGGCGACTTGAGCAGGCGCGTCTGGCCGAGAATAAAGGTGGGCTTCTCGCCGCGCTCGGCGTCGCCGGGGTAGAGGATGGTGGAGGCCTGCAGGACCTGGCCGCGGCGGTGCTGCACTTCGTGCTTGCACGACGCAATAATGCCGCGACGCGCCTTTTCCAGTGAACGGTTGAACCCGGGCCGCGAGTCCTTGCGCATCAGCTCTTGGATGCTGCTGCCGACCAGCATATCGGGCTGGTGGTCCAGGAGCGACCGCACGTTGGCCGACGAGTGCAGGATCATGCCGGACGTCGACAGCTTGGTCCAGATTTCGCTGTCGCCAATGCCGCCGTTGATGTCCACGTCGCAGCGCTGCAGGGCAAACGCGGGCCGCTTCCGGCCGACGAGTACAATGCACTTGCGACCCTTGCCCTGCTGCTCCACGAGCAGCGAGCCATGGCTCTCGAACCACGTGTAGCCGCTCTGCTTGCGGCGCACGCGGTACACCAGGCTGATGGGTTGGCCCGGCTGGATGTCGCGCATCTCGCGCGTCGTGGCAACAAGGTCCGACGGGTGGCAGATGGTGGCCAGCGTATTGCCTAGGAGGTCGGAGGGCTCGTACTCGAGGACGTCCTTGCACGACGGCGACACGTACAGGAAGACGCCCTTGAGCGACAGCACGTGGATCACGTCGTCCACGTTCTCGAGCAGCATCTTGTCCCACGACTGCCGGTATATGTTGGAGGTCTCGGCGCCAATGATGTCGTTGCCAACGCCCATGCCGCCAATCGGGCGTCTTTTGCCGTACTGCGCAAGCAGCGCCGAGATGTCGTCTGTGCCGAGTGTGCGACTGTGGCTGTTGTTCTTCCACAGGCCGGCGTTTGGCGGGTCCCAGATATACTGCGGGATGCTGACGCGGTGCTTGTAGTCAATAGTCATTTTATGGTCGTTCATCTGGTCCGACACGGCATCGGGCGACTCGACCAGGTCGATTTGCAGGCCGATAAAGTACTTGTAGGTGCCCTTGTGGTCGTCCCACGGAATGGGGATCATAGTCAGCAGGTTCAGAAACGGAGTTCCGCCCTTGCGGTAGTTGATCAGGCTCTGCTGCACCTCGCGGCCGGCGACCAGCTTCTCTCTGATGTTCAGCACCGCCTTGTTGTCGGTAAAGTCGCGCAGCGAGCCTGCCTCGACCTGGCCTGTGGGCGACTGCAGGAAACGGCAGTTCTGGCCCATGATCTCGTGGCTGCTGTAGCCAGTGAGGTGCTGAAAGTTATCCGAGATGTAGATGATTGGCGTATCTTCGAGTGTGGCATCGCATACGACAAAGGCGCACGACAGGTCGACAGGGCCAATGGCGATCTCGGGGTTGGGACGGGACGAGACGTAGTAGAGGGCCCGGACCATGTCAAAGCCGCTCGACGAGTAGTAGTTCTTGATGTTTTTAGTCGTCAAGGGTCCCGGCGGCGGTGGTGCAGGTCCCGACACTATGCCGCCCTTACTTGATGTCGAGAGACGTTTCAGCGCCGCCGGCGGTGGACCTTCCATGGAAGGTATTGATGAGATTTGAGGGGTGAGAGCGGTAGAAGTGGCATTCGAGTTTGTGCGCAGCGTTGAGCTGGGCGTCGCTGCAGCACTGCTGGACGTTGACCGGCGCACGAGTGGTGGTGGCCTTGCCTGTTCGAATGCGCCTGGGTAGAGGCCCTGAGAACGCTGCTGCTGCTGCTGCTGCTGCTGCTGCTGCAGAGCGGTAAGCTGTGTGCGTGTGCTGCCAGAGTACAGAGGGGTGCTGCCGTTGCTGTTGTCGCTGTCCAGTTCGAGCTCGTGTCCGGTGACAAAGGACGGCGTGGGCATGTTGTCGGACGGGCTTGTGGTGAACTGTGCGTCGAGGTCGGCCATGACTGTACTGGGGATGACATTCGAGTCCTGCCCTGTGGTGAGCAGTGCCAGCGTTTCGGCATCGATGTTGTTTGCCTGCGCAGGCGAGAGTTGCGACATGTCCATATTTGGGTCCATGTTTTGGAGGGACATGACGTTGTCGATGAAACTCTGGGATATGCCGTGTGGCAGATTAGATGACATTTGCGGCAGCATGTTTTGCGGTAGTGTGTTGTATGAGCGCGGGTCGGAGTCTGTTCCGGATGGGAGCATGCCGGACGTAGGGGAGAAGCCCGACGCGTTTGTGGCAGCCGATATTGGCGCATTCTGCTCCGACGTCGTGATGCCCATGGGCCCGGGGAATGCCGAGCCGTCCGCGGCGCTGAAAGAGAAGTTCTTGAAGGCGTCCTCGACACTGCTGTTTACGTCGGCTCCTGTGTTGAGGTAGGAGAGCGGCTGCATGGAGCGGTCCTGGCCGAGCGACCGTAGGTTTACAGACGACATGGAAAGCCGCGACTGATGCTGCTGTTGCTGTTGCTGTTGCTGCGATGGCGGCTGTGCGGGTGCGTCTGGGTAGATGGCCTGTTGTGAGAGCTGCGAGTGCGGTAAGCTATGTCGGCGGTCGCCCTGGCTGTTGTGTAATTGCTGCTGCTGTTGCTCCTCCTCCTCCAAAGAGAGCGGCATTTGGCCGCGGAAGTAGTTGTCCATGATGGCGGTATGCGTGGGGGAGAATGGGGAAGACGGGGAAGAATGTAAGGGAGAGACGGTGGAGTATAGAAACTCGGTCCGCTCAAGAGGCGAATAGCGTAATAACGATGACACGCAATGGCGATTCGAGGCGAAATGAAGCGACACGTAAAATGGCAATGGATGGGAAAGGGTTATTGAGCGTTGGTTATGGTCGCAGACATGTGAACGGGCCGTGGCTCTCGTTTACGTCGGGGTGAAATGGCTGCGTCTATTGCAGGGTTTGTTGGCGGTGACGGTGACTAGCGGGGTAGGGTAGAGTCGCCAGCATCGATAATGATACTGGATAGCGGTTAAGAGCGACAATTGTGCTAGGGCGCAGAGGGTGTACAAAGATGTGTGGCACAAGCGGGATTGAGTGCGTCAGTGCTTTCAGAATTGAGAATCGAGTGGCAATGGTCTGCGCGGCAAATCCGAAGCTGTTGTGTCTGGTTTTGTTAGAGAGTGCTCACTGTGAGGATTAAGGCAGAGGGCAGTGAGCAAACAAGAGGCCAGAAGAATGCCAGGTCCCGCGGCCAAGTGCAGAGTGCAGAGTGCAAGGATGGAAGGGTAGCCCAATCTACCCATGCATGTATGGCGACGGGAGATGGGTAGAAGTGGTAGGTAGAGATAGGTGTCTAGGTAGAAAGTAGAGAGGGAGAGGGAGAGAGAGAGAGAGAAGGAGAGGGAGAGGGAGAGGCCAGGCTAGACCATGGTGATGAAGAGGACAGCATGAGCTTGGGCAACCGTGGACAAGGGCAGACACAAGGCCGGTCAAACAAAAGAGCAGGGAAAGACCGAGTACAGGGTAGAGTTGGGGGACGGAAGACGGGAAGAAGAGAGGAGAGAGAAGAGAGACAAGACTCGACAGGATGATGGCACAACGCAGAGTCGGCGGAAGAAGGGAAGATAAAGGTAGATGACAGACAAAGAGCCACACACGCAAGAGCAGAATGTAGAGTGAGAACTGGAGGGCGGCGTGAGGCCAAGTAACATACTGGTTCGATTGACAGTGGCAATGTGTTTGATGATGATGGGTGTGGTGATGTCGTGATGTCGTGATGTCTGTCGGATTAGGTGCGGCATGCGCAGTGAACGGTGTCGACAGCGATCATATCGGGCACGCAGCAGATGCGGCGGTGGGAGGGCGGTGAGGTCAAAGGTCAGTCTGGCGTGTACGAGACGGGAACGAGCTCGGTCAAGTGGCGGGTGTAGATGGAGACGGCAGAAGAGGCTGAGGCTGAAGTTGCAAGTCGGAAGTCGGCTGCAAGGGTTGTCTCGTCTTGGCCGTCAAAGCTGCCGGTGCCAGGCGGTGGCTCGGCGAAGAAGTCAGCAAGTCGTCGATGTCGATGTCGATGTCAACGAGGGTGTCAACGAGGGTGTCAACAAGTGCCAGTGAAAATGCCAATGAGATGCCAACGAGGTCGAGTCGGGCTCGAGGTCAACGAGGCGCGAGCGTCTGTCAGCACCCCAAAAAAGCTATGCTCAAATGCATGCGGGTTCCAAAAACAAAAGAGCAATTGCTGCAACGAACGCGAACACGCAAATCAGTAATCAAGTACGGCAGACAGTGTGTAGGGACATCCGTTTTTCAATTTGGTTTCGTCAAGGCTGTCTTCTGGCTGGTCTTCTGAGGCGAAAGATAGAGGGGGGGGGGGGGTATTTTCGGTTTATTAAAGGTATAAATTACGGTGCAAATTTAAGTGCTTTAATCCCAATTGGGTGTGCCTGTACATACATAGTAGTAGTTTAAACTCAACAGAGTAAGTCCGTATCTATATCCGCATTTCAACTGGCAAGATTGAGACTTGACAAAGAAAGACCGAAAAGTACAAAATTAAATAAAATATACGAAGGAATAAGAAAAGAGGAGGGGAAACGGCAGAAAGGACGCGCTATTGAAATGCAAATACAGGGCACTAGGCGAGTCGAGGGCGGCAATAGTGGACTACAGTGGATAGCACCGAGCTTAGTGCGTGGGCAGCTCCGTAGTACAGACATGTGGGGCAGTTAGTAGGAAAGGCCTAAAGCCGTGCTTATGTAATACACGCCTTCTGTGATTCCCATGTACTTTGCGATCTGCCAAGGTGGTAGCGGCAGAGGCCATCGATGCCAGGGAGAAGTATAATAAGGAGAGTCGTACTTGATTCTGTTGATGAGACACATTTCACATAGTAGATAAGATATCTCTAGAGAGTTCGCCCCGGGTGCTGACAGGCCCTCGGGAAACGTCAGTCGTCATTCCAGGGTCTTTTCTGGTTCTTTGGTTGTCGTTTTGGCCTTAACTCGCTTGCTGGTTTTGTTTTTTAGTCTACTTTTTATTTTATATTTGTTTGGCCTGCCTTTGTCTCTACCTCCTCATGCGTGCTGTCGTCATACTCAGCCCTGAGCATCTTGTCTCCTTGCGGCAATAGAGACCGGGTTGTCTATGAGTGCGATAGACTACGGATGTAATATAGCAAAAGGCGGAGACACTTGATACACTACTCGGCAACCTCTACAGAGTACTTCAGTGCCTCTAGCATGGTCCCCTCAGTACGCAAAGGAGACAAGAGGAGGTGAAACGGCAAAAGAGGGCTCTCGCCTTTCGGCGTTTAGGCTTCAGTTGAGAAACACCCAAACAACGACAAGACATCCAGCACATACTCAGAGAGCCTGGAGACACAAAAAGAAGGCAGAGTGTCTCGTCTCCTCGCTGTCTGGTCTTATGAATTACTGATCAACGACTATCAGAGTAGATCACGTGACTTGGACATTTCTATTTTTCCTGCTGACGAAGACGATTCCGAGCTTGTGGTCGGCTTTACACATCGTGGTGCTATTTCTTTTTCTTTTTATTTCAACCACTTTATATAACTATATTTTCATGTTTTTATATTTTTATACTTTTGCTTATTCTGTTCATGCTTTTTTGTTTTCCTAATGACAATTACTTTGAGATTATCTCTGTTAGAGATTTCGTCTGGAGTATATAGAGAGCGTACACTTTCTGCTTTAGGGCATAATCCTTGCCCCTCCGGAGGTCGCTTCCTAGCCTTTGCACTGGTCAGCGCATTAACTATTAATATTTGCTGCAGATTTAATTACAAGTAATGCACTCTTCTTAATCTACCATCCGGAGCATTTGCACCATGTGCACTTCGCAAATCACTATCCACTCGACTCCCTCGACCCGGTGCTATATGGCATGCACATGCACTGCTGCTGTCCCGAAAACTTGTTTCCACCGTTTCATTCCGGCAGTGTGCTGGGGCCAATATCTCTGCGTCTGCTGGCTGTATGGATGAGATGAGGAGGTGAGAAGGGCAAGCGTCAAGGGTTAAAAGAGCTGATGCGGCCAATTCCTGGGGTTGCATGAGGCCGTTGTCGTTGATTATCATGGACGTATTAGAAATATTAGTGCACTTTTATTTGCTTAATGATTAAGTTTAATAAATTATTAAGTTTAATACATATGTACCGTGTATATTCGCGAAAAGAAAGAAGCCCGCGGAATGGATGGACAGGCATGGCATGGGGCTGGCAACGGTAATGGGCCCGACCACCATCCTCCTATGACGGATGCCAGAGGTTCTGATTAATGATGTTACCGAGAAATGTAATGATTGGCATAGTGTATGATTGGCATACATGGTAGTGTGTAGCGAATGCACGAAACCCTCCGAGGCTGGATGATCGGCTTGGAGATGTTTGGATATATATGGGAACGCTGCCATACTATATCAAGTTGTAGATCAGCCTACTGCCTGATGATGTCTTGGGCGCATAGCGCGCGTCACGTAAAGACAGGTGGTCATAGTCGGGGGCGAGAGTATTGAGTCGAGAGTTGATGAGCGAAGAGTGAGAGGGGGGGGACAACAGAAAAAAGTATGAAGAAATGAGATCAACACTCTACCACCAAGCATACCAACACCAACAAAGAAATGTATCCATCAACCCCGATCCATCTACAGCAAGAAACAGACAAGCAGACAGGCCATAGGTCAATCATGCTTCGCAAAGTAAACAAACAACAATCAAAGGGAGGGCAAGATAAATGATAATAGTAGCCAGTTGATAATAATAAAAAAGCAATAGTGAAAACAGTAAACAGCAGATACAAGCAGCAAGTAACAAAAAAGAGTACGGCAAGATGTTTATGTTTTTTTGGTTTGTTTTTTTGGTTTTGTTTTCGTAGTGTCCTTCAAGCGAGCTCGGACAACAACGCCTACGCAAAATATGCGTTGATTGTCTGCTGCAGCTCGGCCGGGAACTGCTGCAGCAGCGGCGCCGCGTTCAGCCCGGACTCGGCCAGCATCACCTTGGTCGCGTCAACCACGCGCTTGCCCGTCTCGCCGCGCAGCACCTCGGCGCCTAGCGCCTGGGCAATAAAGGTGAACACCTTGTCCGCCTGGCCCATCACAGCAGGGTGGCGTCTGTTTGTTAGTCATGGTCATGAAGGAAGAAAAGAAAAAAGAAAGAAAAAAGAAAGAAAACATACTTGGTGATGAGCTCGGCCAGGTAGGCGTAGGCGTAGGGTGCAGCCTCCTCATCGTTGACAACGGGCAGCGTCGCGACCCACTGCGTGATAATAGTATCGACATTGGCCACGCTGGCCGTGTTAAAGTGCAGGATCTTGGCAATCGCTGCGCACGCGTTCTCCGTTGCGTACACATTGTCCTCGCTGCGCGCCTCCGGCACCATTGTCGCCTGGAACAGGAACGGCACACAGCCGCCCAGGAACTGCGACCAGCTGTCGCCGCCGTGGCGCGCGGCAACACCAATACCGTAAGCTGCGGCCTGGCGGATCGGCGGCGATGCGTCCTTGCAGCCGTCCAGCAGAGGCTGCGAAATGTACTGCGCATAGCGCACGCTGTTCGCGCCGCAGTACTCGAGGACGTCGTCAACTATGCACAGTCCCCATTGCCGCTGGCTCGAATCCTCGGACTGGAGGAACGACTCGTACGCAGACATCAACCGCTCCCACGCCGGCAGGAAATCAGATCCGTGGTACTTGAACACGACATGGTAGGCTTTGCTCATATCTGACAGCAGCGTCTGGTCGTCCTCAAGTGCAATCAGCAGATCCTCGTCCTCGTCCTCCGCATCCTCCGCCGTCGCCGCCCGCTTTTCCTCCTCGCGCTGCACTGACCGGTCGCGGTAGTCCTCCAGCGTCGACTGCACAGAGTCAATGTACTTGTTCATGTGGTCCGCCGTCAGGCACGCGCGGCCCATCACCTCCACAGACTCGTAGAAGCACTGGTACATCTCCGCCAGCGTGTCAATCGCAGGCTCGGCAGACAGAACCTCCAGCAGCTTGTCGACTGTCGCCGCCCACAGCTGTGTCATCTCGCTCGACTCGGGGCCAAACGCCTCCTTGACTGAGTTGAGCAGCTGTGGCACCAGGCGTGCCGACACAAACCGCACGGGGTCGTGGAAGAAAAAGGCCAGGCCGGGCAGCGCAATCTCTTTCATGATCTCGGCAACATAGGGCGCAAACGCAGACTTGAGAACCTGCGCATACACAACAAGCAGCTCAATGGCCATATGCTTGTCGTCCATGCTGCTCGTCTTGATGCCGATCATCTTGCCCTTGAGCGGCAGCAGCTCCCAGCCCTCCTCCTGTTGCAGCTGATCGGCCTGGTCCTCGTCGTCCAGAAGCTGGATATCGGCCTTAGCGCTAGCCAGCGACAGCAACGGGGGCATCACCGTCGGCAGGAACGGCATAAAGTCCGGTCCCATCACGCGGCACATGCGGCCCCATGAGTGCATCAGGTACTGCGCCTGCGGGTCGTCGGGGTCCGTCAGGCCCGTCTGGATGTTGGCCAGCAGCTGCACCAGCTCCAGCGCATCGGCACCCAGGCGCTCCTTGCCAACGGCAAGAGCAATCAGAGTAGCGCACTCCATAGCCTTGGCGCGCAGCAGACGGTACTCCTTTTCGGTTTCCCGCCGCAGCACGTTGACCAGGAGGGGCATCAGAGTGTCGTAGTACTTGCCAAAGGCCTGCTCGGCGGCATCGGCAATCGTGGCAATCGTAGACAAAGCCTGCTCTTGCACAAAGCGCTTCTCATTCTGCAGCAGGTTGAACAGATGGCTCAGCAGGTCGTCCAGATACGGTTCCAGCACGCTCTTCTCGGCCTCCTCGCAAAAGTTGACGAGAGCAGCAGCGGCGTGTGACTTGACGCGGGCCTCGGGCGAGTCAAGAACGGGGATAATGGTCTTGAGGATGATGTCGTAGTACTCGCGCTGCATCGTAGGCGCAAAGTCGGTGCTCATCTGGCCGAGAGCGTTGCAGCCAGCCCAGCGCACACGCGGGTGGGGGTCCTTGAGAGCAGGCACAACAAGGTTGAGAACCTGCTGCAGCTCGCCCAGCATCAGGTCACGGCAGCCCTCAGAAATTGCACTAATAGCCATGAGGGCGGCGTGGCGATCTCTCCAGGCGGCAGAGTTGATCATGCGCGGCAGCCAGCTGAAAGTAGGAGCCAGGATCACAGAGCCGCCCAGCTTGTTGGCCAGACGATCCATGCACTGCTCACCAGCAACGTGGTTGGAGTCGCTCTCGTCCTGGTCGAGGTCGTCGGCCGCGAGCCACTCGGCGGCGTCGTCGTCGTCCTCGCCCAGATCAGTCATCAGGCTCAGGCACTGGGTGATCATGTCGGTTGTGTAGTTCTCGTCCTTCTTGCACATTGAAGGTGAGTAGTCGGCAAAGGTGGCCATCAGCTCAAGGGCGTTCTGGCGGCAGGTGTCGGAGAACTCCTTGTCCTGGATAACAGAAATGCTAAACTTGACGAGGATGTTGAAGACGGGCCGGAACATCTTGGGCGAAATGCTGGCAAGGTCGATAAGGCTAATAAGGGCGTTGCCGAGGTCGTCCGAGTCCTGGGACTCCTTGATCGGGGGGAGGATGTTAAGCACCTCCGGCAGAAGGCTGAAGAACTTGGGCTGGCTCTTCTTCTTGAGGCCGCGGAAGAAGGCAGCAAACGCCTCCATGGCGGCAATGCGCACAGACACAGACTCGTCCTTGAAGCCGCGGGCAAAGGCCTCGGCGACGGCGTCCTCGTGGCTCTTCTCAATGATGCCGGGGGTTGTGGTGAAAACGCGGAAAGCGGTCTCGCGCTTGCCGGCATCGGGCGCAGTGCTCATCTGGAAGAGGATCTCCAGCAGCTCGATCCATGGTTGGTCTGATAGGTCAGTAATGCTCGCAGACTTCTCGATCTGACAGTCTTTCTTTCAAGTTGTTTTAGTTGTTCAAGACGTCTTCTACTCGACGCACCGTTTTCTGTGTATTGTCTTGCAATCTCGGCAACGGCGTCGCTGATCTTGTTGCGGACGCCGCGCTCATTCTCTGCAGCAAGAACCTGCAGCAGCTGGCGGCGAATAACCTCTGCCTGCTGAGGGGGGAGGGAAAGGAAGATCTCGACAGAGTCGCCCTGGTCATTCTTGCGAGTTTTTGAGGCGATTCTCCGGAAGATAACGGCAGCAAATGAGCGAGTCTACTGGTTAGATGGCGTCACTGGAAGGATTCTGATAGTAAACATACAATGTTTGAGGCCTGGCTGCCAATCTGCTCGGCCAGGCCCATCAGCAGGACATCGGGGCGCGGCGTGGTCCAGTTGCTCTGGAGGTGCTCCTCGGCCTGTGAACGGGCGGTGTTGTCGGCCGACTGCAGCGCCTGCAGGAGCTGAGCCAGCTCGGCTGTGACCTCCGCCGGAAGCATAGACATCTTGTAGTCTTGTCGATGTATATAGATGTCTATAGGGGGGTGGTTGATTGGGGGGGTTGGCGTCGGTCAAAGAGGGGGCGAGGCAGCGAGGCAGCGGTTTAGGGCGCCTTGTTGGTGGGTGACGATTGACGATTGAGGCCGGTCGAAGTCGAGAGAGGTGTCGCCGGGGAGTTCGACGGGGTATAGAGGATAGAGGGAAAGGGGGGTGGTTGACGATGCGGGAGGAAAAGAGAGGTTCAAGTGGAAGAAGAACAGAGGGCCAGAGACAGAGAGGCAGGAAGTCTGGCTAGAGGCGACGAGGCGACAAAAAAAATTAAAGGCTAAAATTGAAAAAACGCGGGGCGATAACAGAGCCCAAATAATACTAGAAAAGACCCCTAACAAGAGAGAAAAAAGCCTGAGAAAAGGCAAAAGATGGAATTGTACTTCTTTTTTTGTTCGATAATGGCGATGCGATGACGCGACCCGGGAAATTTTGGGATCGATTGCTTCGTTTTGAAGGCTGTCTTGATTTTTGCTTATGATGTTTTGGTCCTCTATCAGCCGACTACACAGTAGAGGATAGAGGGGGAGACGAGACTACTGCAAAGGGAAGGAACAAAAATTATGGGAGGGGGGCAACACAGGCTCAGGGAATAAAATATTAGCGCGAAGAGCGGGGCACTAGAACGGCCATAGAGGGAAGGCACGCTAGTGGCAGTTGGTTTCGCGGTGGACGGTGAATGATATGGTAGATGCAGCTTTAATCGTAGATTTTGAGTTGGTAGCAATGGCATAGCAATGGCATTGGTCGTATCTGATTGATGATGTTGTTTTTGTTTGCAAGGCTCGCTCAAATCGCGAGAAAATCAGAAGAGAAATAAAATAAGATCCGAGAAGCTACTTAATTTGAATCGTCAAGGGAGAAAGGGCGAAGGCGACGTTGGTGGGGGCAGGTCTGTTGGCTTTCTACAGAGCACATAGTATGCACACCTGTGAGTCGTTTTCACCTGTATTTGGAAAGAGCAGATCATCACGCCTTCCGTCTGTGAGTATCTCGTTTCGCGACAGCTCTTACTCTTAATATCGTAGAGTGGCATGTTGTTGATTTCGCGACACCAACGCGTCGATAAGATACCATCTAACACGACCAGGCGGGGTTGTTGCCGGTTTGGTCATTTGTTTTCACACCCCTGTCGATAATCCAGATGCATCTTATGACGATGTGGTTTTTCGTTGCCTTGCTTTTTTTATAGGACAAGACAAAACCGTCGCTCTTTCCCTTTGTAGTCGGCGGTTCTTTGTTTCTCTAATAAGGAGTCAGTGCTACTCGCAGCGTTCTTGGTCGTACCTGCCAAATAGATATGGCAGGTTTTATGTAAGCAGCGGTGAAAAGATGTGGCTATTTGTTCATTGCCAGCTTATTTCGTGATGATATATAGAGTAATTCATTCAATTTTAACATTTTTATTTTTAACACCAAGTCTCTATGAATATTGTAAATAACTATTATCTATTTTTTCGTGATCACAATTATATTTGTATAACTTTCCTAAAAATTAGAAATAGATAAATACAAAAATTAATCAAAACCCCCGAATTACACCAAAATAAACCGAAGAAAACAGAAATGCGCAAAATAACAGCTCAACCATAACTTCTCGAACCGACATTCCATATCGTCACCACATCTGCGGCGCGGCAGCTGACGTCGTTGCTCTATCAAGAGGCGGTGGACGTTATCGGACCAATGGCGTGCGTCCTGTATGCCCCGCGTTAGTTCACCCAGGAGCACAAGCTCCAGCTGTTCTTCCTTCCATCTCCAACTTTCTGATTCTGTAATTACTCTGTACGCCCATCGCTCCTTCCAATGCAAGCAGTCTCGTGCCCTACTTAAACCATAGACCGTGCATAATGAACAACCGCTGCAAAAGTACAGCTGCAAGCGTCCCTGGCGCCTTCCAAATATAAACCACCTTGTGTCTCTCCCTGTGTCTCTCCTCATATCCCTCACCCAGCCACCCCCCCAAACCAGTAACTGCAGTGGTGCCATCCTCTCACCATTCTATCGCCTTCACCGACTCATCTCTTCGGTCCTCCCCATCTCCCCATCCCATCTCCTCTCAGTATCTCCTACAGTGCCGACAGCTCCCCATAATGCTAGTTTGCTAGTTGCTAGCCTCCCCTTGCCCATGCACTGCCGCAGTCTCCAAATAAACCAAGTCACCAGTCTTGTTTCTTTGTTGCATCTAGCTTGACTCTAGCTCTAACTGCCTCTGAAGACTGGAGACTGAAGGCCTGGACGGGTACAAGAAGACAGACGCGCCACTGCTTCTTATTCCAGTTGCTCCGTTTGCTTGCCATTCAATCGAAACAGTGCACTCAGTATAAAAGTGCAGTGAATACCCCTGACCCTGGGCTGTTTTACCACAAACGAGACAGTCGGCAAACCGCAAGCCACTCGACGTCATAGACCAGCCACAGAAACAGCAGGCGAGAATAAACGAGGGGCGACGACTACTCAGACGAAAGCTATATAACAGACAGTAGAACGAGAATCAATACCAGTATTGGAAACAACAGAACACGCAACATAGAGACCAGAAGAAGCAGAGAAAATAGAACAAGACAGAAGAGAACGGAGCAAACATCAAAATGCCATCGGATCCGAAGCCAACCGACAGCGGCGCGGCGGGTACTCTGGGAACTGGTAGCGGCAACGGTGACAGCAGCGCAAGCTCTGGCCCCACAGCGGCGGCCGCCCCGGGACTGACACCGCTTGTGCTAACGGAATCTCCCGGCCCTACCGTCTCCCCTCCAGCTACGACTCCCCAGCCGGAGCGGTCCTCTTCGCAATCCAGCCTCCACCGCAAGCCTTCCATCACCACGCCTTCATCGGCGACCCCCCACCACCGCCAGAGCTTTGCCGAGAACCTGCGGAACCCGCCGCCGTCGCCTCGCTCGCAGCGCCAACCCTCCTTTAACCAGCAGACCGTGCAGGGCCTGATCAACCACCCGCCGGCCCAGCGGAACCCCAACTTTGTCGGCCGTGACTGGCATGATATTGCCCTCGGCGAGCTGGTATCGGCCGATGCCGTTCGGTGGGCCACACTCAGCAACAGTGTTGAGGACTGCACAAAGACGTTGCTGAGACACAACAACTCGACTGGTGTTGTGCTGCTCACAGAGTCGCCTTCGTCAAAGAAGCCCGTGGCCACGTTTGATTACAGCGACCTCAACGCGTACCTGCTTGTTGTCATTGGCATGAGCAAGCCCGAACCGGAGCAGATGCCCGTCTTCCAGAGCATTGCCGAGCGGGCACACGGCCGCGAAGCCATCCCCATCCGGGACATCCAGGCCATCTGTCACAAGGATCCCCTGGCGACTTTGTCATGCCAAGATGACTTGACCAAGGCTATTGAAGTGTTTGGAACGGGCGCACGCCGCATCCTGGTCACGAACCAGCAAGAAACCAACATTGTGGGCGTCTTGAGCCAGCTGCACCTCGTCGAGTTCTTCTGGAACGAGGCCGTCAACTTTCCCATGATCGACCGGCTGTACAACTCGAATCTGCGCGATCTCCGTATTGGCTCGCAGGAGATTATTGCCATCAAGTAAGGAAGATGGAAGACGCTAAGAAGCTTGGAGAGATTGCTAACAACGCCAGTGCCGATAGTCCTCTTGCAGACGCCCTCAACTTGATGAACAGTGAGGGCCTGACGTCTGTGGCCGTCGTCGACAATGGCCTCAATGTGGTGGGCAATATTTCCACGCGCGATGTGCAGCATCTGACGTCTGTCTCCAGCTTCCCGCTTCTGCAGTCATCGTGTATGCACTTTATCTCTGTCATCCTGTCAGAGCGTGGCATGGAAGAGGGCCGCGACTCCTTTCCCGTGTTCTATATCAACCCGCACTCGACGCTTGCCCATACCGTGGCGAAGCTGGTGGCCACACGTTCGCACCGTATGTGGGTGGTGGACTCGCCGTCGCCGTCGCCATCGGCACCCCAGACGCCGCTGCTGTCGGCGGCTAATCCGTCGTCAGGGTCTGGTTCTGCTTCGCGGCCAAACCACTCGTGGTCGCCCAGCTCCAGCAGCATTTCCCTGGGCGAGCGGCGCGAGTCGACCGTGCTCACCCCGAATACCGGCGCTGCACAGGGTGCCATCCTAGCGCCCGGCTCATCGCCTACCCTTTCGCCCGTATCGGTGTCGGTGCCTGCTGCAGCGATGCCCGGTGCCCACCTGTCTGGCCGGCTGACAGGAGTCGTCTCGCTGACGGATATTCTGAACCTGTTTGCCGTGACATCAGGCCTGAGTGCGAGCGACCCCGCTGACATCCGCGCCCGGCGGCGGCGCAGCAGCAGTATGTTTAGTGTTTAAGTTACTGCATTTGATACGAGTTTATATACTGACGATATAATAGGCAGCTCGCTCCGGCCGAGCCTCGATGGCGTGAGATCTAGTTTTGATCTCCGCCGCTGATTTCTTTTGGGGGTTTCCTCCGTCGATTACAGATGGACAGTTATTGCATTATGGCGTTCTTGACAGATACGATATAAGAGTGAATGATATTTAATATTGAGAGTAAATCGTCATGTCGTAAATAACTTGTAACACTATCGCTGTGACAGCAGTCCAATAAACTTTTACAACTCCAAACGCCTGCCGACCGAATAATGATAGCTCGATATAGCCCGAGATGGAAAAAATAAAAACAAGGAGAGGCAAAAGGTCAAAACTAGAAGAGGCTATGCCATGGCGACGTCGCCGGACACGGTCGGGGTGGTCTGCGGCAGGGCCATGTCGGCCTCGGCCGAGTTGTCGCCGGTGGCACTGACGGCCAGGGGCTTGACAAAGATCTTGGTCTGGGCGCTGTTGTCGGTGTGCTTGCCGACGGCGGCCTCGGCCTCGCGCTGCGTGTAGACGCCATCGGCCAGCTGCTTGAGGCGGCGCTTGTGGGGCTTGCCGCGCATGTGGCAGTCGAGGGCGTGCTGGTTCTCGAGCCAGCGCGAGCAGGCGACGCAGTAGTGCTTGCCGAGGCCGGGCAGGTCTTCGCTGGCCTTGGTGGCCTTGTAGCGGTCGAGGGAGGCGGGCGACATCAGGTCCTTGGCGATCTGGTCGACATCCCGCGTGTATCTCCGGGTTTTGGTGAGTGTTTTCTTGTTTGCGATTCCCATTGTAGCGGTTGGGGTTGTGGTGGTGACGGTGTAGTGGCGGTAAGATGGTGGTAATGTGGTTATACGTACGCTCGTCATTGATGCGGAGGCTGCTTTCAAGTGATGCAGGATATTTTTTCTTATCGCCCCGTTATCACAGTCTTATCCAAATCTTATCGGAGGTACATATATCTTATCTTATCCGAGTCACCCCACCTAGCCAACCACTCAGCGGGGTTCAAATATGCATTACAGAAATCCGTGTCACGTGCCGCAAGTGCGCTTTTCCACGCTTCTCCAGGTTTTTGGAGTTTGGCTTTTGGCCGAGCTGCCAATTGGTCTGTCGGTCGCACCTTCCTGGTGAACCTGGGGATCGAGTTAACAACTCCGGCGGCTTTTTACAACCGACGAGGCAGTGACTATGGGGTTTCGGACTTGCCGCATGTGCCTTTTATGCCTTTTCTCTTTTTTCCTCGTGTAAATTATTTCTCCAGCTCCTTCGCAGCCGTTCGGTCGATCGGATTCGGCGGCGGCTCGACTTTCGTATTTACTCGGAATACCGTGCGGCTGCCGAGATGGCAGGCCAAAAGCGGACCTAAAAACGACCTAAGGCGCGCCAAAAAGCGAAAAAGGACAGAAATTACACGCCCCTTGTCCTCCTCTGGACAATAAAAACAGTGGCCCAGATTCGGGATAACCCACTATTACAATGAGCGAGAAGCGCATGAGTAGACGAAGTGGAAGAAGCAGTGAGAAAAAAAAGAAAATAGAAAGCAAGAGCCCCACTGGATGGTCTCCAGACCAAACAAAACAGGCCGAAAAAATGAAGCGCAACTCTTCACTGGCTGCATCTTGCTTTGCATTCTTTTTTCCACCCTTTTCTTTTTCCATTCTACGGAGTGAGCACGGAGGATGCTGGAGTATGAGAAAATGTCACAATGGAACTGAAAAGAGGGACCTGCAGAAAGATCTACTACGTATCACACGGGCAGCCTCTATGCAGGAGGTAGGAATACAGTTTGCGACAGATGACTGTTACAGGTCTTTTCCCTACTTTACTCAGTACAGAGTAGAGCCCAGAGTACATAGTACTCCGTACACGGTCACGATGCCGACTGCAGCGGGAGAGGATTACCGGGACAACTGCTCGCATGAGGCATTTTGCTCGGCCCAAGGTACAGCGTCCTCAGTGCATAACCGACTAGACAGGCGGGTCAGTAACGTGTACTCTGTATTCCAAGCTGCAGCACGCGAACGGCCCTCTTTTCCTGCATCCGGCTCTCTGCTCTGGCGAATCGTAGCAGCTGCTTTATCATGCCCTCGCGACAATACGTTGCTGGTTCGGCATTGCACGCTGGACCTTGGGGGAATTTGCCACGCCCAGGCCACAGCGAATGTTCTGATTCCGTATTCCTATTAGAATTTGATTATTGTCATCCGAGTTTTGATTCTCTGGACAGCTTGCATCATCGTTGCCGACTCGGCTGATTACGCCGCCACTGACTGGATGGCAAGGTACAGTACGACTACCTGTTTGCAGTGCCTGTAGAGCACTGTCCCCACTCTAGCTCAAGTGACCACCCCTCCGCCGCGCTGCGCCGGCTCGTAAATACTTCGTAAACACGGCAACCCCAGCTACCAGACTGTCACATTCTTGCAAAACAATGGCAATTTCAGAGCATTCAAAAGAAAGGCATTGTGCGGCATGGCCACTATTTCACACAGTGAATACTGAACACCTGCACAGCTAAAGGCAACTCGATATCGGCATCGACGTCAGATAGAATATCCTCGGCCAATTGCTGGATTGGTGGTTGCACGAGCGAAAGACGAGATTAAATAAAATACCAAATAAATAGGAAATAGATACACAGAAACGATGCAAAATGATGTTATGGGGCAGGAGCAAAGGCTTGTGACATATCCACTCTTCCTTCACAGGCCAATACCCATCTATCCCTGTCGTTTAACAATAATCCAATGCTGCTGATTCGTCCGCTCGCCCGCCCTGTCTGTTTGTCGTCATAGCCGAGGAGCTGCCTGTAGACAAAGCGCGAGCCCACTGTATTTGTCTGTCCTCTGTGTAATAACTACTGTGCTGCCCTTCTAGCCACGAAGAGCCGATATCTAGCGTTTTAGCGCACACCCCCAGCAACCTCTGGATGGCAAGCACCTTGCTCGCTCCTTCCACGCACGCCCCCGCTCCCGCATTCTGACTGTCTGTCTCTCTTTCTGCTTCATCTCCTCCTCCTCTGTCCGCCTGCCTCTATATTTTTTCCCATCTTCTTCCCACAATTCTTCCTTTTTCTTCTTCTCTTCTTCCCTCTTTCTTTCTTCTCTTCTTCCCTTCCTCTCTTTCCTCTTCCTCTTCTCTTGATCAATTCGTGATTCTATCATCGTCTCTCATTCCATATATCCTCTCATCACTCGTATCTCTCTCGTTTTGCCTCATCACTTGAGATCGAGCCAAAACAGAGCGACCATATTGTGATCGCGACGACCATCAACAACTCCTCCTCCCCCTTCTATCACACACAACCTTCACAATGTTGGCTTGCCGCCAGCTCCTGGGCAAGGCCGCCCGGAGCCATGGAGCCTTTGCCAGCCAGGGCCTCCGCCGCTCCATGGCCACTGTCTCGGACAACCCGCTCGACCGCAAGGTAAGCCTCAAACTCGAGGACAGAAAACAGCAGGACAGCACAGAAATGCAGCCGGAAAGCAAAAGCAAATGAAAATCAAGACAGACGCGAAAATAGAACTGCACAGCTCGAATATACAGCCGGAGCTCGAGGTGACTTTCCCAGCTCAGGTGTGGATTGGGGCTTCGAATTACCCCTCCTATCATTGGCCCAATCCGGTCTACGATGGCCGCTTATCAATATCGCTCACTACCTCGGGTAGCATATCGCGCACTCAACTCAATTTTATAGTCTATTCATACCTGTTGATGCTGGCTCGCATTGCTGTCTACTTGCTGTCTACTGCCTTCACTGCCTTCACTGTACCATTAGCAATGGCTAACAAGCGGCCTCTGGCCACCTCTACAGGTTCAGCAGAACATCTGGGAGTCCAACAACTTCATCAACTACAAGAAGATGTCCGAGAACCTGGACATTGTCCGCGCCCGTCTTAACCGCCCCCTGAACTACGCCGAGAAGATTGTCTACTCTCACTTGGACGACCCCCACAACCAGGAGATTGAGCGTGGTGTCTCCTACCTCAAGCTGCGCCCTGACCGTGTTGCTTGCCAGGACGCCACTGCCCAGATGGCCATTCTGCAGTTCATGTCTGCCGGCATGCCCTCTGTCGCCAACCCCGTCACCGTCCACTGTGACCATCTGATCGAGGCCCAGGTCGGTGGCGCCAAGGATCTGGCCCGTGCCGTCGGCATCAACAAGGAGGTCTACGACTTCCTTGCCTCTGCCTGCGCCAAGTACAACATTGGTTTCTGGAAGCCCGGCTCTGGTATCATCCACCAGATCATCCTCGAGAACTACGCTTTCCCCGGTGGTCTGCTGATCGGCACTGACTCTCACACTCCCAACGCTGGTGGTCTCGGCATGTGCACCATCGGTGTCGGTGGTGCTGATGCTGTCGATGTCATGGCTGGCCTGCCCTGGGAGCTGAAGGCCCCCAAGGTCATTGGTGTCAACCTGACCGGCAAGATGAGCGGCTGGACTTCGGCCAAGGGTGAGTTTCTGTCCCTTTTCCCTGTCACACCATCTCATCTCTTTCCTATTCGGATTCGTTCATCTTTCCTATTCGGAATCCTCACATGGCCGATTTCCTCTTCGGGACGAAGCCCCATATAATACCCCACTCTACCTTACATCCAAACTATGATTGTTCTTTACTGACTTGTACTTCGCAGACATTATCCTCAAGGTCGCTGGTATCCTCACCGTCAAGGGTGGCACGGGCGCCATTATCGAATACACAGGCAAGTTTTATTATATCATACTATTTTCTACTTGAACAACTCCTAACATTCTTGTAGGCCCTGGTACCGAGACCTTCTCCTGCACTGGCATGGCCACCATCTGCAACATGGGTGCTGAGATTGGTGCCACCACCTCGCTGTTCCCCTTCAACGACCGCATGTACGACTACCTTGCCGTTACCAAGCGTAAGGACATTGGTGACTTTGCCCGCACCTACGCCCACAACCTGCGCGCCGATGAGGGTGCCGAGTACGACCAGGTCATTGAAATCGACCTGGACAACCTTGAGCCCCACATCAACGGCCCCTTCACCCCCGATCTGGCCACCCCCATCTCCAAGTTCTCCGAGGCTGTCAAGACCAACAACTGGCCTGAGGAGGTCAAGGTCGGCCTTATCGGCTCTTGCACCAACTCGTCGTACGAGGACATGTCCCGCGCTGCCCACATTGCCCAGGACGCCATGGACCACGGCATCAAGGCCAAGGCCATCTTCACCGTCACCCCCGGCTCTGAGCAGATTCGCGCCACCATTGCCCGTGACGGCCAGCTTGAGACCTTTGAGGACTTTGGCGGTATCGTTCTGGCCAACGCCTGCGGTCCTTGCATTGGCCAGTGGGACCGTACCGATGTCAAGAAGGGCACCCCCAACTCCATTGTCTCGTCGTACAACCGTAACTTTACCGGCCGTAACGACGGCAACCCCGCCACCCACGCTTTCGTCACCTCGCCCGACCTGGTCGTCGCCATGACCATTGCCGGCTCGCTGCACTTCAACCCCATGACCGACACCCTCAAGGACAAGGACGGCAAGGAGTTCATGCTGACCCCTCCCTCCGAGAGCAACGGTCTGCCTCTCCTGGGCTACGACCCTGGTGAGGATACCTACCAGGCTCCTCCCGTCGACCGCTCTTCCGTCAGCGTCGCCGTCGCCCCTACCTCTGACCGTCTGCAGGTCCTGTCTCCCTTCAACGCTTGGGACGGCAAGGACGCCCTGAACTGCCCTATCCTGATCAAGGCCCAGGGCAAGACCACCACCGATCACATCTCGATGGCCGGTCCCTGGCTCAAGTACCGTGGTCACCTTGACAACATCTCCAACAACATGCTGATTGGTGCCACCAACGCCGAGAACGGCGAGGCCAACAAGGTTCGCAACCAGGACACCAACGAGTTTGGTGCCGTCCCCGCTGTCGCCCGTGACTACAAGGCCAAGGGCATCAAGTGGGTTGTCATCGGTGACTGGAACTACGGTGAGGGTTCGTCGCGTGAGCACGCTGCCCTGGAGCCCCGCCACCTGGGTGGTCTGGCCATCATTGTCCGTTCGTTTGCCCGTATCCACGAGACCAACCTGAAGAAGCAGGGCATGCTGCCCCTGACCTTTATCGACCCCGCCGACTACGACAAGCTCAAGCCCGATGACCGCGTCGACATCTTGTCGACCGAGCTGGCTGTTGCCAAGCCCATCACCATGGTTGTCCACCCCAAGGAGGGCGAGTCTTTCAAGATTCCCCTGGGCCACACCTTCAACGAGTCCCAGATTGAGTGGTTCAAGAACGGCTCTGCCCTGAACACCATGGCCAAGAACTCTGGCCGGTAAATGTTTCTCTCTAGCAGAGCAAGACAAAAAACACCGATCAAAATGACAAAAAAACTCTTTGGGCGGCTTCAATAGCTGCTCCTCTATCCGGCTGCGGGATTCTTCTTCTCTACTTCATCCCATCCTCTTTATTTCTCTTATCATACCCTAGCCCGCGCCTTCTCATACTACCTCATTATATCCGACACCCTTGTTGCTTTAATTGCATACTACTATTTGCTCCCCATTTCTTCGCGCAGTTTAGTACTTTTACACTAGTTGTGTTTTTGTTTTTCCTTTGTTTCGTTTGTACTCGGACCGGGAGAAACGATGCGTTTTGTGATCTACATATTTGATAGCATACCACAAAAAAAGTATAAAATTTTAAACCAATCTTAGAGAATGTGATTATTATATTATGGGAAGTCTACATGGTGTTATATAAACCTAGGATCAGATAAAATGTAGGCGTGATGTGCAACGGCCGCCTGTTGTGTAAGTGGCGATGTCGTACAGGACCCACACTAGATAACGACCGGCGACGTCACGTGACCGTTATTGGAGCATGATTTCGTTGAGTTCTAGATATCTTGTGTCAGACTAGGTTGATATTTACTGCAGGCATTTTCGGAAATAGGCTTACTATGTATGTGAATGTCATACAACCTCACAAATTTTGATCTCCCATACCAAGGACGCTGTGCTAGAGAGAGCGCCGCCTATCCGGTGGATACTCCCTGGACCCCTACGTCAGAGCCGTGGCAGAGCTTATTTTCAGGGAGCTAGGGCGGCTGCCCCACTGCAAATTGCGTATGTAATCCGCGCTGGGCGGCCGGCCTTGCCTAGCGGAGAGCCCTTTTGCGCTGTCCTTTTCAAGCCGAGCCTGAGCACGAGACACATCAGATCACCAGACACCGACAGTGCAGCTACCTTGCAGCTACCTTGCAGCTAAAACATACAGCCCAGCTTTATTCAGAGTCGCCATACATTATTGAGCAGCTGTACATTCTACGCGACCCTTCCGGCGGCCCCTATCTCGACTGCCCCGACTGCCCCGACTGCCGGCACGCTGCACCTCGACCACCCGAGGCGATCCTTTTGATCCACGCATTACCTCGACTTGTCCGACCGGCGAGCACGCCCGTCTTGGTGCAGCCCTGTGCTCTTTGCTCTCGCCACCACACACAACATCTACACCTGCAATCGGCATGCCTTCGCCACCCCCCTCGTCCAGACGCACGGGCGTCTACGACCTGTGGACGGCCCGCGGCGCCTCGGGCTCGGGCTCGGGCTCGGGCGCCTCGGGATCGTCGGGCGCGTTTCCGTCGTCGGCAGCCAGCTTCAATGTGGCGCGGTCGACGCGGTCATACCTGCTGCGCCTGCCCATCTTCACACGGGCCGTGTCGGCGCTCATGGTGCTGCTGTACCTGGTGGACTGGCTGCCGTTCTGGGACCTGCGCGCCTTTGGCGCCCTCACGCCGTCCAAGCTGAACCTGTCGACGAGTAGGTGTTTCTCGAGCGGATATCGATTAGATGCTGGGCCGCAATATGCTAACCTGTAGTGCACCTGACAAACACGTTCCCGCTGCTGCACATGAACCTGTTCCACCTGGTCGCCAACGTGTCGGCCCTCATGCCGCTGCTTGACCGTTTCGAGCACGACCACGGCACGCTGACGACCCTGGCGCTCTTCTTTGGCCGTAAGTAGACGCTGCAGAAATAGAACAAAACAAAACACACACCCCGAGTATCTGATACTGACGCGCAGCAGCCTTCTCGACACTGCCGGCACTCATCTACGTCGTCTTTGAGCGCATGTTTGGCCTCGACACGCCCATCATCGGTGCCAGGTAGGTCTCTCTACGATCTCCTTTTTGAGATACACCATTAACAACCAAAAAGCGTCTGGGTCTTCCTGCTGCTCGGCGTCGAGGCGATCCGCGCCTACCGCGTCAACCCCAGCTTCATGGTCGCCTCTGTCCCCGTGCCGACGTGGACAACGCCCCTCTTCTTTGTCTTTGTCGTCGCCGCGCTCGTGCCGCACACCAGCATCCTCGGCCACCTCTTCGGCCTCGCCGTCGGCTACCTCTGCGGCCTCGGCTACCTCAAGTTCCTGTCGCCGCCCGAGTCCGTGCTGCGCTTCATCGAGACGCGCCTCAACCTGCTGGTGCGCGTGCCGCACTATGTCAGCGTTGACCAAAAGACATACGGCCGGTTCGGCGTGCTGCCGAGCGTGAACAGTGCCATCGGCGGCCCCGGGGGCGGGAACCAGGCAATCGGCCTTGTGGGCTCGACGCAGCGGCTGGGGTCGTAGGGACAGCCACAGCAGTGGACCGCGACGGCCGGGGCGCGGCCCTAGGCTTCTCATGGTGTAGGCACCGTCCGCCTCGCAGTCCACCAACATGGCACTCTACCCTTTGCCTACGCTTTGCTCTTTACTTTTCCTTATCCTCTTACTCTTTACTTTTCTTCGCTCTGTCTGTTACCCGCTGTACATATTTTAATCGGCCTTCACCCGGCCAAAGTCATGACCATGGTCGAGGAGCCCTGCATCGTAACCACGTTGATTTCGGCTACCTTTCACGTTTGTTTTCTTAATACATGTTTGCTATTGTCTGGGTTTCCTGGGTTTGGTCTTGTGTTTTCCATAGTCTCCCGTCCTGTCTTTGACTCTTACACTTTTGTCTGTCCTCTTTGCCTTTCTTCTGTCTTTTCTCACCGTCTCTCTTACTCTTAAGGCGGCTTTTCTGGCGTTGGTATATAGAACAACAAGCACTTAAAATCAAGTGAATCAGCGCGTCTGTAATTGTAATTGCATCTTAATTGTGTTATTGTACCGATTTTTTTGTTGTTGTCATTGCTTGCTGCCGTCATTGCTTGCCGGTGCAGCATTATGCACCTACACGTACTTACAGTGTACTTATGTAGTATAGAGTAGTGTGGCGCGACCAAGGGGCACTCAGGAACGCGCTAGGCGCTAACCACCTGTAAGCTCCCCGTGTCCAGAGCTCCCACTTTAACTTCAGTCGAACCTCTCTTCTCTTCTCTGCAGCAATTGACCCCCCCTCCGACTATGCGCTCGCATACATCAACACCGCCATGCCGAGTCTATTAACGTCCATCGCCCGTCTCCGACGCGACCCGCGCCTATTAAAGATCCCGCCCTATCTCTCGCTGCTCTGCATCCTCGTCGGCGTCGCCTCCCTGCTCGTCCTCCCCCTCGACTCCCACTCGCGCCGCACCTACATCTCCGAGAACGCCCTGCTACCCGGCCAGGTCCATACCTACTTTGGCGGCAGCGACCAGAATGTCTTTCGCGCGTACAAGCACGAGGTCAACTCGCTCCTGAGCCGCCACGATGAAAACGGCATCGAGACTGCCCCGGCCGCCACCAACGCCCAGATCAACGACCACCTCGCGTCCATTCTCGAGTCCGTCGGCCTCAAGATTGGCCGCCAAAACTACACCTACAGCTCCGCCGGCGACACCGTGGCCGGCGAGAACCTGTATGCCATCCTGCAGGCCCCGCGCGGTGATGCCACCGAGGCGCTCGTGCTCGTTGCCCCCTGGCTCAGCATGCACGGCGTCCCCAACGCGCACGGCGTCGCCCTGGCCCTGGCCCTCGCCCGGTACTTTCGCCGCTGGTCGCTGTGGTCCAAGGACATCATCTTCCTGTTCCCGCCCGACTGCCTCGCCGGCCCGCAGGCCTGGGTCGACGCCTACCACGACGCGCACGACGGCCGCTACGTGAGCCCCCTGCCGCGCAAGTCGGGCGCGCTGCAGGGCGCCATTGCCATTGACTACACGCTGGCCGACGCGCCCAAGCCCCTGTCCGAGGACGCATCGGGCAGCAGCCGCTTCACGTCCGTGCACATTGTCTACGACGGCGTCAACGGCCAGCTGCCCAACCTGGACCTGATCAACTCGGTCGTCAGCATCGCCGGCGGGCAAATGTCCACGGGCGTATCGCTCCAGGAAATGTGGCGGCACAACGACGGCTACGCCGACCGCCTGCGCACGATGCTGCGCGGCATGCTGCGGCAGGGCGTGGGTGCGGCGACGGGCGCGCACAGCGCGTTCATGGCATACCACGTCGACGCCATCACGCTGCAGCCCTACACGGCCACGGCGCTGACGCACGACGGCCAGCTGGTCGTCAGCGGCTGGCTGCACGACGAGATGGCCATGGGCCGCATCCTGGAGGGCACGTACCGCAGCCTGAACAACCTGCTGGAGCACCTGCACCAGAGCTTCTTCTTTTATCTGCTCATGAGCCGCGAGCGCTTTGTCAGCATCGGCACGTACCTGCCCAGCGCCATGCTGGTGGCGGCCAATTTCACCATCATGGCAATTGCGCTGTGGGTGCGCAGCGGCCAGCCGACTGCGAGCGACGAGCGGTCGGTCGAGGCAGACAGCAAGGCAGACAGCAAGGCAGACAGCACGGCCGGCACCAAGGCCGAGAAGCCCGCAGCGAACAAAGGCGCCACGGAGCGCGACCTGTTCCTGCCGCTCGCCGTCGTCATGCTCTGCCAGGCCCTCGGCATGGGCCCCCTCTGCCTCTTCAACCATCTCCCGGCACGCGCCCTGGCGCCCGTGTTTGCTGCCTTTTTTGCCGCCAACGCCGTCCTGCCGCACGCCATCTCGCGCGTCCTGACCGTCGCCTATCGGCCCTCGGCCCAGCAGTACGACCTCATCAAGTCCTTTTCGCTGCTGCTGCTGGGCATGTTCCTGTCGTCCCTCGCCACGCTCAACTTCTCGCTCGCCTTCCTCGTTGGCCTGCTGGCCAGCCCGCTGACATTCACCGGCTACTCCACCTCATCCGCGTCACCCGGCGTCAAGCGCTGGATCGGCACGCTCTTCCTCAACCTGGTGTCGCCGCCGGCCGTGCTGGTGGCGAGCTGTCTGGCGTGGAAGCTGGACATTGCCGAGGCGCTGCGTCTGGCTGCCTTTGGCTGGGACATCTGGGGCATGTACACGGCCGTTGTCGTGTGGTGTGTGTGGTGGCCGGCCTGGCTGGCAGGGTCTCTGCTTGTCCTGGGCCAGCCGGAGTAGATGTCTTGGTGTATATTTTTGTCTTTGCCTTTTGGCTGCATCTGTCTCCATCTGTCTTGTTCGTCTTCACTCATTGTTGTTGCTTACTTTGTCTTATCATAACGGGGCGTTTGGGAATCACTTCTTTTCCTCATTGTTTTCGTTTCGTCTCGCATCATCTGGCTCTTTCTGGATAGCACCACATAGTGTGTATAAAACGCTTTATTTCCTTTGCCATTCGACCATGTAACAATTAAAATAAAATAAAAACAGTGAACAATGATATGATATGCTGTCCAGCCCTTGAGGCGTCCACCATGCAAGCAAATGGCTGAAGAAATGTACATTTGCTAATCTATTCTGCCCCTGCTCAAACCTCATCTCGTCGCATCAACAACCAATCCCCCCCTCCCCTAAGCAGCCCACACGTCCTGGCCGACCTGCTCGATCCAGTTGCCCAGCTGGTTGACGCTCGTGCCCCATTCTCCTAACCGCTGGCGCATGTTGCCAATCTGCTTCATGTCCAGCACCTTGGGCTGCACCCACGTAATGTGTGCCACCTCGTCCACCTGGTCGATTGTGCCCCGCAGCAGGCCCAGGCTCAGCGCCCTCATCACCAGGTGCTCAATCTCGTCGGGCGCCACCCGCGTCTCCTGTGCGATCGTCGTAAACGTCATCGACCGCTGGTGCGGTGGGCGCCGGAACACGGCCTCAGTCAGGGCCGCCAGATAGATCTTTTGGCGCAGCTGGGCGCTGTGCTTGTTCAGCAGCGTGTTGCCGGCAATGTGCTCCGACAGCTGCTCGTAGGCCCGCAGGTCGCCCCGGTTGAAGGCAAACAGCAGCTCGCGCAGCCAGGCCTCGCTGCCGTCCTCATCTGATGACGAGTCGTCCTCATCGTCCTCTTCACTGCCGGTCGCCAGCGAGTCCAGAATCGGGTGCAGCAGCAGCTCGCCAAAGTTGTAGATGCTCGTGGACACGAGCGCAGCCAGGCTCAGCTTGTAGGCACGGTCGTGGCGGTCCTCGGGGTCGAGCGTGGCCACATCAACGCACGCCAGGTACAGCAGAGCATTGCGGTAGTACAGCGCAAAGTCGTACTTGGCCTGGTAGTAGAGCGAGCTGGTGTCGTAGAACTCGGCGTGCACAATGTTTTCGACCGAGTCGAACGAGTCGAGCGCCTTCTCGGCCTTGTCCAGATCGGCACGCGCACCCTCCAGATCGCGCAGCGACAGCTTCACGCGCGCCACGGCAATCAGGGCATACACAAAGGCGTCCTGCGAGTCCTCATTGTCCACCTTGCCCGACACGGCCACCAGGAACTTTAGGCGCTCGTTGTCGTCACTGCAGGCGGCGGCTGCTTTGAGGGCGAGCTTGACAAACTTGAGCTGGTTGATCTTGTCGCCAAACTTGCTGATAAACTTGTTGAACAGCGGCAGCCGCTGCTCCTTGCTGGCGTCGTCGTCAAACAGCACCAGCAGCGAGTCGCTCAGCTGGTGCCACAGCTTGCGCTCCCACTGGTTCTCGATTTCGTAGTAGATGGCGTGCAGCTCGGCGGGCGCAGCATCGCGCTGGTCTTCGAGGAAGTCACTCAGTTGGTTGTTATCCATGGCTGTGTGTGTGTATGTACGTAGTTGTAGAGGTGTTTGTAGAGGTGTTTGTAGAGGTGTTTGCCAAGTGTATCGAGGTCCGATGAGGGGGACGTGATGAGGTGAGGGTTGCTGGTCGACAGTCGTTGAAATGCCGTAGCTCCAAGTACAATTGAAAACGGATCGTGCACTAGAGTCGTTACTCGTATCGTCGTTGTAGTGACCTCGCTTGCTGTAGTGTAGTCGTGGTCGTGGTCGGTGATCGTGGGTATGGGTACCGGGCGTCAACAGGTTGGCTGCACGAAGCTTCCAGTAACTAGCTCCTTCCTCAGGCGCTGGGCCTCCCTCTCCGAAAGACGCGGCTCGAATGCAGCCTGCCTACTACTTACAGCACTGAGCTGCCCCTCGCAACTTCGTTTCTCCGGTGCTGACATAATCAATTTATAGCTCAGTTTCACGTGATGCATCACGCCTACCCCAGCAACGACCCCCAGGACAGCCCGCCAATGGGAAGCCAATCATTACTTTTGCTTCCCTCTCCCGACCCACGCAAAAAAGCAACAGCCGAAAAGGTCACCACGGATCGTGCTTTGGTGAAAGCTCGCCCTATCGAGCCAATTGACAGTATTCCCGTCGCCGACGACATCTCCTCGACCACTTCTGTCCCCGACAGCCATATACGAGCAACTCCGACCTCGCCGTCGCCTACAATTCCCGTTCGATCCGCCTTCCCCCCTCCTCCTCCGTCCCGAAATCACAATGGTGTCCCTTCCGGCCGCCGCCGCGCGGTCGTCGCAGAAGATGGCCAGGGCCGCTCTCCAGCAGCAGCGCCGTGCTGTTTCCGATATTGCCATTACCCGGACGGGCAAGCCCATCTTGCGTTTGCAGGGTGGCAGGTACGAGAATTCCCGAATCTATGTTGAGCTCTGAGCTGTTTAGCTCGGACATGGAGGACATTAGCTGACATTCCGCCTGTATAGATCCTCTCTCGGCGGTACGCACATTTTTCGAACTCGACGACTTTTGTTTTAAATACACACGAATACTGACTCACGGACAGGCCACACGGCTACGGTGTTTGGCGCCACTGGTGCTCTCGGTCGCTACATTGTCAACAGACTGGGTGCGTCTTCTCTACGAATCTCTCGACAATATAAATGACGTATAGAACTAACAAAATGTAGCTCGGCAAGGTTGCACGGTCGTCATCCCCTTCCGTGAGGAGATGGCCAAGCGTCACTTGAAGGTGTCGGGTGATCTCGGCCGCGTTGTTTTCATGGTATGTTCTGTCCTTGGTTGGGGATGTGTGGTGGCGTGCCAGCTGCTGACTATCTAGGAATACGACCTGCACAACACGGCATCTATCGAGGAGAGTGTGCGTCACTCGGATGTTGTCTACAACCTGATCGGCCGGAACTACCCAACAAAGTACGTCGCCGAGACAATATTACAAAAACTACAGGACCTGTGGAAGGAATATGGCTAACGGAAAAGGAACTTCTCCTTCGAGGATGTCCACGTTGAGGGCACCGAGCGTATTGTCGAGGCTGTGGCCAAGTACGATGTTGACCGCTACATCCACGTCTCTTCGTACAATGCCAACGTCGACTCAACCTCGGAGTTCTTCTCGACCAAGGGCCGCGGCGAGAAGGTCGCACGCGAGATCTTCCCCGAGACGACCCTGGTGCGCCCTGCACCCATGTTTGGATTCGAGGATAACCTGCTGCTGCGCCTCGCCGGTGTCTACAACCTGTTCACCTCCAACAACATGCGCGAGCGCTACTGGCCCGTGCACGTCATCGACGTCGGCAAGGCGCTGGAGAAGATGCTGTACGACGACAACACTGCCGGCCAGACGTTTGAGCTCTACGGCCCCAAGAATTACTCAACGGGCGAGATCGCCGAGCTGGTGGACCGTGAAATCTACAAGAAGCGGAGACACATCAACGTACCCAAGGCCATCCTGAAGCCGGCGGCCGAGCTGTTGAACCGCGCTCTGTGGTGGCCGGTGCTGTCGGGCGAGGATGTTGAGAAGGAGTGGCACGACCAGATCATTGACGAGACGGCCAAGACGTTCAAGGACCTGGGCATCGAGCCGGGCGACATCAGCGACTTTACCTACCACTACCTGGTAAGTTTTTGTGCATTAATGCTTTCGCCAACACTTTTGCCAATTTTGATGACTAACAACTCTACAGCAAGGATTCCGCAGCTTTGCCTACTACGACCTACCGCCGTCAACAGACAAGGAGCGGCGGGAGGACAAGGAGTACCTGCACGTTGTGGACGACCAGTAGACGTGCTGTGTGCCACGGGCTGGTGACTGCAATGGCGTGACGAGGCGGATGATGTGTTTTATCTTTTTATATTTTTAGCTGTTTTCGTTGTTTCCATCTTAATGCTATACTTGCATCTCTTTTCTTTCTTGTCCATTTCTTTTCTCGCGTTTCTTTCGTCTTCATTCACTGCTGCTGGCCGGAGCAGTGTATATATCTAGGCCGCCAATACAAATATAAACAACATAGACATGTACGAGCCATGCGCAGTGATTTATATGAAATAAAACTTTTTTTTGGCACTCTGCATTTCAATACATGTTGTTTTGCAACGGCCAACTAATCTTTATAAGTCGACAAGGCTGACATAAGTTGTACATAGTTACTTAGCGTGGAAGGTGACACTGTAGCGCTCCTGCCCCCGTCGCAAGACTGCACTTTGCAGTGCCCATAGCTCCTTCCGCGCCAAACTTTAACAGCTCCTGCCATTTGTGCATTTTTGCCCCCCAGATATCAGGCCTAAAAAGTTGAACGGTCGCGTTCACCTATACAGCAGCATTTTGGCGTCACGTCTCAAGCAAGGCGATATTCTTGAGCCATACATCAGCCAATCTCACAACAACCACTGTTGGCCACACAATCTTGATCTACAAATACACCAGTCTCATAGCGCCTGCCCGGATTGGATCATTGCATGAATCAGATAACCCGGTTGGTAAAGCGCGTATCACTTCACAGGCCCCAAAGCATGCTGTCGGCCGCGGCCGTTTACGCAGCTACCCGGACACAACAGCCGGCGTCAGTTCCAGCACCAGCACAGCAGGCCGCCAGCGGAATATCTACACCATCAATATCAGCATCGTCGCCAGTAGTCCCGATGGCCGGGCCTGAGCCTGTCGCTGGCCACAGCGGTGCCGACTCATACACTCCCACGGCCCTCGGCCGGTGGTCGCTTCTTGACCAGAAGCTGCCCGCATCAGACGCAGTGACAAGTATACACATTTATGACTTTGACAACACGCTGTTCAAGTCTCCCATGCCCAACACCAAGCTCTGGAATGCGGGAACGTTGGGCAGTCTGTCAAGCCAAGATGCCTTTTCTACAGGCGGTTGGTGGCACGATGTGCGCATCCTGTCGGCGACGGGTCAAGGACTGGCCAAGGAGGAACCGCAGGCCTGGGATGGCTGGTGGAATGAGCACATTGTCAGTCTCGCACGGCTGTCCGAGCAGGAACCGGGCGCGCTGAGCGTGCTACTGACCGGCCGGGCCGAGCGCGCGTTTGGCGACCTGGTGAAGAGAATGGCAAAGAGCAAAGGGCTTACGTTTGACATGATTGTGCTGAAACCAGCGGCGGGGCCCAATAACGAAAAGTTCCAGAGCACCATGGTGTTTAAGCAGGCGTTTTTGACATCGGTCATGGAGACTTATTCGGGCGCGACAGAGATTCGCATCTACGAGGACCGGCCGCGCCACGTCGATGGGTTCCGCGAGTTTTTGCAGAGCTACAATGAAGAGCGCCAGCAACATAACCGGTTGCCACCCATCAATGGTGAGGTGGTCCCCGTGGCACAGCTGGCGACGACGCTCGACCCGGTCGTCGAGGTGGCCGAGGTGCAGCACATGGTGAACTGTCACAACGCTGCCGTGGCCGGCGGTACCGGTGGCCGGCGCGGCCGGTTGGTGCTGACCAAAACTGTGTTCTTCACGGGCTACCTGATCAAGGAGGCCGACACGGAGCGCCTCCTGGGCCTACTTCAGTCGCAGATCCCAGCCAGCGTCCACCGGCGCGACCTGAAATACCACGGCAACAGCATCATGATCAGCCCGCGGCACTGCCCACCGCACATTCTGGACAAGGCCGGCGGCATGGGCAATAAAGTGACATGGCGCATCGAAGCCATGGGCAACCTGGACAATACACTGTGGGCCGTCAAGGTGCGGCCGGCGACACCCAACACATCCTACCACACTGCCGAGTCCGTGCCGCTGGTGGTGCTGGCTGTGTACCGTGGAGCGCGGCCGCACGAGGCGGCGCGGATCCGCAAATGGACGCCAGTCGCGAGCAGTGAGACGTTTGAGTTTGAGACGACCGTCGGCGAGAAGGCGATCCTGCGTGTCGAATCCGAGCACGCCCAGGACACGGGCAATAACAACAACAATGGCAGCCGCGAGGACATTGATGGACAAAACAGCTCTAAGCGTGCGCGTGTCGGTACTGGGCCGTACAGCAACAATAACTCGTTCCGCGGCCGCGGTGGCACAGCGCAAAACGGGTCCCAGCAGACACACGGGTTTGTACCGCCTACCGGCCCCCGTGGCGGTGCTGGACGCGGCGCCTATCCAAATGCCCATTACAACAGCCAGGGCGGCGGTCGGGGCGGCCGTGGTAACTACAACGGCGGCAACTTCCGCGGTGCTGGCCGGGGCAATTTTCGGGGCGGTGTAGCAGGCCGTGGAGGCCGAGGTGGTGCCAATAACAATGCAAGTGCCGGTGCCGGTGCCAGTGTCGGTGCAGCCGGCGCGCCGGCTGGGCCGTCTGGCAATAACAATGCCGGCCGGCCACGCAACAGCTACTACCAGTACCAGTCTCTCGACGATGCCGGCCCTTCGCAGCAGCCATCGCAGGGCATGCAGAGACAACAGATTGTCTATGACGAGGAGTAGTCCTGTCTTCTTTGTCTTCTTTGTCTTCTGTCTTTTCATTTTCATCTTTCCATCTGACTAGAGTCTCTCTTACGTTGTTCCCATTCTATGACTGCCTGTCTGCTTCACCTGCTATATCCACGAGACCGCCAGTGTGCCGTCTGCCTGTATATTTGTTTATGTTTTCATGTTACGTTTGCATCTGTCTGCATCTGCATCTTCAATCTTCTTACGTTGTTCGCCGCATACCTGTCTGTCGTTTTATGAATGTACTTACATATGACCTAACCTCGGGTATTTAATGCCACTCCTGCACTGCACTCGGATTTAATTCGAAGAAAAGTAAGCAAAAATAAATTCGATTGAAATATACATAGTAAACAGAATATTACAGTGATGTGACCCGCTTTTGTGCATAATTCCTTGATATGCCACTACCGAGGGGCGACTTTTTCATTTTCAGTCTCATTTTGCTTCATCCCAGTTCACCTCACTTTAACCACATCTCACCACAACTCACTCTCAATCTCACTCAAACCACCTACAATGCCGTCTACAAACGCCGCGTTCGAGGGCTACTACCTCCGCCAGGTCACTACCGAGTTCGCCGAGGACCTCGACAAGCTGCGGGCGTCTGCCGACTTTGTCGTCCCCGAGGACGATGCGGCGACCGACGCAAAAGCAAAGGCAAAAAAGGCGGCCAAGCCCGGCGTGACGGCCGAGGACAACTCGCTGCAGATGCTGATTGGGGCACTGAAGCAGGGCACGTCGACGTTTTCCGCAGCCGACCAGGCGCGCGTTGCCGGCCCGCAGTAGCCTTTCTCTTCTCTTTTTCTCTTCTCTTTTTCTCTTCTCTTTTTCTCTTCTCTTTCTCTCTTCTCTTTTTCTCTTTTTCTATTTCTCTCTCATTTGTTTTGCCTTGCATCATTGTCATATACACTTTTGGTTCTTGTATTAATTAATTTAATTTTCATCTTAACGAATGTTGGGTATCTTGTAAGGAGTGAAAGAAGGATAGGAACAGCAAACGAGTAACAGCAAAGTAGGCGGTTATCAAATGGTATAAAATAAAAATAAAAATAAAAGTGACGACCCCCAGGACGAGTTATACTCGATATGCAATGTAGAGCAAGAAATAAGAAAGAAAATAAAATAGAAAATAAAATAACAATGAACAGTACAGAACAACAGCAGAGATTTGTATTACTTCAGAGAACACACCCTTGGGTATCATCACATGTCTAGGTGTAGGGTGCGTCTCCGGATGCAGCAGACGGACATCACGCGCGGTAGTCGGCCAGAGGGATCTCTTCAGGGGCCTCTTCAGAAGACTCTTCGTGAGTCTCGGGAACCCCTCCAAAAGGGAGCCATCGCCACTACGACGGCTGGTAGCTGGCCCGGCGTCCGGTCTCGCGGCGCACAGCCCAGCCCTTGAGCGCAATGACAATGATGATCCACGACATGAGCACGCCCACAAGGCCCATGGTCACCGTGTACATGAACATGGCATCGAGCCCGTAGTGGATCATGCCGTCGACGGTGTCGCTGCTGCTCGCCATGAAGATGGTGCCGCCGGCAATCAGGCCAAACGACGCGAGCAGCTCAGTGGGCGGGCGCGACGGCAGGACCGAGGTGGGCGGGCGCAGGTAGGTCAGCATATATGTGAGGCCGCGCGCAAACGACGCGCCCGTCAGCAGGTTGCCCCATTGCTTGTGGATCATGCTGGAGATCATGCTGTGCTGCGTGTGCGAGCTCATCATGATGCCGAGCAGCAGGATGACGAGAGCGGGGATGGGGTTGACGGAGAACTTGTACTGCGGCGGCGCGCGCACAGCCTCGCGCTCGTCGTCGCTGCCGCTTTCAGAGTACTCCAAATGCGCAGCCTCGGCGACGTTGGTGTTAAGGAGGTCGCGGATGGTGGAGGACTCAATCAGCATGCCGCACAGGCCGCCACCGATAAACAAGATCGTGATGGAGATGTGCTCCAGGTCTTGTGCGCTGTAGGCCTGGCCGGCATTGCCGAGGTGCTCCATGAAGACATTGGTCGAGCCGTAGAAGAAGATGAGAAACGACTCGACAAACTCGGCCGACGGGCGCCATTTCTGGGCACCGCTTCTGGGGCGGACGTTCCAGGCCCAGCCCCATTCGCCAAAGCAGCCGGCCCAGCGGCCGAGCGTAAAGATGCCGAGCCAGAAAAAGATGCCGCCCTTGACCCAGTGCGCGAGGCCGCTGAAGATGCCGTGGCCCTCGAAGAAGCGGCCGTACGTGACAATGCCTAGCGTAAACGCGATAAAGCCGAGGATGAGAATGGAGCGGTCGACGACGTTGTAGGCGATCATGATGGCACGCCATGCGCGCGACGAGATCTTGCCGGCAATGCTGGATGTCAGCGCAGCCAGACGGCCGCCGCGGCGGGCAGAAGAAGATTGGCGGGCGTCCTCAAGATCCTCGTCGTAGAAATCGTCACTATTACCACCATGGCTGTTGCGGCTGCCACTCTCGGGCTCGTCGTTCTCATAGCTCTCCTTATGGTGGATCGACTCGTTGTTGCCCAGCGTCGAGACCGAGTTGCTACGCAGAGACGCTGTGTTGCGCTCCGTACCCTGGCCGCTATCGTCTGAGAAGCGGGGCTGGTGAAGTCTGCCATGGGTGCTGTGCTCAGCAAGCGCGTGGCTGGACACAGGAATGAACGCGCGACGCTCGCTGCTGCTCATGTATTCACTGTCTCGCCGACGACTTGAGCTGGACTTGAAGGCACCGGCAACACGAGCAAGCAGGCTGACAATGACCTGCGCACAAACGACCCAGGTGGCGATCCAGCCGACCTTGTGGTGGGCATTGTTTGGGTAGAGATCAGGGGTCTTGCCGTTGTAGACGGCGGAGAAGAGCACGCCGGCGCCATTGGAGGCCAGGAAGGCCAGCTGGGCAGGCAGCGCATAGCGCGAGCGAGCAATGGAGAACATGACGGCCACGGGCAGCGCAAAGACCCAGGCGAGGGTCATGAGCACGATGTGGGCAATGATGAGGCTCTGGTGCTCCGGGTGGGCAAAGTACGTGGGCGGGTAGATTTTGGGTTCCGCGGCTTGTGTAGTGTTTGCTGCAGCAGATGCGGCAGCGTCCGTGGCAGCATCCATGTCCATGTCCATGGCCATGTCGTCGTCGCCGCCATGCGCCAGGACCGCGGGGGCCACGGCGAGCAGCAGGATGCCCGTGTAGAGGGCGGTTGTGAGTAATGGTGACTTCATTGCGGATTGTGCATGTGTATTAAAGTAGTCAAGTGATGAATCTACTCCAGCAATACTGCGAGGTGTCGGTATGTATTTATATGTTTTGCTGATCTGTTTCGAGTCTGCGTCTGTGCCGGCCAAGAAAGCGTGCCGTGAAATTGCGCAAGCCCAAGCTATCCTAGCTATGTATCCAAGTCCAACGGTCCAAGAACCAAGAGCCAAGGCCAAGCGCGAGTAGAGTCAGCGATGAGGCGGTGCAGCAGTTTGGAAGTCAATGTCCGGAGTAAATGTCTGTATTTTCTACTTTTTGCGTTCCTGCTGCTGTCCTCAGGTTGTCTTTAGGTGACGATGTTAGATGATGTTGAATGCTGTTGAATGCTGTAAAGCAAGCTCGGGCACGGGTGTAAGCCATGCACAGTCTAGCGGCTATTGTAAGATGCTTGGCGTGGCGGTATGGAATCGGGAGGATTATGTGCGAGGCAGAGAAGACTTTATATTAGAAATTAATGAAGAGGGTTGGAATGAGAAGCAAGAGAAGAGAACGGACGAGAATAGAATATGAATCATAAATGAGAAGGCGAGGAAACGGAAGAGAGGAGCCGTTGTCGCGAAAAAGGTAAGAGCGAGCCCAGTTAAAATAATCCGATTTAATTTTATTTTACTCAGTACACAGTACATCACTACATGCCCTTCTATTACGGAGCAACAAGGAAGCTACGACCGACTGCTCTCTTCGTGGCCTTGCGACGGGTCGGGGGTAAGACTGCAAAGTGCGACGGCTGCAATGACTCTGCAATCCAAAATACAAGATACCAAAAGGCAGGTGCGCCCGTGCAATAAGCGGATTGGTAATTGAGGCGAGCACGAGAAAGGAAAGACCAAGACGTCGATCCCAACAGGCAAGAACGACGGGCCAAGAGGGAAGAAAAGGAAAAAGAAGTATTCCGCGGAAGCTGCGATCGGGTTCTTCTCTTTTCTTTCTCTCTTTCTCTGTGTTTCTATTTTTCTATATTTTTCATTCCTCTTCTTTTTTCCTCATACACCTGACGCACACTGACGAAATAGGCAAGGGTGTCTCTGGTCATCCAGACGTCCTTGTCTAGCCACTCCTTCCTCATCCTGTTTGTCCTGCCCTCTGTCATCTGGCGTATCCCATCTCACATCTTATTAATTACTGCTGCCTGCTCTGTCGTGTAAGACAACAAAAGAAAAGACCCCTGGTTGATTACTCAATTGCAGACAATTTCTAAAATTAAAAGCCAAACCCCAGAATAAGAAGGACTACACAACTGCCCGGTAGCCGGACCCGCCTGGCCATCACAGTCGCAAAATAGAAAAAAAAATAGAAGAAAAGGTGACGGCAAGGTTATTTTTTTTTCGTTTATTCTTTGTGTTTAATTTTTTCTTTTCTTTTCTTTTTACTCTCTTCTAATGTCATTCTGGTATCATTGATTGCAGCCTTTCCAGTCATATCATGTCTGCACTGTATGGCCTGATAGTCAGCAACTCGCTACAGATTATAAAACAGTGGCATCATGAAAAAGAATGCATTACCAAGCGTAGATCTTTTCCGAGTTTTTACAGTATATAAAAGAATATAAAGAGCAACCCCAGGTCATAAGGCGGCGAAAAGTCATAAGGCGAGGTCATCAGGCGAGAAAGTCAAAACTATAAGTGTGGCATCCGACGATTCCGGGAGAATTAATTTTAATCGAAAAATAAATAGTATAAAGGACTTTGTGGCGGATTTAGTCGTGTAAGTCGGGTGCGTAGTGTTGTCTGATCTGAATACCGTAATTATGAATCATTATGAAATCAGACACGGAATAGGTACAGAAGGTCAGCATGGCTTGGCGGATGGGTAGTGGTGCATATGGCAGACGGCAGACGGCGATACAGTACGGGATGCGGAAGAGGCGGCGGACGAGAGGCAGGCCCAGAGACAGAGAACCACAGGTAGGTTCATACTGCTACAACTATGTATTACTATGCGTCCGTCGATCAACGTTGAATGCGGTGTGTAGCCAAGGTGGCTGGTAAAATCAACCCATGTTCACAAGACCCCATCTCGGCTGGCACTCTGTAGTTCGTAGTTCTCATACTTGACGGCTCTCGGAGTTGATTTTATTTTCCATGTACATATGTACATAGTTATTCAAGTAGGTCTAGCAGTACTAGTAGTTCGAGTTTGTTTCAACTTAAAAGAAGAGGCGGGCTTGACTGGTTTGACTGCGAGATCTGTGTAGAGAATGCTCGGCCCATGAGCAGATCATAAACAACCGGCATGCTCTTGTTTGATTTTGATCATGGTTTTATTTTGTTTCATCAGTTTCAAGGGTTGTTTCATTGGTTCTGTAGCAGTAGATGGCTAACAAGATGATTGCTTGGATGGCTTCATGGGCGCTGGTTTGTACAAGCCTCGTACGAGAGTTGCCAGTTTATTTCTATTCATTATCAGAACTCTATTTTGCTCCATCTACCGGGCAATAAACAATCCCGAGCATATACCATGTACGGAGTATGCGGCTTTGTCGAAAAAGGGTCTGCTCTCTACGATCTCGATGACATGCGCAAAACGGGTCTAGGGTAGCATGGTTATTGCAGCCCGACTGCTCTTGGCAGCTCTGATACCATACCCATACGTAGTACGATATTGATTCGGTATTAGTCGTCTCCAGCATTACTCACTGCTTTTCAAACACAGAGACTAAAGTCTGCATACGATGTCAACAGACTCGGATCATTCGGCCTCGGCGAACATCGTCATGCCGGGGGGAGGAGACATGGTCACCTGGTTAGAGAAAATAGGGATACACATACGCATGCACAGAAAGATAGGACAGTCCGTTAGGCCCGGGCTTGCTAGCCAACCACTTACACCATCCTGGCCACACCCGCCCGCATCGCTTCTCGCGCCTTGCCGATCGCGAATCGAGGCTAGCAACGTCTTTTGTCTTTGCTTTAGTTGTTTCTCTAATAGTAGAAATAAATGCTCACATGGACCCTTGTTACGTCAGAGCGGACATTATTCTTCTTCACTAACCTTTATGCTTCTGAGCAGTCGTACTCGTATCAAATACTCGGCCGATTTCGCTGTGACACTGGCAACCCCGCCTCTGGAGAACGATGCTGTTGTCTGATTTGTATTGATTTTGTATTGATTTTGTTGATTCTAGATGTTGATTGTGATATCTAAACTAGGCAGCGTATACAGAGTACACTTTTCACTTTTCTACAAAACAGAAATACGATGCTAATAGTGTCTTGTCCGTAGACTTCGTGTCTTGGCAGCCTGGCACCTCTTTGTCGTCGTCTTCCTTTTTACTATTTCCGAACCTCTTGTTTGTAAGCATCCCATGTAATACGGCATTTCAGTTGTGCGAGCTGTTTGCGGTTTTAGCTGGCAGGCTGCAGCATTGCATGCTCGGGGGGTGGCTGCCGGACATGTGTTCCTTGTGTTTTCCGTCTGACAACCACCCGTCACCGCCACTTTACCTCTACCACACCAGAGACAAGGTGCACTGGTGGACATTGAAAAATCCTTTGCGCTCCATTCCATTACAGCCACGACCGAGCTATCCGGCAGCGGCACAACATATGCAGTCCGTCCCTCTCTCTTTGGCTTGGCATAAGACTATACCATTCAAGCGTCATTCTCATGCCGGTCTCCGCGGTCTCATGACCTGAAGCGAGAACAACTTGTTTCTTTAATAGGTATGGGGGTTTCATAAATCTATACAATGTATACGACTTCATAATTCATAATCATTCATAGCCTGGCCGTCTCACACCTAGAGAGGCGACCTGGCCCGCAAGATCCAGCCGTCGCCCGCCCGGACCACCTTGCCTTCCGCCTCGAGCTTGTGCAGAATCTGCGTCAGCCCGCGCTCTGCTGCCGGGTACAGGTCCTTGCGGATGTCCGTGTAGATCACCTCGACTATCTGCAGCGGCGTCAGTGCCGGTGATGTACTTATGCCCGCCGCCAGCTTGGCCGGTCCGTTCTGCAGCAGCTTCACCACCTGGTCCTCGCGCTGCTGTCGGTGCCCAATGTACTCGTCAATCTTGCCGGGGCCGTCCTCCACCACCGGCCCGTGGCCGGGATACAGCCGTTTTGTCTTGTCTGATTCGTCTGGTCTGTTGGCTGCGTTTGCCCGGTAGAGCGTCTTCATCTTGGCCAGACTTTTCAGATAGACGGCCAGATCCTCAAACACGGCCGTGCCCTGGCCCAGCACGTTGTCGCCCGCAAACACGGCATTTTCCTCGTCCAGCACAAACGCCATGTGGTCCGTCGTGTGCCCAGGCGTGTGCACGGCGCGCAGTGTCGCGCCCTCGACCGCAAACGTCTGGCCGTCTCGGATGTCTTTTATGTCCGCATCCGGCCTGGCAATCTGGCTCTGGTAGACGGGCACGCCGGGCACCAGTCGTTTTATGTCGTCGAGGCCGCCGACGTGGTCGGGGTGCCAGTGTGTTACCAGCACGGCCGAGAGGGTGGTATTGGATCCCAGCCCCAGCAAAACCTGTTTGACATTCTCGATCCACGACGGCTGGCCCTCACCGGTGTCAATCAGTAGCCGTTGCGACCCGGTGCCGACGAGGTATGTGTTGGTTCCCTGTAGTGTAAACTTTCCCGGGTTGCCGCCGAGGATACGGATGACGGCCGGGCTGACCGTCTCAACCTCGGGCAGTGCAACAAGCTGTGCCATCCTCGAGGTGGATGCAAACAAGCGGGCTGCTGTGGTCGTAGCTGTAGCTGTGGTTGTAGAAGCTATCGTAGCAGAAAGAAAAGACCTAGATAATAGAGGCCTGCAAGCCCAGAGTCTGCACGGCATTAATATTTTTACAAAAAAAATATAAACGAAGAGATGCCATCTTCATTCGACATGGCACACCCCTCGTTGTCTTACACGTACTCTGTAGAGCCGAGGCTGCAGTCGCTCCGGCGCGTTCCCCACTCGCCATCAATGGTGCAATTAATAGTACGATAAGAGATAAGCGATATGAGCGATAAGATCATGTGCCGATAAGCTTGTATTTTACTCCAAAAAAACACTCGACCCTGAGGCTGGCAATCAGCCGCACTCGCGATGAATATCTTATGTGCAAAGTGAATTGTATTGATCGAAAGATCAGGATTTAATAGTAAACTAAAGATGTATCAAAAAAAGGTCGATCAGGCGGGAATACTACAGTATTGCCCCCTACAGCATATTGCCACCTCCTTTTGCAGCCACTATAAGAATAGCACGTCAGCGGGCTGATAGGCCTGGTCATGAAATTTACTAGTCTAAAATGTCAAGGCTGGCAGCAAGTAGCTTCTCCGCCAATATAGTGCTGTCTGTTGTGCTCGATTCTCCACTATTTGCCCCAAATATGTAGTAATTGATTGAAACGCCGTAGGGTCGGCATTCAGGGCACCATTGCGGATTACTGGTCAGCGCATCCCCTGTACGCACAGAGTAGTGCAGTATTGCTGCATCGCAGCATCACAGCATCGAATCAGCACACGATCGACAACTTTGCCAACTTTGCCAGCCGCGACTCAGCACAGCTCTCGATTCTTCCGACGCCCGCAAGGTGACGCGAATATTTCGGAGCGTTCATTTATAGCAGCAATTAATATATATACTATTCCCCTTGAACCTACCGACACCGACTACGACGCCGCCATCGCCGGCCTGCAATTTTGCGACAGTCGACGAGCTTCAGAGCAGCCAGCTGATCGACAGAACCGATTATATCTCGGCGTCGGTGAATCGCATTAAGGATAGCCAAATATATCCTGAGCACCTAGATACTAGGTTGGCCCTCGGGGCAGAGCACAAACACACACTCGACTTTCAAGGAGGCAGCGAGACCAGACGAAGACACAGCATAGACGACCACAATGTCTACACGACCGACGACGCCGTCATCGCCCAAGACGGTCAAGATCAAAGATCCCGTGGCAGGGATGCCCATGTTTGGATGCGGTAGGTCTTGACCTGCGAAAAGGAAGAGAAGCAGAAGACGGAAATCAAAAGACAAAAGACTAACCGACCAGAACACATTGAGCAGCTCTTTGGCCAGGGCCAGGAGACCATCAACACGAGCATCTTCCACTACAAGATCATCCTGCGCAAGATATTCGACCAGCCGCCCATTGTGCCACAAACATCCAAGCTCTCCAACGACCAGCCCGTGACGACGCTGACGCCAAACTACCTGTGTCTGCAGTGCCCGACGACGCTGCGGCCAGAAGACATTGACAAGCACGGCAGCAAGAAGAGTCACCGGTTCTGTAAGCACGCTTCCAGGGCCTTGCTTGGCGTTCCAAAATGCTAATTACTAACTGCCAGACGTCGAATCGCGCTGCGGCGTGCTGTACTGCCACATGTGCGACGACCTCGTCTACGACCCGACGCTCGAGGAGCTGCGCCTGCGCAAGATCGGCACCGGCACCTTCTCGACCAACCGCAAGCGCAAGCACGACGAGCTCTTCTCGACCGACGCCCTCAAAGACGACCCGCGCTACATTGCCTCCAACACCACCCTGGCGTCGTGCCGTGCCAGCGGCCTGCGCGGCATCTACAACGCCGGCGCCACCTGCTACCAAAACGTCATCCTCCAGAGCTTCCTGCACAACCCCCTGCTGCGCAACTTTTACCTCTCCGACGGCCACCAGAGCTCGCTGTGCGAGTCCGCCTACTGCCTCAGCTGCGCCATGGACGACGTGTTCCAGGAGTTCTACGGCGGCGACACCACCAACGGCTACACGGCCGCCAACATCCTGTCGAGCTTCTGGATCTCCGAGAAAAAGGCCTTTGCCAACCTCGTGACCACCAAGGAGCAGGACGCGCACGAGTTCTTCCAGTTCCTCGCCGAGGAGCTGCACGAGCGCAACGGCGACGGCAAGAAGCCCGAGCACGGCTGCGAGCACTCGTGCACGTGCGTCATCCACCAGACGTTCTACGGCAAGCTGCAGAGCACGACGACGTGCCAGCAGTGCTACGGCGTCACGCACCAGGTGCAGTCCTTCCTGGACCTGTCCCTGGGCGTCGACAACCTGGGCATGCGGAAATCAAAAAAGGACAAGCTCGCGCCGGGCGGCAAGCTCACGCTGCAGCAGTGCCTGGACGAGGAGTACATCAAGTCGGACAAGTGCGAGTATCGCTGCCACAAGTGCGACACGACGCGGATGGCGCGCCGGCACACGTCCATCAAGTCGCTGCCCAACGTGCTGTCCATCCAGCTCAAGCGCTTCGAGTACAAGCAGGGCCGCCACGACAAGGCCGTCAAGGTCGACACGCCCGTCGAGTTTCCGCTGCAGCTCAACATGCTGCCGTACACCAACCGGCGCACGGCCTCCGCGTCTGCGTCCGGCGCAGGCGCTGCCTCTGCCTCTGCCGATGCGGCCACGACGCGCGAGAGCTATGAGCTCAACCGCTCGTGCATGTACGACCTGCTCAGCGTCGTCGTCCACGTCGGCGAGATCGACACGGGCCACTATGTCACCTACTGCCGCGTCGGCGACCAGTGGTTTGCCTTTAACGACCACCGCGTCGAGCTCGCGTCCAACTCGGAAGTCCTCGGCGCCAAGGCCTACCTGCTGTTCTACATCATCCGGTCTCTCGCGTGATGCTGGCGTGCTTGTCCGCTTCGTTTGCTGTCGTCTCTTGTTTTGCCATCGTGTTATTTTATTTTTATTATCTTGTCATATTGTTATGGTGTTGGTATCTTGTCTAGTCTAGCTAGGACGCATCGGCGGCGTATTCTAGTCCATCTTCTTTTATTCCTCACTTTTATTCCTTTCTTTCTTTTCTCTTCTTTTCTTTTTCTTTTTTCAAGACTCCTCCTTCAGAAACTTCCAGTCCTCTGTCTCGTAGTTGGTATAGCAGTAAAACTCGTTGCTGAGCCCCGTGTGCTTGATCTCAAGGTCGGTCGTGCGCACCCCTTGCGCCTTGTACAGCTTGTCCACCACCAGCGGCGCCATGCGCTCGCCCGTGCACACCAGCAGCGGGATCTCTGCCGTGCGCGACAGCCACCGCACCGTCAGCGCCGCCTTGGTCTGGCAGTCCTCGCTCAGAAAGGGCGGGTCGACAATAATGCGGTCGGCACAGCCGCGCAGGCGGGCCGGCAGCTTGAGGGGCGTGTTGAAGTCGTAGTGCTCAAACTCGGGGAACACGCCGAACCGGGTGTCGTACTCGAGCAGCAGCAGCTTGGGCACGGGCTTGCCTTCTGCCGCATAGTGTGCCAGCGCATTTTTGAGGGCGACAAACACGCTCGGTGCCGACACAACGGCAATCACCGTGTCGGGCCCGGCGCCGGCCAGCAGCTGCCGCGCAAACAGCGCCGCCGTGTCGTCCGCATACCAAAACTGCGAGGCGTTCCAGTCTTCGCGGAACATTTCCATGGACAGCGGCTTGTCGACCGTCGCCAGGGGCTCGACCAGCTTGGCGGCGGCCTCGGCATCGGCGGCGGCAGCGGCGGCCTCGGCTCGGGCGGCGGCGGCGGCGTTCAGCTCGGCAAAGCGGCGCGCGCTTTCATCGCGCTCGGCATAAAACGACTTGAGGGCGTCCAGCGCGTCGGAAGACAGGGTGATTTCATCGTCGCTGTCCATGGTGGCGGCTCGCTCGCGTTGGGTTGGATGTTGGAATTAGCAATCAGATGTAGACGAGTTTGCAAAAGTGGGATGCGCCTCCCGCAATACTTTTTTTTAGTCGTCTGCAGAGTCCGAGTTTTATACAGTACTATTAATACAGTCTGGTGCGGCGGTGGTGTGAATGATACAAATAATGCTCAAGCAATACCCAAATTATACTGGATAGACGGAACAGTTCATTCTGGCTCAGCAAACTCGACTGCGCCGTGCATGGCATTAATTGTAACTATTTTGTCTTTTGCTTTTGTCAACTGAGACTTACACGGCAGATTGAAACTCTGTCGATGTTTTTGCCAGACTATGTCGAATGAGGGTACAGTGCGCTACACTGTGAACTAAACTATACGCACTTATCCACCCAACTTGTCCCAATTAGGAAATTCGGGGACGTGCATAGCAAGCATCCCCCGAGAAGACGACGACGACGGCGACGACGGCCAGAAGAAGCGCGGATTATGCGTGAAATTTCTCTAGTATTTTTGTTGATTCTCCCCTGATCCTCTCTAGTTATGCTGTATTTCTCAGTGACCGAAAATGTCTCCCGAATTTTGTCTATTGAGCACACCCCCCGTCCTCCTCCTCACCTCCCAGCATCGCCTTGTTATATATTATATAGCTTCCATCCGCTGATAGATGTAAACATATCCCCCTATTGTACATCTCCTATACACTCTCGCAGTTATTATATTCTTGTCCCATTTGTCCCAATAGCCAATCTGCAATGTCGGACAAGAAATATCCAACATCGGGACCAGACACGGCCGAGCCGCCTGCTTCCGGCAACTTTAACATGGCCGATGAGAAAGATGACTCGGCCGATGTCGAGCAAGCCAGGCAAAGTGATTCTGTCCCTGTTCCCGCCACTGCTACATCCACACCAGGTGACGACGGCTACGCGACTGGCGCCCGGCTCTACCTCATCCTCAAGTCTATCTTCACCTGCATGTTCCTCATCACCCTCGACAGCCTTATTGTCGCCACGGCTATTCCCCAAATCACCCAGGTCTGCCTGCAATATCGGCTGGTATGGAACGGCATACATGTTGACCAACTGTGCCTTTCAGCTGCTCTTTGGCAAGCTCTACGCCGTCTTTGATATCTTTGGTAGGCCTCTCGCCATTTTTTATGCCATTGTTAATCTGCATCGAGCTAACAGCCAGCTTACTATCTGCCGGTCTGGTTCCAGGCCAAGGCGTCTCGGCTGTTACCAGCGGTATTCGCACGCTGCCCATGAATTGGCTGCGGCCTGTTGACTACTCTTTCTGTCAACTCGCCCACCCGCATCTGGGCAGGCTACCAGACCATCTACGGCTTCGGCCTTGGTTTTGCCGGTCAGGCTCCCAACATGGCCGCTCAGACCGTGCTGCCCCGGTCCGATGTTGCCCTTGGCGCGTCGCTCATGTTCTTCGGACAGAAGCTGGCCGGCGCCATCTTTACGTCGGTCGGCCAAAACGTGCTGGACAACCAGCTGTCGGAGCGTCTTCGCGATATCCCTAGCCTGCGCAACATGACGGCGCAGGGCATCCTGGCCAGCGGTGCGACTGGGATTCTCAACCTCGTTGATGCTGCTGGCCGGCCTGCTGCTCTGTCGGCCTACAATGCATCGCGGCGGGTGATCTTCCGCGTCGGTCTTGCCCTGGCGCGTATCTCTATCCTTGGAGGCCTCGGCATGGAGTGGCGGGGTGTCAAGAAGCCTACACCAGCAGCGTCTGTCGAGCCCAAGCCGGAGCAGTCTGATGTGAGTGAAGCCGTTTTTTCTATTTCTATTTCTTTCTTATTTTCTCACTTACTTTTTGTGTTTAACTATTTATTTAATTTATATTTTTTCCTTCTTTTTTATTTAGTTCTACTCTCCTTAATTTTCTTTCTTATTTTCCAATCCTTTATTAATCATTGCAATTCTCAATCATACATAGAGTAAAAAACAAAGACAAAGAAACATGATATATCAATCTGCATCGACTAACATCGTCTTATGCCTTCGCACCAGTCGTGTTAGTGGCCTTAGCGTCGGAGACAGGTATTACCCAAAGAAAGACTACATCGCGTCGCGTAGCTACATGTCAATACTATGTAGACGTCACTGTCTTACATCGCCCATCGCTCTTTCCACAATCGGAGCATTGTAGCCCAGTGCTCTTGCCCTTTGGCTATATGCACGCCATCCAGTGCCCCTGAATCAGACGACATGCAGCCCCGTAGTTTCAACCACACTGCACATGGTCACACGGAGTGCTTGGAGTGAGGGGATATTTGTAGAGTTCAATGGAAGTTGTTTTAGTATCATTCCATATAGATACAGAGTATGCTCAGAATTCAAAATTCAAGATGCTCAGACGCTACGATGTAAGTATTCGCAGAGTAGTGGACACTGATTCGTTGGGGAGGGTGCCAGCCAGCTCCGATATAACTGAAATACAAATTAATTAAAAATAACGCCAAATGACCAAATAACCGGGGCGTTTCTTGCTATTCTCGTCTCTGTTCCGCTCCAGCCTCCTCCAGGGTCGTGCCTGCCTCACGAAATCGCTTAGGACATCCTCCTGCTTCGCTACTTCCCTCCTGGGAAACTTCTACTACCTACCCTGCCGGATAGTCTGGATTGGGGAGGAAAGACCCATCCAGCTCCAATTCTTTTTGATTGCTCTTTCCCATTGCCCTATTTTCTCCGCGTCTTGTATCTCCTTACATCATCTTCTCTGACCCGTTTCCTTCCCTCTTTCCCTCTCTCTCCTCTTTGCTCCTCTTTGCTCTTCTTCACCTCTTCACCTATTCTTCTCCCAACATCACCAGATCCACGACGACTCACTTTCGTCTCTCCATCCTCAACATACCTCCATCCTGACCGCCTGCACCCCATCCACCTTATGCAGGTGTGCCAATCTCTCTTTCTCATTTGACTGCCATCCACTTAAACGGCCAGCTTCCTCCACTCCAACTCAACTACTCTCGACTTTTTCACTTTCTCCTCGAGCTACTGCTGTAACGGCTACGGGCCTCCTACTCTGCAATACTGAATACGCTTGCAATATCGTGCTGGCAACCGTGGCTACTGAGCTTTAAAGCTACTGCCTGACCGTTGACCGCTCTACATAGAGCGCGTGCTGGCGTGGTTTTGCCCCCCTCTTCCCTTTGGTGGCATCCACCCCTCCCGTTTTTTTTTGCGACTACTCGCCAAAGCTACCACCACGCGCCGCCGCCGCCGTTGTCGCCCCTCTATTTCTCTTTCTCTACTCTGTATTTCCCTATTTCCTGCCACCCCCAACCCTCAGTTTGGAGGCAAGGAGAGTTAAGCAGTTGCACAAACAAAGAGTCGGGGAAATTGAGGTTCAATCACAGCGACACCCTCCCACATACACGGCATTCAATCTGACGGCAGCAATGCATGCAAGCGATATCGCGTCCAACTGAAACGTCATCTCCTGCGTCTGCATTTGTTCGGCCTGACGGCTACAACCGCACGCTACCCCATAAACTAACGAACAACAAAACACAAACGAACAAACGAACCACCCAAACGCGACGGCCAAGACAACACAACTACAAGCAACTGAAAGACGACGCTCACGATTTCTATCCCCCGACCCTGCCTACCCAATCATGGGCGCTGCCAGAGCAGCCGGCCGCGATGCCGCTGCTCCGACAACACCGACACCGCCACGTCGAGCCTACACGGCGCCATTGGCTCCTAGGGCCCCCATGAACATCCGCGGAGGCAACAGCAGCAACGGCTACCGCGATCATGCTGATCGCCGCGACTACCGCGACCACAGCGACTATAGAGACTACAGATCGCATAGAGAACGCCCGACTGATCCAAACGACCCGAGATATGTGCTAGCCGCAGCAGCAGCCGAGGCCGCCGCCGCCGCCGCCGATTTTGGCACGTCTCCCAAGTCCGACGTGTCCTCAGTCGCCGGCAGCAATGTGGGCAGCACTGTGGGCAGCGCGGTCGGAAGTGCAGTGGGCAGTAATGTCGGTAGCAACCTTGGCTCCTACGTGCCTCCGTCTGCTGCCAACGGCGAGGCCATCGAGACGCTCTACACGCACCCCGCAGTCAAGATTCTCTCGTTCAACGCCGGCCCGCGCATTAACCTCGACAATATTGGCAGCTCGGCCAGCAGAGCAGCAGCAGGCCGTAATCGGCGGAGCACCTCTACGGCTGGACTCGAGGATGACATCCCGCCTGGAACACTGCCTTGGAGCTCCCAATTTGATCGCACAATTGCTGTTGGTGCCCTCAGTATCTACCGAGCACCTGGTTCCGTCGCCTTTCTCAGCTGCGGCAGTGCGCTCCAGCCTATCTTGCCCAAAAGCCAATGCTGGTGCATTGACGAAGAATCAAGCAAGTTCATCCTCCAAATCAGGCGTCCGCAGTACTGGCGTATCGAGGTCCCTGTCGGTGACAACGGCGAGAACGACGAGCGCGCCCACCGTTTACGTGAAGTGCTTGACCATATTCTGCAATTCGAAAAGACGCCTTGCCCTTTCAAGCGCGACTTTACCGTGGAGCTGCCCGAGCAGCAGACGCCGACCAAAAAGAAGCCCTGGACGCCCGTGAAGAGACCCGAGTCGGACGTGTCGCCTGCAGGCCCGGCGCACCCCAAGCACACACCACAGCCTCACCCCGAGCGACAAGTAGCAGCACCCGCTACACTTCCAGAAGAAGCGGAAGCCGAGTCTACCTCGACGACACCCGCAGTTCCAAAGACACCAGGACAAGACCCACCCACTGCGCAGCGCACCGAGTTTACACGGAAAGAATGGCTCGACATGATGGAATCCGCAAAGAAAAAGGGCAACGACCACCCTCTCGACGAGTATGGGCGTAAACTGGTGCCTACGCTGGTGGCCGAGCATGAGCAGCGCATCAGCGACCTCAAAGCATCGGAAATCGAGGTCAACAAGATGGGTGTTCCCTGGCATGACAATGGCACTGGCATGCCGCATCCTGCCGGCGAGGGATCAAGCAAGCCGCACCGCGAACGCACAATGTCCCTCACGAGCGACATTCCGACATCGACGCGTGCTGCGTGGCCGAGCATTGACGGCAGATGGAACGAGGAGTCAGACCAGTCGACCACAGCCGACTCCAACAGCGCCTATAACAGTCTGCGGTCCTGGCTGTCATCAAGCAAGACGGTCACGTCTGCACCCTCCCCCCCCTCGTCCACCGGCGATGATGTCCCTCCGAGCCTGACATCTCTGTACATCAACAATGAGCAGCAACAGCAGCAGCCGCGCATCCGCCATCGCGCCACCACATCGCTCTCCGTGTCCAACCACCCGGGTCTCCAACCCGCAGTCAATATTATTGCGCCCAGCCACCTGCGCAACCTCAACAACTCGGGCCGTGCCACAACGCGCATAGAGGCTATGCAGCGGATCCCTGGCTCGATTATGTACCGCGTGTTTGAGATGCTGCTGGCTCCGCCGGCGTTCCTCATGTCGATGATGCTCAAGATTGCAGCGCGTATCCTCAAGGGCGAATGGCGCGGCGAGGCCAAAGGCAAGAACACGGACACGGGTGAGAGCATCCAGGCGCAATGGGACTACAGCGATGTGCGGGACCCCTTTGGCCGCCGCAGTGCCGCGCTCAGACGTGCTGGCAGCAAGAACAAGACCAAGCGCGTCGACAAGCCCAACTCGTACACCGAGGCCGATGTCGATGTGTACACCGACGACGAGAACAGCGACGTTGATTCTGAAGACGACGGCAACACTGCACGCTGCTTCTCGTCGGGATCCAAAACGCGGGCCGGCCACGAGACCGAGACTCTGTCAGATGTAGGCAACGACCCCATTGTCTATAGACGGCGCTGGAACGTCGACTAATGCATTATCATAGTCAGCTCACTCTTCTGTTGCGTCCCAGTCCGCCTCCTACCACACCACCACAGACAAGCTCCCTCCTCTAGTCCTCTGGACTCTCTGATTCTTTGCTTGGGGGTTTCGGGCTTGCAGCCTCCCTCTTCCATTTCCCATCTCCAACCCCCCTCCCAGCGCCGCCGTCACCACACTGCACATCACCACACTGCCGTTTCATCATTCATCATCCAGCATCCTCCTCCCGCATCCTCCACCATTCACTGCCTCCTCCTCATACCCCAAGCCTATTTTACGTACTTACATTTATTTATGACACCCACCACTCAATCATACTGTTTATACTCCTGTTCAAAAATCTACATATCTTTGGTTATTTTTCCAGTTCTTTTCCTTCATTTCTTTTGGCATACAGTCTAATTGATCACGTTTGATGTTTCTATTCCCACCACTGCAGTCTCGGTTTTTAGATCTCCAATCCTTGCTTGATTTCGTCTTGCTCTTTTCTTGTTCCTCCTCTTCCTCTCCCGCGCTCGTATTTTCATTACCGGTCGCCATTATGTGCTGGAGTCCTTTAGCACCTTGCCATCTTCATACGCGCTTGGGCCATACTTTGACTATTTATTCTGTATACTGCTTCTGGATATATTGGATCAATCTTGTTAATTTTGAATAGCTTTGGACAGCTTTGGATAGCTACATAACCTTGGACATTTCATTTTGTGCCCGGGTCTTCTCTTATAGCCTTGGAATAAGAATATGGACAAGAGACCGCTCAGTTACTGGTTAACACTTGGTGTAGATGTGCACACAGCGTATCTTATCCGACAAGGAAAAAAAGCTTTGCCAAACCTATCATCCGTCTATCCTATGCTTACGTTGTTTAGTGAGACATGTGCAAGTCAGCTCGACCTAGGTGCTCCACTTATAAGGCTTCTGCCGGGGCTTTCAGCTCCAAACGCCAAAAACTAGCCCACCAGCTTGCGTCATAGCTGTCCTCGATCTAGGCGACTATATAAATCTGCTCGTGTGCTCTTTCTTTCTTTTATTCCTTTTCTTTTACTTTTGTTCTCTCTACCCACTCATTTTGCACCACACATCGCAGCCATGCCGACCAAACAAGAGCTGCTCGACTTCTCCCGCTTCGACATCAATGCCATCCTCCGCGGCGTCCAGCTGACCTTTGTCGGCGCCCAGCGCGCCCTCCAGAACCCGGGCCTCTGGACGACGCAGCACTACCACCAGGCCGCCACGGCCGTCGCCTGTGGCATCGCTATCCGCCTGCTCATCGAGATTCCCGTCATTGCCATCAAGGTGACACTGTGGTTCCTGTCGTGGTTTGTCGCCCTCGATACCGTGACCTGGGACGACACCATTTCCGACGGCCTGCGCTTCCTGCAAGAGTACGTGCTGCAGGTGCCGCTGTTCATGATGACGCTCATGCGCCACATCACGCCTGCCATGGACGAGCTCTTCATGTCGTCGCTCGCCTGGGTCGATTACACGTATGCCCAGAAGCACGCGGCCGACCATGACCACAACTCCCAACAGAAAGGCGTCGCTCTGGCCGACCCGCGCAACCGCTATTTCGAGAATCTGCAAAACTACGCCCAGGTCTCGGCCAAGTACAAGCCCTCTACGTCTTCCGCGTCGTCGCCAACCGACAGCCTCTCGCCCGGCCAAAAGGGCATTGCCCGCTTCCTCTGGCGCTTCGGCCGCAAGGCTGGCATCTCGCTCGCCATCTTTGCCCTGTCGTACGTCCCCGTCGTCGGCCGCCTCGTGCTGCCCGCCACCTCGTTCCTCACCTTCCGCCACACCGTCGGCCTCGGCCCCGCCAGTCTCATTTTTGGCCTGGGCTTGTTCCTGCCGCGCCGCTACCTCGTCGTGTTCCTGCAGACCTACTACGGCTCGCGCAGTCTGATGCGCGAGCTGCTGGGCCCCTACTTTTCGCGCATGCACTTCACCGCGTCGCAGAAGCGCAACTGGTTCAGCAGCCGCGAGGGCCTGCTGTTTGGCTTCGGTGCGGGCTTCTATGTCCTGCTGCGCGTGCCGCTCGTGGGCGTGCTCATCTACGGCGTTGCCGAGGCGTCGGCGGCGTATCTGGTCACCAAAATCACCGACCCGCCCCCGAGCAGGGCTGATTTTGCGACTGTCACGGCGGGCGGCAACGCAGCCGGTGCGGGCGCTCTGGTCAACTCGTTCAACGAAAGCCAGCAGACGTGGCGCAACCGCAAGGCGTTTTTGGAGCTGGCCCTCGACAACCTGGACGCGCTGCAGCAGAAGCGCATTGCCGACCAGGAGAAGCGGGCAGCAGGTGCGGCAGCTGGTGCGGCGTCATCATCGCCGTCTTCGACTTCGGCCTACGAAAAGGCCGGCCAGGACAGCAGTGCACAGCAGAGGATTGTGCCTTCCACGATTCCCAGTGAAGCACCCCCACCATACACGAACTGAAATATCAATGGACTAGATCAAGCAGGGGATTTTCAAAGATAGGGTTGCTTTAGTTCACAAGCTTAAATTTGTAGAAAACATTTGTAAAAAAAAATCATAATTCGAATAGATTGTCTACCGGATACATAACTAATAAAGCTAAACATCGTAAAAAGAAACGAAGAAAAGTGCTGAGACTAGAAAGAAAGAAGAAGAGAGCACCAACGCCAAAGCTTGTCTCATCATGAGAGGGAAAATATTTAGTGCGTGACCTTGGCAAGGGTCTGCTTCCAGAGCGTAGTGTTGCGCGGCCACACCCACTTGCTGAGGAAGGCAGGGTCAATGCCGTTCTCAAAGGCCTCGTTGCGAGCGCTGATCTGCGAGTTGAGCAGCTCCTGGCGAGCAGCTGCGCCGCGGTTGCCCAGGTTGGGCATGCGGTCAATGGCATCAATGGCCAGACTAAAGCGGTCCGTCTTGTTGCGGATGGCCAGCTCCAGTGGCGTGTCAATGTTGCCCTTCTCATTGTAGCCACGAACATGCATGAACTCGTGGGCACCAGGGCGCTTGTAGGTCAGGCGGTGGACCAGCCACGGGTACGAGTGGAAGTTGAAGATGATGGGTCTGTTGTTGGTGAACAGAGCGACGTACTCGCGGTCCGTGAGACCGTGCGGGTGGTCGACATGGCTGATCAGCTTGAACAGGTCGACGACGTTGACGCAGCGAATCTTGAGCTCGGGGAAGTGGTTCAGCAGCAGGTCGATAGCGGCAATCGACTCGTGCGTGCTAATGTCACCGCAAGAGGCCATGACCAGGTCGGGCTCCTCGCCAGCGTCGGTCGAGAACTCCTGCCAGATACCGACGCCCTTGGTGCAGTGCTCGACAGCGGCGTCCATGGAAAGGAACTGGATGTGCTCCTGCTTATCTGCGACAACAACATTGACGTAGTTGCTCGAGCGCAGACAGTGATCCATTACAGACAGGAGGCAGTTGCCGTCCGGAGGCAGGTAGATGCGCACAACCTCGGGGCTCTTGTTGGCAACGACATCAAGGAAACCGGGGTCCTGGTGTGTGAAGCCGTTGTGGTCCTGGCGCCAGACGACGGCAGTAAGCAGAATGTTGAGCGAGGCGGTCTTGGCACGCCACTCGACCTCGAGGCACTTCTCGATCCACTTGCAGTGCTGGTTCACCATGGAATCAATGACATGGATAAAAGGCTCGTAGCTGTTGAGCAGACCGTGGCGGCCACTCAGAACGTAGCCCTCGAGCCAGCCCTCAACAGTGTGTTCGGACAGGATCTCCATGACACGGCCAGCCGGGGCCAGGTTGCCACCATCCACATCCTCTTCAAAGTAGTCGCCCATCCAGGCCTTCTTGCCAGCCGAATAGACGCCCGCCAGCTTGTTGGACTCGGTCTCGTCGGGACCGAAGAGACGGAAGTTTGTCTGGTTGGAAGCCACAATATCGCGCAGGAATGTGGCCAGTCTAGACATACTGCCGTCGTGGGTGGCACCGGGCTTGTCGACCTTGCAGGCATAGTCCTTAAAGTCGGGAATCTTGAGCGGCTTCTTGATAATGCCACCATTGGCGACGGGGTTGGCACTCATGCGGCGGTTGCCTGCTGGGCAGAGAGCTGCCTTGAGCTCGGGGTCGATGCGGCCATCCTTGCCAAACAGCCGCTCGGGCTCGTAGCTGCGCATCCACTTCTCGAGAAGCTTCAGGTGCTCAGGGTTCTCACGGACGTCGGTAATGGGAACCTGGTGGGCACGCCAGAAACCGGACAGGAAGTGGTCGTCGACCTTGCGGGGGCCGGTCCAGCCCTTGGGAGTGCGCAGAACAATCATGGGCCACTGGTAGCGCTTGGCAACACCGGTGGTGCGTGCCTCCTTCTGGAACGAGCGGATATCAAGCACACACTTCTCGAGAGTGGCGGCCATGGCCTGGTGCATGGACTCGACCTCGTCGCCCTCGACAAAGTACGGCTTGTAGCCGTAACCAACAAACAGGCTCGTAAGCTCTTCGTGGCTGATACGGGCCAGGAGTGTGGGGTTGTTGATCTTGTAGCCGTTCAGGTGCAGCACGGGCAGCACGGCACCGTCTGTGATGGGGTTGAGGAACTTGTTGCTGTGCCACGAGGTGGCCAGGGGTCCAGTCTCGGCCTCGCCGTCACCGACCATTGTGAGGGCAATGAGATTAGGGTGGTCAAAGACGGAGCCGTAGGCGTGCGAAATGGAGTATCCGAGCTCACCACCTTCGTGGATACTGCCGGGCGTCTCGGGAGTGGCGTGAGAGCCGATGCCGCCGGGGAAGGAGAAGTACTTGAAGAACTTCTGCATGCCCTCGGGGTCCTCAGACTTCTCCGGATACACCTCGGAGTAGGTGCCTTCGAGGTAGGCCTGGGACAGAACAGCCGGAGCACCGTGGCCAGGGCCGGACACGAAGTAGGCATCTAGGTCGTACTTCTTGATCAGACGGTTAAAATGCATGTATGTGAAGATCTGGCCGGGAGCAGAGCCAAAGTGGCCGAGCAGGCGGGCCTTGACCTGGTCGAGGCTGAGGGGCTCGCGCAGCAGGGGGTTGCTGCGGAGGTAGATCATGCCGAGAGAGAGATATAGACTGGCAGAGAACCAGTCATTGTACTGCTTGATCTGCTCTTCGGAGAGAGGCTTGTCGGTGACAGTGGACCGGGCCGGGCCAAAAGGCCGGATGGCGGCCGTGTCGACCTTGATTTCGAGAGACATGGTCGGGGCCGTATGAGCTGTTGGTTAGCTTCGAACGATGGAAGTGGTGTAAGTGGGTGTATGTGGGACTTGATTGTAGCTTGGGAGCTATCGTGATGGGAGAGCTGGAAAGGAGAAGAGATCAAACGAGGCCAAAAAGCTTACTATAGTGTCTGGGTGAGATTGAGTGTGTGAATATATGGTGACGTCACAGTCGTTCTTTCCTCGATGAGAAGCCAGATGAGGAAGGAACAAAGAGCAAACAACTGGAGAGCCAGAAAGGCTGGAGGGATGGAGATGGGAAGGAGCAATGGGCTATTTATAATAATTGCTAGAGAGCTTGAAGATGACAGGATCAAAAACGGAAGGAAGTGACTGACACAAAGGTGAGGGGCAGCCTTTTATGCTTTCTGTCGGGGTAGGTAATAAGACAAGCTCTCGGCGCGTACATAGTCAGGAGACGTAACTGGGAAGGAGCGGGCAATGACGACCGAACTATTGACTAATTCAACCAAAATAAATGGTTAAATGTGAAAATTAATGTCAAAATACCAAGACTAAATGAAGGCAAAAGGTGACGGCTTAGATGAACGAATAAAACAAAAAAAAGGCAATGGAAAGCATTAGTTGCGTCGCGATGAAAGAGCTGATGTCAGAGGTGTAGGATCTCTCCACTTTCCGATACCTCCATGTCCTTTACGAGAACGACTAGTCCAGAGTATCCGAGTGTCTGAGTGTAAGCGCATGGGAAGGGTGTGTATGGAGTGAGCTACGGCATGGTGGCAGCGACAGTGGTATAGTACGAGCATTACTGCGTAGCAATGACGGAGATGGAGTGGTGTATGCATGCAGATTCGCGTGGGCTTATTTATTATGGATTGATGGGTGGCGCGCAGAGTAAATCTAGACGGGGCTTGAAATATCAGGCTACTGTGGAAAAGGAGTGGGATACATCACGCCAGCGTCTGCGTTGGTGTGTTTTGAGGCTTTTAGAATGCAATGGATTGTTTTGTTTGGTTGGCAGAATTCTAGTAGAAATATTGGCAAGCTTACTGGAGGTCGGAAGACGGACGGCGAGCCAGAGACCGAGGCCGTCAAGGTGGCGTCCAAGAAGCTCCTCGAGATGTCGCTAATAACGGCGACGGGCATCCTGCCGCTGCCACAATGGTTTCTGGTACTTTTTGCCAACGGCTGGAACTGAACTTTTGAACCCGAGAACGAGATGGTGCAAATCTCCATAGCTCAGTATTGCAGCGGAGAGACGGGCCATGCTAAGACCGATGGCCACAGAAGGGCTGTCTCAGTCAATGTAAGCGGTCCAGTTTTCCAGTAATATGCTGAATGGCCAATGTCTCACCAAATGCTGCAACAAAGAAAAGGATTGAGCAAAGGGGCGAGCCTAGCGCAATCTCAGCAACGAGGGGCAAGCTTCGAAGGATACTGGCTGGACGAGATGCCGAGTTACCATATCTACTCTGTAAACTTTACCATGCATAGCCTTGGCTCGCTTGCAAGATCATGAAGTTTTGCTTTTTACGCTTGACACTCTACAAGCTGCAGGAGACGTTGTGTTGAACGGGTAAAGTGGGTATTGGCGGCAGCAGCCAGGTGTCAGGGTGTGAAGGAGGGGAGCATTAGGATAGAAACGTAGCTGAGGGGCACGCATAGCTCCTGGTCTTTGGAAGTCCTGCTGTGCTTGCGAGACGGCTCAGACATTGGAGAGAGCGCTGCCTTGAATGTTGCCATGGAATCTGGGGTGAGACACAGCCGATGCCGGAGAAGAGATACGAAGACTGAGCAGAATGAAGGAAAAGGGAAAGGGGCGAAGAGGTTAGAATCTACACTTGGGAAACATGATATCAGACTTCAGTCTGTACGTGTCGTGACGTTCGTGGTGACCGGAGCCGGACGGCGGCGTGGGTAGGTAGTCAGGCAGGGCAGAGGTGTGGGCTGCCTGTGCCTGGATCCATTGCCACTGCTATCAGCCTCTGCATCCATTTTCATGTACTTGCATCTATCGCACCTCTATCTAGTATTCAGTATCTTTCATGCAAGAGTCTCCAGATGCCGGATGCCAGATGCCAGTACGGGGGCTCGGCCGTGGCCGAAAAAGGGCCGTTAGATGAGGGAGCCCGAAAAGAAGGGCATCGAAGAGGGATTATCATAAATGCTACTACAAGCTCTCAGTTGGGCGATACACAGCGTAGATGTTACGGCTAACAAAGATCTAGTCTGTGTGGTGTGGTTGGAAAAAGGTGGTCTGATGGTTCGATGGGGTGTTTCTTTTCTGGGCTGCGACAGGGATACTCTTCAATATGCTGCAGCGTCACGCAGTGTCGTATGTACAATGTCAATTCCGCTGCAACGGACACCAGCGGACGAATCAGAAGTCAATCAGTATCGAAGCTCGTTTGGCCGTTCGCCTTTTTGTTTGTTTCTTCTTTGCTCTTCTTTGCTTAACATCGAACTAGTCGGAAAGTTGTGATTTGAATGGGATTTTGCGGAAACACAACGCAGATGGATCCCGTGCCGCGGAGCCGACATGACAACGCATGCCATTAGATCCAACACTTGGGCAATAATTAAAGTATTCTGATAACATTTGAAAGCTGTTGAAGATGGCATTGGCGAATTGATGAAAGATCATGATCAAGGTAGCCATGAAGGTGACGATCAGACCCGTAAACGGCGAAGGACCTATAGCTTATATGCGAATCAAATAGAATAAAGGCAGTAAAGCAGCACTGATAACATATACGTAGTAGAATCCAATGCCAATCCGTCGGCATCGAGGGCGACGACGACATCACCATGAGGACAAGTTTTGGTTTACTTATTTGTTTTATTGCAAACTAAAGAAAAACAATACGCCGATATGCAATATCACCCGCAGGCTACACAATCCATCGCTTTCATGCTGTGCACCGTGAGATGCTTCAGATAGACAGGCGCAACACCAAGTCATACCCATTTTGTGTTCCAGACAGGCCGTTGTCTGCTTTGTCATTTCCACGTGGCTCATAATGAGTAGACACGCGACTGCTCTCTTGAGATCACGTCAAGCGAAAAGGGCTTTGGAGGTGCTTACCTTTAAGGACAGAAGGAGAGAAGGAAAGAAGAAGGCGCAATGGAGGGTCCTGCCGAAGCGAGAAAAGGCCGCCGACTCGCAAAGAGCTCTACCAAACGGAAAGAGGCACTCTCCCGCTACTCCTCCCCGGTCGGGGTAAACGACAACTTGCAGCACATATCCTCGGGGCGCGACGTCATCAGCTGGTCCGACATTTTCATGCTGTAGTGCATGTCGTCGGCGATGCTCGTCTGGTACCGCCCATACACGCTCTTCAGCAGTGCTCTCATCTCCGCCATGGCGAGGCTATAAAATTAGCAAACATTTCGAAGGCGGCAGACCTAGATAGACGCTGCAGACACGACGGCAACTTACTGCTTTCCGATGCAGACGCGCGAGCCGGCGCCAAAGGCAAACATGTGCCGGTTGCGCTCGGCCGCGCTTCTGTTGATGTCGACGGCAAGCCAGCGCTCGGGAATAAAGGACTCTGGCTCGGGGAACACATCGGCGCTGAGCCGGTGCATTGTGTACGACTGGCAGCTCACGACCGTGCCCGCGGGAACGTGGTAGCCGTCAATGGTGCGGCCACCAGCAGGCACATAGCGCGGCAGCGGCAGGGTGCCCGGCGCCCACAGACGCAGGGCTTCCTGGATGACGGCCTCCAGAAAGGCGTCCGTCTCACCGGCCACGACCTCGTCGCGCAGCCGCTGCTGGCGCTTTGCGTTCTCGGGCAGCGACAGCGTGTACATCAGGAAGCACAGTGTGTCGCCAGTGGTGTCGATACCGGCACCGATGTGGTCGAGGCACTCGGCAACACGGTCGGCGGGCGTGAGCTCGTCGTCGGAAAAGTCAAAGAGGCGGGCCACGAGCGTGGTGGGGGCGACATTCTTCTCAATGACATTCTGCTGCGTGCACCAGCACCAGGCGTACTCGGACAGGCGGTTGGTCTCGCCGTCGACGCCCTTGAGGCGCGGTGCCATGAGCCACTGGTACAGGTCGGCCAGACGCGGTGCATAGTGTCTCAGGACAAGAGCACGGCGGCTGTCGTGGTACGAGAGCGCGTGCACGAGGTCGGCATCGGGGCCTTCGATAGAGTGGGTGCCATGGGGATGGAAACAGGCGGCCGTGACACAGTCAAGAGCATAGCAGTGGAGGAGGAACTAGCTGTCAGTCTCCCTCTTCTTGTTCTGCTTGCTGGATACTACGATTGCATGCGACACTTACATAAATGTCCACGCTGCTCGTCCCGGACGACACACGGGCGAATGTGTCGGCGCGGTCCTTGATGACGTTTGGCAGCGGGCCATTGAGGATACTCGAGTTGGAGTACCGGTCAGCAAGACGCTTCTTCTTCTCTTTATGCTGGCAAGTTAGTACATCTTTTTTTTAAACATTTCGCATTTCACTTCACAGTCTGGGGTGCTCACTACTCTACGTTTACTCGACTTACTTCATCCTTTCTCAGAGCGGTAAACAAGTTTCTACTGATCAGCCTCGCTCTCTATCGGGGATCAGAAGGGGGGGAAATAATAAAAGCAAAAGGCAAAAAAGCAAAAAAAAGCAAAAAAATACCTATGTCCGCCTTGCTCAAAGAGCGAGTAGACTTCCGTTTTGTCGAAACCGCCACCGTTGACATAGATCTCCTTGAGACCGGCGGCCGAAGCAAAAGAAGCCTCGTGGGGTCCGAGCCGGACGACGGGCCCGTACCGCAGATGCAGGTCGTGGATCCACGTGCGTTTGCGGCCGTGGAACTCGTGGTAGATGAGAATGAGCGACGTCAAGCGCGTATACCAAGGGCCGGGCAGCTTGCTCATCGGGGCGATAGCAAGGCGGTGGCCAAGCAGGCCAATGAGAAGAAGCGCGCCGCCGACGGCGAGGGCCAAGGCGGGAGCACCCATGCTGTCTGTCCTGGGAATATCCGGAGTGCTCCAGCACTAATCTGTGTTATGCGAACCAAGTTGTAATAGATTGAGGAAACGGGATAAACGGTGCAAGTCCCTGTGTAAAGCTTCTCCCAGTGGCGCACTCGAATGATCAATCGCAGGCCTTTGTCTCGTGGTTCTGGAGCGGTTCTGGGGTTTTTCTAGTTCTGACGGGGGCAAATCGGGGCGGCATGGAGCAGACGAAGAATTCCGAACTGCCAATTCCAGCTTCTCAGTTCCTGTACACGAGACTGGTTTATAGACTGTTTGGTTTCGGATCTCGGTCGGGCGGCCATGAACCAGACAAGACAGAGTGTTTAGTTACAGAGCAAGAGAGGAAGGCTAGAGAATAGCCGTCGAGCCACCAGATGGGTCAGACGACAAGTGGACAATACACAGCACGTCGTACGTCGTACAGGATACGACTGCATGCATCCGACATCATCGCCAACGCCAACGGCTACATATTCCACATTCTGGATAGTTTGGGACAGTGGAAAGTCTGGGGATATTCATGGTGTCGTCGTTTTGACAAAAGAAACCCACTGAAAGGCTTATCACACATGCCTCGGGATGGGCCTCTGGGGCCTTTGCTGCCCTTCGTCGCCATCACCGGCCGGGCCATGTGGAGCAAGTCGCCTTGTCATTCTTCTTTTGTTCTTTGCCTGGTCTTTGCCTGGGTCGGCCTGCTGGTACCTGGCTCGAGCGCCCTCGCCCCGGCCTGGCCTCGTCTTATTCAGTAACTAGAGAACAACACTAGAAAACCAATGCCCCCATGGCTCGCACATGAGTCGCTCACTGCTACGACTGGTCCGGATTAGCCTCGAGACTACATCGGTACTGTTGCCGATGGCGGGCCCGGGGCTAAGCCTGAACAGGAATGTATATCCTCCTGTCGCCCTCCTTATCAGCACCAAGTCGTCCATGGCCCCGTCTTTATTGCCTTTATCGACACTTTATCAACATGTGTCTGCAGCGAAACAGGGCCTGCTGGGGGACAGGTTCGGTTATTCTATGACATGCAAGATTGGTATGCGGCGAGTACGGTTACTATGCCTCTATGCTTAAGCCGCTGCAGCTACCAACTGTGGAGGGTGGATGCACTGGGGCACTCGCACTCTTATCAGCGCGTCTATCATTATATTTATATTATCTTTATCATTGTATTCTTGGAACAGACTGATGCTTATTAGACAGTCTCAGACAGCCAGTTGCAAGACATCTCCTTCTTCTATATATAATATATAGGGCCCGTCTCCTTCTTCTGGAACTCCAGTCAAGACATTGAGACTTCATCTTCATCTCTATCCTCCCCCCCTTCCTCCTCATCCTCTTCACACAAATATGGATCATCTCGACGAGGAAAAGATGGCCGGCGTGGCCGCGGCACCGGCTTTCACCAGCGACAAGGCCGTCTCCTACGACAGCGACAAGAAGGCTGCCACCACCTCTGATGGCAGTGCTCCTGTTGCCCAGGCCGCAAGCTCGCAGGCTTTCCGCCTCGACCCCTACGGCATCCCTCTGTCCCCTTCGCCGACGGACGACGACCATGACCCTCTCAACTGGTCGCGTGCATACAAGTACGGCATCCTCTTTGTCGTGTGCTATGCCACCTTCCTGGCTGTCTACATGACATGCACATCCATCGAGTCCTTCTTCCTGCTGCAGGACCAGTTTGACGCGACCTACTCCCAGGTTAACTGGACCTTTGCTATTCCCTCTCTCGGTCTTGCGGTCGGCCCGCTGCTGCTGTGCTCTCTTGCCGACAGCCACGGCCGCCGTCCCGTCCTCATCTTCGGCACCATCCTCACTATCATCGCCACCGGCTGCACCACCATCCGCAGCCTGAGCTACGGCGGCTACATGGCCTTCCGTTTCCTGCAGGGTATCGGTGCTGGCCCACCGGTCGTACTGGGCTTCAGCATCATCCGCGATATTTCCTGGGAGCACGAGCGCGGCATGAACATTGGCATCTGGGTCATGGCTCTTGATATTGGTGGTGTTCTTGGTGCCCTGGTCGGTGGTTTCACTGCTGCTACCGGCCCCTACTGGGCCAACTACCACGTCGCCATTGGCTACGGCGTTTTGCTGGCGCTTGAGCTCTTCTTCCTGCCTGAGACCCTGTACCCCCGCGAGAAGGTGCTGCAGATGGCCGAGAGCGGCGAGGACGTGTCGTCCCTGCGCCGCACCAAGAACATCAAGCCGTGGACCTTTATGAAGATTCCCGGCGTCCCCCACCCGCGCCCTGAGCAGGCCCTGATCCGCTTCTTCAAGTGCTTCGCCCACCCGCGCCTGCTGCTGGCCATCCTGCCCTACCTGTTCTTCGAGTACTGGTGGATCTGCTCGTACCTGACCATGCTGCCGACTGCCTACGAGCAGTACAGCTCGCAGGTGCAGGGTCTCCTGTTTATCGGCCTGATGCTGGGCACTGTGCTGGCCGAGGTCTTTGTGTCGGGCCGTCTCAGCGACTCCATTGTGTCCCGCCTGGCCCTCCGCAACAACAACATCCGCACGCCCGAGATGCGCATCTACCTCGGCTACCCCGGCGCCGTGCTGGGCGCCCTGGGCGCCATTATCTGGGGCCTGTCCATCGACCGCGAGTGGCACTGGATCACCGGCCAGATTGCTTTCGTGCTGTTCTCGGCCGGCATGCAGCTGGGCAACTCGGTGGTGTCCACCTACATCTTTGACTGCTACCCCGACGCCGTCATCGAGGTCATTACCTTTTACTCGGTGCTGCTCAACCTGTCTGCCTTTGTCGAGCCGTGGTTCATCAACTACTGGGTCGAGGCCGTCGGCTACACCTGGTGCTTCGTGACGCAGGGCCTGATCACGCTGCTGCTGATTCCCGGCTTCTTTGCGCTGCAGAAGTTTGGCCCCCGCCTGGCCAAGGGCATGACGTTTTAGATTTTAAATGCTTAGATATTTAGATTCTTGGACTCTTAGATGCTTAGATCTCGAGATACAGAGAATCTCGCTGCACTAGACTACACACCCTACATAGTTTGATTTCCTTACATGATACCATTTCTTCAATTTACTGTTATTCCACTATTCAACACGCTGAACGTTATCGCGATCCACTGGCCACAATGGCCATTTAGTCATTCCACTCTGTATGTTCTGTAAGTCGCTAAAATGCACCAAATAGGCAATTCCTTTGATACAGTTGTTTTTTTCTTAGGTAACGATTTGCTGAGAGAATTGCTTCACAACGCGGAGGAGGTAGAAAAAGGCACATATATAACGTCAACATATTACAACGCATTATGGTAGGTCTGCCACCCGGTATGTGGCACTGCGATGCCTGGCCATCCCCGCGTTTGTAGTAGAAGAAGTATTCAGAGCGTAAAAGCGCAAAGGCAAAATCAGGGGAAGCTGGCGGTAGTGCCGGAAGATCTCGAAAGGACATGGTTCCCAAACGTAATCAGCGTCATTGGCGATCACCAGCAGGGCTCTCTTTGCCCGCCACTCGCTGCTCCTTTTTATAGACAGGCCAATACCAATAGGGCCGACGCTGGGCATGTGATGTGTTTGCCGAGTGTCTGCTCTTTCTGGTCTGTTCTCTGGCTTGTGGAGAGATATAAAAATAAAAATAAGAAATCCGGGGAAACGCGGCCGACGACAACGGCGATCGGACTGGGGTCGGGCGTTGAACTTGCATAAATTGGGAGCGGACGACGCTATCCGGTGGCTGGATTCTCTTAGTGAGATGGCATCTCGGCAGTCCGACGCAGGCCTGGTGTCATCAGGCTGAGTATAGTCGACTTTGACAATGGTTACCTAATCACGGTTTAGTCGGCAACATCCACGCTCACGATGTAAAGACTGGCGATGTACATCGTACTTGGATAATACTTTCAGTTGCATCGATTAGCCTCTCATCATGTAAGCAGTCTTGAATAATGAGGCGGCGGTGCGGACAGCCGGTGCTAAGGCGCGGGGTGGATGATGTCAAAATGATAGCCCGAAAAGGCGTCATCTAAGTCTGCACTCGTCCTACCATCGTCACTGTACTGCAGAAGCACTCCAAAGGTATCCTCTCATAATTTCTTTGATCATTCAGTTTGGCCTGCAAAACAGCTCCCTATCTTTAATTAGCTGCTCTGTTCGGGTCGCCCCGAGATAACCTTTGATCGGCGCTCAGATATCCGCGGCCGGCTGACGGTATCGATAACAGCCTTGTCACAGTCACCATCCCTTCTTTATCATCATATCTCATCAATATACCGTCTGACCGATATGTGGTCGCACACATAATCACACATACAATGGTCTTTCACGGCGTACCAGAACTGCTCTGCGAGGGATCGCCCCGGGCCATTGGCCTGGCCCACGGCAAAGGCGCCGCTCAGCAGATCCGCAACTCGATCGCCCTCTACTCGACCCTCTTTGGCGAGACGGCCGGTATCGACTGGCCCGAGGCACGCACGCGCGCACAGGTGTTTCGGCCAAGCATCCAGCACCATGCACCACACCTGTACGAAGAGATGCAGGGCATCGCCGACGGTGCGGGCGACGGCGTGGATGTCGACGACATCCTGACCCTCAATGTCCGCAGCGAGATTGCCCTCACAAACTACTCGGACGGCTGTACATCGCTTGCTGGCATCGACCCGGCCGGCACGAACCACGTGTTTCTGGCTCAGAACTGGGACTGGGTTGAAGAGGCCGCCGACTCGCTGATCCTCATCGACCTCCGCGCCGACGGCAAGCCGCGCGCCCTGCTCATGTGCGAGGCCGGTATCGTCGGCAAGTTTGGCCTCAACACGCATGGCGTCGGTGTCTGCATGAACGCCATCCGCTGCGGCGCCCAGGATGTGTCTAAGCTGCCCGTGCACATTGCGCTGCGGCTGGCGATCGAGTGTCCGTCGTTTGCGGCGGCCAAGGAGCTGCTGGATACCAAAGGCCTCGCGTCTACGTGCAATATTGTCCTGGCCGACCGCGGTGGCGATTATGGCACCTTTGAGTGCTCGCCCAAAGGCAACACCATGATCCGCGCGGCACCTGGCGAGACGATTGTGCACCACACCAACCACCTGTATGCACCCGACAGCCCGGCCGGCCTTGTCGACTACCCGGCTGCCAACTCGTTTACGCGGCTCGAGCGGATCCGGCAGCTCACAGGCGGCATTGCACCGCAGTCAATACAGCAGGTCCGCACATGGCTTTCTGACGAGGACGGTCTGCCTGCGGCCATCTGCCGCTCCCGCCTACCGAATGCAACGGGCACAGAGCGCATGGTCACACTGGCAACAATCATTATGGACTTGACGGCCTTTGAGCTCGAGGTCTCGTTTGGCCGCCCCAGCCACAGTCCACCCGTCAAGCAGATGACCTTTTAGACAAATCAAATATCAAATATATACTGATCAGTATTCTTTCTTTGGTAAAAACAAAAACCAAAATGTCGCTAATAATCTAACATGTGCGCTCGTAATGCTCAATGAACAATGGTAAACGCTAGTCGTCAAACGTCATCTCGGAAAACGCATTGTGGCCCGTTTCCTTGGTATGCTTGATCATGTCTTTCTGCCCGGACCCCAGCCAGTTTTCACACCCTGGCATATCGCACCGAATCGCCATGGTTTGCGTGTCCGTGTAGTAGTTTGCGCCCTTGAGCTTCGCCGCCAGCTCCTTGGCCTTTTCCAGCACAGCGTCGCCGCTGTCCACGCTCCACTTGGTCACGTCCAGATCGACGGGCAGGCCCAGCTCAAAGGTCTGCGCAATGCGGTCGTAGTGGATGCCCGAGTACAGCAGAATGCAGCGCAGGTCATTGTCGAGGCCGTACGTGTCGATGCGGCCGTACTTGACATCGATCGAGCAGATCTGAATGTTGTAGATCTCACTGAGGCACTGCAGCTCGATGGAGCCGCCCCAGCGCTGCGGATCTTGAATGCGGTGCGCATACAGCCGGGGCTCAATGTCCTCCAGCACGGCCTTGGTGTACTTTTCGGGGTGCGCCAAGATATGGGCAGCCACGCGCGCGCGCACCTCGGGCGCCGGATCGGGAATGCCCAACACACCACCAAACGCCGTAAACATGCAGCTGTTGTCATCCGGCATGACACGGAGGACTGTTTGTTAGCTAGTTGGTTTATTTTTTTTAGATTTTACAAAAGACCTACTCAAGTATCCACCACCTTCGTCCCAGGAGACAACAGTCTCGTCGACTTCCACCTTCTTGGGTGTGAAGGCCTTCTTGGGCGGCTGTGCTGGTGCAGGTGCTGCGTCTGCCCCCCCTGATGATGCGCCTGCCAGTGCGCCGTCGTCGGGAATCACCATCAGTGTCGCACCACTCAGCCCCATAGGGCCAAGAGTCTTGGTCTCGGGTGACGACAGATCTATCGGTTTTGGTGGAAAGGAGTCGCGCAGAGTAAACTTGTCCACACCGATCTGCTCACGGATAGCAGACAGCAGCTGCGCCAGAGTCCACTCGCTGTCGGCTGCGAGCGTTATCGTCGAGCTGGGTCCGCGAACCCGAATGCGTATCGGGGCCATGTCGTTTGCTGTGTAGTATGCGGCAGATTGCTGTAGAGTGTTTGGGCAATGAGTAGTACTTTGAATAATTCTTTGGCTATGACAGCTAGATTATAAACTTTCAAAGAAAGATCCAAGGTTGCGACGCTGCAGTTGGGCGAGCTCAAGCTCAAGCTTAGCCGGAGGCAAAGTCCGGATTAGTGCTGCCCGATGCGATGCGACACAAGCTTCCTTGTGCTTCCTCGGCTTTCGGTTTGCTTTGTCACGTAGTTAAGCATGCAAAGAGCTCCAGGTCCAGACTGTCTCGGCAACGCATGTATGCTATGCGATATGTAGTTGTGCTATGTAGCTTTGACTGCGGCGTTATAATCGCAGAGGCTCGGTGAGGTAGTGGCAAGTGCGAGTGGCACATGCGAGGGGCAGCAGCTATGACGGAACAAGGCGGTGTTAATAGCGCAGGAAGCCGTCGATCTTGTACTCTGCAGACAGATTAAGATGGGTTAGACGCTCTGGCGATCGCGCAGAGCAGCAAGATACAGTGCTCTTATGCAGCTACAGTAGCTGTGTGGGGCGTAGGTGACGAATGCCGACGCCTATTTCAGATGATGTGTTGTAGCTTGCAGCTGCAATGGCAGGGGCAGACGTCAGAGCGCAGATGCATTTATCATGCGAGAGCAGAGAATCATATAGTTGAGTTTCGGAACTGTTATGTAATGCAGTCCCATCACCAGGAAGGGAAGGAGCAACTATTTAATCCGCAACATCTCAACTTGTAATACACTGAATCAGCCATATGGCCAAGCAGCCGCTAATAGCACAGTCTATAGCACAGTCTCACCTTGTACCTCGCCAAACGTGTGCTCGTGAAGATACCCCCACGGCAGAGTAAGGAATTAGTATTGCCTCCCTACAATTATGATAAAATAAGAAGAGACAACAGCGACACTGAGACGAGAATAGTGTTGATAGTGTTATACTCCTAGTCACGTGAGAGGTCACGCATACCAAGGTCAAGCGCCAGATGAGTAAAACTGGGTTACATCAACAAACAGCCAATGATACGCCGTATTCAAGTCGAGCTCTGTGCTTAGTCACTCATCCCGTCGCGTCGCCAAAAGCAACGCAGCGGAAAAGAGGAGACACGCAAGAGAGGTCGAATTGACGAGGAAGGAACGACCGACAGCTTGCCCACGAGTCTTACGGCATCATCACGACATCAACTCTGTCAGACTACAATCTCTGCCAAGCACAGATAGCGCCACAGCTACAGAGCTGTTCCTCATCGACGCCGCACCGGCTGCACCTACGATACGGCCCCTAGCGCATCGCGCTCTCCAAGTCGCAAACCACCCTAGCTGGGATCTCATCCATCATTAGAAACCACGACCCGGCTTGCAGCCTCAATTCTCTCTCAACATGGCCGGACGGGCTTCAGACAGACGAGGCGGCGACACCTCGTCGTCTGCCGTGCATGAATCTATCGAGTTCAAGGCAGCAGGCGCCGACGACATGGATGCGGACGGCGATGCGGACCCGGAGATGGACGCCGACGGTGACGCCGATGCAGACGCCGATGTGGAAATGGAAGACGCGGGATTCCGGTCGAATTCCGCAACAGTAGCTGGCGGCGACGACGATGCGTCCAAGCAGGCGCAAGCGGCCGCAGCGCGTGCCAAGCGCGAACTGCTGCACCTTATTGAGACCACAGCACACTATCTGAGCGCATACGAAGAGGAGTAGGTTGTCTTTTGTGCAAAGGCCAGGAGGGCTCGGCTAACAAACACAGTGGTGTCGAGGTCTGCTCTGGATTTCAGCGTATCCCTAACAAGAGGCTGATCCCCGACTATTTTGACGTGATCAAGGAGCCCACAGCTTTCAGCACGATCCGGGTATGTTGCAACCATTGCTTTATCGTTTTTGATATTGTCCGTGAGCAGTTATTGACAAGACAGGGCCGCATACAAAAACGCACCTACACCCAGTTCTCGCAGTTTGTTCGCGACGCTGCACTCATCTGCCACAATGCGCAAGTCTACAACCGTCCTTCTGCGCCCATCTTCCAGGACGCCGTAAAGCTGCGCGAGGCCCTGAGACAGAAGCTTCAGGAGCTGGTCAAGGAGGGCAGCATCACTGCAAAGGATGCCGAAATCCCCTACCTGGGCGAGATTCCCGACTTTTCTCCTTCGCCACCCCCTGCTGAAGGCGAGGCTGCAGAGGAGGAGGAAGACGACGACGACGACGAAGAGGACGAAGAAGATGGCGACTCTGACGAAATCGACATTGACGAGGAGACGGGCCATCGGCGGCGGCGTGCCGCGCGCAGCGGTGGGCCAGCCGGAGGTCCAGCCGGCAAGCGGGCGCAACTCAACAGCGGCGCCATGTCGAGCAATATGCAAACGGCCAACGAAGCGCGCCTCAGCGCCGTGCTAGAAGGCCTGCGCGAGCTCGAGGATGAGGATGGTGATCCGCTGCTAGACCCATTCGAGCAGCTGCCCGACAAGGAGTTGCTGCCCGACTACTATGAGGAGATCAGGAACCCAATTGCCGTCGACATTATCCAGAAGCGGTCCAAGTGCAAGCTGTACGCCTCCATCGATGCTGCAATGGCTGATCTGGACATCATGTTCAACAACGCCAGAGTGTACAACCAGGACGGCAGCCCTATTTATGTCGCTTCTATCAAGTTGCAGAATTTGGCGCGCAAGCTTGTGGCGCAGCAAAGAGCGAAGCCCGATGACAGCTTCCGCGACGAACACGGCCGACTGGCGCTGCCTAACGTGCAGCACCTCGGTCAGTTGTGGCGCGCGGGCGACTGGGTTCTACTGCGCAATGCCAACGACCCCAACAAGCCCATCATCGGCCAGATCTTCCGCATGTGGGTTGATTTGGCGACGGGCATCCCCTGGGTCAACGCATGCTGGTACTACCGGCCAGAGCAGACGGTGCACCGCTTTGACCGCCATTTCTTGCAGAACGAGGTGATCAAGACGGAGCAGTTTCGCGACCATCCGTTTATGGAAGTGCTGGACCGGACATTTGTCATGTTTGCGCCTCAATATGTACGAGGCCAGCCTCGTGGCTACCCGCCGAATAAGACGCTGTACGTGTGTGCATACCGGTACAGCGAGGACAAGTTTCAGTTCACAAAGGTGGTCAAGTGGGACCCGCTGATGCCCGAGGAGGTGCGCGGTCTCGAGATCCTTATGGACGTCTTCCCTGCGCCGCGCCCGATGACCAAGTACGCCAGTCCAATCAAGCACCTGCTGCACGACGACGCGCGCGAAACAGATGCGCTGCCAAAGCCGGCCTGGGGCAACCGGAATGCGCCGCCTATTGTTGGTGCCGTCCACCGTCGGCCACGTCTGCCAAATGTGAGTTGCCCGGCATATTTGTTTCTATTGCATTCCCATTTGCTCCCCTTTTATTTGCACTTTGTGCGCTTGTGCTGTGCATCTTGTCTTCTTTTGCCCCGTTTCTTTTGTCCCCTCTTTTCTTTTCTTCTTTCGGCCTTTGATCTTCATCGTCTCGAGTTTATCTTTCGTCTTAGCCTCGTTTCGCGGATTCTCCTGTTTTCTCCTGTAGTCAGCATACTAACCGCCTAGGAATCGCCGCCGCCCGAGACGTCCCACCCCGCGCCGCAAGTGGCTACTACTGACATTCAGTTCGACCCGTCACGACGGGGGCCCATGCCGGGTGCGCCTCAGGGCTATATGCAGCCAGGCGCCGCCCCTATGCCTGGACAGATCCCTGGTCAAATGCCGCTGCCCGCTGGTGTCGCACACCACCCTGGTCAGCCGTACGCCCAGCAGCAGTTCATGCCACGTCCTAGGGGGCCTGGTGTACCGCCTAATGTGCCGTCACCTCACATGGCACCACAGCACGGCGCCATTCCTGCCCACTCGCCCTCGCCTGTGCCCGTTCCCCCGCACATGATGCAGCACCAGCAGTTCAACAACGTTCCGCAGGGTCAGCGCCAGCCTACGCCTGGCCAGCCGCAACACATGATGGTTCCTCCGCCTGCGCCGCTTCAGCACCAGATGCAGCACCAGATCCACCACAACGGCCATCTACCACCGCAAGCACAGCACCACCCAGGCATGCCCGGATACAGCCCGAGCCCGCAGATGCAGCAGCAGCGCTTTATGCCTCCGGCCCACGGGGCAGCGACGCCGACGCCACCGCCTCAGCATAGAACTCCCATGGCGAATGCGACGCCGGCTGGGCGGCAGACACCCATTGCACCGCCCATGCCTCCCCACTACCCGCACCAGCAGGGCCAGCAGATTGTGCCTCCTCCGGTCCCCATCGGCTACGCGCCGCCACGCGCGACATCCGAAGCCTATGTGCTCCCTGAGTCAGTCGAGAGCACAATCCCCGAAGAGCTGCGCAAGCACTACCACCGCGACGCACAAGGCCGCGTGCTGTTCTTCACTGCGCCTTCTGTGCCCCATGCCAGCGAGGCGCCCAAGGGCAAGGAGGGGGAGGCCGGCGTGCGCCTGGCGGCCGAATATTCTGGTCTGGGCCACAGCGCACACTACCTCAATGGCCTGGAGCAGTTCCGCGAAGAGCGGCGGCTGAAGCGCAAGGCGCGCGACGAGGCAGCAGCAGCAGAAGAGGCCAGCGCCACCAAGGCGCGTACGGCCAAGCAGGAGGCGGATGTGCAGCAGCTGTACACATCGGCAGGCGAGGCGCTGGGCGAGTTTGTCGAGTGGATGAACACGGGCACACGGCTAATGTTTGCTGAGGACAGCGGCGAGAAGGAGAAGCAGGGGAAGCAGGGAAAGCAGGCTGCGGGCAGATTGGTTGCAGGGCAGTCCTAGGTGGGTGTCCCTGTTGTCCGGGCGGGTGTTTTGGGCGTTTGACCTATTCTTGCAGTGAGACTGTTTGGACTTATTTGATGCTTCTGCTACTCTTATTTATTCTACCAATTGTTCTATCCTGTTTTTGTTTTCTTTGAATGCTTCTAAGCATTTATGCGCCTTATGCTCTTTACTTTTTGTTTTCTTTGGTACTGCTTGTACTTATCGTATCAGTCGAATCGAGGTCGGCCGAAACTACGATGTCCGATAGCATTAATGCAGCTACCTTTTTGCTATTTTTTTTTTGATTGAATTGATCCTTTTATTCTCTTGTTCCCTTCATCGCCCTCCCCTCCCCATCCAGAGTGCAACGGCAGCCCAACAGCATGCAAGGAGTCGCATGTTGGCTGTCGTGGCATTCAGTCACATTGTGGTGTTGCCACCGCTTTGCCATGCACGAAAATGGCTGGTCCGAATTTGCACAAGACGGTCCATGAGCACGATATAGTCCATCCCGATACCATCGGTTTATCAGTAATTTCCCGTCGCCGTTGCATCAGCCCCGACAGCGGGGATGCCGCCACCCCTGGATGAGGAAAAAAGTCCAGTCCATTTATCTGGTTGACTCTGTATTTACACCGTTATCAAAACCACTACCGCCGAGTCGTCGCCCGTTATCGTCTCTCGGACACGATGGACAAAGAGCCTGGATCCACAGCAGCTCCCCCCTACATGGCCTGCCTACCCTGTGCTATGCACGCCAACACGACAAGTAGCTGTACATAGCTGCAGCTAATCCTCCGTAGCCAAGAGTATACATACTTGTACAGAGTGCGCCACCGGGCTGGCAACGTGAGGGGAACGCTGGCCTTGGAATATATATATAGTCTCTACAGTCTTACTTGACTCCATTCACCGTCTACCTTTGTTGCGAATCTAGATAAACTACACCTCCACACCCACACCATGTCGTTCAAATCAGAAACTGTCGCCATCCGGCAGCTCACCATTGCCGATCGCGACGACTGCGTGGTTGTCGAGAACTCGGCCTTTGCCAACCCGGACCACCGCGCAACACCGGAAAAGTTCGCGTACCGCCTCAGCGTGTGCCCCGAGCTGTGCATGGGCGTCTTTGTGCGCGAGGACGCGTCTGCGCCCGAGACCCTCGTCGGCCACATTGTGTCGTGCCGGCTCAAGACCAACGTCATCATCGACGACGACATGGACGTGCCCGCCGACTGGCGCGAAACCCTGGGCGGCGCAGAGCCTGTCACCGAGGCCATCGGCCACCAGCCCAAGGGCACCACCGTGGGCGTGCACTCGCTGGGCATTGTGCCGTCGGCGCAGGGCAAGGGCCTGGGCACCAAGCTGATGTCGGCGTACCTGGAGAAGATGGCGCAGCTGACGGCGGCGGCGGCGGTGTCGCCGCACAGCAGCACGACCAAGGTCGAGGGCGTCGCGCTGATCTGCCAGGACTACCTGATCAAGTACTATGAAAAGTTTGGCTACAAGAGCCACGGGCCGAGCAAGGCGCATTTCGGCGGCGGCGGCTGGACAGACATGGTCTACGACGTTCCTCAGTAGCTTGTTTAGTTCGAGTATATTAAAAATGGCATCAACTCATTACACATCTTGGCTATCTTGTTCTTGATCTAGACTGTCTAGAATGCATCTGGAATGCATCTAGAATGTATCATCCAGAATGTTAGCATTGGTCTTGACCATGGTCGGACTGTACTCGGACAGGCCCCCGCCGTCCAGGTCCAGCGAGTCCTCGTTGGGATCCTCGCCCGCCGTCAATAGAATGTCCTCGACAATGCGCTTGCTGGCTTCGCGCGCCGGCGTCTGCAGCAGCTTCGACGGCGGCAGGGCAAAGCTGATCGTCTTGGGCGGGCTCATGCCGCCGTACAAGTCGTCGCCGCTGCTCCAGCCGTTGTCGTCGTCCTCTTTGTCGCCCTTGCCATCCCCGTAGCTGCTGCTCTTAAACTCCTTGTAGTCGCGCCCTGATGTTTCCGGCGCGCCCGATTCGTCGTCGTCAAATGCGCTCGCCGCTGTCCGCTTAGGCCGCGGCGTCTGCACGCTGACTCCGGGTGTGCGCGGGCCGCTGTTGCCAGCAGTCGCCGCTGCGAGTTTGCTGCGGTAGGCCTGCTTCACGGGCGACATGAAGGCGGCACTGCGCAGCTTGGGCACGGCCATTTCCGGCGACGACGTTGGCGACGACCACGCCGATCTCGTTCGTTCCTTTTCTCTCTCTTTCTCCTTTTCCTTTTCCCTTTCTTTTTCCCTCTGCAGATCCAGCTCCCTCTGCCGAGGGTCTTTGCCCGCGCCGACATGGAGACGCGGCCGCTGGGGTGACCGGTGCGGCGTCGCCTGGATGCGGTAGTCTTTGCCCAGCACGCGGTGCATCAGCGGGTCCTTTTGGCGCCGCAGGGCGGCCTGCTCGTCTTCCAGCAGGCGCTTGTTGCGCTCGTCGAGCGACTGCCGCGGCGTCATGGACATGTCGGGCAGCCGGGCCGTCCGCTGGGCCAGCAGCTCCTCCTCGGCGGTGTCGTTGTAGCCGTCGCCTTCGTCGGCGAGTGTATCGTCGAAGCGCATAAGCGTGCTCTCGTCGCCGTCGCCGCTGCCGTCTTCCGCCTTGGCAGGCGGTTTTGCTTGGCTGCTGGTGCCGGCCATTTCGCGGCGCAGGTTCTCGTACGGCGAGTCCATGTCGGCAAACTGGGGCGCGCTCTCTGATGATTTGGGGCGCGACGCAGACTGCGGCCGGAGCGACATTGTCTTTGTCGCGGGCGCGCGCGGCGTACTACCGCTAAGGTCGCCGTCGCCGTCGGACAAGACAGACTCGTCGTGGGTATAGTTAATGGTGGATGCTTCGCGGCCGCCGGGTGTGTTGTTGTTGCTGTTGGTGCTTCGGCCTGCTGCTGCTGCTGCCGTCGCCGCCACTGGATCTACCACTGTATCATCTCGCGACTCGTCCACGCCCGTGTACTCTGTCGTCTCGTCGGCGCCGTCGTTTGGCGGCTCGTTGGCGAGCTCTTCGTACCCCGACAGCGACACGTTCGCGGCCGCCTCGAAGAATTGTTTCCAAAACTGCCAGTCAGCATTGTCTAGAATTGTCTAGATATTTTCTAGAGAATTGTCTCATAAAAACGAGCAGACGCCACCTACTTTGGATGCATCCCAGACGGAGCGGCAGTGTTCGCCGTACTGCTCGACGACAGGCAGAATACTGGATGTGACAATGCGGTGTGCCCGGCTAAAGTTGTGGTCGATTTCTTAAACGAGTCAGTCAGAGCTCAGAATGACCATATATCAAGAGGAGAAGTCTATACCTTGCAGAGTGAGGGTGATGGACTGCTCGAGCTTCTCGAGCTCCTCGGTCGTGGACAGCTGCCGGCTGGCCATTGTGATGTCGGCTAGTTGTCTCGATCTTTTAGATGTCGTTGATTTGTTATCGCGTTATAAATGTGCAAGGTGCAAGGTGCAATGTCGTTAATGTCGTGACGTCGGAGGCGTAAAGTGCTGGATCAATGTTGACTTGAGAAGCGCGTCGCGTCAATAGCGGGGCAGCACTACACTAATTGCATGCACCAGCGGTCTAGTCCAACGGCCGTCCATCCAAGTGACGCTCACACCCAATGTCCTTGACCGTTATAAATATCTATAATATGCTGAAAATACATTAAAAAATATATTAAAAGTATTTGCGTCATAGACACACTCGAGGTGCAACTGCTACATCAGCTTGTAAAAGCCCAATAGGAAGCAGAGGACAGCAGCGACCTGGGCCCACGGTACAGCCTCGCCGGTGGTGTAAGCATGCAGTGATTATTTAGTCTAGAATAGCTCTGTTCTTCTACTTATCCATATTCTAGAAGACTGCTACCTATATTTGGCGTCTGCAGTCAGCACAAGTGCTGATGACGGAGGCCGTCGTGGCCGGCGTCGTCCCAATCATGCGGGGTAGCCCAAGACGACATGTGATGCGTCCAGACATGGGAACGGCAAGGGGAGAGCCAGACATGTAGGTAGAAAAGGGAAAAGCATAAAGTAGAGACAGGCCACTCCCAGAACTTGCCTTGTCCTCATCGCAGTCCATCAACGTCTTCTTGTGTGCATTTTGCTTATGTAATGTATCACCTCGTCCTGCAATCCGGCTGAGCTTGCATCTCGCTTCCTGGTCTGCTATCCAGATACATAGACAGATAGCAACGGTTCAGCCCAGGTGAGGTCATCCACGCCCCTCTTCAGCTAAGCACAACGTCACAGGTCCACAACACACAACATACAGCACACCACTCACGCTTCACGAACGAGATCAACATGTTTAAAAAGTTCATGATAGTATCTGGCTTTTTGCCGCGCACGAGCCTATCTCCACAAGATGGGAGACCAAGCTGAGTCTGCGCCGTGCTCTCTCGGACATTAATTACAAAAGGATATGCAAAGTGTGTAAAGGATGGGGGGTGAATGAGGATAGAAGGGGGAAGGATTAAGATGAGTAAATAGAAAAGTGAGAGTATTAAGGCTGACTTGGTATACTAAAGAGTACCCTGCAGCAAACGCAATAATCCGGCAAAACGACACATGAACGCCCCGTTGTCTCGCACGCATATAAAAGAAACCGAAAATGCAATCCAGTGGAGGAGATGTCGTGGGGACTGGTATCAGGATCGGCAGACAATAGATAGTCCAACCACATTCAACACCAATACCAATCATCACACACCCATCTCAACTCCAATCTACCACTCGCGCTTGGAAAAGGTCAGAGGGCAGTCGTCCTTGGGGAAGATGGTGGCAAACACCTTGATCTCCTCAGACAGGGGGGTTGCGTGGTGCGACCACTCCAGCTGCAGCGACGCCATTCCCAGCATCAGCGCCAGGTTCAGCTGTGCGTAGTGCTGGCCCAGGCAGTAGTGCGGGCCGGTGCCGAACACAAGGAAGTTCTTGGCACCCTTGACCTCGGCGTCACCAGAGTAGTAGCGCTCAGGGTCAAACTCGTCGGGGTTGGTGTAGACGTCGGGGTCGCGCAGCGCCAGGTACGTGGTGGGGATGACCATGGCACCCTTGGGCACGGTGTACGAGTCGGAAATGGGGAAGCTCTTCTTGACCTCGTACGGGACCATCAGGACAGGAGGGCGGTAGCGCAGCAGCTCGCGAACGACGGCACGGGTGTAGGTCATGGATTCGAGCTGGTCCAGGTTGACGGGGGCGCTGGGGTTGTTGTTGCGGGTCTTGAGGTTCTCGTCGCGCACACGGTCAAGAATCTCGGGGCGCTGGGCCATGATCTGGAACAGCCAAGTGCAGGCACTGCTGGTAGCGTCCTGGGAAGCGAAAAGGAACGTGAAAATAGTCTGGGAAATTTCATAATCGGTAAAGTCGCGCAGCAGGGGCTGGGGCTTCTCGAGGCCCTCGACGGTCTTGCCGCTGGCCTCGGCCTCGCGCCAGCGCTCAGACTGAATCATCTGCTTGACCCAGGCGTCCATGATGCAGGTAACCTCGCCGCCAGCCCGCATGCGGACCTTGCTCTTGGTAGCACACTTGGAGAACTCGTGCAGCACCATATCGGCGGCCTTCTTGCCGTACCAGGTCTTGGTGTAGGGGATGATGATGGGGAAGTTGACAAGCTCGAGAGCGGCGGTGATGAGGTAGTAGTCGTCGGCAATCTTCTTGAGTGACTCGTCGGGCAGGTAGTGGCCGACAAAGGTGCGGCAGGAGACGGCGCACATGACCTCGCGGAACTCGGACATGAAGGGGAAGGGCTTGTTCTCGTGCTTCTTGGTGACGTTGACAAAGCGCTCAAAGTAGTGGTTGTAGACCTCCTCCTGGCCGGGCAGGTAGCACTCGAGAGCCTTGCGGGTGAAGAGGCCGTTGAGGCCCTTGCGGAAGTCGACGTGAGCCTTGCCGTCGAGGAAGACCCAGTTGTCGGCGCCGAGCAGCTTGTGGGCAATGTCGACGACACAGGGCTTGACGTAGCCGGGGGCGTTGAAGACCTTGCGGGCCATGTCGCGGGTGGAAGCAATGACAACAAACTTGTGGAAGACGGAAACACAGCTCAGGGGGCCGGACTTCCACTTGGCATAGTACTCCTCGAACTTGGGGTCCATGGACTCGAGGAAGGGGCCCATGAAGGGGAGCTTGAAGGACGGGCCGACGATGGAGCCCTTCTGGGCAATGTAGTTGACTGTTTGTTAGCGAGGATTAGGGTTCTGGGTGCGCGAGTGCGCAAATACGCATAAACACAGCCGGCTGCTGAACATACCCTGATCATAGACGACAGCGGCCAGGACCACGGTCAGCACAATATGCCATGCGCTAGCATTGGCAATCGCGTTGACGATGGGCTCGAGCTGGGGTGGCAGGGCGCTGGTGACGGCATGCTTGGCGTTGACGAGCGGCGACGCAAAGGCCGTCGTGTTGGAGGTGTCCATCTTTGTTTGTTGTCGTGATGTCGAGGGTTGAGAGGATAGTCGACGTCGTAAGGACAAGGAGGGGGGAGAGCGAGAGAGCGAGAAAAGGTACAATGGCACGCAGAGAAAGAGGAAGAAAGAAGAAAGAAGAAAAAGAGAAAGAGGAAAGGGGAAAGCGCAAGCACAAGGGAGATTGCTATGTATGATTATGAGGGAAAGAAAGAACAGACGGGGGTGTGACAAAAAGGGCAGGACCCCGAAAAATCAGTAATTAATAACTACTATTACTGAGCAACAGTGACCGTTGCAATCCAAGCGCGTAGGAGGCTAGAGCGCTTAGTGATTAGCATATAATGAGCGAATACAGCATGTTGGGTCATGAACTCAGTGTAAATTAAATATTACAGTGGTCGGTCCATGGGTCCAGGGGAGCCAATTGGTGGGTCGATGGGGATGGGTAGCCACTGCCGGTGCCGATACGGTCGATTGTTTCTCCTAGCCGACAGCGACAGCAGACAGCGGCGGCAGCAGTGGAAGCAGCAGCAGCATCTGCAGGAACCTGCTGCTCAATAAATACTGAGTACAGGAAGAGGTCGTAGGGGATAAGGCGGACTTACTGGGCAGAGGAGCACTGAGAATAGGGGCGGGCATAGGGGCGGGCATAGGGGCGGAGGGGATGGACGGGGGAAGGAGCTATCCGCGACATATTTTATTGATTGCCATTTATTAATATTAATAAAGATTTTAAATACGGGGGTCACGAGAGGACAGTACGATAGAAGTGCAGGAGCGACTGCATTAGAGCGTTGGCGGGCAGCTGGGCACGGAAGGTGCGGAGGCCGGCTGATATGACACTGGGAAAGCACAAATGTGGTTCTTGCCGTGCATATGAACACTCAGTTTCTCAGACTCGTCCACTACAAAATCGTTATGATCTGTACATAGTATGTCCAGATGGGGTTTTATCGCCAACTATGGCATTGTGATAGTATCTGTAGATTCCCCCTTACTACGTACTTTCTGCGTTTCAACCTTTCTCGCGCCGGAAATTACAGTTTGCTCTTTCCCAATTTCTATCAGGCTATGAGAGTCGCGCGGGTGGGTCCTTCCTCATTCGATATTTCCTTCTTTAACCTTTTTTTTTATTTTTTTATTTTTCAAAAGGAACCAAATTAAAGTGGGCTTGGCGGGCTGCACCCGCCATTCTTAACTTCTTAATTCTGATCGTTATTTTTTAGGGGGGGGAGGCTGAGCTCATGTAGAATGAAGAGATTGTTGAGTGTCAAGCAATCGGTGATGCGCGTCGCTATGGAGAGTCTCAGAGGTGCATGCCGCTCGCATCTCCCTGCATAAAAATACGTCTGAGATCACTTTTGTTGAGGTACGAATGAATAAACGGTGTGGTGAAGCGGGAAAACTCAAAAAAGGAAAGGGACGATCGGGCGAATAAGGTGGCGCCGTTTTGGAAAGACAAAGCGTGTTTCTCGTACTTGGATCGGGAGTCGTGTATTACTCAGGTATTAATACAGTTATCGGCATCCTCTGAATAGAGTAAAATGCGTCGCAAAATAGCAAGAGTGACCGTACGACGCATGTTATTTGCGCTTTCCCGTTTGACGTTCTATTGAAGTTCTCTTACGACCTGGGCATGTTGATTACGTGGTCCTCTTTTGATCTCTTCACTTTTCTTAAAATCATTTTATTCCATACGTTTTCTACGTGTGTATCTTTGTCCAATGTTCGTTTTCAGAATTCAATCTCGGCCCATGCCATTGAGTGGTGTACACGGCAACTCGCACATCCGTCCAAATCTTACGACGGGCCATTGTCACCGGGCAAGATTAGCCAGCCAGTAAGAGCCTGCTGTTTCTTATCCTATACGCCATTTCAGTGGAGATAAGGACGGACTTATAGGTATCTGATGGCGATATAGTGGGTCGTCTGATGTTTTTGCATTGGCCAATTACATAACACCGCGGAAAGTTCGATTCTGCCAGTCAAATCATTTTTAAAAATTGCTGGATCCTTTCTGCTCTGTCAGTGCCTGCCCCTCACCGCCTTGTTTCTGAGCTCCGCTCCGCTCCTCTCCTATCCACAGTAAATACTACAAGTACATCATCGTGCACAGAGCTCCATTGAATCTCCAGAAGAAAGGCTGCAGCCTCGTCCCGTCTATTCGGACAATATCCATCAATCTCCATTAAGACCACTTTTACGCGATACTGCCAAGTCTGCAGTGTACCAGCAGCTTGTACATAGTACCATTGTACAGTCTCTGGCGGCTCATTGTGTACTGGCCAGTTTTGGGAGCCGCGCAATGTCTGCCAAATATAATCTAATGCTTGAGATTCAAGCAGTGGCAAAGGAAATGGCAAATGCAAAGTGAGTCGGCAATGTCGAGTGCTATAAACTGCTGGCTCGGAAATGCAAACTCTATCGTTTTGGTCAAGGCACCTGAATCTCTGTATACCAACGGGCCATGGCGCTCCTCCGGCCAGCTCTAGGCACCGCTGTCACGGTATAAAGCGTTTCTCAGAAGGCTGTCATGCTCTCTTCCGCTTTATCTTGTAAGACTTGCGAAACTTTCAAGACCTCAAAAGACCATATGATAATCGTATGGTTCTATGCCACGCTGTCAACGCTGGCCCAGGTCTTTGAGCGACCAGCCGTTCAAGCACACCCCAAAACGAAGCAGCAATAGAGCTTAAAGTTTCGGTCTGCGAGTCTGCGAGTCCGAGTAATAGTTCGGCACGGTCAGTCGGCATAACGTTCTCAGCAGTCCAGGCATAAAGCCATTGCTACATATGATTAGATAAGCAGGCTGTTCTGAAATCGTTGCTCCCATGGTGTGGGATGCGGCAACGCGGCCCCGTGACGGATTAGGAAGGTGTAAGCCCATCTGACAGGATGGGTGACTCAGTGGAAGTAAGAGCATCATCTGCTATTTTTTATAAATGAAAGTTTTAGTTGGATCTCAAAGCAGCATGACTCGTATCAAGCCTGCCCGTCTCTTCTTCGCATATATATATCGGCAAGGCAATTGCCCGCCTAGCTTTGTTGTCCGTCCATGCCGATCCAATCGCCGAATCAGAAAGTCATAAATTCGCAGAAGTGAAGCCTATAAAGATCTCTCAATCCCGGGTCAGTCCGTCAAATAGCACCAGGCAGCAACACATGCCAGGGGGCTGTTCCCCGTGATAAGCTTAATCACAGTCCCGTCTTACGTCTTACGGCATGCCCAGGCCGCGGCAGAACACAGAACACAGAGCAAGAAACAAGGCTGAGGCCGTAGATGAGACGCATATTATGACGTCGGCCCAGACACCTGGATTAAGTCTATTTGTATCCGGAAAACTAAATTTTAGAAAAGTCCCCAGGAAAGCTTCTTCCGCTGCCATTGCCCATCAACTCTTTCCATGTCGCAACGGTGTGAGTCATCATTGTCGACACCACATACATTGTAGCGCACGGCTACTGACTAGACTACAGGACTGCAACAAGCAATATTCCTCCGTATTACTTTTCAGCGTGACTAGTACCCCTACTCTGTACTTGGTGACTGGCTGGTGACTGGTGCTAGGATCTGCAACGCTGACCTCTTGCCATGTGCAGTTAAGCTTTTTCGCAAGCTTTTCTCAAGCTTCAAGCTTCCAATATTTCTTCATGCTTACTTTCTCGGGCATACTTGCCCTGTTTTTTGTAATGCTGCAATACTAACCAAGTCGGTATGGCCGGCGTGTGACTCTACCGTACACTCGCAAAGCGTAGCATGCAAGCACATGCAGAGAAGCTGCAGAAGTGCAGTGTTGGCTGTGATGATAAGGTCACAACTCGAGTAGAGTCTTGTAAGCAGCCTTCCCGCGCCCGATATCATATCGTCAAATTAGGCAACACAATGTAAGTAAGTAGATGTCCAGTTTATATAAAGGCAGTATCCAAGTTGCCTCATCTCACCTGTCATCTCATGCCATATCATATAATCCCATATTCTCATCATCGTTTCTCGTCATCGTACCAATAAACCAAAACATATAAACCACCCTCACCATGTCAAACACTACAAACCCTGCAACTTCTGCCCCTGGCCACGCCTCGGCCTACCATTCCACCGACCGCACCTCGGCCCGTGTCATGTCCCAGGCCGCCTACCAGCCCTCCGCAGAAGACTATGCAAAGTACGAGCGCCGTGTCGAAGCCCGGAAAGCTGCCAAAGAGGCCAAGGCTGCGGCCAAGGCCGACAAGGCCGAAAATGCCGACAAGAACAAAAACAAGAACAACGACGACGCATCGTCCATTTTCAGTTTCCGCAGCCTCACGAGCTCTGTCTCCCTGCTGCGGAAAAGCGAAAAGAAATGAGGCAAACCGAGATAAAGTAGAAAGTCGGATGATAATAGGAACGGAGGGCAGGGGACGGGAGGGGATTAAAACGGGGGATATCATCAGTTACAACCTTTGATTTAGTTTATCGCTACTTGGGTTCTCGTTATAGACTGCTGACTAATAATTATGACGTCAACGTTACTAGGCTATAAACATGAGCGTGCTATCACAAAGTAGTCATGGCGATATGATGCGATACCTGGCCTGAGCTTGCTCCAGTCACAATCAACAAATCGTGACAAGCTCGGTTCAAACAGCTTCATTTCACTGAGCAAAACGAGACTCAGATAGGGACATCATATTATAAGAGAGAAGAGAGATAAAAGACAATTTTGTTTGTTATTTTTGGCGTTTTCTATCTATAGGACTTTTCTGACTGTCGCGCTTTCTCGCCGGTTTTTTGGTGTCTGCTTTCAACAGAACAAGCACGCGACAAAGTAAACAACCAAAAAAATAGACTAATAACAGGAAACAGCGAATCGAACTGGTTCGATTGACGTAGATTGTGCAAAAACAAAGACGAAGAGACGAAAAGGCGAAAAGGCAAAAAACCAACCGGTACAGTAAAAGCAGGAGTGGTAGCTAACAGGCAAGAGACAAGACAGAAAAACGAAAATGCAAAAACAGGCAAAGCAAAGGGGGAGGTTGACAAAGAATTTCGAGAGAAAAACGCCGCGAATGCGAAGATAATACCGTTTGACCGTCCCAATAGGAAAAGAAGAAAACGAAACAAGCGATAAAACAATAGGAAACGAGTTGACGATATAAAAACAAGATATGCGATGCAGTAGTGAGAGACGACTTGTAAAGAGAATGTAAAAGTGTAGAAAAAGAGCATTAAAGAGTGTTTTTTGTTGAATCGTTTCTTTTTGATTTTCTCTAACCTTCTGTTGCCAGTCGAATATGTACCAGTTCTGTTTCTGTCCCTGGTCACCAAAGAGCACAGCTCATTTTTCCAGGTTTCTGGTCGTTCAATACCCGAAGCCATTTCCTTGACAAGAACTGGAGGCAGAAGTGTGTTCGTCGACAATGGGCAGGCCTGCCGTTACGCTAGCCATCACCAGCAAGAGTCGAGTACTAGGCACGTCCGGCGGCTGTGCTATAAAGGAAAGGAGCAAAGATGCTCCCTCAACCGATACCAAGCTCTGTTCAGGTAGTTCTCGTTGCCAAGAAGTTTTCCGTGGCTGTTGTGTACATGAGAACGGTGAGGGCCGATGGGACTTCTCCCAAAGCCACTCCTATCAACATGATAGCCTGGTGTTGTAACACTCTCCGGAAAACACCAGTGGCAAAGAACTCGTTGCTGAAATCTGAGTCGAGGCAAGTAGAGGTCGAAGGTGAAAATATATATCAAGAGGAAAGCCGTCGTCGAGAGTAGAATATACAAGTTCGAGAAAGTAGTGCGTATTTGGTGTGAGGGAGGGGAAAGGGCGCATACGACCTGCCGCTAGAAGGTTTAGGAGGCAAAAATAAGTGTGAAGAAAAGCAAGAAAGCAGAGCAGCTGTAACCTTCAGAAAGTCATCAGCCTGCAGCAAAGCCTAGAGTTGACTCTGCCATCACATGCCCTGTGTGCTTTACGGTCTTGCCTGGCTGCGGTCAGCCTCGGGCTGCTGGAACATAGATGACCAGTCCAGGTTGGCCTGTGGGTTGGGCTGCTGGCCAGGGAACATGCCCATGCCGTTCTGGCCCTGGGGCATGCTGTAGTTGGCAAGCTGGGGGTTCATGCCGCCGTTGCTGTAGACAGCAGACTGGTCGTAGCCGTTGCCAGCCGGGGCAGAGTCAGGGGCACCCGCAGCGCCATTAGCGACACGGGGAGCTCCGGGCATAGCACCGGGGGGAGCACGCTGGTTGGGGTCGCTCCCAGACGGTGTCATGGGGTTGGAGCGGTTCAGCTGCTGCTGATCAGCGGGCATGTTGGGCTGCAGACCATTGGGGGTCGACATGAGGCCAAAGGGGTGGGTAGTCATGCCGTCACCCTGAACCTGGGACATGCCGTTCATGTGGTGCATGTCACCGCCGCTCTCGGCCAGCTGCTTGGCAGCAGCAGCCTGAGCCTTCTTGACGTGAGCGTGGGGGTGCGACAAGTGGCTAACACCGGTAGGGTTGCCACGACGAATCGAGCATTTTTGGAAGTGGCGCTTGAGAATGTCACTGCGAGAGAAGGTATCTCTGCACAGAACGCACATGTAAGGGCGGTCACCAGTGTCTGGATGTGTTAGAGGGTTGTGATTTCACATTTATAAGAAGAAAGAAAAAGGGAAATGAAGAAACTTACGGCGCAGGAGATGACGCTTCAGGTGCTTGGCGTGGAGGTAGGTTTTCGTGCAGTGAGGGCAAGGGAACTTGCCATCGGCATCTTTCTGGGGGATCTGGTTCTTGGTGATGGTGCCGGCAGCAGGGGGTGCAGGTCTGCCGGGAGCACTGGGCAGAATGCCACGACGGCCCTGAGAGCCAACAACGTGGGTGGGCTGCTCGTTGTCGGGCAGCATAGACTGGGGCATCATGGGGCTCTGGCCGTAAGGAGATCCCATTCCCTGCTGGGGCATGACGCCACCGGCGGGCATGGGGCGGATGACGGGGGGGCCCCGCTGGCCAGGCGCCGGCGCTGGTGCAATCGGCTGAGGGTGGGACATGGCAGTCGTGGACTGGGGAAGCATGCCAGAAGAGGTGGCTGTTGCGTAACCCTGGTGAGGCTGCTGGTAGGAGTTGGGCATCATGTAGTTGCCGCGGCCACCGTTAGTGGTCGGGGGAGGGGGGTAGTTCATGGGACCCGGAGTGCTGGGGTTGGAGTTGGGGCGCGACTGCTGGTGCGAGTAGCTGCCGTACGGAGTGGTGGCCTGCATCATGCCGTTAGGGTGCTGCTGGTGCTGCTGCTGCTGGGCGTGCTGTTGCTGGTGCTGCTGATGTTGCTGTTGCTGCAGTGGAGGCAGCGTGTGCTGCTGAAGGCTCTGTGGAGTGGAGGCGGCCGAAGACGGATAAGACGGAGTAGATGTGCCGTTAATCACGTTGTTCGAGTAGTGGTTGGTGTCCATAGTATGGTTGGCGTCGGGGGATGGAGGGGTGGCTGTCGGTAAGAAATGTTAGTTGCTGCAACACGGCAAGAAGAAAGAAAAGAAAGAGTGTGAAGGAGAAAATATTTGAAGAGAAGAGACGGGAGTAGACGCGTCGAATAGACGATAAGGTAAAAAAGAGAGGTCGAGAGAAAAACAGAAACTGGTAAAATGGAAAAATTGGGAGGATGTGAAAGGCGGTGTTGACTAAGCAGTTGGCAGAATGTGGCATTTGCTAGTAACCAAGCATCGACAATGGGAAGGCCTAATGCCAGAAAACCGGTGCAAGGAAGGACAGAGGGATAGGGACAAGGAGCGAGCAGAACTGCAAGGGACGCGATAGATGTGGAAACCAAGCAGAAAAAAAGAGTGGGGATGGAAACCAGACACGAAAAAACGCCAACGCCAGAGACGGATCGGGAAAGCGGTAAGCCAAAAGGTCAGGCTTAACGGGGCCACGCCGAAAGAGACAACGGCACAACGGCGGGCGGCGAAACGGCAAAACGGCGACAAAACTAGACGACAGTCGTTGAGGCAAAGTACGCAATGCAAGGCAGGCAATGTAGATGACACACACAACGCGTCGCCACCACCAGTGCCACGATACTGCCAGCAGCCCCTCCATCGTCTTACTTGCCGCCGACGCGCTGTCTAGAGGACCGAGGCCCAGTAGCGGGTGGACGATTGGCAAGCAGATATGCAAAGATGCAAAGATGCAAAGATGCAGAGATGCAGAGATAGCAACTAGCGGGGCTGCGCGAGGGCGCACGAAGGACGTCAAACGTCGATAGACGTCAAAGACGGAGACAGTCACAGGAGAGCGGAGCGGGGGAGCGAGGGGGGCTAGTGCCCCAGGTGGACCGCGCAGGGAGTGCTTGTGCAAGCAGCGACGACGGGAATAGCTGCCGGCAAACTGTACACCCGTCGACCTGAGTGGCCATCTTCCCACAGTCTCCCGTCATGTTGTGATCTCCAAGCTCTGATCTGACCAGCATATGACCACTCCGCTTTAGCCATCCCTTTGTCTTTGTGTTTTTTGGCGTATTCTTCTTTTGCCTTCGCGTGTGGTGCCCCCCGTCTTGCGCGTAACGCTTTGCCCCATCATATCCCTCATGTGTTCCCCGTGTCGCATCGACCCGTTGTCTTATGCCTTGACACCAGACATCATTCTACAGCCGGGCAATAGGTAGATTGCCAATTGCCAGTGCCAATGCCAGTTGTAATCGGGGGAGGTTGGGTCGAGATGGGTTGTACCCGTTGTCCGCGGCCGTGGATCCAAGAGATGGAAAAATGGAGATGGAAGCGACGTGTACTGCCTAAAAGGCACTCTAGACGTGCTTGCTGCCGTGTTGCAGAATCTGCACATAGCCGTGGGTGTCCTTGCATTCCGACAGGTGCCGACAGCGGACCAGCCCGAAAAGAAGCGCGGCGACAAGAGTGAAAATATGGCAAGGCGAAAAGCGCGAGCATCAGCCCGTCTTCATCTCCTGCTCAACTTCTTCGGCGCGCGCCGAGTCTTGAAGCTTGCACTGCTCCGTTGGCCGGACCATGTCTTTGACGCGAGTCCATGGCGATGCCTGTTCCCCTGTCGGTGCCCTTTGCCTGCATTGTCGCGTCCGCGCGCTTGCTTTTTCGTTTCCCTTTTCGCTTATTCCTTTCCTTGAAGAATCCCGGAGTCCTTGTCCTGGTTTGGCTTTGCTTGTGTTTTTGTGTGCTTGGGAATTGATTTCTTTCGGCGGTGTGGAATGGAAGGATGCGTCGGTGGTGATGTTCATCTTACCTGGATAGATCTGCGTGCCGAATCGTGAATGTCGAGAATTCAATTGGCAAACAGAGTCAAAGTGTTGTAGAGGTTGATGTGTATTGTGAATTGGAGAGAGAAGAAGAGATCAGGGTTGTGGTGGAGATTGACAAAAAAAAATAGTGGATAGCTGAGGCTTAAATGTGGTCTCGCAAAAAGTGGATGGGCGGAAGAGTGGGAAGAGGGAAGAGAGAAGAGAGAGGGAAAGAGAGAGAGGGTAGAAAGGAAGGAACGAAGAGAAAAAATGGAAGGAGGGAAAGTTTTGTAGGGGCAAGTTTATGAGAGAGGTTGGGGGCAGGAGCAGGCAGGTACCGCTACAGGCATCTACAGGTAGTTACAGGGAGTATACAGTACATTACAGGTATATTACAGAAAGAGGAAAAAGGAGAGGACAAAATTAGTTACTTTTGGTAGGAGCGAAAAAGGAGAAAATTCGAAAATTCCAAGGGGAAAAAATGAAAAATTCAGAGAAATAAATAGAAATAAAAAGGGAAACAAGGAAAGAGCAAAGGAGCCGAATGAGCCAAAAAGGCAAAAGAAAACAACAAAAAGTGGGTATGACTCAGGGGTGGTATGTTTTTAGACTGGGCAGAGCCTAGAGACAGACGCCTAGAGGAAAGGCCTACTTTGTAGAGGTGCTAGGCAGTGCCTAGACGATAGAGGCTAGTCTCAGCTATTGCGCGGTGTGTGCTGTAATTTGCGTGTGCCTGCTGGGAGGCAAATATTTATTTCAGGGAAGGAGCGAGTGGCACTAGGGGAAGAATTCTGTTTACATGTGAGAACGTACAATCTTCTCTTGAATCAGCTCGTCAAAGAGCAATCTCAAAGAGAAGGAACCAGAACAAGAAAGACCCGATGACCATAACTGGAAAGTAAGCAAGCAAACAACTACTCTGTACTAACGCGTGGAAGAAAGAAACAAGGAAAGAGGGAAATAGCCAAATAGCCAAATAGGGCAGGGCAAGAACAACAAAGGGACGCCAGAACAGGAAGGGGCGACTCTTTGGCTACGATCGTCTTAGATGCGCGCGCGTATCATGGGACGCTATCTACTCTGTACAGAACTACATAGTAATACACGGCCGAGAGGGCGACTTGGCTCTTGTACATGGTATTTGGCAAGTAGCGCCGGCCCGGACACTACTGCGACGTAGTTGCCTCTTGCGTCGGGTTTGGTCCTTCTTGCCAGAAATGAGATGATGTCTGCCAGTAGAAGACGTTCGAATCGCTCCGAAATAGGAAGGCGCATCCCATTATTAATACGTCAGCAGGATGGGCAGCCGACCCAGATCGTCTTGGTCTTGTCGTGTCTGTCGAGGCCGAGCAGTACCATATCTGCACTCACAATATCTCTCGGTGCAAGGCCGTTGTGAATAGATGAATACGATATCTAGATGCAGATTACAGAGTATTAGAGATGAAGGAAGGTGAAGATTCAATGGGGCACCTGTCAGGTACCGTGGTCCGTGACGGGAAGGGTGGGTAAGGTAGTGGGTAGTTGTAGTGGATAGGGGCCCTGTCGGGTGCCGTTGAATAGTGGCTATAGCGGAGGATAGTGGGTATTTATGTGTTGGGTTGGTCAGTTCGTCCATACATAGTAGTGGGCGCAAGGCTTTGGTGTTTGAAATGGAGGTGATGTGAAGGAGAAAACATTTGAAGAGAAGAGACGGGAGAAGAAGCTGGTCTGTGGTGACTAATGTGTGCGGCCTTGGGTGATCTGTCAAGAAGGAAAAGGGGAAGGGGCGAGTCAAACAAAACATGGCTGAAAATGCCAATTGCAGAAGGTACGGCTCAATGCGTCGCTGGTGAATGACAATCTTAGTTAAGACATGCACCAAAGTAAGGTAAGCAACACGACATCTCAAATTGTACCTCCATCTACTATCTTCCTATTCAATAGCATTGTTTTACGGGCCACAGATAATGGCATATCCACGAGAAGAGTGGGCTTCCACGTGCCTGTCAATAGCAAGGCTCCAGCTCCAGCTCCAACTCAAGGGCTCCAAGGCTAGCACAGCATCTCCAAAGAGAAGAGGGGACACGAAAGATGGGGGATGGGTGGGAGGGTGGGAGAGTGGGAGCGTGGGAGGCTGCCGGTAAAGATGGGTCAGTGAAAGTCCCATATTTCGTCAAGGTGCATCAGGCTGGGCTGGGCTGGACGTCACTGCTTGGGCATGGCTATTTGAACGTCACTGTATGTACACAAGAGTCGGGCTGAACCCGGGCGAGGTATGAAAACCTCCCATCCTAAATCACAGGCGAGGGTAAATGGACAGGCACATTGCGAATCGATGCGTGGCAGACTGCGGAATATGAGAGACCGGCAGATTATCCGGTTCGGAAAGGTGAGCGCTGTGAGGTGGGATAATGTGAGCCATCTGAGAGAAAGGCAGAGTAGTACAGCCGACCTTGTATGAGTCGTGAAAACTCTTCATTTAACCCAGTCTGGCCTGGCCGTGGTGTGCATTGGCTGTGTTTGGCTGCGTTTGCTGGCTCGGTTGGTCTGTTGTCTTGCTTTGGGTGAACGTGCATATCCTGCAATTAGATCGGGCTGGGTTGCATTGCAATTGACCATTGGCACTCCCTCCACCGCCTCGTGTACTGTGTAAAGCGTGCAATTCCTACTGCAACTGCTACGACTGCATTAGACACCCATGCAGGACAGTTATGATGCCGCTGCACGCTTTGCTGTCACTGCAGAGCCGATAGCGGACATTTGGCAATTGATATGTAAACCGCCCGTAGGATGTAAACCGCCCGTAGGGTGTACTGGGTAGACTGGACACAGTACAGAGTACTCGCAGTGGCCAACTGTACTCTCAGTGGTGAGGCCTCTACAGCAAAGGCATCCTCCGAAAGACGATCCCACACGGCAACTCGACACCAACGGGCGGCCCAATAAAAGAGGGCTCGACCTAAATATGGGGCATCATCAACCTCACTTTGTGTTTAACGTACACCTTGAATATATTCGGCATTGTTATTCAAAATACGTTATTTGCAGAGCAGATGCAGTCAATCGGGGAGGTTGCAATGGTTGTTGGCGACGATGCTCATTTTTAGTGTTGTTTTGCACCGTGCAGATGACCTCGCTGATTTTTGTAGGATTATTTGTAATTAATTTGTAATTAATTTGCTTAATAAAAATCAAGTTCAAGCCTGTTTGTTCTTATTTATTATCTTTGACATAACCACCACACAATCCAAAGACGGACGAGAAACCAAACAACCATTATTGTTTCTACGCGGGCACATTACGTCTTTATCGCGAGCATCCTCCGGAGACATCCGAGTCACAAATGAAAATGCGAGAAGGCGACATGACAAAAAGCAACCGAGGAAAGAAAAAACTCTTTCAATTGCAAAAGCAGCAAGGTACTTCGGCACATATCTTGGTATAGATATACATACTCTTTGCTAGATAAAAACTAGCTACGGGAAAAGTCTTCTCCCACAATCACAGCCAATTGTTTGTGCTCAGGTATTTGTGAATTAGGCTCGAATCTGCAGTGTGCCCTCCCGATTTCAGTGATCTGAACATCACTGAGTACTATGTATGTTCAACCTTACTTTTGAAAGCAGCCATTGATGTCTCTCAGTGCATTCCATAAAATTTCATCCTTTTCCTTCCTCATGCCGAACGCCTGCTTCCTGAATAGGCTAGCATGCCACATATACTCGTATAAATCGATAAAATACCTGATAGAGTGAAGCAGCACACCAACTTCACAGGAAATATTTGTAAGATGTAATATTGACCCCCCCAATCACCACATCACAGAACCAACACCTTGTGGCATGGACATGCTCGCCAAAACACACTCGCCCATATTCGCCCCGACTGAGCACAATCGATCGGTCATCGACAGCCGAAAGTACATTTTCCTTCTACGAGTACTATTGTTGTAACAAAGTAGTCATTCCGGCTCAAGTAAAAACACGAGTAAAAACACGAGTAAAAACACGAGTAAAAACACGGGTAAATACACGAGTAAATACACGAGCAAAAACACGAATAAAATCGCGTAAAGATAATGACAATTGTCTATCAATCATCAATTGGCAATTGAGACAACCAACACGAGCGAGGGTGTGGTGACTGGGCTGCCACGCATTCGAGCATGCAAACTCTACTCTGTACAGAGCGTAAGATATTACAAAGTATTGAGACCAGTTATGCATTGTCTTGCAAACATTGCCTGCCAGCACGCGTGGAGCAAGTGGAATAAATACAAACAATGATCAGTAGGCCGGGATAAAGAGGAATAAGTACAAGATAACTTTGTGTAATAATACTTGCATACATCGTAGTAGAACGCGAAAGCGCTACAGAGTGCTTTTCGGAACGAAGCTTACGGAGTCGGGAAGAAGAAAGAAGAAAAGAAGAAAAAGGAAGGAACGGAGTTGTCAACTGGTTGAGTTGTGAACTGGGCAATTGCCCTTTCCGTTTTGAATACCGTTAATAAAAGCAGTAGGTAAGCATACTATATCGACTCGACAGGAACTGTTGAATTAAGAAGGAGGCAAAGCAAAATGACACGCATTACATAATCACACAGTATAATCGCTTTTGTTTTCTCTTTTCTTCTCTTTTTTTTCGGACATCGGCCAAGACATGAAAACGAATCAACAACTCGATTGGGAGATGCCGCGGTTGCGTCTGCTCAGCACGGTTGCGTCTGCGGTTGCGAAACAAGTCAATGCATCGATCGGCGTCGTGGACATGTCAACTCGTAAGTAATCAAGGAGTAGCACGAATCCGAGGATCACTGCCACAATGCAAATAGGCATTCAGCAGTTTCGGAGATTTGCTGAGCGAGAACTATACAACGAATGAATCCAGACGGATTGGATACTGAGTACAAAGTAGAGGCGATTCAGCAAAGATACATAGTATTCATACTCTTCAAATCCAGCGTTGTATCGTATTTTTCTATTTGGTGTTTGTATTTTTAATAACCGATTGATTATGATGAGGATTTTTATCTTGTAATTTTTTTCTACCTATCATGATTTCATGTGCTGGTCTTGCCTTGATCCGGGCTGAAGGATGTCGGTGAAATCTGCGATCAGCCGTGATCTGAATCCGTGTTTTGGTAATGGTAACCGTGTTTGACGAGCAAAAGAAAGTAGTGTACATAGTACAGTCAAAGAGTATTACGAGAAGATAAAGAAGTCATCTGTTGAAAGGGAAAAAAGGAATGCGTTGGCACAGGTGCATCGGTTCCGTGTGCGGCCGACACGCCAAGTGGAAAATGTACAATGTACAATTCAGTATATACGATGTGAGAGTTCTTGGAACAACGGAAACAGAAGACGCAGAAGACGCAGAAACAATACTCTCGAGATGGCAAGAGAGAGCGAAGGTAGCCTTGCATGCTTTCACAGTGTGATACTACCTTTTTGACCGTCGGAATTTTGCTTGGGAGAGGCCCTCCGAGGAACCTGGAAAGGATACGGCGTTTGTCCTGATAGGGAGACCCAGGCCGGGTGCATATAGCTGATCGGGACTAGTGTAGCACGTCCAGGGTAAGAGGATTACCCAAAGCAGAAGGGAAATGAGGATGATAGGTAAGAGAAGTCTCAGCAGACAAGGTCCAAGGTCGTGGCCGACCAAGATAGATCGAAAGTAGCAATATTTATCTTATTTAATTCTTTCGGTAAAAGGAAGAGATTTCAGAGCGAATGCGATGTCCACGGTAATCAAAATGACAAACTGACAGAATAGGATAAATAAACGACTCTACTCTGTGCATGGAAGATTTGTCTCTCAAAAAAACAAGTACATAGTACTACTGCCTGCCGGTCGTGACCGCAAACCGGGAAAATGTAGAAACGGGCTAGGGGTGAAAAGTGAAAAGCCTGCAGTGCAGGCCTGACTGAACGGGATAGTCAGATGCCTCTTGCGGACAGATAGCATACGTTATCGTTTACATGTTCGGTCCTATTTGTCCCAGCATCCCAGACGTGCGTGCGTACATAGTATGCGCGTATTACCGATTACAGAATACATAATACTACAAATCACGACATTCGAAATACTCGAAATACTTTTACGCGAGGTTTGTCGTCTGTTATTGTGATCCTTTGCCTCCTTTTTTACACCACACACCTCGTAAATATGGGATTTGGTCTCGTCCAGCTGGTCTGAACGCAGGAGTCAGGAGCGTGTCTAAGAACAGTCCAGTTGTAGACTCGTATAGAGTATGTTTGGTATTCCCGCCATGGAAATATACCGTACAGGTAAGAATACATGACAACGTCGGCGTCCGCGTCCGCGATGAGACGTGCCAACCGCACGAGAAACATTGGATCCTTGTAATCGGGGTCAGCGCACTTGGTCCGGTCAACCTCTAACCATTTCTTGCAACCTTGTATAGAGCAGTTGCATCATCTTGGGGATAAACTCATCCTTCAATTGTACTGTGCCCATTCTTGATCTCCGTGCACCTCATTTGGGGGCTCACTAATCATTTCACATGACTCAAACGCGTCTTTATTGACGCCTATCACTGGCCGATAGCAATTGACAGAGTAGAGAATACTGTGAGATCGACATGGAGAAAAGCAAGCTATCGGACATGTTACTTGCCTTCTGATGCCTTTCCCAAGCGTCTCCTAGCTCACGATATTACGAAATACAATCGACATTGTTCGCATCCCTGGCCTGTCCTCTTTCGCTTGGCTGATTATTGTCCGCCACTCTTCCGCTGGCTATTATTACATACAGTCTACTCTCCGACTCTCCCTACTGATCATCAACCCGCTTTTCGCTATTTGGTTCGTTGAAATTTGTGAATCTAAACTATTGACGAGACTGAGACTGTTTTGCCGCTTTATTGTTTGTACTCTGTATGTCGCTGACGCTGCTTTCTTTTCCCATCCCTCGCACTCTCTCGGTGACTGATGAATAATCATAATTTAATAACCAAGTAGAACAGCGAAGCGTCCGGTTATCAACATGGCATACATTTGGTCTTCTGGACATTTTGATTTAAACGATAAGAGGAGAGACAGAACCCGGAGGTATATATATTGCCAGCCGGAGGTAATTCGCTTTTCTGTTAGAGATGTACTATTGCCGGTTTGTTTGCTTTCACCTGCGTCGTCCAGGAGGCTTGTGCGTATTTTCCGAGTTTAGTTTATCGTATGCGTGTTAATTTGTTTCGAAAACATGTACTATGTAAATACTGGGCAGTGTATTTGCATTGATACTTGCTAGGTTGAAAAATATTTTATTATTAAAATATAACTTCTGCAATGACAAAATCGTAAAAAGTATCTGCAAGGATAAACAACACAACACCAAAGCCTCATCAAACACAATCAATAAACCACAGCCTTGTGAACTCCATTTTTTTTTTGCGGTTGAGATTCTGGGATCCCCTCATAGCGAGATCCATCTTTGCACGTCTTTGTCTAAATCGCACAGCATCACATTGTCTCTACTATGAGACTATCTGCTCTGTACCATGAATATCAAGTCGCCCACTCATCCCCATCCCACCATGACGTGACGGGAGGCCCATAGCGGCAAGGTATCACAGCATGAACCTTGTTCAGCGGAGACCTCAAGATACGGATACATTTCCCAGGCCGTCACAGTCCATCAGAGGCCCATCGGAGGCCACATCCAGGTCATCACAGGTCCATTTAGGGGCGCTCGACCACCCGTAGCGGGACTCCCGGCCTCTAGAAACTCGCAAAACCTTCTAGAACAATGTGCCTATGGGTGGTACGGGCCCTAACTTATGGGCCCATCGCCATAATCCGTAGCCCATAGCCTAAAGCTATGAAAACGGCGGAAAGGCGGAAAGGGTGCTCGAGGGCAAAGCCAGAGGACTTTGCAGGGGTCACTAATCTCGATAGTATCCTAAGTACATTGTACTCGGTACTACTATGTACTATGTAATTCACCATGATATCCAATGATACTATTTACAGACAAAGCAGACGGACCTGACCGAATCGCGGGTGTGTGCACATTTCTGGTTTGATTGAGATCAACTGTCATCTGATGGAGAGAGGTTGGCCGGCAAGACGAGACATGACACGACACGACAAGACACGACACGAGACAGAACAAGGAGGCGACAGGGAGACCACGATTGAATATACCAACCTAGTACCGAAGAAAGGAATGATGCAGGACGAGGGAGGAGGCGGCCTGCCGCGACGGAGTAAAGAGTCTGGAAAGGGAGACAGCTCCGAAGAGGATAGAGCTCAGAGGATATTGTGCTGGAAAAGGTAAGGGAAGGCAGCGCCAACAAATCCCGAATCCTACGTGCAATATTTACAGGGACTCAATACAAAGCCTGCTACTGGTCTTTTTATCCATTTAGGTATTAACTCGTGTCTTTACGTGTTTACCATACAGTAAGAATCACTGAGCACAGGCCGGGGTTGGTGCACTGACTAGAGCCAATGTGTCTGTCAGCCTCGACGAGCTGAGTCGAGCAACGGGGGTATCATACTATGTACTGAGTAGTGGCATGCGCTGTCTCTCAGCTGCTGGTAATTGCTGCAAGCGGCAAAACAAATGCTGTGATCCAGTGCTCCATGCTGCAGTAGTGATTGACGCGAGTGAGACATGACACAAGGGAGAAGACATAGTATTGCAGAGCGAAAGAAGAAAAGAAATATGGATAAAAATAGGACGGCAGACGGGCAGAATGGACCAGCCTAGCCCTCAACAAAACGCCAATACGCGGTAGCAGTGACAGCCACCTACCTATCTTACAATTCGACAGAGAGTAGCCCTGCATCCATCTGACGAACACCTGCAGGAAATAGAGAGGAAGAGGGAAATAGTTACTGCAACCGCCTGCACGTCTCACATTCCGGTCTTCCGGCCACGCAATATTTCCAACTTCAGGCTGACGTACATTCGAGTGTGATTGTGTGCTTTTCTACTATATACTCTGTATGGTATATTATTGTCGAGGACATCCCGGGTAGCCGCGTAGCCTGAGGGAGAGCGAGACAGGATAGGAGACGTATTAGGAGGAAGGAGATGGACGGAAAACAGGAGGACACGACACGACGCGACAGGAGCAGAGCAGGACGGCGGATGTATGCAGCGAGCGCAGAACACTACCTCTTGTGGTAGTCGCTAATTCCTACTGCTATCCAACAGCGTACGGAGTAATGATACGGTGTGCAGATATTACCCCAATTATCGATTGCCGACTTTCAATTATAGAAATGAAAACAGACGGAGTAATGATTCAGTAAACACCAGCTCAGTTGTCGGGCTTGCATCCGAACATGCTGCCCACACACACCTATTACTTTTACTATTCCGACGGGAAAGAGAGAGCACTGTCACACGTACTACGGAGCACGAACCGCAGAGCCATGTGCTCACCTTGTCAACGTCCTCCACCTGCTAGGTAGGCCTAAGAGTACCATACGGAGTATGTACACCGTAGTAGCTGGGCTCAGTTGTGATTACAGTATCTTGGAGCAGATGCACGGGCCGTCTCGGCACAATTTGACAGAAGTTTCCATCGGCATTAGAAGGAAACATTATAGAGAGTAGAATCGAGAGTAGACAATACTGGCCTCTATTTCCGTATGATCTGCAGGATGTGCAGGCAGAAGGATCGAAGTACTTGAAGGCAAAAAGAAAAAGGAAAAAGAAAAAAGAAAAAAGAAGGGAGGAACGTTCCGAGGAGTCGTCAAATCTCCTCAAATCCTGGCATGGACGGCTGCAAATGAGAAAAAGTACGTTAGCACATGGTAGTACTTGTTTGACTAGAGAATACTAAACAATACTAGACGATGCTAAAGGAAGAAATGCCTTGGCTGACGCGGCAAAAAGAGGCGGTATCAGTACATAGCACGGGCATGGTGTTGAGTGATAAAAGGACGGCAAAGCGGCGGAGTCCGCGACCTGCACAAGTATTTACTCTGTTATTGTTCGGAGAAGAGGAGGAGATTTGCGAGGCCGATCATACAACGTCTGCACCGCCTTGACAACGGCATCAACAAACTTAACAAATAGCAGCCAGAGCTCCGTACTTCTTGCAACATCAGCATCTTTTGGTTCCTGAATGTATCCACTCATAGAAGAATAGAAGCACGGAAAGCCTTCCACGAGAAGTGGATACGAGGATGTGGACGTCGAGGTTGAAGCTGGATCCATACATAGTACTGGTGATACGTGATATAGTGACGGTGTGAATAGTTTGTGTCAACGCGAAAGTGATAACGGCACTGCGTGAAGGAGAATCCTCGGTGAGCAGCAAGCACATGCTTGATTGTTCCGCAAATGACATCCCCTGAAGAGAAGCAGGTCAAGGTGAAGAGCCGAAGCGAGATAACGGGCAGCCTTCGATACAACACAACCACACATCGCAATATCGCATGTTACTGTCCGCACGGCAATCCAGGGCGTTTTACTGAATACGACGCGATTCTTCCACATAGTAAGAAAGGATCAGCTATTGCCAGCCTCACAATACCGGGCATACCCAGCAATACGCGGTGTATTACAATATTAATAACTACGTGCATAGCAGGTCAGTCACGCTGCCCGTCAGCCATGCGCCGCGAATAGGGGGAGTGGAACCTGCACCACTCTGCTTAACAGATCTGCTCAGGCAGATAAAAGTGCATTTTACGGAGCACACATAACAGCAGATCAATAGTAATAGCAGAACCCAGAGAAACACAAGATGGCCCCTCACCACCTTTATTCAACCGGGCAGACTGGTACGGAGCACAGAGAGGCTGCACTGATCCCCAGTATGGAGTCTGGGTTGACTCTTCCGGGGCAGAGAGGACAGAGCAAAGAAGGCAGAGAAAGAAAAAAGGACGGGGCGGAGATGATCCACCATACTGTGCTGAAGACACCCGCCGCGCTGTTTGCATAGGGTGCTATCTACTACGTATGCATTTTATGTATATTGAATAACGAGCACATACTGGTTTGCGATGAGAAAGTGAGAAAGGAGATGGTTACTCCGTACTATGTACGGAGTAGAATAGTACGGAGTAGAAACATGACAAAGTACAAAGCAGACAACGATAAAGAGTGAGAAGACGGACAAACGGCACAAATGCAGAGTACACTCCTCCGAGTTTATATCCGCCAAGATGGACGCGAGACGCGAGCCCCTGAAGGGAGGAGATCAGAATACAGAATAGAGTACGGAGTACGAATAAAGCGAGTACATTAGTCAAGAGATATGGATTAATGGCGCTTACCGCGGAAATGAACAATCAGCGAATTTGCTGGAACGGTGAGAAGGGAGAAGGACAAGAAGCAATGCAAGTATGCATGCATCCTTTGCGCAGGATTCGCATACGGGCATGCCATACGAATATCTGACTAGAGTATTGTGCATAATCTCGGGACATTTGGCATTATCTGTTGTTACATTGACCATTCGCCCATTTGTATATTTACATTTACACACAAACCATCTGTAGTAGTATTGCCATGCATGTGCATGTGTCCATAGTACTGCTACGCTGTTGGCGTTGAATGGCAGTCTGGTGCTGTTTACAGCCAGCAGGATCACTCTGGTCATACCGCATCCCAATATACTCCGTAGTCCCCAAAATTAGCCGAAGCAAAGCTGTACAGCCAAGCGAGCGCATTCACCGCTGCTGAGAAGCCTGGTGCTGTTCTGGCTCTTTTGGCTGCTGGGTTGCTTGTGCCACTCAGTTACAGGTCGCGTCCATCGCCGTGGCAATAAAGACTGTCTGTAGACAATCCTTCACCGCTGGTCAGATCTCCATCGCCATCTCAAGCCAGGGAGAAATAGACAAAGGCTGTCAGGAGTCGAGTGGTCCCGGGGTTCTGGGCGGCGCAAGTGGGTTCATCTCGAAATGGAAACGAGTGTATTCCTGAGCTCCCCTACTATGTACATGTCCTGAGGAGTAAGGAGTAGCAGTGAAGAGAGACATGAAGCGTAGCAGAGGGAGAGGAGAGAAGGAGAGACTCCACACAAGCTGTTTGCCCAAGTTGGAAAGCTTTCAACGTCTGTTGATGATGGCTGATGGATCTGGCCGCAAAGGCAACGGTCAAGGGCAGCTGGCGATTTCCATTCTCTGCGATGTTCTGGATCTTACAATATTCTTCCGAATCTTGTCTACTCTGTACTTTACTCTGTACTTTACTCTGTATTATTTACTACATATACCACTCATTTCTCCATTTCCGCTTCCTCTGAGCCTCTTTCATTTGCTTCGAAATTACTCTTGCGACGACATTGAGACACGAATAACTCAAGACGGCCATTTACCCGGATGCGGTCTCTTCCTGAAACCAGACACTAGAAACTAGACATAGTAGCAAAGCACTGTCTATGAGTCGTTTCTCTTGACTACAGCAGCTGGAGTACTGTCATACTATAGAGCAGAGAGTCGCATTCCCTCCACACCTTGTCTCTTCTTGCCTTTTCGCCTTTGCCTTTCCTTTTACGGTTCTAAATTAGCGAATATTGTCAGAACTAGGAAGATTGCCACACTAGACACATGTTTTACTCCGAACTTGGCCCGAGGGTGTCGTGAGGGTCGATGCTCAGAGCTTCTTACTTCTTGAGACTGCTTGATACTTGTTACATCCCCGTAAACAGCTCCGGTAACTGGACTGACTCGCGTGTCTCTGTACAGGGCACGGTCCCAACAGGTGAGATGCCGCAGTAAGAGTCTGTACACACAGACATACTACACGGTATGTCACGTCACTTTCGCCGCTGGAAATAAGTTGCGCCCAGCAAATCCGGCGAATACTTTCCATGCCCTTTTTACAGGTAGATACGAACTGGCCACTAGCGACTGTAGCGACAAGCGAGTTTCTCTCTCCTTATTTGACTACTCGGTAATAGTCACATTGGCATTCCTGAAATTAGCAATAAAACGGCAGAAAGGGAAAAAGGGAGACAGGCACTTAAGACTCAGACAGGTAAAGCCCACTGAGGCTTGTGCTCGCTGTTGACCTGTCGCTGTCACAGAGCCGTATCACATTGATGGACAGGGATGTGACTGAAGACGCGCTGACGGATCCGCGGCATCAACCAAGATGAACTACTGAGTAATTCTGAGTAATATGATATGTGCAAATACTATGGTATATCCCAGAACTAAGCACGGTGATGTGCCATCTTACGCTCTGCTCCCAGCCACAAAAAGTTTGGAATACGCGCTTCACACCCTCTCAGAGGATGAGACGGCAGAGCGAGAAGGACCTTACGAGCAAGTGCACCAATCAATACTACAGGGTAAGCAAAAGACATGTATCTAGTGGCAAAGTGAACAGTAGAAAAAGAAAATATTCAATTAAACAGATAACAAATGGGGATAGAGGGCCGAGTATGATCAGCCCAGAGTGTGATGGAATATTCACAGCAAATCGAAAACCGGCAAAGCAAATTGCTATTTAATTATAACCCGGAAATCGACACCTCGGATAAACACGTCAAAGATTATAAGGAAAAAAGCCAACAGACACCAGGAAGCGAAATGGCCAACACATGCTTTGTGATGTATCGAGCGCTGTTGGATGTTGGCGGCTATGCGTGATTGCGGCGAAGATGTTTGTTGTTTGTTGCTTGTTTGTGCCTTGTTCAATCAATCAATAAAATAAAAACAAATAAAATCCCACTTCGAGATGGTGTGCTGTGCCGGTAGCCAACACATCACAAGGCAACCCGATTCTGCATTTTGCATGTATCTGCAGCTCGGCGCATATGCACATGCATGCACGTCTCGTCCTAGTTTTAACGAGTGTTGATACTGTATTTAAGTGCTCTTCTCAGTGTCTTGCTCCGTGAGCACCCCTTTCACGGGGAAGCACGGCTATCATCCTGTGCTGTTGAATCCGCCTCGTTGTTTTGCTCGCTGCCCTTGTATCTCACATGATCAACGCGGCCATTGAATGACAGAGCCTTCTCATTTCGGCTGACCGCAACTTTGCCAGCCATGCGATGTGATGTGTACGATGTCATGCGTGGTGCGTGGTGCGTGGTGCGTCTGTGCTGTCCGGCAGCAAGGCAGAAGTCAGGGTACAACCCTTTGCCTGCACCCGTGCTTCTCCGTCGGTGAGTAAATACAGCGCATTTCTGTGTGCTTTGTAGTTTTAAGTTTTTATTTATATCTACTATGTATTTGGTCTACAATACTGCATTTATCTACTGATTCATCGGAGGTTTACCTACGTGTTAAATACTCCGTGCAGAGAGAAATCAAATACTACTACGTATGTACAGAGTATGATGTTGATTTGAATAATCTACGGAGTATGTAATCATCCAGCGTAAAGTGTAAAAAGCGCGCATTGATGTCCGCGATCTTCTTACTGGAAACGGAAAAGGAAAACGAAGCAATTCCAATGTCAATCAGCCACTCAGTCACTCAGTCACTCAGTCAATTTCAACAAGCAAGCTACGGCCAATCAACCAGTGTATCAATGAGATTATATAGGGATAATTAAGAGAAAACAGCAGAGGCAGATCGAAAAGAAAAGAAACAAAACAAAACAAAACAACCCTCACTACTGTACGAGGTCGCGCTCAGGAATAATCTTGCCAGACGCCAACGAACAAAGCCAGAGCTGGGCTAAGAAAACTCTACCGCCGATACCGCCGCCGTCTCTGAGAAAACACTTCTACTCTGTAGAATGCTGCATATTGGCACCGGCCTGAAATGTGATCTGTATAATACTAATGGTACTGGCTGCATGCTGCATAGACTATTGAAAAGAACCGACAGCTCCGTGCAGACGCTGACGATGTACTACGTCGTAAAGTGAAAACTAGAGTTCGGAACTTGCAAATCCGAGAAGAAAAAAGACAGGAAGAAACGAGAATGTACAAAAGTACAGCCCGCGGGCAAAGGAAATACTAACACGTCCAAGAGAAAAGGATGGAAGCAGGATTGTGCTATGCAGACTAGAAGGGCTAAGAGGGAGACCAGATTACGGTGACGTCGGCCAATTTCAGCTCTTTTACATAGTTACCTGCTATCTACTATGTAAGAGCGCAAGCGAAAGCGAAAGGGCAGCAGCCGTAGTCAATTATGGCAATATAACTGGTAGTGATGGCTACAGTAATTCATTGGATGCATGTCTGAGACTGACAGCAGCTGGATCGTGGCCGGTCTGTTGGCCTATGCTATAGTACAGAGTATGCGCTGCCGGTGGTGATATTAGTGACGCATGGCCGGCGTATGCTTCTTACGCTCCTCATGCTCCTCATGCTCCTCATTATGCCCTGTTCATGCTGCTTGACAATGGACGCCTGCCGGTTGGCCAGCCCCTCCTTGATTGCATATCCAGAGCCATTGCAGACGAGACAGATCTCGGCAAGTGGAGAGATCTTGCGCCCGGAACCGTCTGCAAGCTCCCGTTCACTCCATCTTCATCCAGGTCTCTATTGCATAAATATATTGGGGTAGTTGTGTGTAGCATAGAGATGTATGAAAACGCGTGAGGAGTGAGCAGTATGGAGTATGGAGCATGGAGCATGGTGCATGGAACATGGTGCATGGAGCATGGGGACAAGAGGAGACGTGAGGAGTCAAGAGGAGTCAATAGGAGACGCTCGAACAGGTCCACCAAGAAGCATCAACAAGGGCAAGGCTCCAGCCTCCAAGACTCTACCCGCAGCCTAGCAGCAGTAGCCTGGCACAGGAAGACAGGAAGACAAGATAAAAAAGAAACAACAGCCTTGATAGTTGTGTGGAGTTTTTGCTAACGGCTTGCTGACGTTTATTTGGCTGGATCTGTCGATGGGGTCGAAGAGAGGAGCCGAGGGAGGAGTCAATGGGAGAGAGCCTCAAGGCTCTGTACTATGTACTCAGCATGCTTGTTGCTTGTTGCTTGTCTGGAGAGCAGAAGCCATGTGGAGCACCAGGAACAACGGGGCGGCACATGCCCGAGGACGTCGGCTCTCGATCATATAGTAAGGACGGATGACTATCTTCGGAACTACTTTGAATATAACCCGTTGTAGTCCAGCATCAGCAGCAGCTTCGACAGCGAACTGCCCTCGCCCGCCCGCAGTCCGTCCTGGTATTGCTGCTGGTGCTGGTAGTCCTTGCGCGCAACACTGTCCGCCTCCTTCTCGCTCAAGCCCCGGCACACGGCAGCAAACGCCGCCACCTTTTTGCGGAACGACGCATACAGTTTGCTGGCATCTTTGTCATCTTTTTGACCGTGCTCCTCCTGCTGCCCCTTGTGCTGCCCCTTCTGCTGCCCCTTGGCAAACTCCAATATCAACCCAAAGATGCTCTGCAGCAGCACCAACAGCGGCTGCTGGCGCTTCCGCAGCAGCAGAGCCAGCATCATCTCGTCCAGCACCTGCTCGTGCCGCTCGCGCAGCTTCTCCGGGCTGGCCTCCTCCGTGCGCCCAGACGCATTGGACGGGTCGTCCTCGAGCCGCTTCGACACGCTGTCCAGCCACGCCTCAAACTTTTCCCACGGCATGTCCACCCCCGTGCCCAGGAAATACGCCATAATGTTGGCCACAAAGTGCCGGCTCTCGATGCGGAAGCGCGCCGACACGTTGGCTGCGCTCGGGTGCCGTCCCGAAAATGCACTCTTGAGAGGCTGGTGCATCGTCTCGGCAAAGAGCTGGTTGACGACATAGTACATGCGCAGCACGCTCAGCAGCAGCCGGAAGATGCGGTCGTACTTGCTCAGGATGGCCGGCGTGATCACCGACATGAGCGCCGACGGCGGCTTGTACGACAGCCGCAAAAAGTCGAGCGCCTCGAGCGCGTCCGGGTTCATGCACCTGTCCATCTCGTCCGACGACAGATCGCGCACTGCAAAACTCATGCCGCCCGGGAGTTCTTTGATCTTTTCCGTCTTCTTTTCCGTTGTTTGGGACCCGCTCCAGCTCTCGAGCAGAATGCCCATGAGGGCCAGCCGCAGCTCAGAGCTCGCGGGCGGCCACGTCTCGTTGTTGCGGCTGGCCAGGCGCAGACCGAGCCCGCTGCTGGAGAGCTGCACGCCTGTCCCGTGCTCGGCGCCCGCGAGGTCCGCGTCGAACAGGGCGTGCGACAGCCGGCTGCAGAACATGCCGTTGCCGAGCAGCTGGAACTCCTTTTGCAGCTGCAGGTGCTCCCGGACCCCGTGCACGCCAAACAGGAGCTTCATGCACTCGCGGTTGACCAGGCGTGCCTGGGCCGACACGATGGGGCCAAATGACAGCAGCGGCAGCAGCGACCAGTGCGGTGCAAACTCATCCAGGGCAGCGGCATCGTCCTCGACGCTGTCGCTGTGCCTGCCGTCGTTGAATAGCTGCCGGCGAAGAATAGCAGACAAACTGTCGTCGTTTTTGTCGTTTTTGTTTTTGGTGCCTTTGCAGCTGCCGTCGACAATTGTCTGCGGAAGAGGACCGGCGAGTTGTGTGATTGATGTTTGCAGGTTCTGCCGGATCTCGTCCTCGGTCTTGCCAAAGAACTGAAACTCGATAGAGGGCAGCCGCCAGTTGATGTGAGACGTAGACGGTCCAGGTTGGCTATCTGGCAAGTGAGAAATAAGCCCTGCTGCTGCTGCTGCTGGACGCGATGCCGCGTCCTCGAATAGCTGCGACAGTGTATGCTCGTAGGAAAGCGCGCGGCGGTCCAGCTGGTGGATCGAGTCCCAGTCAAACTGCCACCGCAGCGGTGGCGGCCGCGCTCGAGATACCGTGTCCATCTTGGACAGCGGATGCTCCGGGTGGTTTGTCCACAGGAACCGTAGATTGCGTCCTGTCTCAAACATGTCGCGACGCATCTCGGCCGGCACAAAGGCCGGCATCCTGTCTTCGTCCAGGAAATAGTCCGGCTCGGCCAGCTCGGTGCCCATGTCGTCGATCCAGACGCGGTCGTCGAGCCGCACAAAGCTCTTGCTGTGGAACTCGCCCGTCCAGAGCGTGGCCTTGCTGCGCGGATCGAGCCCGATCCACTCGCCCACAAACCCAAGCCACGGCTCCGAGACCAGCTGCAGCAGACGCTTGATGATGTCGCGCATAAAGACGACGCTATACTCCATAGACTGTGCCTCCTGGAAGAGTAGAGTCAGGAAATGCTCGTCCGAGGCCGCCGAGGCCGAACCGGAAAAGGCGCGCGCCAGTTTGCTGACAAGACCACGGATAAATTTGACAAGCGACGTGACCGGCTGCACCAGGGCCTGCAGCTGCAGCAGGGATTCTGCCCTTTGGCCGCGCGCGCCGAGCTCGCTCTGGATCGTCAGCAGCAGCCCGTCAATGCCGCGCGCGAGGGCGACACGCGACGGGATGCGCACTGACGACGCGGCCGACGCGGCATAGGTATGGTCGACAAACGCGCGCAAGAAGCGGCTGTTGTTGCCGCACTCGAGGCAGTCTTTCTCAACACTGCGCAAGACCTGGGCGGTGAAGCCGGAGATGCGTGCCGACTGCAGCAGTGGAACAAAGCTCTTCTTGGGACCGTCCCATTCAAACAGGACAGAGCTGCGACCCAGAGCCAGGGCCAGCAGGCAGGCCAGGTATGCGTGCGTATCGAGGACACCTTCTGTAGCGGTGCCCTCTTGCTGTTCAGCAGCAACGAGTGCATCGACAAAGAGCGGCCCCTGCTCTGTTCCAAAGATGGCCGTGGGGTTTGGCACGTCGGCCCGCTCAAAGACAGCCCATGTTTTGAATTCGGGCGTCGAAGTGCCCTGGTAGTGTTCCTCGGATGTGAAGAGCCATATATCGTCGATGGGATCTATGCCGAGGGTTTCTGGCGTGCAGAGGGGTGAAGATGTCAGAGGCTCGTTTGCTGCCGGCGGATCGGGAGATATATCTGTAGACTGCGGTGCTGAGGATTGCAACTGCAAAAGCAGGTCTGGTATTTTGAATAGGCCGCCATTGTTGGCCGGTGCAGGTAAAGTATTTTCCTTAATGCCCCCCTTGTCAGCCTCCTCCTCGACTCTTCTGAATATCGGCGTGACTCGGGGCAGCTCTACTGTCTCATCCTTGCCGAGGAAGAATGTGACTGGCTCTTCGCCTGGGACCAAGTTAGTATATACGCACGGAACTCCCACTGAATGAAATATTACCATTAAAATCAAGACTGAAGAAGCCGTTCTGGCGGTCTTCGGGGGCCAGAGGTGGCGGCTGCTGGTTCCACGATGACAACTTCCAAAAGTCGGGGATGGCGAAGAGGTCGGCGGTGCTGTCGCCCTCAGACATGGCTGGTATGTATAGAGGAGGCTGTGCGAGAGATGAGAGTCGGCGCTATAACCTGGAGCCTGTTGTTGGCGTCATTATTTTTGTATATTGTTTTATCGAGTCTGTCGCCTGTGCCGTTGTTGTGCGGCTGCAGCCTTGCGCTGCGTTTTGCTACGAGTGACGTTGAAAGGAGAGAGGGGATCGTGAGCGCGGGACCCACTGTTTTGCTGTACAGTGGACTACAGCGGGACGCGTGGAAAACGCGTCTTATTACAGAGGAAATAGAGAGAAAATGGAGAGAAGTACAGGCTGTGGCGCTGTGGCTTGGTTGGGTGGATCTTGATATAGCGGCCCACGGTACCTGCATTGGCACCCATTGGCACCTTCCTTGTATGCGCCTTGAATGCGCGACAGCTAAAAGCTTCATTTTTCTTGATTTTACTCGATTTCCCTCTGCATTTTGCGACAACAGGCGACGCCAGGCGACCAGCGAGCTCGACAGCTGCTCATTGAGCTCACCTACCACTACACCTGCTTCCATACTTTTAGTTGCATTTTTATAAAAAACCAAAACCACCCCAGAAACAGTCGAGACTCTCCCCAGCAATGGCACCCAAGAAGCGCGGCCGCAACAGCGCGGCAAATGCAGCGACACCACGGGACGAAGATGCCATGGACGTTGACACGCCGGCAGCCGGAACGCCGACGACTGCAGCACCGGAGAAGCCCGTCGAGAGTGTATTGGCCAGCTGTTGGACCTCGGAGCAGAAAGCCGGACTGTTCTCGGCCGTCATAAGATGGAAGCCGTCGGGTATGTCGCGATCGTGCGCAGGAGGACGAGGTATAGAGCAGAGAAGGATGAAAGCCAGCTAACAACCCAGGAATGCACAGACACTTTCGGATGATTGCGATATCCGAGCACTTGCGGTGCCGCGGCTTCGACCCCGACGTGTACCAGCACACGCGCATACCCGGCATCTGGAAAGAGCTGGCGACCGAGTACGACGTCGAGGTGATCAACGACCGCGACAACTCGCTCGACTATTCGGAAGAAGGCGGCTTTGACCCACGCTACAAGGAGTTCAGCCTGCCGCTGCTCGACTACCGCGACGACATGCTGGAGCGCGCCATGGCCGACGAGGTGGACTCGGCAGCTACGTCGCCGGCACGGTGGCACCCAGACTCGCCGCCGCCGTCGGCAAGAGCACAAACTGCCGCAAGCACAACGGGAGCGGCTGCAGACGGGAGCACGGGCGGCGCAAATACAGAGGCGTCGTCAGCCACGGCGTCGGCTACAAAATCATCCTCGTCACACAACAAGAAACGGAAGCGTGGCGGCGGCGATCCCAGGACACGGTCGTCGACAGTCGACAGTTCAGAGCTTGCATCGTCGGCCGCATCACCAGCACCGACAGGACGCGGCACACGGAGCAGCAATACCAAAAACATCAGCAACAGCAAGACTAAGCGTGCAGTGCCAAAGACCAACAGCAAGAGGGCGGCAGCGGCAGCTGCAGCAGCAACTACGGCGTCACGCAGAAAGGACAAGCGAGGGAAGGAGGAGGACGACGAGGATGAAGAAGAGGAGGACGAAAGCGACGAGGAGGAGGGCAGCAATGACGAGGACGAAGAGGACGGCGAAGACGAGAGCGGCAGTGGCGAGGACGATGAGGATGGCGAAAATGAGGGAGAAGACGAAGATGGCGATGAGGATGAAGAGGGCGACGAGGATGGCGAAGACGGCGAGGATGAAGAAGACGAGGAAGACAAGGATGATGAAGAGCAAGAGGACAATGACGATGAGGACGGCGACGAAGACAACAACAACGACGGCGACGAAGAAGAAGAAGAAGAAGAAGAAGAGGAGGAGGAGCCGACCAAGAAAAAGGCTACGGGCCGGCAAACCAAGACGACGCGGGCGTCGGGAAGCAAAGGCAAAGCCGCAGCCGCAGCAGCCGCCAGCAAAACCAAGAGCAACGGCAAGAACAAGAGCCGAGCAGCCGCCGCCGCCGCCGCCGCCGCTGCCAAGTCGCAAGCTTCCACAAAACGGCCAGGACGCACGACGCGAGGCCGCGGGAAGTGAGTGTGATAATGTCTTTTGGGTGGTGTATATTCTGGGACTACTATTGGGATTGCTGGCCGGCGAACGGAGCCTCTTGGGTTATTGATCTACTTGAGCTATTTGAATCGATGTCTGAATTTATTTTCAAATTGCTGAAGCTGATGTGTTTGGACTAAGACGTGGTGATGAACACGGGTGACTAAGCATCGCTGATAGCGCATATGTCTGCCGTGGGGTATGACGAATATGGGGACTGCGCCGCTACAACCCGCTAACAGTAAGAGCTGAGTAAATTTTGCAAGGCTTTGAAAAGATTTGTTAGTGGGGTTCGCGATATAAGCCATCTACAGACCACAACCCAGCATCGCCAGAACTCAACAACGACAATCTACTCAAGACCACCTTTTCAAACCCCCCCAAACCCCCCAAAATCAAAATGACTCTCGCTCCTTACAAGGCCGAATTCCTGCGCGCGTCCATCGAGGGCGGCCCGCTGTCGTTCGGCACCTTCACGCTCAAGTCCGGCCGCGTCTCGCCCTACTTTTTCAACGCCGGCTCGTTCTACCGCGCCGACCTGCTCGCTGCCATCTCGACTGCCTTTGGCGAGACCATTGCCGAGGCCGACAAGGCCGGTGTCTTCGGCCCCTCCGAGGACAACAAGCCCGCCTTTGACGTTGTCTTTGGCCCCGCCTACAAGGGCATCCCGCTGGCCACGGCTGCCGTCGGCTCCCTCGCATCGCTCGACAAGGAGCGCTACGGCAGCATTGGCTACTCCTTTGACCGCAAGGAGGCCAAGGACCACGGCGAGGGCGGCAACTTTGTCGGTGCCCCGCTTGCCGGCCAGCGCGTGATCGTGGTCGACGACGTCATCACGGCCGGCACCGCCAAGCGCGAGGCTGTTGCCAAGATCCGCGCGGCCGGCGGCATTGTGGTGGCCATTGTGGTTGCACTGGACCGCATGGAGACGCTGCCCGAGGCTGCGACCAAGGAGAGCGCGCTGGGTGCGCTGAAGCGCGAGTTTGGCCTGCCGATCCTGTCGATTCTGACGCTGGACGACATTGTTGCGGGCATGAGCAAGTTTGCGACGGCCGACGACCTGGAGCGGACCGAGGCCTACCGCGCCCAGTACAAGGCGGACAACTACCAGTAGGGATAGGAAGATAGAAGAGAACGCAAAGGCGCATGTAGATAGTGTCATAGATACACCGGCTAGATAAGAGGGATGGATGCATGAAACCACTGTAACAACCACGGGCATGAATAACGGGCATTGCAACACGGGTTACGCAATCTGGCTAGACGTTTGGATAGGGGGAGTTATTTTATTTTGTTTTGTTCGTCGGGGGGTCTGTTTGTTTTTGGATTTTATAGACGTTGACGACGTCCCGGCGCTTTGATACCCAATGGAGTTATGGATTTTAGTCAAGATGCAGTGTGCGTGTGCGTTGTTTGGATGCATTTTATTATTTGCGTGACTGATCCATCACTTCTCCCGGTCAATGACATGGATGCGAGGCGTCATCTTGGCCAGAGCCTCCTTGTCGGCCTCGGTCGGCGTGTAGCCCATCCGGTCGGCGGCGGCGTCGGAAACGTAGAGGCCGATGGTGCCCCATGCGAGGACACCGATGCCCACGCCGAGCCGGGCCCGTGGGGACAGTCCTTTGTATGCACTGGTGGTTAGAGATGGTAGGTTGGAATAAAGAGCCAAGAGAGAAACTCACCTCCAGAGCGACATTTTGAGTTGCAGCCCGAGTGAGAAGTGAGTTGGCGGCGGACGCGCCTGTTAGTGATGGTTGGTAGTGCAAGCTGCACCGCCACTCAGCGCCACACTTCTTTAGAGTACTCTGTACATATTCTAAAGCGGGGCGATTGACCACGAAAAAATTGGCTGGGCCAGTTGCGAATTGCTAATTTTCCAAGCACACGAGGTCAAGCTCGACGACGGCGACGACAGCAGACGACAAGCATTGGCGGATCTCGACGACAAACTCGACAACGAAGCTCGAAGAAAACCAAACAAACTCCCACAAAACACAATGGCGTCGCTCCCTGCACGCCGTGCCGTCGCCGGCTGGTCCCGCTCACAACTCTCTCCTCAGACTCCCAGTATCGCATCACAATCATTACGGCCCTCATTAATACCAGCATGCTTGTCTCCTTCTACCCCTCCTTCTTCTTCTGCCGCCTCCTTCTCGACTACGCACACACTCGAGAAGCGCCAAAAGTACCGTCCCCGTGACATGAACCGCGAGCGTGGCGTGTCCTCCATCCGCCAGACCGGCCCCCGCTACCGCCTGTCCGTGTCCAACGACCCCATCCCGCGCCCGGCCCTCAAGGGATCGTCGCGCGATGCCCGGGAGACTGCCGCCGAGGTTGCCGCTCCCGAAATCGACCCCAAGCACGGCCTGTGGCAGTTCTTCAACGACGGCAAGGTCGCGCCCACACCCGTCGAGGATGCCGCCATTGGCCGGTCGTGGACGGTCGAGGAGCTGCGGCGCAAGAGCTGGGAGGACCTGCACAAGCTGTGGTGGGTGTGCGTAAAGGAGCGCAACCGCATTGCCACGTCGCGTGTCGCCCGCAAGCACTTTGAGCTCGGCTTCGGCGACCTCGAGGCCGACGAGCGCGATCTTGTGGTATGTTTCCTTCTTCTTTTTATTTGCGAGATTATAGTAACTGACAAACAGGTCCGCCGCACGATGCGTGGTATCAAGCACACGCTGACAGAGCGTTTCTACGCATGGGAGGATGCCGTCGAGCTGGCCAAGACCGACCCCGAGGTTGACCTGTCGGGCAACGGCCCTGCGTTCCAGCCGTCGGCATACCTGGAGGATGATGTATCAGCTCTGGAGCCCGAGGCGGCGCCAGACACAGCACAGGCAGCACAGGCAGCAGCACCTGAGACGGCCGCTGCGCCTGCGCCTGCGAGATAGACGCCGTCATGTTCAGAGGGACGGCATGACTTGCGGACACAGCAATGAAAAAAAAAACGACTGTACAATAGCATATAGATGAGTATATAAGATCACGATCAACCTCAAGCTGTATTTGGAGAGGATATGGTGTCTGGTGCGAGTGACGTCTCAAACAATCCGTCTCAAAAGTAAACGATTACCTAAGCAACAAAAACATGGCAAGGCGTTGCATTACGGTGAACAGGCCGCTGAAACAGCTGACACAAGGAGTAACGCAACGGTTGGCGTTCTTTCCCTTTGTAGATCAACAAAAAAGGGACACAAAGACAGGACTCACCTGATCATTCAGAGTAGTGCCTGCCATTTGCAGATTTACAAAATACCAGAGATTACAAAATACCAATTTCGTAGTAATAGGCAATTGCAAATCTTGACCGATTGCGCAGTCGCAGTCCCTCGCTCTTTCCCTTTTGTAGCTTTGCTAGTGCAGGCGTAATTGCTACTATCTTCCTACAGAGGTACAGATAGGAGGGGCGGTGACCGACCTCCATTGCCCATTGCCCATTTCCTAATCCCCCCCATCCCACATCCTAATAGCAATTGCGGGGCTGCTGTTGCTCTGGGCCCCCTCTGGGTCCCTCTCTGGCCGGGCCTCCTTTCCCCTTTGGCCTCTGGCCTGGGAGCTACTCGGACGGAGAGTAGAGTAAAGGGAAGCAAGCATTTATGTGACAGCACCGATTGTCTCATCTTTCCGGTCTTCTCGCTACTTTCTATTCCCTTTAATCTTTGATTCTTCAAGTTCAACAAACCACACCTCCCAACGATACCCCAAAACCACAGTATACAGCAACCATGGACGAGATCGCCAAGGAGTACGATGTCATTGTGCTAGGCACCGGTGAGTAGTCAGAGAGGCGAGCAGCAGAGGATGGGCAGTAGGGAGGACAGCAGAGGATAGCAGAGGAGAGAGGAAGACGGCAATAATACTAGACAGGAGACATGAAGCTACACAGCCAGACGCTAACACACCCCCAGGCCTGACCGAGTGCATCCTTTCTGGGTACGTCATCAAGCTACGACACGGCGGCGGCGACGACGACAGCGACAACAACATGGCGTGCTGCCGCCCGCTACACCGACAATAGCACGGTGTCCACCAGCATCGACAATGCCAGCAGCAAACTAACTGTGATAGTGTCCTGAGTGTCAAGGGCAAGAAGGTCCTGCACATTGACAGAAACGACCACTACGGCGGGTAGGTTCTGAGACCTCTGAGACCTCTGAGACCTCATTCCTCAATCCTCGTTAGGCTGCACAAGCTAATCATCTTACCCCCCCAGCGAGGCTGCATCTCTCAACCTCCAGGCCCTCTACACAAAGTACGGCAACACTGCCGGCGAGCCCTGGAAGGACTACGGCCGCCTCAACGACTGGGCCATCGACCTGGTGCCCAAGTTCCTCATCTCGTCGGGCGAGCTCACCAACATCCTTGTTTCGACCGACGTCACCCGCTACCTCGAGTTCCGCCAGATTGCCGGCAGCTACGTCCAGCAGGGTGCCAGCTCAAAGGCCACCGTTGCCAAGGTCCCTGCCGATGCCGCCGAGGCTCTGCGTTCGCCCCTTATGGGCATCTTTGAGAAGCGCCGCATGAAGGCCTTTATGGAGTGGGTTGGCGCCTTTGACATCAAGGACCCTGCCACCCACAAGGGTATGTCGCACATCTCACAGACTACTACAACTGTCTACTGTCTAACAAGTACCAACTCTAACCCACTCTAGGCCTCAACATTTCCCAGTGCACCATGAAGGACGTGTACGACAAGTTTGGCCTCGAGACCGCCACCAAGGACTTTATCGGCCACGCCATGGCCCTGTACCTGACCGACAGCTACATCGAGGCCCCCGGCGCCGCCCCCGAGGCCATTGAGCGCATCCGCCTCTACGGTAACAGTGTCGCGCGCTACGGAAAGTCGCCCTACATCTACCCCCTCTACGGCCTCGGCGAGCTGCCCCAGGGCTTTGCGCGCCTGTCGGCCATCTACGGCGGCACCTACATGCTCAACACCAACATTGACGAGCTCAAGTACGAGGGCGGCAAGGCTGTCGGCATCAAGGCCACCATGGCCAATGGCGACGACAAGGTTGAGTTTGAGACCAAGGCCAAGTTTATTATTGGCGACCCGTCCTACTTCCCCGACAAGGTCAAGGTTGTCGGCCACGTCGTGCGTGCTATCTGCATCCTGAAGCACCCTCTGGCCAACACCAACGACTCGGACTCGTGCCAGCTTATCATTCCCCAGAGCCAGGTCGGCCGCAAGAACGGTAAGTCCTTGAAGGAGTTCTACAGACGTGAGAAATAATGAACGAAACTGACAAATAGACATCTACGTTGCTTGCGTCTCGTCGGCGCACAACGTCTGCCCCAAGGGCTACTGGATCGCCATTGTGTCGACCATTGCCGAGACCTCGGCCAACCATCATCTGGAGCTGCAGCCCGGCCTGGACCGCCTCGGCAAGATCGAGGAGCAGTTCATGGGTGCGCCCATCCCGCTGTACGAGCCCGTCACCGACGGCAAGGAGGACAACATCTTCATCTCCAAGAGCTACGACGCCACCAGCCACTTTGAGACCACCACCGACGACGTCAAGGACATTTACCGCCGGTGCACGGGCGAGGAGCTGGTCGTTGAGGGCCTGCGGGAGGGCATCCAGGTTGCCGATGAGTAGAGTAACCCAGCCAGTAGTCATTAGTTGGTTGTAGACCTTATTGTTACCCATTTCAAGATTGCATATAATCAATCCACGCGTTGCAAGAATGTATTTGATGCCGTTTACTTGGTTGCGCTGTAGTTAATTGATAGGGTGCTGTTGGTGCTGTAGAGTTTTGGTACATATTACTGCATAGCTAGAAGCTTTTCGCTAGGCAGCGGGGAGAGCCCGCTTTGGCCGGTAGTAGCTATCTCTTCTAGCGCATTGACGCATCGCAACTGCGACTCTGCGACTCTACTTCAACAACTGTTTGCCTACACAACACTATCACCACCGCCATGTCTTTCAACCGCCATATCGCCGGCCGGGCTGCGTCGGCTCTTCTGAGGAAGCCCGCATCTGCTCGCCAGGCCTCGGCCCGGGCTCTGTCCATCGCTTCGAGTGCTTCCACCCACTCCGCCGCTTCTGCCTCGGCTGCCCGGCCCGTGTCAAAAGCCCGGCCGTTTGCGCGCGCGGCCACGGCTTCTTGTTCTTCCTCTCCCTCGCTTTCCATTTATACTACGCGCCGCGCCTACTCGACCGATGCGGACACCAAGATCTACTCCTTTGAGGATATCCAGAAGCTCACAAAGTCGGACTCGGATGTCGTCATTATTGGTGGGTTTTCTTTTTTATTTATTTATTTTACAATATTTTACAAAAGCTAACAGACAGACGCCCGCGAGCCCGGCGAGCTGGCGGCTACGGGCTACATCCCGGGCGCCATCAACATCCCCGTGACGTCGTCGCCCGACAGCTTCTTCCTCAGCGAGGACGACTTTGAAGACCGCTTCGGCTTTGCGCGGCCGTCGGCTGACACCGAGGTGGTCTTTTACTGCAAGGCGGGCGTGCGCAGCCGGGCGGCGGCGGCGCTGGCCAAGCAGGCGGGCTGGACCAAGGTGGGCGAGTACCCGGGCAGCTGGCTGGACTGGAGCGGCAGCGGCGGTGCCATTGAGCGGTCGTAGAGGAGGTAGACCTATAGAGAGCAACGGATAATGATTTGAATATGATTCAGCAAGATATACTACACCGGGATAGCCCCGGACCGTGCCCAAGATGATAAAAGATAAAGGCGAAAAAAAAGTGTGAAGATGTAAAGCAACCCAAGAACAAACATAGAATAAAGGAACATTAGATAATCAACCTGATAACAGAAACAAGCATAGACGGAGGATAAACAATAGGAGTCGGCAGGCAGGAAACACCGCTCAACATCAATACAATACAGATACGGCTACCCGTTTCTTCGTCAGACGCCCTTGAACCGAGGAGCGACAAGACATGGGAGAACACGACGACTAGAACATGGCCGGCGCACCGCCCTCGGGGGTGGCGGGCGTCTTGGCCACGGGGCTGTGGTGTGCAAAGAACAGGAACTTGATCGTCACCGCCAGGCCCAGGTGCAGCGCCACCACAATGATCAGCAGGATCTTGCTCGTCTGCTTGTCCGTCGCCGACAGCACGGGGTACAGGTTGCGCAGCAGGAACATGACCGACAGGCCGAACCCGACGGCCACAAACACCCAGTTCAGAATGTCAATGTGCGACCACCCAATCAGCGCCACGGGGATCCAGATCAGGTTGCCGTAGCCGTACAGCGCCCAGCACTCCAGCAGGTTCGCCGACTCGGAGCCAAAGTACCGCAGCGCCGCAAACAGCAGCACGGGGATGAGCATTGTGTAGCCGTAGATCAGGCCGGCCGCGCCGCTCAGCAGCGTGAAGTCGTACGCAAACGGCTCGCTGCCCGTCGTCGCCAGGTACTGGCTGATGGTGCCGCTCAGGAACAGGATAAACACCACCGTCGTGGCGATCCAGAAGGGGCCGTACAGGTCGGCGTTGCCCTCGAGCACGTCGAGAAAGTTGGCGCGCGGGTACAGCGCCGCCCAGCACCGCGCGAGCACGGCCGACGTGTCGACGTCAAAGAACTGGGCATAGAAGCCCATGGTCCACAGAAACCGCTTGCCGCCGCCGCCGCCGCCGCCCGAGCCGCTGCCGCTGCCCGAGCCCGAGGCCGTCACGGGCAGAGGCAGACCGCCGCCATTGCCGGGCTTGCGGCCGCCTGGTATTGACTCGCTGAAGTTGGAGTTGTGGAATTCGAGGTCTTCGCGGAGGTCGGTATGGCCGAGGTCGCCCTTGTATGTTAGCATTGGAGTGATGTATAATCACAAAGAAAAAAGAGAGAAACGCACCTCATCGTCGACGTCGACGACGGCATCGTAGCCTGCGTTGGCCATTTTGGGGCTGCCGCTGTGGTGGCTGCTGGCGATACTCTTTGTGTTGAAGGGTTTTAAAATTGGAGGGCAAGTCGTAGGCCGCTTATCAAAGAGCTCAGAGGGCGGTAGATCGTGGATGGTGTTGGTTGATAGAGCTGTCGACTTTCAAGGTGATAGACAAGAGGTGACGAATGCGACCGAGATTGGGGCGACTTGGCCAAAAGGGATAGATAGATGCCGTCAGCTGCATGCAGTACCACTACGGCAGTCGCGCTATAGAAGGCTAGGGAGCTTAGGAGCTAAACAGCTGCCTGCGACTCGTGTGTTTAATGAGGCACATTCGCTAACGTGTCCGTATTGGTTTAGTGGAACATGCATATAATTAGTCATCATTCAACATCTGCTCATATAGCTCGTCTTCATTGCATTTGCCTCGTTGAAGCACTTGTCAAGCAACTTATTTTTACCGCTATTTTATCGCTAATTATGTATGCCCGAGCTACCAGAATAGAAAAGAACCAAATTGAATGCTGAATCTTGAAATACAAGCCGAGAAATCAAGCCCCCTCTTCAAAGGCCGTCTTGAGCGCCTCAATGTGCTGCTTCTGCTCGGTGGCAAGCTTGCTGCCGCCGTGGACATCGCTGATAATAGTAAGGACCAGAGAGTAGTTGTTGTACAAAAACCGCTCGCGCCGCCGACCGGCAGTGCCCGTGCCGTTGTTGGCCTTGCCGCCAAAGCACACCTGGCTGTACTTTGTCAGGAAGGCCTCGATCTCGTTGCGCAGCCGGATCAGGCTCAGAGTCACCGGCTCGTCATCGCCGGCATCGGCACTTAGCACGAGGATACCGTGGAGCAGCTGTCCGAACCGCTGCGTGATGATATGGGGCGCCACAGAGGCAGGGCCGCCTGCGCTTGCGCTGTCGTTGCCGAGGGCCGTGGCCGGGCTCGTCGTGGCGGCTGTGACCTGGCGCATGCTCTCGCAGTGGTGGTTCATGATCATCTGGAAGCGCGGCCACAGCAGCATGTTGGTCGCATTGACGTAGCTGTCGACGGCCGGGATCTTGCGGCGCTGCAGCTCAAAGGCGAAGTGCTGGTTGAGGCGGATGCACAGCAGCACGCCCAGGCAGTCGTACGTCTTGGCAGGGCCGTCGGCGACACCGTTGGCAATCAGAAGCTTGGTCAGTGTCTGACCCAGGGCAAACGTCGGCTCAAAGATGTAGTTGAAGTGCTTGGATATGGTCGCGTATGACAGCGCCGGTGAGAAAAATGATGCCATGAAGGTGTACTCGGCCGTCGCATTGTCGACGAGGGCAAGGTTAAAGTGCCGGAAGGGCACCTCGAGGTAGTGTGCCGCCTTGTCCTCCTCGGCCATGTACGACGGCATGGCCACCTGGTTAGGGCCCTTGAGCAGATCTACGCGACGGCCGAGGTTGAATGCGTCGTGAGGGCTGCTGCTGCCGCTGCCACCGCCCGAGGAGTATGCCGAGGAATACGACGCCGCCGACGACAGAAAACTGGACGCCGCCGACTTGCGAGACCGGTCGTCGTGTCCGAGGACATCGGCCTTGTCGAGCGTGTGCAGCTTGAGGCGCTGCAGGGCCTTTGCATAGCGCGAGAACTGGTTGCTGTAGTACCAGCGCATGGTGTTCATGTAGGCGAGACAGATCTCGTCGGCGAGGGTCGCGTGGTGCCTGTGCAGAAAGGCAAACAGGTCCTTGAACTTGAGGAAGCTCTGCTGCTGGATGATCTGGGCATTGATGTGCGGCGAGCGCAGGGCCTTGATCTGGGCCACCAGAAAGTCTCGTATTCGCTCAATGGCCTTGAGCACGAGCTTGTCCAGAAGCGGCTGCAGGTCCTCGGCGGCTTTTATCTTGATATTGGAATTTGTGTTCGCAGCGTTCTCCTTCTTGCGCTGGCTGGCGCGCTTGTCGACCTCCTTGAGGTACTGCACCCACTGCTCGTCAATGTGGCCCTCGGCAATCTTGCTCACAAGCATCGGGGACACGCTGAGATCCTCAACGACAGACGCCAGGCCACGCTCGACAGCTTTGCGGTTGTCCAGCCGCACATTCAGCGCAGTCGATCGTGCCTGCAGACTCTCAATGTCGGACGACACCGTGCCGAGATCGTTGCGGAAGCTGGTGAGGTTCGTCTCGACCGAGCTGAGCACCTCGTCGCACGCCTTGATCGACTCGTGCAGCTCCTCGAGCGTCGCCTGGTCGTGGCCGCATTGGTCTGTACCCCGAGGCTGGATGTCGGGGCTGTGGACAAGCTCGCGCAGAGACAGGCCGCCAAAGTCAAAATCGGCCTCGAGGTCCTCGTCTGTGATTTCGTAGAGCTCACGCGCCCCTTCGCGCGTGCGCTCGCCCTGTTCCTCGCCGAGAAGCTTTGCCAGCACGGTGAGAGCTTCTGCATCTTTTGCTTTGCTGGTGTCGGGTAGTTTTGCCAGTAATGGCCTTCCGTTTTGCTGATTCTGCTGATTCTGCTGGTTCGGTTGATTTTGCAGCGGCTGTGGAGAGGCCCGCCTGGACGGGAGTAGAGATGTGGATGAGTCGTTGAGTGCGAGCGACAGAGACGAGCCCCGGGGCGGGCGCTGTGATGTCATATACGGTCCGCGTGCCGGAGGGCCACCGCTGATGCTGCCACCGCCACCCGATGTTCGCCGGGGTAGGGGTGACCTGGACCGGCCGCTGTTGTTTTGCGCCGGGTTCTGGCCGGCATGGCCGAGTCGGTCGAGCCACATGGGACGTGTGTGCGTGTGGTATAGTGTGGCGCTGGTACGTGTAGTCCGATAGAGTACGAGAAAAAAGACTGTAGAGGCAAGAGTCGTAGCTCAGCTGCTGGTGTGGCCAACGATGGCAGCCTGTCGCAAGACGCGGACAATAGAGCCCATCCACGTCACTGTCCTCCAGAAGAGCAAACGGAATGGGATCGTTGTATTCAAATAAGCAAACTAGTTGGCGTGTAACGGATTCCAGCTGTCTGGCTGGCTATTGGTGGCCGTCGGCGTCGTGGTGTTGGAAGCTCTGCTTGTACTGGCCTGGCGTCGTTGCGACATAGGAGGACCACGGCGTTGGAGTAAATAGCATGTGTCTTCAGGATGTTAGACCCCGTTCAGCCGTTCAGGGGAGCTTCCTCAGTGGTAGCTCTTAGTGTTGGAGCCTTGGCCGGAAGGGGCCGATTGGCGATTATGTAATCCAATTGATAGACCCGTTTATTTTATCTGATTATGTAACTCTATAAATGCTGAAGTGTGTTTCTACCGCATACAAAGTACAGCCTCGCTGACCGTCTTTTCGAGGTGCTCTACATTATATTTTGCAATTACCTTGCACATTCCTTGTATTTCATTATATACCAGCAACAGGTAGCAACGTTTTTGCCATTGGAACAATTCGTCATACTGCCTGCATGCCACTCCACATAGATCTCGAGTTGCCGAGAGCCCGATCTGTATACTGATCACTTTCAGGTCATACAGGCGTCATCGTTGCCATTTTGTCATCCTTGCCAGAGACTTCATTTGTACCCAAGAATCTCTGACCACATCGACGCCGACGTTTTGTCGGTTTACGTCACGTGATTCGCCATCACAGTCATCTTCCCGTTCTGTTGGAACTTACACAGAAAGAAATCATGTGCCATCTGAGTTGCTGGTACATAACCAGCACAGATGACGACCGGCATCAAGTAAACAAAAACAAAACTCGTCGGGCATACTCACCCGGCGAGCGTCCGCATTCACTTTGACTCTTTGGCCACCCATCATGACTTTTAGCGGGCTGTGATTGGCGCCTTCCTTTGTTGCTGCTTGCCAGTTCCTTTCTGGGTGTTTTGGCTCTTCGCTCCTGCCTTTGGGGCCTTTTGCCGCCTCTCTTCTCCCCACTCAGCTGCGCATAGTCTGTATTACTCTGTACGCAAAGAGGAAAGAGAAGGCAAAAAGAGGTTTCTGGGTTTTTAGTGCACATGCTTTTTAATTGCTTTATTCACGAGACGCCTGAACGCTCTTTCCTCTTTCCTCTTTCCTCCCATTCTGCCATAAAAATTACCCACCCACAACCGCCGCCTTCGTCCACCCCGCCCCTCTTTAGTACGCTCGTCGCAGTAGACGATTCGCTCCTTCCCCTCCACCCTATATTTTGTATATTTTCCCCTTTGGTCTGGTCTGTTTCCCTCCCTCCCCCTCCCATAATTTTTTTCTGCTCCTTCCTTTTCCCCCTAGGCCAAAAGCTTTCATCAACTAACCCATCCATCAGACTTTTTTCTTTTCCTCTTTTTCCTTCTCTCCTCCTTCCACTCTCACCAACATCCTCACCTTCACACATCTTTACCACCAACGCCCTCAACCTCATCCAAAATGTCTGACGAAGTAAGTAATCAGAGATGCTATTTTGCTTATTTGCATTTTGCTTATTTGCGCTTTTTGCTCCTTTTCTTTTGCGGCGTTATATTTTGCTAGATGCAATTTTGGTGCTCGTGACCCCGATGGGTTGAGTCCAAGGAGAGATGGATAGTGATGAAGATGGATGGACCAGAAGTCGGCATTGAAGACGAAAGACGAACAGACATACGAAATGCACCCAAAAGACGATCAAAAACCACCATCAACACGAAACTCGCAATCCCCAAGACCGCCCTGGACACGCATCACCCCGCATTCGCGAAAGCAACATTACCAGAACAAGCCCCTCGCGGCATCGGGCCAGCCGCTTGATCCCTTGATCCCTGCGCCTATCATGGCCCATTCCCACCGGCCGTGCTGCCACTTACACGAGGACAGACTGCTGGTTGCACTTCTCGCACTGGCTTGTGTCGTCTCTTGACCAACGCAGTCTGGCGGCCTCGATGGCTGACAACTCGCATGCCGTCACTGGCCAGCAGCTGCGCCGCATACTTCTTCGACAAGCACGGCCTTCTCTGGCCATTGGGTCTCTGTTACCCCGTTGCCTTTCGACCGTCTTTCGATGCCACTCTTTGTCTTCTATGCCTGCTGCCGTCCTGCTGCCGTCCATCTTTTATTTCCATCCCCATGGCCATGTCCATCTCTTCAATGGCCATCCAACTGCCTACCACTGCCTAACACTGCGTACATATCAATATAAACCTTGATACTAACCCATCCTAGCACGAAGTCACCTTTGACTCGGCTGATGCCGGTGCCTCGGCCACCTACCCCATCCAGTGCTCGGCTCTCCGCAAGAACGGTTTCGTCGTCATCAAGGGCCGCCCCTGCAAGATCGTCGACATGTCGACCTCCAAGACCGGCAAGCACGGTCACGCCAAGGTCCACCTTGTCGCCATTGACATCTTCACCGGCAAGAAGCTTGAGGAGCTGTGCCCTTCCACCCACAACATGGACGTCCCCAACGTCACTCGCCGCGAGTACCAGCTGGTAAGCATCCATCCCCATGCGTTCTCTAATTATATAAACAACATGTAACTAACAATTCAGCTGGACATCTCCGACGATGGCTACCTCTCGCTGATGAGCGACGACGGTGACACCAAGGATGATGTCAAGCTCCCCGATGGCGAAGTCGGTGAGAAGATCAACAAGCTCTACAAGGTCGAGGAGAAGGACACCAGTAAGTTTTCATCTACATCCACAAGCCGTGTCTCAAGCAGAACCAACCGCTAACAACATAGACGTCACCATTCTTACCGCCATGGGTGAGGAGTCCGCAATCGACGCTAAGGAGGCTCCCCGCCAGTAAAAAGTTTTTGAATTCTCTTTTTGCTTTTTTGCCGTGAAGCCTCATTGTGCTGGGAGAAGTGAAAGATGGTCGGACATGGTGCTGCATTTCTGGAGATGCACGGGTCTTTGCTGATTCCGTCTCTCTGTCTTGGGTTTTCCTATTAGTATTGTTTTCAAAAGAAAGGAAAGAAACATTCGGAAAACAGAATTGTTTATTAAATATCGTTTCGATCTATCTACTCTCGGGCAAAAGCGGCGAAAGAGAAAATCAAATCCAGCCATCATTATGAGTAACAAATGTTATTTGATGAGCGATTATGATAGATTCAATAGATCTGATCCAATTTTGTTAAATTTTATCAAAATGAGTATAGAAAACAGTGATGCTGGAGTAGGTAGGTAGGGGGGAGGGGCTATGGTTGTGATGGATGACGTTCAGCCTGGCGATTCCTCTTTAGGTGTAAGCAAAATTCTGTTAGTAGCAGTTCCACATAATATCTCGACTTCACCTCACTGCCACGCGACCTCAAACGGCCCTCTCTCACAGTCCTCACTCGCAATCTCTTTCTTTTTCACACACACATGCGACTGTACAAATAATACCGAGACGCGTTGATGCGCCACGCGCCATCGACACAATAAAACCATGGATCTAGCAACCGGCCGGCGCGAGCTGCATCGCTTCCCCAAGGGCGAGACGTGCGACGAGTGCAACGCGCGCCGCTGGTATACGGACAGCTCGCTGAGATACTGTGAGAACGGCCACTTGGTCGAGTCGTATGTTCCATTTGCGCAGGAGAACGAGTTTGGTGAAGGCCGCGGCCGCATCACGCGTCGCAAGAAGGAAAAGCGCAAGAAGGAGGCCCAGCAGCTCGCCGGCGTCGAGGCCCGCGAACTCTTTCTCGAATGCCTGCAGCTGCTGCTCCGGAAGCAGGTACTCTGGCTGCAGACGCAAGGAGACATTACGCCCCAGAAACAGCACGAGCTGCGAAACCAGGCACACGCAGATCCTGCTGTCGCCTTTACGCCCCCGGCCCTGGCTGCTCTCGAGTCCATGGTGCGTGACCTCTGGGACCTGCGCGTGCGCTACTTCCACGGTCTCACAGTCACGGCCTATGCCAAGAGCGACCCCAGACGCTCGAAAAGCGCCAGTGTCAGTCGCAGCCGCAGCCGGAGCCGCAGCCGCGTCACTGGCTCGGAGGGCCGCACGCTCTATAGCTCTCAAGCCAGTGATACGGATGGCCAAACCAGTGCCGGCGGCCGCGACGGCGGCTACACTACGGCCGGTTCGCAAACCTCGCGCAAGAGCCGGTCGCGCTCGGCGCGGTTATGGAAGTCCGGCCCCGACGAAAAATGGAATGTGCCGCCCGTCATTGAAACGCTGGCCATTTGCTACCTGGGCTGCGTGCTGCTGCAGCTGCCCTACCGCATCGGCGACTTTTACCAGTGGGCCAAGAACGACCAGATGCCGTTTTTAGAGGCCACAAAACACATTCCCAAGGCGATGCGGGAGCGGCTGCCTCCGGGCTACTACCGGGCCCTGTCGACACGGCAGATCTCTATGGTAGGCGGCGAGCTGCACACGGCCATCCGCCACCTAGTCCAGGGATACATGCTCAACAATAAGATGCAGTTCCCCGGCCTCAACGTGCCGCCCATCCTCTGGAAATGGACACGCGATCTTGGCTTGCCGCACGACGTCTACGCCGGCGTCTTGGAACTGTCGCGCCTCACCGACGAGGAGTATTGCTACCCAATGGACCGCCCGCGCATGTTCTGGCTCGACTATCCGGATGTCCTTCTGTTGGCCAACATCATTTTCGTGACAAAGCTTCTGCATCCATTCAAGACGATCGACGAACGGAAAGCGCCCAAGTCTGCCGCCAAAATTGCTGCCGAATACGCAGACGAAGAAGACGACGATGGCGATGACGGCGATGACGATGACGTCACCAAAAACTACGACCCTGTTCTAGTCATGGACTGGAAGAACTGGCAGACAGTCTTTGCCGAGGCCGACAGAGCATTTCCTACCCATGCCTCTGCCAACCCACCCATCAGCCGCAAAGATATTGGACGGCTTGACGGAGAGGATGCTGCCATTCTCCCGGCACACCAGCTCGAAGACTACATGGACTGGTACCAAGAACACAAGCTGTCCGAGAAAGAGGGTGAGTCTTTTTTCTTCTTCTTCAGTTTGTTTTAAAACTTTTAGATTTTTACTTCAATGTTTTGTCACATAAATGCTAACGGTAAAGACCCCCGGCACCTGCTACGGCTGTTCCCCTTGACAGCCCCCCGGCCTAGCAACCCGGCACCACTCGAGGCCATTGCCGATGTCGAAGCACGGTACCGCCTGATTCAGCGCACATGCCTCGTGCCCGACCCAACCATTGCCAAGCAGGCCAAGAGAGACAAAGAGGGCAACAAGAAACGCGCCAGCAGATACAAATTGTGGCGCCCCATTGATCACTACCGCAGCGTCGACGACCTGCCCGAGCCAGCCCGCGCCCTGTACAGCAGAGCAGCCAATATTGGCGGCATCACACTGCCCATTCTCGTCCGCGAAGTGGAACGTCTCGAGCGCCGATGGAAAGCCTGGGACGACGCCCGCAAAACGGAAAAGAACAAGGCACGCAAGCAAAAGGCACAAGCGGAAGCGGAAGCCGAAGCCGAAGCGGAAGCCGAAGCTGAAACCGAAGCCATGGACATTGACGACGATGACGACGAAGATGGGATGGACCATGTGCTCAGACAAGCACAAATGTACATGGCCAGCAGCCCTCCCCGAGGGGCATTATGATATATTTCCAGTTTCCAGTTTTCATAGTTTTATATACCCAATTTGTTGCATTACGGAACCATCATAGCACTGGTAGAAGCTGATGCTTGAGGTGAAGTAGAGCTGGAACCAGACCTAATCAGATCTGTGCAGACAGCTCGACCCCATAGCGCCTGTCCATCGTGCTGCTGTGCCCGGTAGTGCCCTGTAGTGCCCCATAATGATCATCAACCAGTCATTTGACGTCAACCACCCTCTACACTTTCAATGCCTTTGAGTCACTGCAACGTATATATAGTTTGCTTTATAAAATAGACAACTTTTTCAAAACAAGTTTTTTTTTTGTAATTGCACTTCAATGATTAGAGCAAAGGCAAGTGAGCAGCTGTTCAATAGAGAGTATCGACTGCAATATACCCCAAAGCAGTCACTATGTCATAAGACGCTATTACACTTGATTGGACAGCCTGTATAAGACCAAACTGGATATCGGCACGTGATAGGGCTTGCGAGCTCAGAGGCAGTGGGTGGGTCATGACGCTAAACTATTTACGGAATAAGTACCAGCGCCCCAGCTCCAGCACCTCCAGCCCGGAAAAACTTTGGCTGCTGGCCACGCAAATGCTAGCACCTTGCCATTAGTTGATCCGGAATGCTTAGTCATTTTCGTCATGTCGCCTAGTTTTTTTACTTTTTGGTGTGCTTGACTGCACCAAAAATTTATTGTCCATAGAAAGGAAAAGCGGGTCTGTTTCCCAAACGGATTTTTTCACTTACCCTCCATTCTCGTGCCCCCCCGATATACTCATTCTCAAAACCTCTCTCTTCTTGAGATTTCCCCCCCTCCTAATTCGAAGAAATCATCAACACCCATCGACAACACTTCACGAATCGCCAAGAGTAAGTTTTTGGATATGTGTGTGGAAGGAGACGACGATGGAAGAGAACTGATTGCTAACATTCTTTTCTCCCCTGTTGCAGTGCAGATGTAAGCGCTTTAATCCCCAACTCGCCCACCCGACGATGATGATATTTTGGATGTTCGAGACTCGAGATGATGGACGATTAAGGATATGGATGGACGAGGAGGACGACTGCGACATCGACAAATGGATTCGAGACTGCCGCCAAACGTACACTGCGTGTATCGATCATGTCGCATTACCAAAATTTGCAACGAGAACGATCTGCTTCAGGAACAGCATCGGCCATGAATACTCCTCAATGGACGACACTATACGACAGCATGACCAGGACGACAGCAGACTAGCTTTTGATGACAACGCTCAAAGCCACTGAGCCATATGACTCGAAAAGAAGCGGACAATTCGGCAACAGAAACAAATGGCTATGCGAAGCAGCAATCCATACAAGCACGACGGCAACTATCCAAAGAGCGAAGAGCACAAGGACTCCAGTTCCTCTCGACGATCGAACATCCAAATAGCATCCAAGCATCCGTCAACGAACAGAAATCACAGCCAATGACTGTTACTAACCTCACCCACAGCTTCGTGAAGACCCTCACCGGCAAGACCATCACCTTGGAGGTCGAGTCCTCGGACACGATCGACAATGTCAAGTCCAAGATCCAGGACAAGGAGGGCATTCCCCCAGACCAGCAGCGCCTGATCTTTGCTGGCAAGCAGCTGGAGGATGGCCGCACTCTGTCCGACTACAACATCCAGAAGGAGTCCACCCTGCACCTGGTCCTGCGCCTGCGTGGTGGTATCATTGAGCCCTCCCTGAAGGCTCTGGCCAGCAAGTTCAACTGCGACAAGATGATCTGCCGCAAGTGCTACGTATGTCCTTCTCTGCTCAAATCTTCTATTTCAATACTTGAATCACATACTAACAATGCCAAAACAGGCCCGCCTGCCACCCCGTGCCACCAACTGCCGCAAGCGCAAGTGCGGCCACACCAACCAGCTCCGCCCCAAGAAGAAGCTCAAATAGACAACTCGCCCCCGAGAAAAACAAAAGGGCAAGGTGCTGTTTGTGTGTCAAAAGGAAAGGAGACGTTGTTTTTTTATGCGGAAGCAGTGGAGGAAAACCGTGGACTGGACCGGCGTCTTTTTGTGGTTTTTTTTTATGCAACAAAAAAAATACATGCATGGTTTTTCTTTTATAATGAAATCCTTTGGCTATCATGCAAGAAGCAGAAAAGTGAAGGTCATAAAAGAAAGGCATATTGAAAATACGGCAGGGATGCGAGAGCCTCGGAAGAGCTCTTTTTTTGTCTCTGAAAGCTAAAAAAAATAACAAAAAATATTCAAAACTTTTGTGCCAGTGGATGAGATGTCTCTTGAGAACGTGCAAAGATTTCTTTTAGTAGATTGCTTGGTCTATTGGCAATGCTGTTATCTATTATACAGAATGGGTATATACAAAACAAAACATAACTTTTATCGTCATCAGCCCAGGTATACACCCAGACGAGACAGGAGTGCAGATACCTTGGCCATCGGCCCGGACAAGAGCGCATTGCTTGCCGCAGCTCCTCGGCCGCCACCGGTCGTCCGCTGCAGTGCCACAGCAATAACGCCAACTAGAACGGCAACACCCACGGCACGGATTGGGCCACGGTACTGCCACAATACCTTGCGCACACGGGCGATCTGCTGCCGTCTCTTCTCGGCCCGTGCAATTTCCAACACGTGCTCGTGGAAGAACTCTTCGCCGTCGTCTACCGTCTGTGCATCCGCGCCGATATCGACCGTCTTGAGGACAGACGACCGCGGGATAGCCCGCCACGACGACAGCGAGCGGGGTGGAAAGGCCACAAACAGCCGGTCGGCTTCTGCAAGAAGGCCATCCAGAGAGGACACCGCGTCAGCTGCCCCCTTTTCTTGTTTACCGCCAGACATGTCGTCACTCTCGTCGTTGTTGTCGTCGCCGCCGCCGCCGCCGCCGGCTCTAGCTGGCAGCTTGGATAGGATATGGTGCAACATCTCGGGCTCGTCGGCCGGCGTTGCAAACAGCGCCTCGCGGTGGGCGCAGGCAATGGCGGCAAAGAAGTAGAGAGAAAAAGCCGGCGGGCGCGCCAGCAGCACGTCAAACACGCGCGCAATGGCGCCCAGCGTCTGCACGTCGTGCGCGTACATGGTCAGGGTCCCGCTCAGGGCAAAAAAAGGCCGCGGGTGCTGCGCGAGCCGCAGGTGGTTCCACAGCGCCGGGTCGGCGGCCTGCAAGATGTCGGGCAGCAGCTGCAGCTGCTGGACAGCAGCGTCGATTGTGGGAAGCATAAAGTCGCGGATCCGCAGCAGCGACAGCCGCGTGACGGCGGGCGTGCGGACGGCGGGCGTTGATGCCAGCACGAGCAAAAAGACCTGGCAGATGTCGTGGTAGCCCTGAAAGTAGCACAGAAAGGGCTGCCGCCGCAGGACCTCGACGATCATGTTGGACAGCTGCTCTTTCTGGTCGGCCTCGTCGGCGGCACTGAGCCCGCGCGGGTAGTAGACAAAGGCGCGGTTGACGTCCAGCTGGACCTGCTCTTCGTCGCGGTGCGCGGGCAGCCGTGTCCAGTCTCTTGACTCGCCATCCATTGCAACACCGGCCGACGCAGCAGCAATCGCGGGGTCGACACGGTCGCCGTCGACGGGGATACCGAGGAGCAGCGGCCATGCTATCTGGCGCAGCTCGTTGCTGACGAAGCCGCCCGGGAGGACAGCCAGCTGCTGGAGCCGGGCAAAGTCGGCGGCGCGGCAGGCATCGCGCACCTGCTGCTTCTTTTCTTCGACGAGGGGGTCTTTTGTTGTTTGTGGCTCGCTCGTCTCTGGGGTCTTTTTGTTCTCCTTGTTCTTTTCGTCAATGTCCTCCAGAGACTTCTCCTCTGCCTCTGATTCTGCCTTTGGCTCGGTCTCGCCCATCGCTTCCGAAACCGTCCTTGGTAAGTCGTCCCTCTTGGATGGCTCGTCTGCTTCGACTGGCTCAGTCTTGGCTGCGTGAACCTCTACAGCCGCCGGCACGGGCATCGGGTCCTTGTCGGCCATGCTGGACATGTCGGCTGGAGAAGAGTGGTGCGACTTGTACCGTGCACGCTAAAGCAAAACGTCTGTGCTGATGGAACTGTGCCAGAGGATCTCGCAGAGAAAAATGGCCTGATGCCGGAGCCGCAGTCCGTCTCAGCTCTCTCCACGGGTATATCCAGCCGTCCCCTCGGATGGCTCCTTCAAGCGGATCCTTCAACGGTACAAGGGCGATGCTTCTGCAGATTCTCGATGCGCAGGTATGGCAGTCCAGCGAGTTGGGGTGTGTTGAGAGAAGAGCAGACCGTTGCGAGGCCAGTGCGGGCAAGGAGCGATGCCACCCCAGAGAAATGCATGTGGTTGTGTGCGTAGGTTTGGAGTGTCGACGATATCTTTGCTCGGAGCACGGTCGTTGCTCCCGTCGTCAAGGCGTGTGGTGGTGTCGGTCGAGCGTTCTTGTGATTCAAACGTGGGCACACGCACGTCATGCGTGTACATTTGCATTTACAGTGGACATGTGGTGACAGTGGCTTTAGTGTTTATATGCTCTAGCTTGATACATTCACTATGCATGTGGCGTCAGGGTGTAGGCGGCCCCACTAAAGCTCGACATAACACACAGCTTTGTACAGTACATAGGAGCTGTGTAAGTACTTGGTATTACGTGCGTCGTCGAGCTCTCTGCGTCAGATTATATAAGCAAAGCACATGCAGCTCACAGATCACAGCTGGCGGTGATGTGCGCTCTGCGTCACCGGAACAGCAGATGTTTCCTGTGTGGCGAAAGTTCTGCTGCATGTTTTGTTCCTTTTTAATTCCTTGCTCTTTTGACCTTCTTCCCAGCCTGCTCCCACTCTGTCTCTTCTTTTTGATTCTTTACTTTGCCCAACCTCATCCGACGCTTCAGCCTCGAGTCTCTAGTACGACATCCGAAGCCTTTTATTTATTTAATTTATTTTAAAATATTCTTTTCTTGCAAACCTTGTTTAGTTCATAATCCACAGAGAAGAGATGGCTGTTTGCATGAGTGGTTGCATACCAGCTGAACCAACGTTGTGAACAAGATTCCGTGGAGTACAATCTATGCATCCTTGTATGATAGATCGAAAATGACTCGTCGTTTTTTTATTTTGCTGTGTTTTCCCCCTGGAAAATAGGAGTTTAGACAGCTGAAACCCTGAAATCAGTGCGCGAGTAGTCGTGTTGGTCTGTCCTTTTCCTTTTCCCTCTTCGCTTCCTTGTTCTGTCGGCCCTGTGCTATGGATAGACAGCCATAGAAAACAAGCCATTGTCTTCGAGTCGGCATGTTCTGGAACATCAACCCTGTCTCTGCATTCTTTGGTTCTTTTCTGCCGTGTGTATATGAGAGCAAACAACGAGCACGGACACACTTATCATCGATGATGCCCAACGTGGAGTCTTTGATAGGGAGGCAAACAATCAACATACAGTACATATGTACATACTGCAGCATTATCCACGGGAAATCACAACCAAAGAAAGAGGCTCTACAGGCGGAGTAACCAAGTTGTTTGTGTATCTTTACGGCGCACGGGGTATACGATGTATATGGCCGACAGTATTCTCGCCTATGCCAGTTTGTATATCTACGGCTCCCCGGTGTAATGTATACCTTTCCTCCTGGCATGCCGAATCCCGAATCATGGCCAGGCCAGACCAAACAAAGACGGCAAAATAGCAAAAGGCCTCCAGAGTAATAAGAAAAACGCAAAAAGCAAAAGCCAGACGGAACAAATGCAGCATGCGAGTGCGGCCTGCAGACCACGCACAGCAAAACGATCGATGAGCTCTGGATGCAACCCTGTCTGTCGTCTGTCATCTGTCGTCCGTCGTCTGATGCGCAGTCCGCGCCTGTTTATACACAGGCCGTGCCGCTATATGAGATAAAGCCTCTGCTGGCGTCGGCATCCCCTGTGATCAATGCTGCTAGGCAAGGCATTTGCAGCGCTTTGACAAACAAGTCTCCGAGCCGGTCACCAGGATGAATGCGCGAATTGCTTGCATCTGGACAGCAGAGGGCAGACAGAACCGAAGAAAACTAAAGCAGAAAAAGCAGAGCAGACAGATCTCTGAGATCGGCCAGTCCGTGTTGTTGGTGGCCGGCGAGACTGATCTTAATCTCCATCTCTATCTTGAGCAAGTCCGAGCCGGGTGCAAAAGTAATGCAGAACACCATTTTCAAAGAAAAGGCAAGAGAAAAGAGAGGGAAAAAATAACATCAAAAATCAAAGATCAAAAGATCAAGGATGGTCCAGACATGGCAAAGTGTAACCCTGTCCCTCCTGTTCGTCGCTGATTAATTAGTAATATAGGCGTAAGTGAGTTTATCTACAGGAGCTCCCCGCCATATATTAGCTCAGTCAGAGTACATAGTAGCTGCGGACTGGACGTATTTTATTATATATTTTTCGGTTTTATTCCATTTCATATTTTATTTTGCGTCTCCCCCCGCCTCTGCCTTGTGTACCCCATTTTCTCAGCCCACCACCGCAGGCCAAACAGAAAGCGAACAGCGGAAAGCGGAAATCGAAAAAGAAAAGAAGAGGGAGAGGAAAGACACACAGTAGTAGTAGGAGGGAGCCAGGCCAGCGTGCTGTTCCCATTGTTATGAACGAAACGGAACGGAAAGAGCTTGAGAAACGACGACAGTTCCCTCCCGCCGCCACGCACCTCACGCCCTCATCCACCCCCCCTCGCTCCTTCCGTCTTCCGTTGTTGTTCTGCTGAGAGTGTTTTCGGATGTCTCCCATGCCCACTCACGCGTTCCTGCCTCTTTGAGTGTCTGTCGGCTCTCTTTCTTCTTCTCCTCGATCCCATTCCCCCCTGTTCCTTTCAACTTCCCCCCTCGCTCTTTCCTATTTTCATCGTCTGGCTTCTATTGCGCTCACGCACCCTCCGCGCCGACCTTGCCGCCCTGCTGCGGCTATCGTTGCGCGTTTTATTCCTTTGTATCTTTCAAAAGTAAACTGCACACTACTGTCCGCTATCCCTGTGTGGCTCGACTGCCAAAATTGGATATTTCATTTTGCATTCGGCATTTTGATCTGCTTTAGCTGGGCACGCTCGCCACGACATATGAGCTCTTGCTAGATCCAGTCTAAAGCGCATCGGCATCTCCAACAGAAAGAACCTCCCTCTGCGCCTTCCTTTTTGGTCATTCTCTCGCAGCCCTGCGTCACGTCACAGCTCTACGAAACCCTACGCACAGCCCTGCGCGCACACATACAACCCGTGAGTCCATCTATACACGCCCTGCCCTGCATCGTTCCTTCCCTTCTCGTCTCATCCTTGCCCAGCCTGGCGTCGTCCTCTCTTTTATTTTCGTTTTCTTTTCTTCTTCTTTTATGTGTCGTTTTGTCCTGCTGTTTATCATGTTCCCATGGCCTACCCCTTGCTCTTTCCTTGTCTTTTGTGTCTCCCATCCTGCCTAGTGTTCCATGCCCCCCCCCGTGCCATCCTCCTCTACTTCCTACTTCCTCCTGTGTCCTGCATCGTGCCTCTTGTCCTCCCTATCCTCCTTCCGCCCGTTCAGCCGCCGTCTGATATCTCAACTCCTCTCCAACCTCCACCCTTTGCCTCTGCCGTATAGCAACGACGCCTCAGGCTGTCCGTCTCTGCCATACGTCCATCCACTGTTTGTGGCCCTCCATCTCTGTGCGCCCTCTCGTACGCCCAACGACCCTACTGCGTCTCTCCATCTACCGCGTCTGGGCTGTCTTGTCTGGCTCTTTGGCTGGCCGGTCGTCCCCGTCGCCTTGTTGCCCAATCTACTGTCGCCGCTGTCGTCACTGTCGCCACGCTCTCACACGCCCACACACGCTCGTACACACTCCTCCACTCAGCCTATCGTGCCTCTCACCCCCGGCAGCACCCCTCACACCCTTCATATCTGGTCTCACGAGCCTATTCTCCATCCTTGTCGTCTATTCACCTGCACTCTCCTCCTCTTCGCCGTCCCCCGTCCAGCTCATACTCTCTACGCGAGCTTGTGTTCCCTGTCAAGTGAGACTGTCCACCTGAGGCATAATCCCAAGACTCAGACTCAGACTCAGACCCAGACTCAACTCAACTCAACTCGAGCTTCACGCTCTTGCTCCTTCACTCTCATCCCCGCCCGACTCACACACTCCATCTCAGCTCTGCGTATAGCCACGATATCAAGGCTTTGCTTACACTAACACACTTTGCAGGCCTCACTGCTGTGTCTCTGTCTTTCTGTTGTCTCAATCACTTTCTGTGCACGCCTTGCAACCCGCACACCTGCTCTCGGCTCCCTGAACACGCCCTGTTCCATCACTGCACCCGGCAAGCTCAATCATCTATTTCGATCCTCGCTCCTTGATCCTCGCTCTTTGCTGGGCTTGGCCTGCAAGAAACATTGTGTCCACCGAGCTGTGCAAATGTAAGTTATGCTAGGCTAGCCTTGCCTCCTTGTCTTGTCTTCTTTGCCCTTGCCCATTGGTCCTCATCCCCTCTGTATCTTGTGCCCTCAAGCTCCTGCGGCACACGACTTACAGCATGCACGGCACACTGGTGTCTGAATCCTCTTCTGCCTTACATACCACCTTTGAGCCTGATACTGCCCTCTCTTGTCCCGCTGTTGTCACTCTACCTGCATCGGCCTCTCATCCCACTACCTCCGTGCCTCACTGGTTGGCCACCTTGTTACCCCTCTCATATCTTATTATCAGCCCATTTTATGCTCATCCATGTGTCATTCGGGCACCTGGGTGACATCCAGTACAAAGAGCGGCAAGTGCTTTCTTCCTTGTCCTCCCGTTTTCCATTGCTTTGTCTTCCTAGGAGTTACAAATACCTTTTATACAGCCTAGCTGAGACTCCCGTCTTCTAGTTTACTTCTCATTTGTGCCTATCTAACTCCTTACCACCATATAGTCTCGAGTTTCTTGTGGCTACGTCCAGATACGTGCAACACTTTACCTTGCCATTCGTTCACCACACCAAAGCAACTGTCTCGAGCTTCTTCTCCAGTCCTAACCACCATCATATAAGAAGCTTCCCATCTTCCTATAGTCTAGGGGGCGGCGGTGGAGTCTCGACCTGCCATGGCCCTCCAGACCAATGTCCTTCGCGGCGGAGAGTGGGTGACTGAAACTGTGAGCCTACAATCAATGCTGCAAGGAACCGCGGCATCGTCGTCAGAAAGTGGACAAGCGCGTCAGCCAGTAGGAAAGCCGGGCACATATGGCATTTTGACAAAGACGGCAATCGAGAGTCCGGTAGCCCAGTTTATCCTACCGGTGCGCCTACGATCTCCCAAGCATGTGGATGTTGCATTTATTGGGGTAAGTCCAATATTCTTCACTATTCTTATACAAGGCTTGTGTAGCTATATTTCAGTCTCTAACAAAAAAAAAAACAGGATCACTATGTGCAAATCCGCGAGCTCGGTCGTGACAGTCAGCTTCGAGATGTTATTCGCAAGAACGATTTTGGCTCCAGGATTGTCAATGCAAAAGTTATCGGAAGCACAACTGAAGACGACGATGACACCAGCAATGACAACGATGTCAAAATTAAAGTAGAGGATGATGGCACAACCCCCGATGGCGAAGCCTCGGGCGACGTCGACATGGATGATATTCACACAACAGCTGCAACTCAAAGTGGCGGCCCCGAAAAACGACGGTTACCACCACAACAGCTCGTCATAGTCCTCGAGAGCGGCGATCAGATATTTTTATTCCTGGAAACAATGTCAGATGGCCACCTTTACTTCAACACAGCGCAGTATCAACCACAGGGCAAGAAGATAGTACCGCCGGGTCGCCATGCGGCGGTCGACCCCAGCTCTCGGTATTTGGCCCTGGCCTGTGACGAAGGCCTTTTTACAGTGTACGAGCTCAATAGCCCTCGGGAACTCTCCCAGTCTTATGCCTCTGGCAGCCCGTTGAAGTACATCACATCCTATAGACCACGCCCCGTCCATGGTATCATCCACAAGATGGAGTTCCTCTACCCGCGCCCGGATGACGACTACCAAATCATCTTGCTTCTTATTATCATTGACAAAGGCATTGCGAGGATGGTCATCTACGAGTGGGAGGCAGGCGAGAGCCTGAGATCTGTCCTGGCAGAAAAGAAGCGCGGCCAGACACTTCCCGCAAGCAGCGAAAAGCCTCTGCTCATTGTGCCACTGACCTTCAACTCGGCTTTTTTCACTGTGTCCGGCGGTCACATCTGGTTCTGCCCTAACTCGCTTCATCAGCCAGCCACCTTTGAGATCTTCCGTTTAGAGGGACAGTCAGATCCTTCTTCCGATGGGCGACACAATCAATTGTGGTCGGCCTGGGCACGACCCTACCGGTTGCCAACATATAACGCAGCTAATGACAGCATTTACCTGGCACGACAGAATGGCTCCATTGTCTACCTGGAGCTCAACTCAGACAACCTCATCACCTCCCACGTGGAAGTAGGCAACCTCAAGAGTGAAATCAGCTCTTCCTTCTGTACAGTCTTTGATCAGTTCGGCGACATCTTGATTGTTGGTGGACATTCCGGGCCGGGCACCATGGTCAATCTGCCTCCACGACAGGCAACTGTGCACCTCGGTGAAATCCCAAATTGGGCATCTGTTGCTGACGTTGTGACGACACACGAAAAGGTTCGGGCACCTGGAACGCACGCGACCCCAGATCGCATATTTGGAGCCTCAGTCTACGGCGCCGCGGGCGCAATAACCGAGTTCAGAAGTGGCCTGCGTGCCTGCGCCGGTCTTGACTTTGATGTGGGAGATACAGTCCGTCGGACGTGGGTCTTCCCTGTCCGCAGCGTGGACTACGATCTGACCTTTCATATCCTAGTTTCCTTTGTTGACCGAACAATGTCTCTCCTCATGTCTGCGGATCTAGGTCAGGTCAGCAATCTGGATGGCGGAGATGACGACGAGAGCGACGCAGCGCAGATATACGACCTGAGTTCGCGGACAGTGGCGGCGGCACTTTTCTCAGAGGATGTCGTAATACAAGTAACAGAGACAAATCTTGTGTTTGCCGCTGTAAGTGGAAGCGTATCCCACTCGCACTCGGCCCTCTTTGGCGAGCATGTCACAATTGTGGATGCATGCATCTCGGGCGCGCTTGTCGCCATCTCAACACACGCCCAAACCAACGAGAGCAACATCCACCTGCTACGGATAGGCCTTCAAGGAACTGTCACGATTGTCAGGTCCTTTGTGCAAAGTGGCGAACCTACATGCTTGAGCTTATCCTCGTTTGGCAACGTGCCAGCCATCGTGGCCGGTATCGTTCACGAGGGAAGCAAGCCGTCGATTGGAATCTACAGCATCAACGAGAACGAGCCAGCGGGTGGGGTCGAAGCAGTGCCGCTGCTTATTGACCTGGGATCAAGCGAAATAGGACGTTTGCTGTCACCTACATCCTCAACTACGGACCAGGGGTCCCCCTCTCTTGAGACGTTGAGCAGTATAGCCATGATACCACGGCAAGGACGGGCGGCAGCGATCTTATTCGGAACCAGAGCCGGGCAGGTTGGCACCATTGTTTTGGACGAATCTGGGCGTGCGGTGTTTGCAAATGTCGACAAAATCGGCCTGGCCACAGCATACATTTCTGTTGTTGGCGAATCGGCGATCGGAAAATCGGTGCTAGCCACATGCGACGGCAATCTGTGCCTTCAGAGCAATCTGGACTGGTCTACGGCCAAGTTCGGGTCGACAAAGAGCGTCTGGGTGGTGGTGGATGCGTCCGAGAACCGCATGCCTTCGCCACCAGTCACCTCGACGACAATTCTCCCAGGACACCTGCCAGGCCGCGAAGGCAGGATACCGCTTGTATTGTCTTCCAGGTCGCGAGTGATGCTTGCCGAGCTTGAGTTGCAGTCGGAGCCGGCACATCGTAAAATGCCTCTCAAGGGCAGGCCCCGAAAACTCATCTACTCACACAGCCTGAACTGCCTCGTAGTGGCAATCACCGATGAATTTTCAATGGCGACCCTGCAATTCATCGACCCGGACAGCGGCGAGGATATCTCATTTGCTGTTGATAGCCACGGCGCTCCTATCGGGTACGCACGTGGCCTAGGCGAGAAAGACGATCGGATTCTAGGCCTGACCGAGTGGATCATTGAGCGTGAAGGCAATAAGTGGGTGCAGCTTCTCGTATCAACTCTCAAAGGGCGCTTTCTTGTGCTCTCAGTCAAGCGTTCGGAGTCTCGGCGCAGCTCTAGCAATGGCAGCTCAGCTCCAGCTCCAGCCAGAGTCAAATACTGGACGCGGCACAGAAAGCCTAGAGCCGCAGCCCCCGTGTACACGACCGCGTGCGAAGACAATAATGTGTTCTCCTGCGTCGGGTCGACAATCCACTGGGACAAGCTGGATGTCGTGGCGAAACGGCTCGACTCGCATGGCGAGTACAGCCTGCCGTCGCCGGCGTCATCTCTGCACATTGTTAATGGCAAACTAGTAGCCACCACTATTGGGCATTCGATCCAGATAATCGACTACAAGGGAGGCACCGCAGGCACTATGACACTCCACCATGCCGAGTCAACCGACAATGTCCGCGCCAGGCATATGATTGAGGTTTCCCCTGAAGGAGCCGGAGCATATCCTATGCTGCTGGTGTCTCTTGGCATTGGCCAACTCTCTGGAGTTTGGGTTCCTTGGCGGATGATTGGCAAGAACTGCAATGCCGTTTTTGAGGCAGACCTCCCATCAGAACGGCTGTGCAAGCTAGTACGCGGCCGTACACGGCCCAGCTGGCAGCAAACACGGCGCGGTGTGCGGTACGGCATGCTTGACAGCTCAGAGCACCCAGCGGAGGTGCTGGGAGCTTTTGAAGATGGGTCGATGCAGCACTTTACTGTCCTGGGCCCGTCAATTTGGCGGATCTTGCGGTATATCCAAAACTACGCCAGCACGTCAAATGTGCTCTACCCCTACTCGTACGTGGAAGAGGCTGTCATCGATGGAAACGGTGCAAGCACCGGGCAGCACGGTGAGCAGGCTGAAGAGAGGATGGCAGCCCTTGAAGACCTGGTGCCCGATAACCGGACAGGAATGCATATCGACGGTGACATGCTGCAGCGGTGCCTGGACGAACGGGCACTTGAGCAGCTGTTTGCGGCACCACAGCGGGCTGCGCGCCTCTTTATGCTTTTGGATGAGCTAGACGGTGGGCGGTGGACAAGCAACTTTGCACCTGGAGATGAGGCCTCGACAGCAACGCTGCTGGAGCAGAAGCGCAGGAACTATTTCGGGCTGATGTACGACATTCTAGAGTACTATCTGGAGCCTGTGTTTTAGTTGTGTGGTGTTTCTTACATTTGCTAACGTATCATTTTTTCTGTTTTGTCTGTTTTCTTCATCTTGGCCTTTTGCATGTCCTCGGTCTAGAGATAGATCTACCACCTTGTTGTCTTTACATAAACTTTCGGTTGTGCCTAGCTTGGCGTAAGGTGTTATTTATGGTTTTATTCTGATAGATTCATTGGTAGGTTTTTTGGCTTCTATTCATTTGTCAAGTATTTATGAAATCAGTTTTATGGTCTCAGGGGAGATGGTAAATGTCAAAAACAATTCAATAAAATCGATTTTTCAAACATTTTATAAATAAAAACAGGGTTGAGATACGGTTCGAAAATACGTTTAAAATAAGGAATAATTAATCAGATTCAGTATTATTCAAATTAAAAGAGAATAATTGCAGCTTAGAAAGCCCGGCAAAGGAAAATGAGTGAAAACAGACATGCCGTAACTAAAAACATTAATGCCATTATCTGAATCGCCAATGCACAATAGGATGAGGTTGAATACAAACTTCCCGATCCAGCCTTACTTACATAACCATGCTAGGGCGAGGCCCATGCTCAGATCAGAAATACAGTGAAATACACTGTATTGCATGTACCCCTCACCTCACACCTTCCCCGCGCTGCCAGTAGTCGATACTCATGTGCTCACAGTGCGTCCTAGCGTTAGTCGGAAGGAAGTAAGAGGCAGCTGCCGGATTTTGTGTTTTTGCTGGTGTGCCGATTATGTAAGTTTTTTTCTGGCCGTCTCTTACATTTCTAAACAATAAAATAAAGACGAATAAAAATCGACGTTTTCTGCCATCGACCGCTTTGGCAGACACTCCACATTTTGCCCCATCACCACCACAAACCACCACGGTCGACCGACTGCCTACTGCGTTCCTTTGAGCCTGCCTCATACCGAGTAGACTTTTCTACTTTTCTACTTTTCAGGGCGCCACCAGCACTCTTTCAGTGGAACCTTTTGCCATCCTAGCATGTCTCGGGGTCGACAGCACAACTTGATCATTGTCTCGACCATCCATAGCGGGTGATTTTTTGTATTAACTTTTCTACGGATCTTTCTGATCTCTCTGACCTCTCTGATCTGTACTGATCTATCACATCCCACTCGATCTGCCGGGGCTGTCTGCAACTGTACCTACACCTACAACCCCGCCATCACAACCCGTATCCATTACGATGCCGCCGAAGAAGAAGGGAGGCAAGAAGGCCCAGGACGACTGGGAGGCTGAGCTGGGCGAGTCGATTGTCCCCGCCAACCAGGCCGACAACAACGGCGACAATGCCAACGGCGACGACGACGAGGAGGCTGGCGGCGGCGGCCTGATGGCTGTTCTGCAGAAGCGCAAGGAGAAGCGCAAGAAGAAGGGCTTGGCCGACGAGTTTGAGGGTGCCCAGACGGACGCCCCCGCCGAAGAGGCTGCCCCCTCCATTGCCGAGAAGGCTCCCGAGGAGGCTACCATGGACGACGAGTTTGCGCTTCCCGAGAAGAAGGGCAAGGGCGGCAAGGGTGGCAACAACAAGAACAACGCCAAGGCTGCACCGGCTGCCGCCAACGACAACGGCGACGAGAACTCGGGCCGCATCCTGACCAAGGCCGAGAAGGAGAAGCTCAAGAAGGAGCGTGAGAAGCAGCGCAAGAAGGAGCAGGCCAAGAAGAAGCCCGCTACTGGCAAGGATGCCGAGCCGGCCAAGGCTGATATCGTCGTTCCTGTCGCTGCTGCTGCCCCTGCTGCCGCCACCCCCGAGCCGGCTGCCGCTGCTGGCGGCAAGAAGAAGAAGATTCCCGCACACCTGCTCGCCATTCAGAAGCAGCAGGAGGATCTTCGCCGGCTGGCAGAAGAGCAGGAGCGCCTTGCTGCCGAGGAGAAGGCCCGTATCGAGGAGGTTGAGCGCCAGGAGGCCGAGGAAGCCAAGCGCAAGGAGGAGCAGCGTGCTATCAAGAAGCAGCGCGAGAAGGAGCGCATCGAGCAGCTCAAGAAGGAGGGCAAGTACATGACCAAGGCCCAGAAGGAGGCCAAGGCCCGCAACGAGCAGAAGCTCCAGCAGATGATGGCTGCCGGTGTCAAGGTCGGCGGCCTGGATGGCGGTGCTGCTGCTGAGCCCAAGAAGGCATCGTACGACAAGAAGCGCAACGCTGGCCGCAAGAACAACAAGGTCGATGAGGAGAAGGCGCTGGCCGAGGCTGCTGAGCGCGCCCGTCTGCACGCCGAACAGGTGGCCAAGGAGGCTGCCGAGAAGGAGGCCGCTGCCAAGAAGAAGGCCGAGGAGGATGCTGCCAAGGCCAAGGCTGCCGCCGAAAGCGACCTGGAGGACGACTGGGAGGCTGCCGCTGCCGCTGACGACGATGACGTCAAGGACAGCTGGGATGCCGACTCTGACGATGATAAGAAGGCCAAGGCCGGCGGCAATGATGATGAGGAGGGCGAGGAGAACGAGGAGGACGAGGAGGACGAGGAGGGAGACAGCGACGATGACGATGACGACGACGACAGCGACGACAGCGACGAAAGCGACGACGAGGAGACGTCGGCCGCCAAGGCTGCCGAGGCACAGCGCAAACGCGAGATGGCCGAGCTGCGCGAGAGGGAGCACCAGGCCGCCCTGGCCGCACAGTCCAAGGACAACCTGCGGTCGCCCATTTGCTGTATCATGGGACACGTCGATACCGGCAAGACCAAGCTGCTCGACAAAGTGCGCCAGACCAACGTCCAGGAGGGCGAGGCCGGTGGTATCACACAGCAGATTGGTGCCACGTACTTCCCCATCGATGCCATCAAGCAAAAGACGGCCGTCGTCAACAAGGACGGCTCTTTCGACTTCAAGGTGCCCGGCCTGCTGATCATCGACACGCCCGGTCACGAGTCTTTCTCCAACCTGCGTTCGCGTGGTTCGTCGCTGTGTAACATTGCCATTCTGGTCGTCGACATCATGCACGGTCTCGAGCCGCAGACGCTCGAGTCGATGCGCATGCTGCGTGACCGCCGCACGCCCTTTATCGTTGCCCTCAACAAGATCGATCGTCTGTACGGCTGGAAGAAGGTGGACAACAACGGTTTCCAGGACAGTCTGGCGCTGCAGAACCGCGGCGTGCAGAACGAGTTTGCCAAGCGTCTCGAGTCCACCAAGGTCGCGTTTGCCGAGCAGGGTTTCAACGCCGAGCTCTTCTACGAGAACAAGAACATGTCGCGCTACGTCTCGCTGGTGCCCACCTCTGCCCACACGGGCGAGGGTGTGCCCGACATGCTGAAGCTGCTTGTGCAGCTCACCCAGGAGCGCATGACAGACTCGCTCATGTACCTGTCCGAGGTGCAGGCCACCGTCCTCGAGGTCAAGGCCATTGAGGGTTTCGGTATGACCATTGACATTATCCTGTCCAACGGTGTGCTGCACGAGGGCGACCGCATTATCCTGTGCGGTGTCGAGGGCGTGATCAAGACAAACATTCGCGCGCTGCTGACGCCAGCACCACTGCGCGAGCTGCGCGTGCGCTCGGCCTACGTGCACAACAAGGAGGTCAAGGCCGCCATGGGTATCAAGATCAGCGCCCCCGGTCTCGAGGGTGCCATTGCGGGTTCGCGCCTGCTGGTGGTCGGCAAGTACGACGACGAGGACGACCTGGAGGAGGAGGTCGAGAGCGATCTGGCGTCGGTGTTTAGCCGTGTCGAGAAGTCGGGCCGTGGTGTCAGCGTGCAGGCGTCGACGCTGGGTTCGCTCGAGGCTCTGCTGGATTTCCTCAAGAGCTGCAAGATCCCCGTCGCCAACGTGGGTATTGGCCCGGTCTACAAGCGCGACGTCATGCAGTGCGGTGTTATGCTGGAGAAGGCGCCCGACTATGCGGTGATGCTGTGCTTCGATGTCAAGGTGGACAAGGAGGCCGCGCAGTATGCCGACGAGCAAAACATCAAGATCTTCACGGCAGACATTATCTACCACCTGTTTGACGCATTCACCAAGCACATGGCCGAGCTGAGCGAGAAGAAGAAGGAGGAGTCCAAGATGCTGGCTGTGTTCCCCTGCGTGCTGAGCCCCGTGGCGGTGTTCAACAAGACGGGCCCCATTGTGGTGGGTGTGGACGTGGTGGAGGGCAACCTGCGGATGAACACGCCGCTGGCCGTTGTCAAGTCGAACCCGACGACCAAGGAGAACGAGATCATCGGCATCGGCCGAGTCACGTCGATTGAGCGCGAGCACAAGCAGATCCCGATCTGCAAGAAAGGCCAGCCGTCGGTGGCCATCAAGATCGAGATGGGTGGCCACCAGCCGGCATACGGTCGGCAGCTGGAGGAGGGCGATATGCTATACAGCCAGATCTCGCGCAAGAGCATCGACACGCTCAAGGAGTTCTACCGGTCCGATGTGTCGGACGAGGAGTGGAAGCTGCTGATCAAGCTGAAGCCCATGTTCAATGTCAACTAGGCGGGATGCAGGATCGTGGAGGAGGTTTCGTTGGAAAGTCGAGGAAAAAAGAGCCGGGCAAGATAAAAGGTATAAAAGTCTAGCACAGTGATTTATTTCTTATTTTTCTTATTTTCTTTTTTTGTCACTTTCTGGTTTTTATTGTCTTCATTTCTCCCATTCTGTATGCTCATTTATGTTTGTTTCTAGTCACAATTGCATTTACGTGTACATTTGCATTTTTACACAGCTTGATGCTGGATGCCCGTGATAATTTTGCAGACCAACTGTTGTGAATTGCCTGGCACACTGAGGTGTGCTTCTGGATGCAGGACATCACGATGTAGACACAGCAGGCCGGATCCGATTATATAATAAGTCGAATTCAAAAGCAAAAAGGCAAGAAACAAAAGGTACTTCTGAGTGACTTGGCCCATGTGGATTTGGAAGGCGGTGAACCTGAGAATGCCGCCCAAAATGGCACGTTGCTGCCCCTCTTGCCTGATTTTGTTTTTTTTTCTGCCGTGTTTGCCTAGGTGCCCAGCTGGCGCCCTGCGGTCCTCGGTCCCTGCTAGCCAGTCGCACAGCACGCTCCTCCCTGCCGCCCTGATCCTGATGCAGCGAGGACCGTCTCGAAGCTTCTCCGTGCTTCTGTTGTTTTATTCGGGGCTGTTGTCGGGGCAAGGCTGGCCAGCGCGTTCGTCGAATGTTTATATCACCTTGCCTATTTCCGAGCCTTTTATTGTCCTTGTGTTTTAATTCTCTTGTTTTCTTGTTTTCGCTTCCTTTCATTTTCAACTGTTAACAAGTTTAACAATTACTGTTATACCCCCCCCCCCCCCCGAAGCAGCCATAATACCCATCGCTCCTGCCTCGCACTCACTCAGAAAGGTACTTCCAAGGTACATCCACCTTACTGTCGCCAATTTGCCCCTCCACGCCAGTTGCACTTTCCTGACTTCTGGTCCCCTCCCTACCCAATCGCGCTGTAGTTTCCGAGACGCTGAGACTCTAGAATCCAACAGAAGCTGCCAACACCCAGCGCAACCCCACTATAAATCGAACCTAACAACTTTTTTTTTAACGTTTTATTCTATTATTTTGTTATTTTTATATTTGTTTTTTTCTCTCTTCCGTCTCATTCTGTCTGATAATAGTATTACAGACGGCGCCTTCTCTTTCTGCTTAGGGTACATATCTTAAATTCTCAGCAGTATCCCATTCTTCTGTCGTCTCCCACTTCACTTCTTCAACCTCACCTCCACCCCACTCCATAGGACCCCGGAGCAACCTTTTGCGAACACACGAAACAAACGACTATTCCCCTCCTATACGGTTTGCCTTTCTCACACAAGGCAGAACTCTCCGAACAAGTTTGGGCATTACATCTCCAGACTTTTCATCCTACTTCGCGACCTCCCCGCCCTCCTCCTCCCTCCCCCCCCATCCGCCGTTGTCGCACACATAAACAACCACATTCACATACTCGCCCATCATGAGTGTCGTCGGTAAGTCAGAGTCCTCCCTGGCGGCCCTGGCGGCCGCTGCATTTTGCCAATAGCCTCTCGAGCTTCAAAGCTCCCAAGCTCTGTGGCTACCTGGCTACCGGGCACCCTGGCGGCTCGGTCCTCTCTCTGGTCTCGTCCAGTTCGCTAACAATATCTAGGTGTTGATCTGGGCACCATGAACACGGTGATTGCCGTGGCCCGGAACCGTGGTATCGACGTTGTATGTCTCGCTCCCGCCATCCCTCTCCTATTATGCAAGCACATGTGCTAACTGTTATCTCTAGATTGTCAACGAGGTTTCCAACCGCGCTACTCCGTAAGTGCCCAACCAATCCTGCGACGGCTGTTGTCATATCTACCTACCCTCTTCCGTTCTTATGCTGACTTCCATCACAGTACCGTCGTCGGCTTCGGCCCTTCCAACCGCTTCCTTGGTGAGGCTGCCAAGACACAGGAGATCTCCAACCTCAAGAACACCGTTTCGTCCCTGAAGCGCCTCATCGGCCGCTCCTTCAAGGAGGCCGACATCCAGATCGAGCAGCAGTACATCTCTTGCCCCCTTGTCGATGTTAACGGCGAGGTCGGTGCCGAGGTTTCGTACCAGGGCAAGAAGGAAAAGTTCTCTGCCACCCAGCTGATGGCCATGTACATGGGCAAGATCAAGCAGATTACCGCCGAGGAGATCAAGGTTCCCGTCACCAACATGGTTCTGAGCGTGCCCGCCTGGTTCACCGACCGCCAGCGCCGCGCCCTCATTACTGCCCTGGAGGTTGTCGATGTCAACGTCCAGCGCCTTATCAACGATACCACCGCCGCTGCTCTTGGCTGGGGTATCACCAAGCTTGACCTGCCCTCGGGCGACGAGAAGCCCCGCCGTGTTGTCTTTATCGACATTGGCCACTCAACCTACACTGCCTCCGTCGTCGAGTTCCGCAAGGGTGAGCTCACCGTCAAGGGCACCGGCTTCGACCGCCACTACGGTGGTCGCGACTTTGACAAGTGCCTGGTCGACCACTTCGCCAAGGAGTTCCTCGCCGAGAAGAAGCTGCAGATCGATATCAACGCCGAGCCCCGCGCTCGCGCACGTGTCCTGGTTGCCGCCGAGAAGATGAAGAAGATTCTCTCTGCCAACCAGCAGGCTCCCCTCAACATTGAGATGCTCATGAACGACAAGGACGTGTCCTCGTCAATGACCCGTGCCGACTTTGAGGCTCTGGCCGAGCCCCTGCTGTCCCGCACCACAGCTCCCCTGGAGCAGGCCCTGGCCCAGGCTGGCCTGACCAAGGACGACATTGATATCATTGAGGTTGTTGGTGGCGGTACCCGTGTTCCTTCTGTCAAGGAGCGCATCCAGGCCTTCTTCGGCAAGACCCTGTCCTTCACCATGAACCAGGACGAGGCTATTGCCCGTGGTTGTGCTTTTGCCAGCGCCCTGCAGTCTCCCATTTTCCGCGTGCGCGAGTTTGCTGTCCACGATATTGTCTCGTACCCCATCGAGTTCACCTGGGAGAAGGCCAACGATATTCCCGACGAGGAGCCTAACCTGGTTGTGTTCGGCAAGGGTAACGCTATGCCCTCTACCAAGGTGCTGACTTTCTTCCGGAAACGGCCCTTTGACCTCGAGGCCCGCTACTACACCCCTGAGGAGCTTCCCGCTGGCGTCCAGCCCTGGATTGCCCGCTTCTCTATCAAGGGAGTCAAGCCCACCATTGGCGGCCCTGACGACTACATGACTTGCAAGCTCCGCGCCCGCGTCAACCCCGACGGTATCCTGAGCCTGGACACAGCCTACTACGTCGAGGAGCAGGAGGTCGAGGAGGAGATCAAGGATGAGGAGAAGCCCGAGGGTGCTGAAGGCGAGGCCATGGACACTGATGCCAAGGACGACAAGCCCAAGACTCGCAAGGTCCGCAAGCAGGTCCGCAAGGACAACCTCCCCGTTGTTCCCGCCACCCAGACCCTGGACCGCCTCGCGGCCGAGGACGCCAAGGAGAAGGAGGGCAAGATGGCTGCCAACGACAAGCTCGTTGCCGAGACCGAGAACATGAAGAACGCGCTGGAGACCTACATCTACGATGTTCGCGGCAAGTTCTCCGAGGATGACGACGGTGTCTACGTTCCCTTCTCCCAGGAGGCTGAGCGGGAAAAGATTGTCGCCAAGCTTACCGACGCTATTGTGAGTACTCTTTCTCAACCTTGATCAAATTATCAACACGATGCATGCTAACATACTTTTAGGACTGGCTGTACGAGGATGGCTACGATGCCACCCTGGGCGTCTACAGAGCCAAGAAGGAGGAGCTGAGCGCCATGGTCGGCCCTGTCCACCAGCGCTACTTCGAGCACGCCGAGGCCCAGCGCCAGAAGCTGGAGGCTGAGCTGGCCGAGGCCGCTGCCGCCAAGAAGGCCGCCGATGAGGCTGCCAAGAAGGAGGCTGGTGCCGAGGCTGCCACGGAGGGCGATGCCGCTGCCGATTCCGAGATGGCTGACGCCGACCCGGCAAAGAACCCCGCCGTCGAGGAGGTCGACTAGATGTTCGACTAAATATCCAGGTCGAAAGACCTTCTTGTAGAAACGAGAGTTGACGATTTTCTTATGTCACAGACCATGCTGTGTTTTTAGTATGTCAGGATCGAAGAGATGTGGTATGAAGTCAAGAAACCTTCAGAATAGAATTTGCATTTTACTTGAGCAGAGGTGCGAGCGTGGACGTGAAAAGACTGAAGAGTATACAGTGACAATAAGGAAATTGCAGTGGAAAGGTATGGCCCGTAACTATTTCCACCGACAAGTCGGCTCGCATATCTCCATTTATTGTAATGATCTGGCCAATCATATGGTGGATAGGAATTGGATGAGACAACCTAGCCGTGTAAGTGAGCAACTTCCGTATCTGGCAACAGTACTTTGCAGTGCGATTCGGGGAATCAAGAAAATGAATAAAAGCCCAATATGAAAGCAAATATAGCAATGAAACAGTAGAATAATATAGCAAAAATAGAGTAGACGAGCAAAAGAAAATCAGACATGTGTGTGACATCAATCCAGGAATGACCCCTTTCCCCGCCTCACTTCTTGGGCTCCCTACGTGGTTTGGTCTTTTTCTTCTTGATTTTGATGTTTTCAATACTCGCCTTCTTGGAAGCCGTAGCTAAAGCCTGGCCGGAGATTCTACGCAGTCGGCTGTGGTTTAAGTAGCCCTGGGAAGGGAAGTTAAAGATGTCGTTGCCCCTCAGGAAAAACCTGCGGAGGCTGGGCACACTTCCGCCACGAGCAGCAGACACCCTGAGGCTAGCTGCTGTGACCCAGCTGGTGGCTATGGCCTATAAACGTTCCATCTGGCCAGGTACCAGGAATACAACGTATGGCTGAAGTTGCAGACTGCCGAGTCATTCTCCTTTCTGCTCGGTAGGAGTATCTTGAAGACCCTGTGGCTGACGAAAGATGTGGCCTTTAGAATCACTGCAATCTCAGCGGCAGTCTATGGCCTGGTGTTTTTTCAATCCCCTCGACACAGGGACATGTGTACCATAAAACCCGTCTACTTTAATATCCAAATACTGTGACACTGCCCCAAACAGGGTAGCAATTACATCAGCCCATCTCTTGTGAGTGTAGATAACTGGCGAGATGAGTTTGAGGCCCCCTGTGTCATGTAAGTGCGTGAATGTTAAGCACGACTTGATGGTCGTCTGCAGGACCAAGCCATCACTGTACAGGGTACATTGCACAGAGTAGTTGAGATTACAGTCTGTCAGGAAGTGGAAAAACTCGAGTATTCGTGACCCATATCAAAGTCACGTGCACTACTGATTCATTACTGTCCTTACGTCACGGCGTTTTCCGTTGCTGGAGCCAATGCCGGGAGAACGGATTATCCGGCCAGAGGGGCTCGCTACTGTACACGTTAGGAAGGCGCATTCATGATACAGGTGCTTCCATATGTAGCTCCTGCTGAGCTAATGGTACCTTTTCTGTTATTGTGCTGCTGATCGACTGGTTGATGCTATTCAGAGACAGGTACCCCATACATGTGCTATCACCGACATTAGTACTGCCAGCACCGTACAACGTCAACACCGTCACCACCTTCACCACCGCCACTATCATCGCCAGTCACCACTGTCAATCGCTACAACCACCACCACAACCAACACTACTTGACGAATGTCCGTGCTGCAAGATAGCCCGTCTCTGCCATCCATCTTGGTCTGTGGCCGATAATGGACCGCGTCAAGAAACGTATGTCTGCATGATTGGATCGTCCATACAGCCATGGCACCTATCTCTTCCAGTCGACAACTAGCAACTAGCAACCAGCAACTAACAAACAAAGGCCAACTGCGAACACTCAACGAGTGCGCATGGGCAGGTCAAACTGGTATGCGACGCCGCCCCCTCCTCCATGGACCTCGTGAATCTAACAAGCAACAGACCTCTTCGAGGTGAACAAGTCCCTAGATTCGTCCCTGAAGAAGAACACGGCATTCATCCGACGACTGCGCACGGCCATATCCGCTGCAAGCCTCAACTCCTTTCTCCAAGAGATTGCCTCGCTCAGCCTCAACAAGTATCTATCCGAGATCATTCCCGCCTGCTACGAAGGTCTCTGTCGCCTCAAAACGCCTGCCGATATCGAAGCTGGCGTCGAGATTGTGTCGGCCCTCCACCAGCGCTTCGGCCCCGCCGATTTCACCGAATACCTAGGATGGCTTCTGGGCAAGGGCATGGCTGCGCCCGACAAGAGCCAGCTCAAGTCCTTGTCCGCCGAGGCTCGCGAAAGGGACGAGAAAGAGCGTATTACTCTGCAGCGCATTCTCCTCCGAATTGTCACAGAGCTGTGGCTCGTTGGCGTGTTGCGCACCCTCGAAGACGTCAACCGCCCCGACGACACTACAAAAGGCGCTGCTGGTAAGGCCGCAGAAGTCAAGTTTCGTTCCAGCCCATCTGCCAAGCCAGGCGCTGCAGAGCCTTTCCCGCTTGCTGTGCTTAAAGACCTTCTCGGCCACGACCGCGATCATGCCAACCTGCCTCTCTTGGTTACGTTTGTCAAGACTTTCAGCACCGACATTCTCGGCATCAGCGGATCTCCTAGCGAAGGAGCTCGGAAGCTCGACGAGCCAGTACCCAGAACCGAAGCCGCCCAAACTGGTCCCGAAGATGGAACTGTGACTGACACCCCTACATCTGGGGAGCCCGCTCCAGAAACCTCTCCAGCCGACAATACGATCGCCTCGCCGGAGCTGCAAGCAAAGTTCCGCAATATTCTCAGCCGGTATTTTGATGACGTCAAAGGCCACCTCCTGCGCGACCAAAAGGCTATATCTGCCCAGTCGCGCCGTAATGCCGAGGCATACGTCAAGTCAGGTGAAGTTTTTGAAGACCGGCAGTCCAACTTTGAGAAACAAGTCAAGGCTCAGGAGCGGCTGGTGTCGAATGCGCAGGTCATTGCCGACGCGATCGGTGCCGAGATGCCAGATCTCAAGGATGGCGATGAGGGCCAAGCAGCCATCAGTGCCAGCTCGATTGGCATTGTCAAGGCGGGCGACTATCTTCGTGGCCAGGGCGAGAGTGCTGGCATTTGGGAGGACGAAGAGGAGCGCCGCTTCTATGAAAATCTCGTGGATCTGAAAGGAAAGGTCCCTGCTATTCTCCTCGAGGATGGAAAGAAAAAGAAGGCCGACACAGACGACCAGGTCGGAAGCAGAAAAGCAGAAGTTCCTACTGATGAATCGGACGCCCAAAAGACAGCTTCTGCAGATCCCGCCGCTAGCCCTCCCGCTGCCACCGCCGTTGTCGCTGCAGACGAACAGTCGACCTCCATTATCAACAAGAGCGTCGGTGCTCAGGTCGATACCTTACTTCTGCGACTGCCAGAACTGACCAACAAGGAAATAATTGACCAGACAGCAATCGATTTCTGCTTCCTAAACTCCAAGGCATCCCGCAACCGGCTTATCAAGTCCTTGACAGAGGTGCCAAAAGGTCGGGGCGATCTCTTGCCGTGCTGGTCCCGGCTTGTGGCGACTCTGGGCCAGTACATGCCCGACATCCCTAAGGGTCTTGTGGACTACCTTGATGCCGAGTTTCGGAGCCTCCAGCGGCGTAAGGAGAAGGACTTTCTGGGTCAGGTGCGCCTCAGCAACATTCGGTACCTTGCGGAGCTGACCAAATTTGGCATTGTACCGGAGCATGTCGTGTTCCATTGTCTGAAGGTCAGCCTCGACGACTTTTCACGTATGAACATTGAGATTATCTCAAACCTGCTTGAAAACTGCGGCCGGTACCTGCTGCGCAACCCAGAGACATCGCCTCGCATGTCATCATTTCTCGAGACACTGCAGCGCAAGAAAGCCATGCAGCATATCGGCCAGGCCGAGCGCATGCTGATCGAGAATGCCGTGTACTTTGTCAATCCGCCTGAGCGGCCAGCGATTCAGCAAAAGGAGAGAACACCTATGGACCTTTTTGTTCGGAAACTGGTTTATGTCGACCTGTGCAAGCGCAACGCCAATAAGATTCTGCGTCAGATTCAGCGACTTCACTGGGAAGAAAAGGACGTTGTCGAAATTCTGCACAAGGTATTCTCGCGGCCGGGGAAGGTCAAGTACGGCAACATACACCTCCTGGCCGGCCTTCTTAGCGCGCTGTACCGCCACCACTCGTCTTTTGTGATAGGGATCGTGGACGAGCTGATCGAGTCCATTGTCTTTGGGCTGGAGCTCAACGACTTCCGCCTGAATCAGAAGCGGCTGGCACAGGTCAAGTATCTCGGCGAGTTTTTCACATATCGCCTAGTTGAGCACCCGGTAGTGTTCGACGTTATGTACAAGATCCTTACCCTTGGCCACGGCGGCGCGCCCATTCCCGGGCGTATCAACCCGGTCGATCTGCCCGACGAGTACTTCCGAATCCGGCTTGTGGCGACTGTTTTGGAGACGACGGGCAGTTACTTCAACAAGGGTGCGTCTGGCAAGAAGCTTGACTTTTTCCTGGCGTTCTTCCAATTCTACATCTTCACCAAAGACCCGCTGCCAATGGACATTGAATTTATTGTCCAGGACACGTTTGCGCTCGTGCGGCCACAGTGGAAGCTGGCTCTCGACCTCGAGGAGGCGGCCCGCGTGTTCCAAGCAGCGGTCACGCAAGACCAGGAGGAGAAGGCAGCAGCTGCCGCCAAGACCGCAAAAGGCACAGTCGCGGCTGTAGCGGGCGGTGAAGCCGACGAGGAGCAGCACGGCGGCCCAGCCTCTGACGATGGGTCGTCGGACGATGAGATTGACCGCGAGGGCCACCTTGCCGGGGACGATGCGGAGGCCAATATCAATGATGACGAGGAGCTATTGTTCAATGGAGATAGAGAAGGTGATGGGGATGCTGAAGAGGATGAGGATGACGACGACGACGACGACGAAAACGATAGCCAAGACTCTGACGACAGTGGGAGTGAGTCGGAGGACGAGGAGATTGTGGTGACGCGCGAAGAGGAGCAGATCGACCCGGAAGACGAAGCCGAGTTTGAGCGCGAGTACGCGCGCATGATGGCGGAGAGTCTGCAGGAGACAAAGAAGTTTGAGCGGAAGCCCATGTTTGACCTTGCCCTGCCGGTGCGGCCCAAGGCAGCGCAGCAGGGGCATGTCTATGCAAGCGCAAACACAAACGCAGACGACAACAAAAACAGCGACAGCGAACGTGACGATGATGGGGACGACGGCCGGTACTCTGGGAATGCGAAATTGAGAATCGGCGGCAGAAGCGGCGGCCCTGACAGGACACCGACAATGGCGTTCTCGCTGCTCACCAAGCGCGGCAACCGGCAGCAGACGCGCACGCTGGAGCTGCCCTCGGATTCTGACTTTGCGGTGGCTATGAGAAACCAGCAGCAGGCAGACCGCGAGGAGCAGCAGCGCATCAAGAATCTCGTCCTCAATCTGGATCTCCAGAGCGACGAGGGCGAGGCGCCCGAGCGCGCGACGTCCTACTACCACAACCGGCCGGATAAAGGCAGCGGTAAGAACCAGTCGCAGCGTGTCCGCAAGTTGCAACTTAGTGATGTTGACTGGTATGTAGCCGCTCTCCTGTTCCGTCTTGCTGTTCTGTCTACTAACATCTACAGGACTTGAGGGCTTTTGTGTTGTGGCTCTACATCTACATCTATATCCATACAGCCTTTGACTCGACAACTCTTATGAGCCGCACTCGCGCAGTCTTTGAGACTGTCGAAAGCGTTCTCTGGCAGGGCAGCAGGCCCAATGCCGCGACGCGTTGTATCTTTCTGGGCTGGCGGGCCGCCGAAGCTCTCTACGCTCTCTAAGCTGCCTGTGCCACTGCCGGACCAGCTGCCGGACTTGGTGTGTCGCAGCAGAGCATGGCTGTTGTCATCCGGCATCGCGATTCCGATACCAGACGTCCTATTGCTAAGTCTCCAACCACACCTACATAGCATGCTCAGCAGACTTGCAGGCTAGCAGCTGTTTGCTTAGCCCCTACGCTTAGCCCCTAGCTGCCCTATGGCACTGTCTCCGGAGCGGACAGCTCTGTTTGTATTGTTACTCAGTTCTAGGCAGTGTAGGAAGCCTGCATCGCAACATGTCTAGAACGAATTAATCAGGCCAGCTAGACTGGCGCATCTAAAAAGCAATCCACTCATTGCTGCCAATACAACCGTGTCTATAATATGGCTGTGAATTGAGATGAGACGACGACCGACTCGACGGCTTTGCCAGGCCGAGGCTCGTCGTCACATAAAGTACAATGATGTAAGCGATGATATTTCGAAAGGCCAACAAGGAAAGAGGTGCATTGCGCTTTCCAATTTAGTAGACATTGTCCGGGGTGTCCCTTCCGTGATATAAACATAACCTGTCTACTTGCTCAATGACTAATCATCACTGATGTACTCTCGCCATCGCCACTTCATTTTCATCTCGGGCTTCATTTTTAATGTCAGTTGCTCATCCTTTGCACCTGGTCCACGCTGGCTGTTCCCGCCCATCTCCAACCTCGGCGTAGTTTACGTTTACTCGAGTACTCTTCTCCTCTTCTCTTCCCGCTTTTCAGTTCTGCAGTTCCCGACAACTATACCTCGATATTGGCTGACGCGTCGCCCGTCCGCCTGACCACGAAACAGGCCGGACCGCACATCTCGATCACAACAGCGCGCCAATATGGCGACAAAGTGTTCCATGCACGTCTGCCCGCGATGCCACACGTCTGCCAGTTGCGCCTACTGCACGTCACGACAGCATGCAGCCGTTGCCTGAGTTGACCTATAAATGGATAAGTGAGTGGAGGCTGACACTCTGCCGTCATTGACCTTATTGTGTTTGTTGTGGTGCAGCAGCTGCTGCTATTGTCTATTTAGCCTATGCGGCGCGCACTTCCTCGACCTGTTTGTCTCTGCACACCTTTCAGTGCGCCAAGCCCTGCAAATGGGCAGATGGGCAGACGAACAACCGAGGAACAACCAAGGAACGAACAAAGAAGCAAAAGCGACGGGCATCCCGCCACACAAAAGGCAGCATCGCAAGTCCAAACCTGGTTCTGCTTCCGGCCTGCATCTTGAACGTTATTTTCCTCAGCTGCCGTCCGGTCACTGTAGCCCGTTCCACCAGCGTCGCGCAAGCAGCATCAAAGTCTCGGCCCCGACCGCGCGAGTCCATGCTCGTCGCTCCCACCCATACAATCTCACGCAATCTCATCCATTCCGGCATACCAGACACAGGAAAACGCCCTTTTGCTTCCCAACCTGCCGTACACTCTCAAGACGGGCGGTAAACCCTGTCTTGGTTACACCGAACCTCGTGTTTTGAGATACTCTCGAAATCTACCCCCAGAGCCGTTGATCTCCTGTCGCTGTCAGTCGCCCGTCACCAGTCACCATTCCTCGTTCGTCATTCATCGGCCACCGCCACATCCCTGCGCCTTCTTGTGCTGCCGACGCATACATGAATTGTCGAATTTGGTTGGCCGGTTTCATCTGCATGTAACCGGCTACGCACCCTAGATGATCGAGACTGCTGAGATTCGAAATTCCTTCGTTCTGGCAGCCAGGTATAAGACCGAGCCCGGGCTGTCCCAGATCCTGGGAATTGGCCCTGTGCGAGGCACAGAAAGCAACAGAGAGCGAGATTGCAAACGAGAAACGGCATAACGGATGGCTGCATACCGGATTTTCCATCCTGCACATCTTCTCTGCTTCACAAAAGGGGGTCTCGGCGCTCATCCAACTTCCTTTGGCCATAGCATCCTGCAGATGCTTCACCATCTACTCGACAGCACCGCCTCCGCCGACTTTATACGACAGCCGCTCAAAGACACTCCCAGCCGCTATCACGACAATCTCCATTGCCATTCCAGGGCCGAGCAGTAGTCGCTACAGACGCCGAGAATGTCACCAAACACCGAGTCATCATGGCCAGTCCACGACGTTAGTAGCACATCCACAGGGGCCGGGAACAGCATGACTTCTCGATCAGCACAGTACTAACTTCTTCCTTGCTTCCATCAGATCGTGTATACCTCCATTGTCGGAATGGTAATGGTCGCTGCATGCCTTGAATGGTTCCTCTGGATCGCGGCTTTTGTCTACTGTCTCTGGAAGGTCTTCCTCAAGGCAGAGCACTGGACTGTCAGCGTCCTAGCTGTCGTTGTCGGCGTTGCTTTTACTCTCTTGCGGTACGCATCTCCAGCTCCATGCTCTGTGATTGCGCGGCTCACTAATTCAACTGATATTCTAGATTCATCTTCCTACCCATCATGATCGTCACTCTACCCCTTCCGAGCGCCGTCGTCAAAATGTGGCCTGCCGACATGGTCACCGTGCTTCAGTGGTTCGCATTCTGGAGCTTTGCCGGACTCTTGACCGTCCCTTGGCTGTTTTGTGTATACCAAATCGTCACACACCAGCTTGGCCGCACAAAGCGTATCAAGCAGGTTCTCGACGAGGTATCGGCGCCCAAGGTTGTTATTGTCATGCCCTGCTACCGCGAAGAACCCGACATTCTAATCACTGCTGTCAACTCTATCGTCGAGTGTGACTACCCGCCCTCGTGCATCCACGTCTTCCTATCATTTGATGGCGACCAAGAAGACGAGCTATATCTAAATACTATCGAGAAGCTGGGCGTCCCGCTGACACTTGAATCCTACCCAAAGAGTATCGACGTCACCTACCGTGCTGCACGTGTTACTGTATCGCGTTTCCCTCACGGCGGCAAGCGCCACTGCCAAAAGTCGACTTTCAAGCTCATCGACCGCGTATACCAGCAATACCTGAAACGCAATGACAACCTGTTTATTCTCTTTATCGACTCCGACTGCATCCTCGACCGTGTGTGCCTACAAAACTTTGTCTACGACATGGAGCTCAGCCCAGGCAACCGTCGCGATATGCTAGCCATGACCGGCGTCATCACATCCACCACCAAGCGGCACAGCCTCATCACGCTGCTGCAAGACATGGAGTACGTCCACGGCCAGCTGTTTGAGCGCACAGTCGAGTCTGGGTGCGGCGCCGTCACCTGTCTTCCGGGCGCTCTCACAATGCTGCGCTTCTCTGCCTTTCGCCGCATGGCCAAGTACTATTTTGCCGACAAAGCCGAGCAGTGCGAGGACCTCTTTGACTTTGCCAAGTGCCATCTGGGCGAGGACCGCTGGCTGACCCATCTGTTCATGATAGGCGCCAAAAAGCGCTACCAGATCCAGATGTGTACATCTGCGTTTTGCAAGACCGAGGCCGTCCAGACCGTTCGCTCTCTAATCAAGCAGCGCCGACGCTGGTTCCTGGGCTTCATCACGAATGAGGTGTGCATGTTGACGGACTGGCGTCTCTGGAAACGCTACCCCATCCTCATCTTGGTGCGGTTCATGCAGAACACAATAAGGACCACGGCTCTGCTATTCTTCATCATGGTGCTCGCCCTGCTCACGACATCCAAACGGGTGGCAGACCTGCCTGTCGGCTTCATTGCAGTTTCTCTGGGCCTGAACTGGGTCATGATGATCTACTTTGGATTCAAGCTCCGCCGCTTCAAGATCATGCTGTACCCTCTCATGTTTATTCTGAATCCCTTCTTCAACTGGTACTACATGGTCTATGGCATTTTCACGGCCGGCCAGCGGACCTGGGGCGGGCCGCGTGCTGACGCTGCCGCCGCCGACGGAGACATAACTACTGTCCAGGAAGCCATTGAGCAAGCCGAGAAAACAGGCGACGATCTCAATATCGTCCCCGAGTCGTTTATGCCGGCTGCAGAGGTGCAGAGGAAGAAGAGCGGCAAGGCAGGAAACGGGCTACTGCCGGTTGCGCCCGGGGCCACCGCGCCGCTTGTGCCACCCCTAGGTGAACAAGACCTGGAGTCCGCCAGAGGAAACATGGCTCTTAGTCGTACCAACAGTGGCCGTGCCGGTCTTTTCTCCAGCCCGGTACCGTACACGGACAACCCGGTCGAAGAGGAGAGCGGGCACGACAGAGTGCTCGCTGAATTTGCCGTGGGCAGGTCAAAGAGCGGCCGCACCATGCTTCAGCCACCCGACAAGATTGACGGCATGTTTTCGGCACCGCAGCGCTCGGCTTCGGGATGGTATCACTACCCCGACGATTCGATACTCAGTCTCAATGTTTTGGGAAGCTCAAGCCAGCAGTACAGTGTCCCGCCACAACAGCAACGCCAACAACAACAACAACAACAACAACAACAAGTACACCAAGACCAGTACCAAAATTTTGCGGGGAGAGCTCGCCACCACCAACATCTTCCACCGCACTTGCACAGCTCATTGGATGGCTCTATTTCCCCATCGAGCCAAACAAACACGGGCGCAGTGGGTATGGGCAATGAAAATGGAAATCGAAGTGGAAGTGGAAATGGAAATGGACATGGAGATGGTCGCAGTTCCGTATATATGCCGCGCCGGGTGGAAAGCCTGATGAGCGACGAGGACCGTCGCAAATATGAAATGGCCCAAGCAAGCCAGCTTAGTTTTAGCCAGAACGGCCAGAACAGTCCCGGCGTATCTGGTATGGTTGGCGAAGATGGAGGTACCACAGGGCCGGTCCCGTCTCGAACTCGGTCCGTGCTCTCTGTGCCTCCGGGGCAGGTATACGAGTACCCGTCCGAGGCGGAGATGCGCCAAGCGGGATTTTTTGTTGACGAGCCAGGGCCGGCCTCGGCCGGGTCTTCGCCTGACATTGGTGCCAGTGCTGGTGCTAGTGCCGGAGGGACTGCTGGTCCTAGGCCGTCGACAGCTCGCCCTAGCCCGGTTGGACGGTTGGGCTATACTGCACAGCCATCGAGTAATGGGAGCGACGGCAAGGAGGATGTTGCCAGCCGTGGGAAACAATGATTGTCTGTAAGTTAGGCGGGACGGCCAACACAGTATTAAGCCGTCATTTGATATCAAAACAAGATAATTACTATTCACATAGAGTCGTCGTTTTGAAAGCATGATATTGTAAGTATGGAAACCAAGCCCCAGGAAATAAATGCATGCCAAACATAAAGCAGAGCTAACCAGAGTGGAATATAGGCATCCGTCCATCCCGAGCCACGGCAAAAAAAGGAATAAAACACAAAAAGACATTACAGGGAACGGAATCAATCCGCTGCAACACCGACCAAGCCAACATGTATCACCATCTGGGTGGGCCAGGATTATCAGACTACCGGCGCATGAGACCACGGACAACCTGCACGACAGCCTCGACGTGCTCGGCGGTGTCCTCGGAGGTGGTGGCTTCGCTCTCGCTCTCCAGGTTGGGGTAGTTGTAGGCGGCGACAGCAATGGAAATGTAGACAATGACGCACAAGAGGCCCTCGAGGTAGTTGCTCTTTTGGTCGCGCAAGAAGTTGCCGACGGTGATAATGGCAAGGATGAGGACGCCCATGTCAAAGATCTCAAAGTCGAGGCCCATGGGCCGGTGCAGGCCCCAGCCGACGATGACGACGAGGGGCCCGTTGAACATGGCGGTCTGGAGGGTGGCGCCCAGAACATGTGCCAGCGCGAAGTTCATCTGGTTATCATAAGCTTCATCGACCGCTGTCAAGTGTTCTGCCGCTTTCTCGACCAGGGGCACCAGGATCAGGCCCATGAAGGCGTCGGAGATGTGGCGCTCCGTCACAATGTACTCAATCTCCTCGACGAGCGACAGGGCGATGAGGGTCACGAGGGCGATGCTGATGGTGAGCGCCAGCAGGCACTCGGTCATGGTCAGCTTGGCACGCTCGGCGGCGAGCTCGGCATCATAATCAAGCTCGCCGCGCCGGACGTGCTCGGCCGCCTCGATGGCCGCGTGCTCGGCGGCACGCACCTCTTCGCCCTCAAAGATCTCGTCGTAGATGCCGTGGTGGGTGCGGGCCTGGAAGTAGATAAAGACCATGTAGGCCAGCATCAGCAGGATGGCCGAGACGCGCGAGATGTTGAGCGTGCGGTTCTCGAGGTCGTCGGCTTCGACACCGGTGGTGCCGGCCAGGGTGTGCTGGAACAGCGTCGGCACGGCCAGGCCAAAGCCGGCGGTCAGCAGCAGACCGCTGCCGGCCTCGGACACGGTCTCGCTAAACTCCTGCTCCTCGCGCTTGAGGCCGCCAATAAAGAAACAGAGACCCAGGCACAGCAGCATGGTGGCCAAGATAGAGCCAAGGATGGCGGCCTGGATAACGGTGTAGAGGCCGCGCGTGAGCAGGACATTGAACAGGACAATCTCGACAATGGAGGCGACGGTGGTCTCGGTCAGCACGCCCAGCACGTGGGGCACTTTGCGCGACAGCTCCTGGCCAGAAAACCCAATAAGATTGGCACAGGGAACCATGGCAATGTAGGCCAGGATGAACGTGATGAGGTGGTTGTGCGGCGTGTCGTCGAGCGCGTAGCGGCAGGCAATGGCGGCGGGGACAAAGGGCCACAGGACGTTGACGCAGGCGGAGACCTTGGAGGAGGAGCGGAAGGCGATGCGGAAGAAGTGCCAGGGGTGGAAGCCCTTGCGGCCGCTGTCGCCTTCTTTGCGGAGGCGGAACTGGAGATGGCTGCTGCTGCCGGTGCGGCGACGGCTATTAGCCGAAGCAGGAGCATGAGAGGCGGCAGCAGCAGCAGCAGCAGCAGCAGCACCGGCCGCACCGCCTTCTTTGTTACGGTTGGTGGTGTGAGCTTTGGCAAAGTCGAAAAATGACCGCTTGCGGCGGCGGCCAGCCGTGTTGGTTGCAGTTGCAGTTGCAGTCGCAGAAGCAGAGGCAGAACCGGCAGACCGAGGCGGCCCAGCCGCAGCAGATGAAGACGAGGCCGAGGGGGAGCCTGCATTTGCGCTCTTCTCCTGGCCAGCAAAGCCGGCGCCCGGGGAGAGCTGGGCTTCAATGTCGGACGGAGGCATGAGAAAGACAAGCGACTGTGCAGCAGTCTGGTTGCTGGAGTTGGTGTTGTATTTCTATTTGGAATTGGTTCTATGTGGCTTCCGGGGTGGCTTCTGTTTATATATGCTGTGGTGGGATGACAAAGCACAAGAGATCGAGATGACTTGGCCAAACGAAGACAATGGCAAAGGCAAAGACGGAAGACTCGATGCGATGGGATGGGCGTGAGGTGACGCAGGGCCGGGGAGGGTGCCAAGAGGGTGTGCTGGAGGACGAGATCCAAGGCGCGATCGAGGGCAGGCCAGAGGCGATGAGAGCAGGTTTGAGCAGGCAAGCGATGAGCAGCTCAAGCCCAGCGAGTCGGCAGGCCCAAGATGATGTCGAGAGATCACGGTCGAGTCAAGATACGATGTCGGTCAAGGAGGGTCGCGCAAGGAGCATGTGCCTCTTCTCGTCTCGGCGTTCTCTCCTTTTCGTACTTTTTTGATTTCCTGCTCGCTATAGGGGCGACGCTGAGGCAGATATCACGACTGAGTGCGACGGAAATCAAAATTGAAAATTGAAAATTGAAACCAAAATCAAAAGGAACAATAAAATAAGAGAAAGACCGAAGACAGACAATAACACAAGACAGCTGAAGTTGAGGCAGCCCAAGCCGTGCTGGAAATCAAATACGCAGTAGCATCGATTCAAAAGCAGTGGCCATCACCCCACGCTCGCTTCCTTGCTTGGGTTGTTTTATGTCCATCTTGTGTCTTGTTTTTTCCCCAATAAGTTGATGTGTCTGTTTATCCTCTTGCCAGCACAGCTGCATGGCTTGGCAAAGCGGCACTCTCATCACAAACCCGCTCTCTCATACGATGTAATAGAGTATGAGACTATTAGAGAGAGAGCCAGATTGCTTTTCTCAATTTCAAACGTCCTGGCGGCTTGGGCACGGCTTGGCGTCTGACAGTCTAGCCAGTGCAGTTCCAGGGCCTGGGCTGCGTGAGTTTGAGGTTCTCTCTCTGTAGAAGCTAGGACGGAGTACATAGTATGTACAATACGTTAGCATCTTCATTTGTCTTCTTGGCCCTGTGTGCCCAGAGTGCTTCTATGAATCAAGACATTGCTAAGCCGACGGTGCAGTCCAAGCTTTGCTCAAGCTTTCAAGACAAGACTCGATTGCCATGGCAAGTCAATGGAAAGCTTGATATGAATAAAGATGGAAACGAATGTGACGACCGTGTATGAAATTCAAGGAAGAGAAAAAGAAAAGAAAAAGAGAAAGAGAAAAAAAAATCAAAGAAAATCAAAGTAAACATGACGTGCCAGTGCAACCCTGCGTCTGAGATGGTAGTAAGCTGACCCAAGACGACAAACAACTGACCCAATGTCTTCTCTTTGTGATGTATCATTTAGAAGACCGCGTCAAGACGCTCTCCCCCGAGCAGCTGCATCGTTCAGCTCTGCTCGTCGCTATTCTATCCAAGATTGCCGTATTCCTGCCAAGTACCTTTCCTTATTTACTCAGTCTTCTACCCAGTAGTCTCTCTTACTATGGCGGCCTTTTGCTACTTCAGGGGCGTCAGCCTTGGCAAGCGCAAGGGGTGGTTCTGAATTGTACAAATAAATCAGAGACATCCCATGAGTCTGTCTATCTGTCTTCTGTCTGCTGTCTGTCGTACAGCCTGTCTGCTTGCCGTTGTGTATGTTGTACACCCGCCTGACGTAGATGCTTTGCATTGGTAAAGTACATGCCAATAATAAGAATACTTGATAAAATAAAATCAAAAGAAAAGAAAAATAATCAAATGAAAAATAATCAAATGAAAAAAGAAAAGGAGAAAGCCTGTCCTATCCCAAAGCGCCAAGCACCAGCAAACATTAGGGGTATCAGGAAGTATTTTAAATGTATCTCAATCTTACTATGTACATATGTAATACTGGTACTGTACTTTGTTCCAGTCACGCTGGGGGATTAGATGTATCTGTCTCTAACTGTGTCCGTTTTTTTATTTTTTATTTATTCGATTTAATCTTGATTTATTCGAATACACTGTATCTAAAATCATCTAAGCAGGCTCACAGACGAGAACAAGATCGAGATGCACAAACAAAAGCAGCAGAGTACATTCTCAAAGTCGGCTGCCGGGTGTCAAGGGTCCAGGTGGCAGCGTAAGACACCGGGGACGAGAAGCACGACGCAAAACACCCGGCAGTCAGACGCAGTGGCACGCGACATGCAGCCCTTGTAGTGATATCTCGCTGAAGTACTTATCAAGAAATAACTCTATAAAAAGAAGAAGAAAAGAGAAAGAAAACGAGAAGAAGAAGAAGAGAAAAAAAAAACAGAAAAAAAAAAAAAACTAGAGAAAATAAGAAAAAAACGGATTTAAGACGACAACCTACTCTACTCCGTATCTGGCTAGCTGCTTGGGACTCCCAGCTGAAACAAAGATCTTTTGAGCTTAATTTGATTTGATTTGATTATCCCCGCAAGAGAAATGATTTGATTTACTCCGTCGCGGCCCCTATTCCTCGTTTTGCCCTCCACACCGACTGCCAAGCGGCGCGGTCCGCCAAGGCCAGACACTATTTTTCTTTTTCTTCTTCTCTTCCGTTTTCCTTTCTTTTGATTCCTCTTGTGAGTCTCATGATACCAGCGTCTAACCCCAGATGCCACCTTCAACATCTGCAGACTCCATTACATCGTACTCATTCGTTGACCATCTCTTATGCTAATGCTATGTCCTGTCGCTCGTGTTGAATATCCAAACCCTAAATCAAATAAACAAATAAAGAAACCAAACAAACAAACCTATAATGCAATCGTGCCATCCGAGTGTTGAACCCTGCCATGCACGACACCCGTTCTACCCTCACATCATTAGCCTCTAATACCGCCAGATGGCATCTGCCATGGCCACCACCTGTTTCATCTCCTTGACGTCGTGCACCCGCACAATGTCCGCTCCGCCCTGCACCGCCGCCACCACCGTCGCCGCCGTGCCCCAGACCCGCTCCGCCGGAGTGGCAACACCCGTCGTGCGCCCGATAAAGCTCTTGCGGCTCGATCCCACCAGCCACGGCAGCCCCTCCAGCCCGGGCCAGTGCCGCAGCTCGGCCAGGTGCCGCAGCACGTCAATGTTCTGGTCGCCCACCTTGGCAAACCCGAGGCCCGGGTCCAGCACGATCCGCCACCGCCGCACACCCGCCGCCTCCGCCGCCGCCACCCGTGCCAGCAGCTCCGTCGCAATCTCCTCGATGATGCCCGCGCCGTCGTACTGGTTGAGCTTGCTCATCGTCTCGGGCGTGCCGCGCATGTGCATCAGGCACACCGTCGCGCCCAGCCGCGCCACAGTCGGCAGCATATCCGCGTCCATGTCGCCCGCCGACACGTCGTTGATCATGTCGGCACCCGCCGCCACCGCCGCCTCGGCCACCGACGCGCGGTACGTGTCCACGCTGACGGCAATGTCCCTGTAGGCCGGATCGTTGCGGATCAGCTTGATGGCCGGCACAACACGCGCCAGCTCTTCTTGGGCCGACACCTGCGGACGCCCGGGCGCCGTAGACTGGCCGCCAACGTCAATCACCGTCGCGCCCGCCTGCACAAAGTTGCGCACAGTATCGCCCAGAGCCTGCTGCGCCGTGGCATCCGCAGCCGAGTGGCGTCCGCCGTCCGAAAACGAATCGGGCGTCACGTTGAGAATGGCCATGACCGTTGTCTTGCGCTTGGAGCGCAGCGCCTGCAGCGGCGGGTGCGACAGGCCGAGCGGCGTCAGCGGTGTCAGCGGCTCGCCCCCCTGCAGCGGCAGCTCGTTGAGGTAGTCCTGCACGAGCTTCCACGGCCGCTGCGGGTCAAGCGGGATGCTGGGTGCGAGCTGGGCCAACGGGCGCAGCACAAACTCGCGCTCGGGGATGCCAATGTGCGGAATGATCAGACGCTCGTGCTGCACCTGCTCGTCGCCGTACAGCAGGATGTCCAGGTCGATATTGCGCGGGCCCTTGTCGATCAGCTTCATGCGGCCCAGCGACCGCTCAATGTCCTGCAGCTGGTCCAGCAGCGCCAGCGGTGCCAGGTCCGTCTCCACCTCGCACACGCCGTTGGCAAACTTGTCCTGCTCCAGCACATACATGGGCTCCGTCTCCCACAGGCTGCTGGTCCGGAGCACACGGATGCCCCGGCTGTCCATCTCCTTGCACGCCTTTTCGATCCAGCCAATGCGGTCGCCCAGGTTGCTGCCCAGCGCAATATACGCCCGCTTCTTTTGGGGTACGGCAGGCCCCCGCGACTGGCAGCATGGCGACGCCAGAGGGGCTGTGCCGGACAGAGGTGCGCCTGGCGCTGACGACATGGCTCTGATAGCTGTGACTCCGGTACGAGGTCTCAAAGACTGGGCCACACAGCAGCGGACCTGCGGCCGTTGCGCTGCTTCGGACGACAGCTGTCTGAGCTGTCTGAGCTGTCTGGACTGTCTGGACTGTCTCAACCGTCCAAGTCTAAGCGACAGTGCACCTGTGCTGGTCTCGCAGGTTGCTTGAGCGTGATATCTGGTGAAGCCTCTTGTTAAGTGCGGAACAAGCGAGGCCACGGCCTTCATTCTTTAGGCGTCTGCGTGCCGTGTTTTCCGTGCTCGCCGTGCCTGTCGTGCTCTGACTTGACGTCTCGTGCTTTTGCTTCCTCCAAGCTCGTCTAGCTCCTGTTATTCCCCGTGTGCTGTGCTTGGTCGCTTAAAACCGTGTCACCGTGCAGCCTTGTCGGGCAACTCCCGTAGCGCCGGTGTCGTAGGAGCTGTGATGTACAAGGCCTGCTGGGACTTGCTATCCTGATTTATGAGATATATGTTATAAAATACATACAGTATACACCACAATATTTGCAAATACTATCCTCGCAGATATGCACTCGACGTTAAGTGCTTCATGTCAAAGTGAGAAAAACGCACGGCAGCCATGAGACATGATTGGTCAGCCGTGGACAGTGCGAACCGTCCCGCTAGCTAGTAGCGCTGGCTCCTGCCAAGCGATTCTGGGATATACCAGTGTATGTGTCAGTTTGCACTGTGTCGCAACCCACGTCTTCTTGAGGTGAAGTCGAGGTTGATATAGATTGCACATTGCATGTTGTAGATTGTCATACTGAGAAGCTCTGTCAGATTGTCAGACAGTCAGACTCTCAGACTGCGTGACGACGTATAGAATGTCTTGCCCTCGCATAACCCGTCAGTGTCTCAAAGCAGGCGACCCGGATCCGGCGAGCTGGTGTCGGTGCGATGCAGTTGGACAGAGATTGGGTGACATCTGTAGACAGTTGTAGGGAGAGATGAGAGGTGCATCCCGTGGGAGACGACAAGCGATTGATCAAGAGACAACAAGAGACAACAAGAGACGAGAGACGAGAACGAGAGACGAGAGACGAGAAATGACGAGCAGACGAGACAGCAGTGCCTGTGCATCACATGACTGATTCCGTCGTTAACGAGGCCACTTCTTCAACCAGCAAGCGAGATCTGTGCAAGGAAGGCACAATGCTCGTCCTCTTTCCTTTTCCGTGCCGCATTATGTCATTTTCTACTTGTGCGAAATCGCCATCACCTGCAATTTACATTTCATAGGCATGTGTCTCGTATCTGATCTTGGACCTCTACATCGTATACTCGCGAGTCCGCCATCAGCCGCTTTGATCTGAGTTATCTGATCCTCGTGCGTTGTTTGCGTGGATTAAAGGAGGGTTTTTCTATCTTCTTTCATTCTCTGGCTCTTATTCCGAGTGTTCCATTGCTGTTTCCTCGTTTTGTTGCTCTTTCCCTTCTCGTGGTCATCGTACCTTCCTCCACAATCGTAAAGCTGTGCCGAGGCACGTTTTGTCCTGCAAACTTACTCTCTACAGAATACATGGTACAAGGCGCTACCACTCTAGCAATACCATATACTTATGTACTTGGTTCTCCCGCGCACCGCCTACCATTTTCCATGTACTCGCTCGTTGCCTCCTCCGCTCCTTCCCCCAGACTTCAGGCCTCTTAGCGCCTCCAAGCTCGCCTGCTTGGCGTCTTTCCTAGGCGGTCCTCTGACCGGATGACCCCCCAAGCTGCAGGAAACGCGACCTCGGCTCTCGCCAGCATGTGGCCGTCGCAAAGCACCCCAACCGCTGTGCGGAGGTGGCAGACCACTACCTGCCCATCTGCAGGAGGCAGTATCTCCAGTCACTCCTGCCTTGAGTTCTTACTATTTCCCCGGGGTGCTCCTTCCTTTTCTTTTCCTTTCGTTATTTCTCCTTTCGATTCTGCTTCCCTCCTTCCCCTCTTTCCCTCTTCCTCTCTTTCCATTTCTTCATCATTCTTCTCACACCTTCTTCTCGCATCTACCATCTCTACTTCCATCCTCTCCTCTTTATTCTTCTGCCACGTCCAAGCAACCTTTTCCCTTCTGTGATACCCTCGGTTCTTATTCTCCGTCGCAAACCACACGACAACCGGCATCATGGCTTCTCCTCGTAAGTTTTGTCCACAGATCCAGCTCTCATTATACTGGTTCCCGGGCTTGCGGGCTCTTTCGGGCTTTCTTGAAGCCGTTGCAAGAGGCCGATGAGCTTTGCTTTGCCACGTCCTGAGCTTGCGCCAGCTCACCTTCTCAGCTCTCAACGTTTTTTATTTTATTTTGGCGGCCTGCAGCAACCACCCTGTGCAACCCCGTGGCTGACTTTTTACCCCAGAGAAAATCCGCACCCCCATCACCGATCTTTTCAAGATCAACCACCCCGTCATGCTGGCCGGCATGAACGTGGCTGCTGGTCCTCTGCTCGCTGCTGCTGTCACCAACGCCGGCGGCCTCGGCGTCATTGGCGGCGTCAACTACACACCCGAGATGCTCAAAGACCAGATCGACGAGCTCAAGGAGCACCTTGTAGACAAGAACGCCCCCTTCGGTGTCGACCTGCTGCTGCCCCAAGTCGGCGGCAACGCCCGCAAGACAAACTACGACTACACCAAGGGCAAGCTCGACGCCCTCATCGACGTTGTCATCGAGTCCGGCGCCAAACTCTTTGTCTCTGCTGTCGGTGTGCCTCCCAAGCACGTCGTCGAGCGCCTGCACAAGAACGGCATTCTGTACATGAACATGATCGGCCACCCCAAGCACGCCGACAAGTGCCTGGCCCTCGGTGTCGACATCATCTGCGCCCAGGGTGGTGAGGGCGGTGGCCACACCGGCGATGTGCCCACAACCATTCTCATCCCCGAGGTCGTGCGCCGCGTCAAGGGCCACAAGTCGCCTCTGACCGGCCAGCCCGTGCAGGTTGTCGCCGCTGGCGGCATTTTCAACGGCCAGGGCCTGGCTGCTGCGCTCATGCTAGGCGCCTCGGCTGTCTGGGTCGGCACCCGTTTTATCCTGACGGATGAGGCCGGCGCCCCCGAGTCGCACAAGGAGGCTGTCCGCACTGCCGGCTTTGACGACACCATCAAGACTATTATCTTCACAGGCCGCCCTCTGCGCGTGCGCAAGAACCCCTACATTGAGCACTGGGAGACTGAGCGGCAGGACGAGATCCGTGAGCTGACCTCCAAGGGCAAGCTTCCCTACGAGGCCGACTTGGATAAGGTGCTGTCGGGCGAGCTCAAGGTACCGCCCTCGTCGAGCGGCGGCGACAAGGGTGCCAGCGCCGAAGCATCCGAGGAGGAGGACGTGGACATTGACGACCTGATGGACCAGTTCCGCCCTTTCCTGATGGGCCAGTGCGCGTCGGTTGTCAACGAGAAGAAGCCCGCCAAGGGTGTTGTCGACGAGCTTGTCAACGACGCTGCCGTTCTGCTTGCCCAGGGCAGCAAGCTTGTTTCCAAGCTGTAAGCGGCATGGTAGCTTCATGACTGCAGGGTCTGCGGATTCCACGTGTACGAGATTGATTATGGTAATTCCCTTGCTGTGATTGGCATTGGGGCGGGTTATTCTTTCTTTTCAGCCTGTTTTGTATATGACGTTAACCTTTGCGACTGGCTTTATCACGTCGACCATAGTCCCTATTTTCCCTTATTTATTTTTATGTTCAAAATTGCACAAGTTTTATTTTACGAGACAATGCTGGAGTTAATCACTCTGTGGTGACCAAACAATTAATTGACTTCTTGTTCACTGGGCTTCCAGGCTGCTCATTTAATTACTAGCAACAAAAAGCATGTGATATCCCATCCAAAGTCTTAGTCGGATCGGAGATGTGAATAACGTAATCTAGCCAGTATTGGGGTAAAAGATATTTAGTCTGAATCAACTGTTCACACTACAATCATAGCGTACAATGCTCAATACATCTCCGCGCTCTCTGCCTCGTTACGTTTGTGCTGAATTTAATTTATTGCATTGCAGTCTATCTTTTTTCCCTTCCGCCGTCCCATCATAAACGTAGAGAAGAAATGCAAATGATAAAAGGAAAAGGGCAAAGGGGGAGAGACACAGTGACCACGGGGGAGATGAAAATAAAGGCAAATAAAAGGTAATTGAAATATTAAGTATCAATGCAGACGAGAGGCGACACCAGCATAAGTCAAGAGCAAAAACAGCAATTAGAAAAACAGATAGAAACAAATATAACAAGACGCCAACCAAGATTCGTTTCGTAGGCAGACCACACTTTTGTGATTTGTGGTTTGTGGTTTGTGGTGGTTGAGAGGTGGTGATGGAAAAGACCACGTAAGAGGCTCAACTGTGCAGGCAGACCGGCATCTAGTTGTTGAGGTAATTGCGGATGGCGCCCTGCAGCTTTGTCGCGCCAGTGCCCAGGACCTGCGTAAGGTTCTCGAGATCGTCGCCGGCAGTAATGCCGAACCGCCGCACAAAGTCCTTGGCCGCAGACTCCAGGTCGCCGTAGTCCTCCACAGACTCCTCCTCGTCGCGGCCAAAGTAGGCGTTGGAGGAAATGGCCGACGCGCCGTCAAAGCCCTGCAGCCGCTGCTTGGCCTCGGACACCGCGTTGGCGTCGTACGTGCCCTTGCCAAAGTACTCGTCGGACGAGATGGCCTTTTGTGTGCCAAACTTGGACCGCGCAAACTTCTCGTCCTCCTCGGTCGCCTTGATAGGGCCGACCGAGCCGAATCCGCCAGCGTTTCTCTTGTTGGCCGACGCCGACGCCGACGATGCGCCGCCACGGCCGCCAACCTGGCCAAATCCTAACCGGCCCATGCCCATGCCCAGACGCTCCATCTCCGACGCAGACTTCTCGCGCGTGTGCGACGAGTAGCCGCCGCTCGGGGGGCTCACCGGCGTGGGCGACTTGATGTCGGCCGCCTTGGCCGCGGCCGCAGCAGAGCTGGAGCCCTTCTTGGCGTCGACCTCCTCGGCTTCCGGGTCGTAGCCAAGCTTCTCGATGCGCTCGGCCTCCTCCTTGGCCTTCTTCTCGGCCTCGTCAAAGTCGATGACGTCGGCACTCGCCTTCTTGATGCCCAGCTTGGTGGCGCCAATCTTCTTGGCACCGAGCACGTTGGTTTTCCGGGGACCGGTGGTGGTCTTTTTGAGCGCAGAGGAGTGCGTGATGCGGCTGGCGGCAGGCTTGGCTGCCTCGTCAGAAGCGCCGGCGAGCGGCGAAGGCGAGCGGTCCTTGCTGGCGCCGGCACCAGCGTTCAAAAAGGGCGAGGGTGTGCGGCCGACAACAGGGGGCGTGGCCGTGCGGGAAACAGGAGGCGTGGGCTTCTTGATGGCGGGCTTGTCCCACGACGAGAAGAAATCGTCGGGCTCGCCAGAGGGCGTGCTAGAGCCAGCGTCGGCGGCCGAGTCGGCATCGGCAAGGACGACTTCGCTGGGGTATTCCTTGGCATCACGGGCGGCGCGCTTCTTAAGCTCCTCCTTGTACTTTGTGGCGGCGTTGGACTGGTACTTGGTCTTGGGGTCCTTGCTGTTGAGCGCGGCCGAGCCGCCGTTTTGCTGGAAGAACTTGGTTGCCGACTCGTTGCCGCCGACTTTCATGACGCGCAGCTGGTCCCATTGCCATTCTGTAGTGTTAGTTTCTTGTTGTTCTTCCTCTCTTCTTTTTCTTCCTCCTCCTCCTCCTCCTCCTCTGCTTCAGGCTGAGATAGACGTACGATCGAGGTTGGTAGAGCGCACAAAGGAGATGTGCACACCAAGGTTACGGTGGTTCGCCGAGCAGTCGAGGCACAGGTAGATGCCAAAGGGGACCGAAGTCCATGTAGGGTTCTTCTGGCCGCAGTCGAAGCAAATCTAGGCAGTTAGTTCTTATTGTTCAGGGCTGTCCAGCGCTGTTGATGGGCGCGATGATGTGCCGATGTGTCGATGTGACGATGCATTGATGCACTAATGCACTAATGCGTTGATGGCGTTGATGCGCGCACCGACAGAGTGACGGTGAGAGCATCGCCGACGGTGAGGGGCGCTCACCTTATTAGCTTGCTTGGTCTTGAGCTTCTCAAAGAGCTTCAGCGACTGCTGCTTGGTCGCAAGGCCGCTCATCTTGGGCTAGAATATCGGGGTGTCAGTTTCGGTTTAGGAGGTGACAGTGGTTGATGGTCGATGGCCGAAGAGGGGGGTTCGTCGTCGGTGAAGGAGATGCCGTCGACAGAGGCGCGAATCGAGAGAGGGAGGGGGGCGATGAAGAGGTACAGCTGGGTAGCGTGTAGAGTGTAGCTAGAGTCGGTAGAAGGAAGACACGAGGTAGAGTGTCAGGAGAAGTGTGGTGGATTGCAAAATAGGGTCAAGGTTGGAGGTGACAGGTGGGAAAGGGAAAAAGTGGACAAGAGGACAAGTTCGCGATAATCCCTGGCTGCCGAATTCGTATTGGCTCTGCTCTGTAGACGTGTGAACAGTGTAATACAGTGTCCCCCTATCTGCGGCGGCGTGAATGATGACTAATTTTGCAGGGAACTTTGCCCCTCGATTCTACTATGTAGTCTGGCGGGCGGTAGTATTGCTGCTTACAGCGGTAAAGCGCCTACAAGAATACCGTCCTGGAGCTGTAAATTCAGCCTAGTCCGTGTACAGGCTAGCTTGGTTTCCCCACAGTATGCAAAAGATTCTTCTGACAATGCATGTGCAAGCTGGGCAGAGCACCTGTGCGATTGTGCGATAGCGACCCGCACGCGCTATCGCCGGCGGCGTGCGCTGACCTCACCTCACCTACAGCAGTCAAACGGAACGGCCGAGTTCGTCTACTTCCACCACAGAACCACAAGACAATGGGTGGCTTTCCGAATCGTCTGCCAACATGATGAGACCGTCCCACGTTCGCGCCGCCGCCTGCCGGGCTGTGCGCCCCTGTCGCCCTTCATCCGCTCTTGCGCCGCCGAGGATCGCCTCGATCAAAGCAGCAGCAGTGCCAACCACCACCTTTTCTCACACCTATGCCACACAACACCAGACATCGTCGTCGTCGTCTTCGGCCTCTTCAAAAACAAGTTCAAGTTCAAAATCAAAGCCCTCGGCACCGCGTCGGCGAGCTGTCACGGCGTTCAACGATGACGGCAATGTGCCGTGGACAGAGCTGTCCCTGGGCGAGAAGTCGGCACGCGCCACCCAGCAGACGTTCAATTTTGGCATGGTAGTCGTCGGTGTGGTGCTGACGGGCGGAATTGTATACATTCTCTTCACGGAGGTCTTCTCGCCCGACAGCAAGGTCTCGAGCTTCAACCGCGCTGTCACGCGCATCAAGGCCGACCAGCGGTGCCTGGAGGTGCTGGGCGACAGCAGCCAGATCACAGCATACGGCGAGGAGACGGGCAACAAGTGGCGGCGCGCACGGCCGATTGCGTCGACGGCCTCGACGGACGGCCAGGGCAACGAGCACCTGGTGATGCAGTTCAACGTGCAGGGCCCGCGCGCAGAGGGCACCGTCTACCTGCACCTGGTCAAGGCGCGCGGCCACGACGAGTTTGTGTACCGGTACTTTTACCTCGACGTGCCTGGCAAGGACCGCGTCTACCTAGAGGACAACCGTGCCGCGGGTGGTCCGGGCAGCGAGAAGAAGCGGACCTTGTTCGGCATCAACTGGTCATCGTCAAAATGAGCCTGCGAGCAAAGACCTGGTGATATAAATGGAACACGGTATCTCGGGTTAGAAGTGTTGCGAGGATGGGCGATGGCTAGCGTTTGCCGGTTATTGCTGTTTTATTATACCATTTCCATCAGTTATCAATGCTGTTTATGTTTGATTATGTAAGAGTACACGGCCATGGCATAGCCAGAAGCAAATGAATAAACAAGAAGATATTAAGAACACAATGAAGAGACCAAAGAAAAGACCCCAGATGAGCAAAAACACCAAGGATATGGGCCTACAAAATACCAATAAGAGGCCAAATGTAACAAAAGCAATAAAAAAAACCCAGACGCACTGAAAACAACAATGTGCCAAACCTCTGTATACAAAAGACATGCATCCAAAATCTACCTTTCACAATTGATCTTCATACTCCCCTGGCATATCCTCCATATCCATCGAATCGTCCTCTATAACGATAACGTCCTGGTCGTTTGTCGGCGCCGCGGCCTCTTTGTTGGTGAGCACTATCCGCCGGCGCGGCTGGGCCCTGGTTTTGGTCTTGGTCTTGGTCTTGGTGATGCGCTTTGCACCGCGCTTCCCCTTGGTTTTTGTTTTGAGCCGGTCTGTTACAACGAGGTCCTTAATAGAGGCGTACTTGTTCCACCCGCGTTTCCGGACCGGCTGAAGAGTGGCATCCTAATTCACTTCTTCGCCGTCCAGCTTGGCCAGCCACTTATTCATCTGCGCGTACTTTTCCTCAAACGTCTTCTCCAGGCGCTCGCACACCTGCCAGATCGAGTCGCCCTTCTTCCAGTACATGTACACGTTGGAGAAGATTTGTCTCATATCCTCCAAAAACTCCTCGGGTGCTTGGTACTGCCTATTGTCCAAGTTGGCCTTGATGGTGCCCAGGTCCAAGGGCCGCTTCACCTTGTCGAGATAGTCGGGGATACCGTCCGACGCAGGGTTCACCGGCTCGCGGAACGGGCCAACCAGCCGCGTCCAGAAACCGGGACCCGACAGCATGCGCGTCAAAAGATCGTCGCAAAACAGCAGCTTCTGTCTCGCGCTGAACGAATCCATGTCCACCGCGTTGTGGCCGCGCCGTTTCACCGTCGATCCCGGTGCTGATGCCGTGCCATTCCCATTGCCATTGCCAGCACCAGACACGAAGCCGACGCCGCCCGCAGATGATGTAGAGAGGGCCGCCGCTGTCGCAACTGCGGCAACAGCTGCGGGCGTAGACATGTTCGAAGCCGAAAAGGCCCGCGGACCAGGCATAGATGCTCGCCCACCACCCTTCCTGCCGCCATTGATATTGTTGGGAATCGTCGCGCCTCTGGTGTTCTTGATCACACCCATGCCTGCGCCCTCATTTCCATTGGCCGCGGGGTATGACTCGAAATACCGAGCGCGCTTCGCTGGTGGCATTACTGGGTTTCCAATGCTGATCGGGCTGTTGTAGCTGGCACTGTGCCCGTTGGTATCATGCATAGTGGTATCTTCAACACTGCTGGCAGTCTCGGCGGCACCATTGCCTAAACCTGAACCTGAACCTAAACTGCCGCCAAATGTGGCGGGCATTGCCCAAAAATCGCCGTATGAGCTACTCATGGCTACAACCAGCTCGCTGAGCAGTTCTTGCGGGAGGGACTTTGCAAACTCGGCACGGCGCGCCTCGCTGGACCGCAGGTATTCAGCAGCCCACGATAGCAGCAGTTGGCGAATCGACGATCCCTCGGGCGTGTCCTTCCAGACCTGGACCAGAGTGGCTGTGGCCGGGATTGTTTGAGACATGCGCTTGTTCTCGGACATGACCTCCAGGGTCCGCTCACAGAGACCGTCGATGCCCAGACGATGGCCGAGCTTCCAGATGTCGACCAGGACGTCGTATGATGGAATCTCGTTGCGTTCGTCTGTGCCGCTGTCTGTTGCGTTGTCGTTGGCGTCGGTGTCGATGTCCGGTACGACCAGGCCGGTGTAGAGGAAATTTTGAGCGTATGCAAAGGCCTTGGACGGGATATCGGGGAGCCGCACGACGTCCTCGATGCTGTCTTTGCAAGTCTTGATATTGCTAAAATGCTCGCGAAAGTATTTGCTCCTTGCGCTCAGAAACTCCTTTTGCAGCCCAAACGGTGTCTCTTCTTTGCCGACAAACACAATGACAAAGGTCGGGTGAGGGTCGCTGTGGATAATTAGCTGCTGCGTTGCAGGTCGTTGCAGGGTTTTTTAATAAAAAAACAATAACAACTCACAGCCATGAGAACGGCTTCACAGGAGCTTCCGGTGCTGTGGCCTCGGGCGTTGAGGATCGCTTGTCTGCAAGTGTGCCGTTGGGAACTGCATTGTGCATCACAGTTTCCGGCACCGTCGCGACGTCAGCCATTGATATGATTGTTTACTGGTGATACTAGGCCATAGTCAGAATTGTGAACCAGAGGGTATGAGTTGGTTTCCATTGCCGCGAAGAACGCCATCCTTCAAACCGCCGCGGATGAGTTGAGAATGGGTGAGATCACAGACATGACATGAGCGCCAGCCAATTAGACAACACAGTTCTCACACATGAGATCTCATCGCCCGACACTTTGCAGAGTCCTGGCGCCGGCAGCCATCAATATCGGACAGCGCCATAGCAATGGAAGCATAAAAACGGTCCAGAAATAGACAAACCTTGGATAGAATGAAATAAGATGAGAATATTATGAAATGGCCGCTTCCAGCCCGTCGCGTGATGAATAGCCAGTATCGCTGTCTAGTGATGAGAGGTGAGTCCCTGCCGATGTATGCTGTGCAAGGGTAACGTAAGAAATGAGAATGGTGAGTCTCGGATGAGTGCCGTGATCGTATGGATTATGAGAAGTGAGATACAAGATCAAGATCGCACGAGGCTCCAAACGTAGATGCGATGAAGAGGAAAGAGCGACCCTCTCTCCTGCCCAAAACTAGACGAGCACAGAAACGGTGATGGGTGAGGTCCAAAATGGCTTCAAAATGATTGCCAATGATTGCCAATATAAAGGGATATATAAAAAAGTGGCCGCAGCGGGAACACTTTGACCTTGACAGAGCGCTGGTGAGATAAATGAGATGGCAATGAGAATCGACGCGAGAGATGGTGCGATGATGAGTGAGAGCTTAGGGCAGTGGGCCGATGCAAAAGTTGGTGATGAGTAAGCAGTAGTCTGATGATATATGGTCACGTGGTGTATCACGCTTTTATTGCTAGTATGTGATCCATTGTCACCAAGTATTACAGGCAGTCATCAATCGTCTCATTTCTTGGTTGCGTGTCGTTGTGGCCGATGGTAATTGGCGAGATGATAACTTGCAGAGTACTTAACTGGGATATCTCAGAGGAACACACGATAACTGCATCAGAACTCGGCCACGTACATATTCACCTCGATACACGGATTTTGAATGCGCCTATCGAGGTCTATCGAGGTCAACGCGCGTCCTGTCAGCACTAGCTGTATCTCCTGCGCCTCTGCTCCAAGAACACCAACTACTACCCTGAAGGTGTGTACAAGTAGGCAGCCGTTTAGTTGTTTATATAAGACATGGCAACTGTGTACTTCTATTGGGTGGTGAATGGGCTGTGCAGCGGGGGAGGATAACCAGTGCGAGACTGGAAGAATATAAAGAAACAAGACTCCGAAAGCTTGACACGAGGAAGCCAGTTTGAGCATCAACACAGACTCGACCTTCTTTTTTGTTCAATTTCAATAGCCAAGACATCCAAAGTCGAAATGCTGGAAAAAAATATGGCGCCTCCACTCCCACAGCGCCCATCGCCGTGCGGCCCGTCTTCGTCCGGCGGTACGGGTTACTGGCTCGCTGCTGCATCCAGCTTGCGCTCGCCTTCCACTCCTGCTCTTAGCGATGCGTCTGGTGTGTCTGGTGCATCAGCCAGCCCTTTTGTGTCGGCCCAGCACGAGCGCCTGATGCTGGAGCTGCTGCCGTTCAAGGATGTCGCCCAGTTCCGCGAGTGGCTCGGGTTCCTGGAGGGCGACTGGGCCGAGTACTGCCGCGACTACCTCGAGCCGCAGTACCGCGCCGCCCTCTACGACGAGACGACCGGGCTGCCGCGCGAAGATACTCTCGGCAATATTGCTGCGGGCAATGCACTCGACGACCCGGAGCCGGACAAGACAACGACGGCCAACCGCGCCAAAGACGCCATCAACAAACAGTCGGTGCAGTTCTTGGCGTACCACCGGCAGCCCGAGGACAAGAAAAGGGAGAACTGGTCGGCCGAAGACCACGCCGTGCGGTTCATGGTGACGGCGATAGCAGACAGCCTGCTGCGCAAGGTGTGGCAAGAGCGGGACTGGCGCAAGCGCCCTGTCGAGATTGCGCGGGCCGTGTACGAGGTGCTGAGCTACAAGCGCGCCGGCTATGCCGAGTACCAGCAGCAGCTGTGGCTGCAACGGCAACGTAGAGGAGGCAGCAGCAATGCCAATGCCAATGCCAATGCCGTTGCCGGAGAGCCGTCGTCGCCGCCTGCACAAGAGCGGCTGCGGCAGCACCACCTACCGGCGCGGCGGGGACCATCTACCAATCTGATGGACAGTCCGCCAGAGTATGACTTTTAAGTTACTACTGTGATAGACATAAATGATGGATGCAATGGGGCTGTTGGACAGTTTACATAGCACGTAGTTTCTTTTCGAAATCTCAGTCAGTCGATATACCGATCGACTCCACGCGGAGGTCTATTTTTATGCGATACTGTTTCAAAGAAATTAGAAAAGGAAATGATGCTCTATGACATGCTCCCTTGTGGTCGACAGGCACTTTTACCCAAAGCGGCGTATAATGAAGTTGGCGGGCATCCCAGATGAAATCCGTTGTAGATCTTCAAGTGCAAATTGTTGTAAACAAACCCTCAAGTCGGCGTCTTTGATGTCAGCAGATGACGCGAACTTGTGACCATATGCCATGAAATTAGAGGCGCCGTTTACAATATCCTACTTGGAGTTCGGGTATTGATCTCATTATATTGAACACTCTGCACTCGTTACAGCAGGCCTTCATGATCGCCCCGAAGTGGTCCCTTGCTTTGCCTGTCCGTGCTAGCAACTGAACTAAAAGACGCTCTCCCTTTGTTTGTGTCTGCCCCTCTGCAGTGTCATGCGATCTAAAGCTCATTGGCCTGGCGCAAAGATAAATAAAATAATGAAAGATGGACGATGGAAGATATAAACCCCTTACCTGGCGAATGTCAATCGCACACGCAAGCACAGGTGATCCAGCTGTCAGATATTAGATGTAGACGTCAATGACAACACATGTCAATTCTTGCCCAAGAGGCTCACGATCATTGGCAGGGAGAAGAGATTGAGTGCAATGTTGGATGTTCCAATTGTTCTTTTTATACTTTTTTTTGCTTTTTGTTTTTCTTCCAGAGGGCAAGAATATAACCAAGAATAAATAGACTCTCATACCGTCATAACCCATATGATGTGAAACCAAAGAGAGATGAAGACAAATGACAAATGATAAATAACAAATGAAATCTGAAGGATGAAATATCGAGGCAAGCCTCGCGGATAAAAGGTCCAAAGAAGAACATAAAGCCGGACTACAAAATTTGCAGACGGTAGTGATATCAAGAAAGTGGCAGAAAGTTATAGAAAGCAGAGAATAGAATAGTTCGAAAAGAAGAATGTACATGACATAACATCCTGACAAGACGAGGCGTCGTTCTGGGATATCACAACATGACCGAGGATAGAAAATATGAACAGAAGTAAACAAAAAAAGCCACAAAAAGCCAACTCCTCAACCAGGGAAAAGAAAATAGTAAAAAAGGAAGAAAAAGGGGTAAAAAGAAGCAGATATAGATAAAGAGGGCGTTTTGATATCAGTAGAAATGCTTGCGATCAAGGCTAGCCTGCATGCGCAAAACCCAGCCAAATATACCACTGCAACATCCAACAAAGCACACAAAAAGGGGGGAGGTGGAGAGAGGAGAGAGGGTAGAGAGAGTTGAAGGACGCCGCTTGAGGTGTTTTGGAGGGTGGAAGGATGTCATTTGACTCGTAAACTCGTAGCAGCCGGGAGAGGAAGGAGAGGGAGGAGGAGGGGCGGGAGAGAAGTGTGAGGAAGAGATATATCACGTCTCGACCCGCAAATGACACACACTGCATTTACAGCAGGAAAGTGAAGGCGGCAGCCAGCATGGCGGCGGCAACACCGGCGGGCTTCAGGAACTCACCAGCGCTGGTGGCGACAGTGCTGGCAGTGGCCGAAGGAGAGCCAGTGGTGGTGAAGTTGTTGGCAGCGGCAGCAGCGGTCGAGACAGCAACGCTGGAGACGCCGGTGCCGGAAGCGCACGAGGCGGTAGAGAAGCTGGTGCCCCACGAGGTGATGACAGTGCTGTTGGTCTTGTGGGTGGTGTGGTGAGTCGAGGTGGCGCTGCTGGAGCTGGAGCTGGTGGTGGTGTTGGGGGCAGCGGACGAGGTGATGATGGCCGACGACGAGGAGAAGGCAGACGACGAGGCCGACGAAGTGGCAGTCTCAACAGTGAGGCTGCCGCTGACGCTGTAGGCAGCAGCGCACTCGGTCAGGGACTGGCTGTTGGGGCAGCACACGGTGTCGCCGCCGGCCGAGCCGGTGCAGTAGTAGCCGTCGTCGCAAGAGTTGCCGGAGCCGTCGGGGCAGCAGGTCTGGGCAGACGAAGGGTCGTAGCAGTGGATGGCGTCGTCGGTGGAGCTGCAGGTGGCGTAGCCGGCACCGCAGGCCTCAGCACAGGTGGTGCCAAGACCGCAGAGGCTGGACGAGGGGCTGTAGCCGTCGCTGCCGGTACGGCGGACGACGCCGAACAGCTCGCGGGCAGACATCTTGTGAACGGCACCAGCGGCCTTGTAGGGCTGGGGCTCAGCCACGACCTGCGAGGCGACGGCCAGGAAGGCCAGGGCGGAAGACTTGAAAAGCATTTCGGCGGTTGTAGATGATTATAATTTCAGATTATAAATTTGGGTAGATTATTGCGAGATCCGAAAAAGTCGAAAGTCGGTTATATAAAACGAGTGAATATTGTAGGCGCAAAAAGCGGCAGCAGAATGTTGTAAAGAATGGAACGAGTATGGAATACTCTAGAGAAGCGAACGCGAATAGAGAGGAAGTAAAAAAGGTTGCGACGTGAAAAGAATCCAGAAGCAGAAAAGGGAGGGAGAAGAGGGAAGAAAAGGGAAACGGGAGAGGAGGAGAAGAGGGCTAGAAGAGGAGGAAAGGAGGCGCTGGGTCGGAGAGGAGCATGGGGGACTGGACGAAATTGGCTCCTTCCCCAGGGGGACATGCCACTGGCTACGACCACACGGCCATGGCCACTCACCACTGAGGCACTGAGGCACTGAGGCACCAGACCAGGAGCCCAACGACGAGAGTATCAACAGGGGGATGCTACACACAGGGAAAAGAGGCGTGAATGGATGCGCGCGAGTGGTCTGTCTACACGCTAGTCTATACTTGGTAATATACGGGTCTGTCTTGTGACAGGTACAAGGGATGTACATGGCAACGGTCTGTGGGTTTTCTAATAAAGTGGCTCTTGGCCGGTCTTGCCTAGGTGTAATAACTTTGACGGACAGCGAGTCTGGCTTGTCTGGCTCTCTGGCAGTGTTACAGTGTAGATTGCTGGCCCCATGTGCATATAAAATCTCCTTTCGTTGCCTCCCTTAATTTTACCGATTGATTAGTTTGGTGCCATGACAGCTGTGGTGATCTTATTGGCAAGCTGGGTGCATGTTTGAAGAGAAGACATACATAGTAAACAGAAACAACAAGAGAGAGGAGAGACAGAAAAACATGGCTACTTTAAAGGAGAATACACAGTCGAAAAGAACGAAAAAGACGCAACAACTCGGGATGTACCACAAATGTATCTTCCATCGTTTGGTGCCTGCCTGTTTTGTCTACACCGCGGAAGGAAAGAGCGGCCCATGCATCGGAGGCAAAAAGAAAGAGGAATAATTGCCAATGAACAGAGAACAGCGTGGACGGGCCTAAAGAGAGCGAATCAAATAAGAAAAGAAAGAGAGAGAAAAGGAAAGAAGAAAGAAAATATATATATATATATACATAGTATATTTATGTTTTAAGGCAACAGCGGACACATGTGGCGATATGTATCCAGCCAGGTGGCACATTGTGACAGTTGAAGAAAATGCAAAGATTTTTTAAAGGATTTTAACAAGAGTTTTCAAGGCTTTTCGAAGGGATTTCTGATCTCTATTCTATTGAGCTCTTTACAGAGTATCATTGCCTTTATCCTGCATGCATGCATGGCTCTTTTATTCTCGCACCTTCCTTGCCAGCAAAGTATAAATTCTATCGTGGCAGGTGCCAGCAAAACGATGCGCTGGCAGCATCGCTCCTTCCAGCCTGGGCCGACAAAAAAAGTCATCTACTCTGTGTATAGAGCGTGTAGTTTCTGACTAATATAAGTATCACGTATATACTGAATATCACCTCGGATGTAGAGTTGCAATGCCATGAGGTGAAACCAGTCGCATCATAGGGGTCGGAAACAGCCACCCATGTTGGTCTTGATGGCTTCCACTTCTAGATGGCACATTTCAATATCACCTTGCTGTCCTGTCCGACCACTATCCACGGAGTATTGCAGTCCCTCTCCGATTTTTCTCGAAGCATTGCAAAGTGTCATATAGCATACTTCATCATCTCCAGTCTCAAAGCACTCGCGCATCGTGCTATGCAGACACATCCCACAACCACCACGTCTGTCCCTTCCCCATGACTCGTCATCGCAATCAGACACATCCCCAGAATTCCACTCCCCCCTCCTTGTTCCATCACACCGTGCTCTCTAAACTCCGTGTCCAGAGCACTCCTATGCTAATATGCGTTAAAGACAAGCAAAAATTCATTGCTATCGTCATCTCATCTCCGAATATAAACTTATCCTTTCTCATCAGTGGCTCCCTTTTGTCCTATTACCCCGTAATAAGCATAGTAGAGCAGTCTTGTGTCCCCTCTTCTCTTCAGTAATTTAACTTTTTCGTCCGGTCTTCTCTCCCGCTTGTAGCCTTTGTACCGATGTATCACTTGTTATACAAGTACTCCTTTTGTACCCTCTCAACGGCCGCCAGTATGCACGTTTTAAATGGTACCTGGGCCGAAGCGGGTCTGTTGTCCAATCATATGTTAGTTCCTGATATAGTGGGCCCTGGTAACTGAATCGCAATGCAATCAAATCGCAATCAAATTGCAATCAAATCGCATGCAGAATCGGCCCTCGGGTGGGTTCTTTCCTAGGCGTGCGTCGCCCGTAATTTCCCCCTCTTCTGGGCACTGATTGGTTGTTAACCGTCTTCTCTTTTGGCTTGGAATTGCATCGTAGTACTATGTACACGTCCTCTGTACTAGTTTTTTGTACCGCTCGTGGCAGTATTATGTAAGCCTATCTATGGAATGGTGACTAATCGATGATCTTCTCAATGCACAGTATGTTTACTTTTATGCCAACAAGATCTCGCCGTTAGGAATGCAGATCTCGGCAGTTAGCAATTTAGTTGCGATTACTACTTGGCGACATTCACATCTTTTGATATCAAAGATTTTGATATCTTTTACCACTCGAGATACCTTGATCATAAACTACACTTTGATTTTACTAGTATTTTGGCTACGGACCTACGGCCCGTAGCTGGGGTTTACTAGGATAGCGGCACGTAACAGCTAGTTACAGCCACATGTGGCTTGAATAGGATAGTTGCATGACTGAAATAGGCAATAATTAGACCGTAATAGGCAATATTACTAACATTACGAAGTTTAAATAATAGTAAAGTAAGGTGAGTGAAATTAAAGGCAATATAAAATTAGTAATAAAGATATATATTTATAGTATAAAAGATTGATTTTTATATAAAACGTACCGAAAACGGCTGAAATAAAGTTATATATAGACTTTTATATTATCGTTACTTATAATTTACTTTAATCTTACCTTTATTACTAAATTTAAATATTTAAAAATATTTAAAAAGTAAAGTAAAAGTGACGTATATAGTGATAAAAAAGTAATACTAACCGTTTTATTTACTAAAAGGCGTAAGTAAGTTATTAATCTATATTTACTATTTAAATTTTTTTTTAATCTTTTACTAAATTTTAACTTTAATATTAATATTAATATTAATAATATCTTAAAGAAGTAAGTTACGATTTATAATATAGTACGCGTAGCGTATTATATAGTCGTTTCGACATTATTTTTATATTTAATAAATGTAAATAATTTTATTTATATAAATTTAAAGTTAATATATATAAATTTAATATAGCCCTCGACTTAATACCGTTATATAAAATATAGATAATACTAAAAAAATAGCCGTTACGGCCGTTATCGTTACTATTAAAGGCCCGTTATTATTTTTTATTATTATAGTTACTCCCGTTTAACCCCCCGCTGTAGTAGCCGTTATACCCGTTTAAACTCCCGCCGTAATAGCCGTTATACCCGCTTAAGCCTCCGCTCTCGCTTAGGCTTAAGCCGCTATTATAGCTATTCCCGCCCCGGCCCCCGCCGCTACTATAGCTATTCTTACCTAAGCTTAAGCCGTTATTATAACTATTCCCGCCTCGGCCTCCGCCGTTATTATAGTTGTTTTCGTTTAGGCTCCCGCCGTTATTATAGTTATTCCCGCCCCGGCCCCCGCCGTTATTATAGCTATTTTCGCCTAAGCCTAAGCCGCTATTACCGTAGCTCCCGTTTAAGCCCCCGCTATAATAACCGCTACACTTAATGTTAAAGGTATCGGAAAAAACTAATTACGGGTATGTAAACACCGTTACGATAATATCTTAGATAGTAGTAGTAGTAATAACGTCCGTTTATAATACGTTATAAACTTTAATGTAAGATTATTTTAAGTTTTTAATATTATAATTTTAGCCGTTATTAACCGTAATAAATACTTAACCTTTATATAATACCGAAAAAATTTAATAAATGGTTTGTCGAGTACTATAATATACTTAAAAAAATCTCGTATACGCTCGTTACGACTAAACTTCGGAATATAGTTATAAATATAGTACGTACCTTAATAGTTTATAACGGGGCGAAACAATAATTAATAATATTAAACCTCGGATAAAATAGCTCGTTTTAAACTACGCCGGATATTAAACAACCTAAACTTAAGCCGTAGCTTTAATTTAAAAGTAGCCGTTATAAACCTTTACGGTAAAGATTTTATAAAGCCTTACGACACTTATCGTAATAAAACATCCGGCCCGTTTTTTAATTATCGTATCGTTGCTAAAGTTAGTAATAGTAGTTATAATAACTACTATTATAACTTTAGCGATAAACGTTACTTTTTACGCGACGTTAGTAAGTGTATTAAATTAATTTATAAGCCGGAATAAACAATTAACTAAAATATATATTAACGATACACCCGTTAAATAGTTTAAACGTAAGGCCGTAACGGCAACTCCGTCGCCGGCTATTAAACGTAATAAGGCTGTTTTAAACGACGATAATAGTAACGATAATAACGACTTTAATAACGAAATTAACCGTACTATCTTAAAATTACTTACCGATGCCGGTTTTAAAAAGTCGTTGAAGTCGACTACGAAGCTACTACGTCTACTATAAATGTTAACCGAAGAAGTTAAAAGTATATAAAGGACGACCGTAGCGGGCCGTTAAAAATTTAATAAGCTATGGAAAAAATTTAATTTCGGTTTAATTTAAAGTTTTTTATTTTAATTTTAAGTAAAAAGGACGGGGATATATTAATTATAGTTTAAGATAAACCGTAAGTAGCCGTAAAAGTAGCCGTAATAATATAAATCGTAAAGTTTTTATTAATAATTATATATTATAATAGTCCGTAATATAATAAAAAAAGTTTAAATTATAAAACTAAATAAAATATAATATATAAATAACTAAAAATAAATAAAACAATATAAAAATATAAAAATTAAATAAAACCTTAAATTATTAACTATCGAATTAAAACCTTTTTATATACTTTATTAATAGTAATAAGTGTTTTATTTATTTCGTCGCCGTAATAAACTATTAATCTTGTAACGTCTATTACCTTTAATAAAACGACGTATAACTGCCCGTAAGAAAAATATAGGCTTTTTAAATCGACTTTAATAGTTTAAAATAACTATCTTTAAGACTTATTAATTATTATTATAAAGTATAACCGTATTAAATACTAATGTTTACGGACTATAAAAAGTATATTTACGTTTATATAAGTTAAGTCGATCTTCGAAATAAACCGTTATTAGCCGTTAAAAGCCCTTTTAAAAACGCGGCCCATTAGTACATTTAGTATAATATATGTAATAATTAGTTTTATTTTATTACATATACCCGTTAAAAGGCGTAAATTACGTAAAAAAATAACCGGAATACTTAGTTTTAAGTATAACTTACCGGGTAGTAAAGATAAGAGATTAATAAACCGTAATAGCTTTAACGGCGGTCTCTTTTTTAGAGGACTATTAACCGTATCGGTATTTATACCTTCGTTTATTAATAGGATAACCGTTTTCGGACTAAGATACCGATTTAGTATAAGCTAATTAATCTTTATTACCGAATCGTTCCGGGTTATAAAGACGTAACGATATTCGAAAAAGTAGTTATTATTTACGGCCCGTTATAAGAAATTATTAAGGTAAACGGTGTTATATAATAGATTAATATTAACTACGGTACGGATTATAAAATGTAGTAATATAATACTGTATTTTTCCGTATCGTAAAGTAAAGTATAGAGCTACTTTAGATACGATAAATTATTACTATTTTAACCCCGTAAACGTATGTTTTTTATTAATTATAATAAATGTAGCTTTAATTATACTAAAGATATCCGTAACGAAACGTTAACGATCTACTTACGGCGGCTATACTTAATAACGGGTAAGATTTATATAAAGTCGTTATTAAGTAAAATTAAAATACCGTTAAATAGCCTATTATAGTTTATAATATTTTATAAGTAACGGTTAACGGTTTTAAAACAATAACGGTGTTATATAGGCACCTCGTTTTATATAATTAGTTTTATTTTACGGATAAGTCGGGCTAGATTAGTCTATTTCGAAAAGCTATATATACTATTACTTTAAATTTTAACCGGAATCTTAAATCTCGAGTATACGGTACGGCCGTTAAAAAACAACTACGCCGTAATATTAAACGATATAATATATAATATAATACTTCTTTACGCGCGAAAATAAGCCGTAATAAGCTTATAAAAAAACGTTTTACCCGTTTTAGCTAGTTTTTATAAAAAAAAAAAAGAATCTTTAGTAAAATTTTTTATCGACTCCGTTATAGTCTAAAAATAATATAATTAACCGTCGTTAAGTTAACTTAAAGCTATTTACCGGTACCGAGACTATTCTTTAAGGTTAAAATCGGTAACTTTAAAAACTAAAGTACGGTCCGTAACGGTTTATTATTATAACTACGGCGTAAAAAATTAAAAGTCCGTAAATATACGTTTATTTTTATCTAAAAAATACTAAATTAAATATAAACCGTAATTATATTTAAAATACTTAAAACTAAGTAAAATATTAAACTTTAATCGTTACTATTTAATGCGGTACTTTAAATTATCGTACAAATCCTCCCGAAACAGTTATTAAAGCTTATTTAAATCTTTTATCGTTACGTATAATAGTAATATAACGAATAACCGCCGTAACTCGTTCTCGGTTTAAAAATAAACCGCTTCGTATAAATAATACTTAAATTTACGATCGTTTTAGATTAACTATAGCTCGCGATAAGTATCGCGAAATAAAAAGTAAACAATATTATTAACGGTCCGTAAATGTTTAAACGACTTTATACTAAGTATAACCGTAAGTAAAAGACGAAGGTAAAATACCTCGTTATAATTAAAAAGTATATACCGTAAACGGCCGATAAATATTTTTCTTTTCCGCGGCATTTACGTTTTTATTTTTTAAATTTATTTATAAAATGTCGGAAATTACTAAAATAAAAGATAGCGACTACCTTCGTTTATAGTATTATATACTATTTAAAAAGTAAGTATCGTATAAAACGATATATCGTTTATTTTAAGCCGGTTTTTTATATTTTTAGCCGTAAAATTTATATTAAGCCGGAACGTAATATTTTATTTATTTAAAAAATAAACGTAAAAGATTATAACGGGTAGTTACTTAAGATAAATAAAACATTTAAAAAAACGTTATAAAGCTTTTATTAGACTAACGTAACGTATTTAAAGGTATTACGTAATCTCGTCGTAACGGCTTAAAGTAGCCTTAAAACTATTCGTAACGCCGCTTTACTTACTCTCGTTATTAATAAAAGAGTTAGCTTACTTTATAATACGTGCCGTTATAACGTCGTGTTTTTTATAGACGTACTTATAAACGTACTTAATCGATTTAATATATACGTATACCTCGATATTAATATACGACTAATAACGGCCTAAAACGTAGCCGTTATACGGAATAACGTAGCCGTTATCGTAGATTACCTCGCGGCCGTTACGTATCGTAGTAACTATTAAGCTTACTTTTTTACGATACTTAAAATACCCGTTTAAAAAAAGTGATGTTATAAATCTAAGTAGCTTTAAAAACCGTTTTAAATATTTTTTAAAATAATTTAACCCGCGGATAGTTTTTATATACGGGGAAGAAAGGTATTCCGGTCCGTAAAGGCTATATATTATAAAGTTAGTAACGTATTTATATAACTTAAGCTTAAAAGTCGGGTTTAAAATCTTAGCGTTAATTAAACGATCGATATATATAAGTTATAATAATTTATTATAGTCCGCGGAATCTAAAAATATTAAATAATATATATACGGCAAGCCTCGTTTTTAATATTTAATCGTATAAACTAAGCTAATATATTTATTAAAGATTTTTTTTTCGCGGATATCGTATAAAAACGATTTAACTTATAAGTAAAATACTCGTACTATTAAGTCGAGACGGTTATTTACGGTTTATTCCGGAGGTAACGAAACGACTATTATAAAGTACGTTAAGTTAGCTATAAATATAATAAATAAAAACGGTCGTTTAAATTTCCGTATAATCGTTATTAAATTTTAGTAGTATAATCGTATAAAATAGTCCGAACCGAGGTAGTTTAAAGGTAGTATTATACGCCGGCCGATTTCGTTTAAGTCGACGTCGCTTTTATTAATAATATTTATAACGCCTCGGTACGTATTTATACGAATCGTTTTTTAATTACGATTAAGTTAAGCTACTCGTTTTTAGTTATTTACGGCTTATAAATTAATAATAAACTACTAAAATAAACGACCGTAAACGAATAAGACTAAAAACTAAAACGGTTTAATTATTTTCGGATATAAATAAAAACGGGCGTACTTAATTAAAAAGAGATTACGTCGGTTATAAATATCGATACTTTAATAGTAATTAATATAGCCGTCGGGAAATATTAACGGGTATACTAAAAATAAATACGCCCCGTAGCTAAGATAAATCGTAAAATAGCGGCCCGCTTCGGGATTTTTACGCTTTAAAATAATATTTTAAAAACATTATTTATTATATTTAGTAAGTAGTAATACCGTAATCTCGTTTATTATAAAAAGATTAAATCGCCGCGGGTCGTTACGGTTATTAATAATTAGTTCTATTCGAGGGTTAAAGTAAACTATATTATCGAGGTTAAAGCTTTTTTTTAAACGTTACTTTACGTTTTTATAAATGTTTGTAAACTAGTTATACTTATATAAGTACTACGATAACTTAAAAAAAATAGTAAGGTTAAGCCCGGAACTACCTATAATAAACCGTACGTTATTATTTCGTTTAGTAACAGCCGTTTAAAGGTTGAGGAAGTAGTACTACGTAAACTTAAGACCGTGGCTAGGCTCGGCTTTTAGCGGGCCGGTACGGTAGTATAACGTGCCTTAAATTTAAAAATACGCGGGACCGCTACTAGTCGTACTACGCGTTGTTTAATTATAAGTAATTAAAATAAATAAAAAAACGTTATTATATATCTTTATTTTTATTTTAAATGCCTTAAAGCGCGGATCGTCGTTTAAAACGGTTAGTTTTTAAACCGTAACGATATAGAAAAGATTAAGATATATATACTTATTAATAGTTTTTTTAAAAAAAATAAAAGATTAAAAAACTTAAGTAAATTAGTTAAGCTAAAACTATAATAATTTTTAAGCGGCTCGTTAACCTATAATAACGTATTATAATTATCGTATATATTACTTCTTAAACTATCGATATAGTATAGTTTAATTTATTACGGACCGGTAAAAAAGCGGTACCCTCGGAACTTTTATAAACTTTCGAGAGGCTTTAAGTTATTTCCTTTAAAGTTATCGTTAACTTTATCTTTATTACTTTAGCCTTTAATAAACTATTACGGTGCCGTAATTACTATAGTAGATAATAAAGGAGTTTATTATTACGTTATAATAAAGTAAATAAGTAAAGGTAAAACGGGCGATTAAGGAGAAAGAGAAAGATAAGGTAAAGCGGCTTTGGAAGGCCGTTACGGTGTCTTTAGTATAGTAAAGTTTTATAGTAGGCCGTTTAGCTTTTTATTCGTAAGAATAAGATCTTTTTTAAACGTTTTAAGTGTAATATAAAGTGTTGTTATAGGCGATTGTAGTGCGGTATAAGGAGTTAAAGTAAGGAGGGCGGTTTATATTAAGTCATCGTTTGTAAAGTCTTTTAATAGCGCGTTTACCTTTTTTTTAAAAAAAACAATATCCTCTTTAAGCACGTAAAGTGTAATAGGATTAGCTTTTATAAACGGTTGCGGTGCGGTATAAAGAGTTAAAAAAAACGTAACGGTCTATACTAGGTTATCGTTTATAAAGTCTTTTAATAGCGCGTTTACTTCTTTTTTAAAAAAAATAATATTTTCTTTAAGTACGTAGAGTGTAATAAGATTAGCTTTTACGGGAAGTTACGGTACGGTATAAGGTTATAACGAGGACGGTTTAGCTTAAGGTTTAGTCTATTTAAGTTATTACGGAGAAGTACGGCTAAGAGAGGCATTAAACTTAACTAAATTATCGTCCGTAAAGTTTTATAATAACTTATCTACCTCTTCCTTTAAGAAATAAATATCCTCTTCGGGCACTCGAAGTGTAATAAATAGTATTACGGGTAGTATTATAGGTAGTTACGGTATAATATAAGTGTATTAAATAAAAAGAACGGGTTATATAAGTAGTTATAATATTAAAGAAAAAAAAATAGGCTATATTATAACATTAGCCGTAACGAGGCAAGAAGTCGACTATACGGTAAAGGTTTACGTAGTTATAGCCGTAAGCTTAGCCGTAAACTTATATAATATATCGTTAACGGTTAGGTCGACTATAAAAAAATCTCCGAAAGCCGGCTATACGGTAAGTATTTATATAATCTTAACCGTCGTCTTAACTATAAACTTACGTAATATATCGTTATCGGTTAAGTCGACTATAAAAAGGTTCGATTTAAACTATATAAAGTTAATAATATCGTCGATATTAATAAATTTAATAAAAGCCGCTTTATTATTAACCGGATTAATTAAAACGGAATATTACGAGGCTATATCTTAAAGAGTGTTTAAGGTAACTTAACGAGGCCGAATCTAAACTACTAACCGAATTCTTCTTAAATAGCCTTAACTGTTTCCGTTACGGTTAAAAACGGGTATAAGTAAAGTAGTTAAAGATATAACTACTTAAAGAAGAGGCGGTTATAATAAAAATAAAAAAAAAGAAAAGTAAAGTAAAGATTACTACGGCTCGAAAATCGGTAACGTTATATTTAAAATTAAGTAAATAAAAAGTAAAAACTAAGATTATTATAATATATAAATAACTAAAAAAGAATCGCTCTTAAAGCGGCGTCGTTTAAAGCGATTAAGAGTAAAGGTAGTTAAAGATTTTATAATTATAACGGGCTAAGAAAAAAAATAATATAGTATAAAAAACGAGGTAAATAAAAAATAAAGCTATTACGGTAAAAGAAGAGGTTGTTACGGTTTAAAAAAATGTTATACCGGTTTAAAAAAAAGCTATTCCGGTATAAAATTTATAGCCGGTCGTCCTCGCTTCCGTTTAAAAGCTAGTTTTAAATCTTTTAGCTTACGTAGTTTACTATAAGCGCGACGGGCCGATACCGGGTCCGAAACGACCTTAAATATAAAAAATATAGCCGTAGTAGCTATTTTTAATATAATAATAAGTACTACTCCGTTAATAATAAGTATAAAGGCCCGTCGAAACGTAATTATATTACGACTATAACCGGTATATTTAGTATAAAGTTTTTTACTAAGCTTTTCTCGAGGGAATAAATCGACTAATAATAGCTATTTATAACTAAAATAAATACGCCGTTAATTATTTATATTAAAAATTAATAAAACGAAATATAATAAAATATAGTAAAATAAAAAAAAAATAATAAGGTATAAAACGACCGTTTTTTCTTTTTTCGATAATACGTAGTAAAGTTTATTTTATATACTAACCGAATCTACGACTTTTATATCGTAATAACTATTAATAACCGGAAAATATAAAGCGAAGTAAATGTAAATAACTAAAAAAAATATCGCGATTTAAATATAAATATTAAAATAAACATTAAAGTTTTTATAATTTCGTAACTTTATAATAATGCTATAATAGTAAAAGACAAAAAAAAACGTATCGATTCGTACCGAAACAATTATTAATAAAAACAATACCCGTAACTATAAATAATATATTTTAAACTTTTAAAACAACGTAATACAAAATATAACGGGCAATACCGATATAAAGCTAATAATAGCCGTAATAAACTTATAACGGAAAGTATAAAAAGCTATAACAAAAAAACATTTATACCGGTACACCGAAAGCGAAGTAAGCGAGGCAAGCGAAGCCGTAATAGAAAAAAAAAAGAAAAAAATAGCCGTAATAACTCGAAACTCGATAGACGACAGCCAATTGAAAAAATCAAAAAAAGCGGAGACGTTTTTAAACTGTATGTAGTCGAAATAGACCGAAACGAACTAAACGGACGGTAGTAAAGTGCATTGACTAATGGAATTTTAGGATTCGGGTGGAACGGGCGAATTCGTATCCACATTTACGTCGTGATATAGTATAGAAGATTCTGCTTTGGCCCATGGGGCATAGTCGGGAAACCTAGACTTTATCCTAAAAGGAAGAGAAGACAATATTATCCCCGAGACTAGTCTACTGTCTACCTAGAACAGGGACATTATGTCGTCGTCGTCATCGCCGTCGTCGTCATTGTATGCTGGCCTCATCTTACATTCCGACCAACTCTGAGCTCTGCTGATTATGCTTTGGTCGGATGCATGGAGCTTGCAAGGCTGTCGTGGAAACGTTGCGGTAAATCTGAGCATGGCGTTCTAATACACATTCGCACAGCCAGAGGCCGAACTCCATAGATCAGCACTGCTCTCTGTTTTATTCTCTATTTATTCTCTATTTTCTGTTTTATTCTCTGTTTAATTCCCATAGAAACGATTTGTTTATATATACCTGTTTGCCACAATGACTGCAGTCCTCTAAATAAAACGGCTTGACCTCAGTCGGTGTGGTATTATTAATCTATAAATCTACAGGACATAAGCATACTCATATACTGCCCGGTATACTGTGCTCTTTTCCCTGAAAATAATAATTGTTATTTTGAAACGTAAAAAAAATACTCCTACACGGACAGCAGCTTGTTCACGCGCTTCTCCAGTTGATCCTCAAACTCCAGCACTCCTCCCTCCAATAGCGTCAACTTGCCACCCATCAGCCTGTACACTGCCTTGCAGCCACTGGGCCCGCGTACATCTCCGCGGGCGCCACTCCGGCCGTCGTCGTCATCCGAGGAGTCGACCAGATCACAGACATCGCCCTCGATAGCGCCCCGCATGAACCACCGGTCGTGCGAGACCAGCACGACGGCGCCAGGCCACACGCGCAGTGCCTCTCTCAGCGCGGTGCTCGTCTCGTAATCGAGGTGTGTTGTGACCTCGTCGAGTACCAGACACTGCGGGCGTTTCCATAGCAGTCTTGCCAGTGCACAGCGCACGAGCTGGCCGCCCGAGAGCCGATACAGCGGCGTATCCGAGGCCAGGCGACCCGGCAGTCCCAGCTCGCCCAACAGCCCGCGCAGCTCGCCCTCCCCGAGACCCCCGTCAGCGTCGCGCACATCCTGCATCAGAAGACTGAGAGCCGTGGCAGGCCCATTTCCAGCTTCTACCCTGTCCAGGGCGCGTAAATTATCGACGGCCTCCTGAGCATAGTATGCCAGGCGGAGGCGCGGGTATGTAGTCACGCTGCCCTTGGTCGGCTGGATGTGGTCCTGGTCACCCGAGCCGCCTGAGCCGCTATCCCAATTTTCGCCGACAAGTAGACGAATCAGTGTGGACTTGCCAGCGCCGTTGAGCCCAACAATGCCGATGCGGTCACCCATGTTGACACTGAGGCTGACATTGTCCAAAATCCAAGGCCCGTCCGCGGCTTTGGACTGGGCTGGCGATGGAGCTGCTGCTTGTGGCAGCGAACCAATGGAGGTTATCTTTGGCCCGCCTCCGCCAGACACAACCACACCACCGCCCGTCGTCCTCGCGGCCGGCTTTGCTTTTTTTACTTCCCCGTACCGAAAGCAAACGTTCTCCAGGCTAACGAGCGCGCCCGGAAAGCGCAGGTCGGGCGGCTGCGGGAGTGCAATGTGCATTGCACGCGCTTCTGTCGGAACGACAATCTCACTGCGCTTCGAGAGGTGGAAGCCCGCCCTATCACGGCTAAGCTTGAAGCGGTGGCCGCTCGCATTGGCCTCCAGACCCCAGCGGTCGTCCAGCTTTTTCTGCCGCATCTTGGCTTGCCGGACCCGCGTGTCGTCGTTGTTCTTGCGGCCTTCGCGGAGGTTGCGCGCGATTGTGTCCTCCATGTGCGCACGCTGGCGGTCCTGTGCATCCTTCATCTTTGTGAGATGCCGCCGCGACTTGGCTTCCGCAATCTCGTACGAATCAAGGTCGCCCGTGTAGTAGTGCAGCAACTTGTCTGGCTGTAGGAGGATCAGGTGGTCGGTGCATGCACTGACAAAGTCCCGATCGTGGGAAACCAGGATGAGCGTTGGCGCGGGACGTGCCTCGACGTCATCGACATCAGTCCTGCCACTGCTGCTGCCACCATTCATGTCGCCGAGAGACAACAAGTATTTTTGCAGCCACACGATACCGAGCATGTCCAGGAAATTGGTGGGCTCGTCCAACAGCAAGATGTCCGCATCGGACAAGAGTGCCGTCGCCAGGGCTGCCCGCATCCGCCAGCCGCCGGACAGCTCGCTCGCAGGCTTGGGCGAGGCGATCATGGCGTCTGTAAATCCGAGACCGCTCAATATAAGCTTGGCGCGCGCCTCAGCGTGGGCAACACACGCTGGATCTGCTTGAATTTGTAGTTCGGCGAGCAGGTCTGCCGCCTCCTGGATTTCCGACTGGAGCTTATCGGACATGTCAGTCGAGTCAGTCGAGTCAGTTGAGTCAGTCACATTCGTCCCGTCAGCCAACTCGGCCAAGGCCGAAGCCGATGTCGCCACTTCCTTTTCCAACGCAAGGAGGGCCTTGCGCGCCTGCATTCCGCGCGCACCGCTGCGCAGCCGTGCATCCTTGTCGAGCACAAGAAGCCGCTTTTGGAGGCGGTCATGCCGCAGCTGACGCAATGCACGTGCCGCCCCCAGGCCTGTCTCGGCAAGGCCGCGGGAGAGAACTAATCGTCAGCTTGATGCACGTATATTGTCGATGCATGTTTGTCATATTTCGGAAATGTTCTCACCATCAATCTCTTGTTCGAGCTTGTCTTTGGCTGTGGCGCGCTCAATGACTTCTTCGAGCACGGTACGTGGTGTGCCTTTGTTGGCGAATTGTTTCCTGTCGCTGCCCGAGTTGGTCTGCTGAAGGATGGAGATGCGAGCAGCTTCCGGCATTCCAGGGATGAGCTTCTCGGCAATGGCGCGAAGCAGTGTTGACTTACCCGTGCCGTTGCGGCCAATAAGAGCATACCGCTCTCCGGGCTTTAAGCGCAGCGTTGCATCTGATAAGATCTCGGTGGTGGTACCGTGTGGCTTTCCCTTTCCACACTTTCCAGGATGTGGACTTAAATGGAATCCGATGTTCAAGCCCTCCACATCGATCTCGCGATAGCTGGGGTTCTCGACCTGAAACCGTGTCTGCTTGCACGAGACCTGAATCGTCCACGTCATGCTGTCTGTTGGGTAGGTCGTATTGGTATCAATGCTGAAAAAGAAATGCAAATAGATATGATAGATATGCTGAGTGATTGTTGCTGCGATATAGTCGACTGGTGAAGCTATTGTTGTCGTGAAGTTGCATGTTTGCCTGGTAGATATATGTACCTCGATACTGGCTGGACATAACCTGTAGCTGCGGCGTAAAGCCCAGAAAAATCCCGAATGAAACACGCAACTAAGCCTTTAAAATTGACGTTATAATTTTCCGATTAACAAAGCCTCGTAATATGCTCGCTATGTGGTCACCCCGGGATGAATTGTGAAGATTATCAGGCATGTGTGGGGCATAGGTAAACATGGGGGAGGCGTCTAAACCGTAACTTCCCTAATTGGACAAGCGGCACACCACAACAAGCCGAACTGACTCATACGGCTTTAAGACTGTGTACATCGGTCATGGTGCTCTGGTCTCGTATTAAATAGATATCTTTTTCGTAGTAAAAATGTTAGAAATATAATGGCTATTTCCGACGAATTGCGTGGATCGACCAGTATGCCATTGAAGGCTAGATAGATAGGCCTACAAAAAAAAAGGCAAAAAATTGCCCAGACGCGGGATCGAACCGCGGACCTCCTGCTTACTAGGCAGGCGCAGCTACCACTGTGCTACCCGGGCCAGTTATTAATAATAGTGAGCTTATTAAAGCTCCATATATAGGATAAACTTTTGAAAATGTAGCTATAACTCATTACATCTTTAATATTTTACTCGCTTTGGTTTATTGTCGATAAAAATCAATAGAATACGATATGTTAGATGCAAAGAAAGTGATAAGATAATACAGAATAGAAGCAAAAAAGTGCAGCGAAACCCCCAAAAGAAATGCAAATTGATATAATTAAAACAAAATCCAAAACAGCTTCGATCCTGAGCAAACGCCGGCTAAAGAACATATTTCAAACACCTTGTTTCCCACAGAGACAAAACAATATAACAAAAACAACTGCTGCTGCATCAGTCTTTCTTGCTCCTACCAGAGGGGCCGGCCGGTGGAGGTGGCGGCCGCCGGACAGGGACCGAACCCTCGTCGTCCTCTGGTGGCGCAAGGTAGCGCAGCGACGAGATGTAGCTGTTGTCTTCGGGCTCAGAGATATCATCGTCCGCGTAGCTGTCGTCGCTCTTCCGGGCCTTGGCCTTCCTGAAGTCGCGACCGTTGTAGCTGCTCTGACCATTGCATCCTCTGGAGCTGCTTGAGCTCCTCCGCCGGAAAGCAGACAAGGAAAAGCAAGTCTTGAAAGACGCGAAAGAGGGGAACGAGATGGGGAACGAGAACATCTTATCCCAGCCCCGAAGGAAGCTGGGCATGCCAAAGTTTTCTGACAAACTTGTTTTTATGGCGACAAACGCTCTCTTCACACGCGCAGCTAACTTTACGACCGGGACGATGGCTTTGCGCAGAACGCAGAACACCATGGAGATGAATGCCTTGGCAAGCGCGAACATGGCGAACAGAACCATAAGACTTCCGTACAGGTATATGATACCCAGGATGGCGCTGCCGAGGTAGGTGCTTACTGCGGATGTGACGACAAACATGAGCAGGCAAGAGTTGCGTCCTGACGGCTCCATAGAGGACAGCGCGTTGGCGAGTGCGGCCGGTGTCAGCATGACCGACACCTGCCGGGCCTGCGGTCTGCATCCCGCCTCAAGGCTGTACTGCATGATGCTGAAGGCGGCATACAGGATGAAGCCAACCACGGCCACCTTGATGCTTGCCCGGACAAACGAGAACAGCACATCAAAAAGCGACGAGAAGCGGATGCCTTCGCCGCGTCTGATCAGGGGCGTACCCGAAGCAAGCTGCGACGGCTTCGAGGGCTCCTTGGCCGGCTCCCAGAGCAGCAGGACCACCTCGTCGTGCTTGGGCGGCTTGTCCTCGGCAGCCAGGTCGTGCTCGGTACCCTCGAGGCCGCCCTTGGCCAGTTCGGGGACAGCCATCCACTCCGACCGCTTCTGGTAGTCGGCGCGGCCGCCCTGGGAGCCGTCGATGAACAGCTCGTGGCTGTGGTCGCGGCGCCGCACATATGCCTGGATCACAGTGCCGTCCAGGGCAACGCTCGTATCCAAGAGCTTGAATGTCTGGTGGCGCTGGTCCAGCTTGAGGAGATCAATGTGCTTGCCCGGGGGGCGCGGTGCCTGCTCGACGGCCATGTGCTCGCTGTCGTAGAACTCGAGCAGCTCGCGGTACGCCTCGCCGCGCTTCTTGACCGAGGAATGGAACGCATGGGAGATTCTGTCCGCCAAGCCCGACGTCTCGAGCCCGGGTGCGCCGTCGGCCGTCTTGACAAACTCGCGGCGCGGGATGCGCACAGAGTTGGAGCCCAGGCCCTTGCCGTTGGGGAAGTGGATGAGGCTGTGGCCGTTGGTGAGGACCCAGTTGTCGTCAAACTCGTAGCGCTGCAGGAAGCAGTCGTCGCCGCAGATGTCCGTCACCTTGTGCGCCGAGCCGGCGTCGAACTGGTGCAAGGTGCGGTGGTTGTGCATCATGATGGGGCGCGTGCCGCCCGTGTACTGGTGCATGCGGCCGAGCTCGCGGCCAAACTTCTTGTCGTCGTGGAGAGCCGACTGCGTGTCCTTGCCGTACAAGACAGCATCGGCCGGCGAGTAGAAGCTCGGCACGACGTGGAGCTTGAGCTGGGGCAAGTTTGCGCGCGCACAGTGGAACAGCTCCTCTTCCCACGTAGGCTCCGGCCGGCCGCCTTTGACGAGCGTCGCGCGCGCCGACTTGAGAAGACTGTTTTGCATGTCGTCTGCAGTAGAGCGGCGCAGGCAGGCCAGGCTGGCCATCTTCTGGGAGAGCTCGGGAGCCATGAAAATGGCGCCGCCGCCAAAGGAGGTCGGCAAAACCATGGACGGGTCGATGTGGTCCTCATCCCGGTCGATGCGAATGGGCAGTTGTTTGCCGTCCGGTCCGTACTCGGGCTTGTAGTCACGCAGGAGCCGCTCCTTGTCACCCCAGGGGTCGCTAGGCTTGCTCTTATTGTACGCCATGCGATACTTGAGCGTCATGTTGGCAGTCGTCGTGGCGCTGCCAAACATGTCGAGTTCTTCTTCGTGGAGATTTGCGTACGTCGTGGTGTTGTGGAACGTCCAGTCAGAGTATGGGTCGCTGGGGAACACGAGGTACATGTTCTTGTCGAGCAGCTTCTCGTGCTCTGGGTCTGGTATCTTGGCAGTGAGGTCGAGGCCGTCGACCGCGAGACGGTGGCTCTTGAGCTGGGCCATCAGCTGTGGCACGTTGGCCACAAAAGCATCGTCATCAATGAATGCGAAAACGGTGCGGCGTTGCACATTCCGCAGAATCACATTGCCAAAGATGTCGACGTCGTTGCCGTTCTTGTCGACTCCGTGACGCTCGGGGGTACCGCCCAGTACAAAGTTTACATAGTTAAAGTCGTTGGCCCACGTCAGAGCGTTGGCGTAGCGCACGCCGGCCGGGTCCGGGATGATAGGGAGGGTGCCGTCATCGAGATGACCGCCACCCTGGCCATCAAACATAGAGCCAACGTCTTCTTGCAGGTGGTGGAAGATGCCACGCTCGCGGAGCTTGCGGCGGACAGTCTCCGACTCTTCGCCGCGAGGGCGGTGCAGGGCCACCAGAACAAATGCGCCGTTGGACTGGCCCTTGCCGTTGGTCATGAAGCGGGCCCAGTCGTCAATGAGAGCCCAGTTGTTGTTTGAGAGACGGCTGTATGTGGTGCTGACAATAAAGAAGACGGGTGAGAGGTCGACCGCCGACGTCTCGAAGCTGTCGCTACCACGGATGAAAAGGTTCTCGTCAGGTTTCAGCTTGAAGCCCTTGGATCTTGACAATGTCTTGTTGAGCATGCCGCGGCCGCTAGAAAGGAGGCGAAGAGGACTCTTGTTGGCATTGAGGAGGGGGTAGGTGGCAGTGAGCTCCTGGTAAAGCTGGACGCCGGTCTCGCCGGTCTTGTCACTCTTGTCGGTCTTGTCAGTCTTGTCAGTCTTGTCACTCTTGTCACTCTTGTCACTCTTATCACTCTTGTCGGTCGTGTCATCCTTGCCGGTCTGGCCGTTTTGGGCAGTCTCAGCTTCCTGGCTATTAGGCCCGGCAACCTCCAAGCCTCTCTTCTGGAGCTGGGGCACATTCTCGGGCGGGACATTGGCCGGAGGTAAGCCGCCCTGGGAAGCCTCCAGCTGTTCAAGTGCTTCCAGGCCACCGTCGTGGAGGGTCATCAGTTTTTTGTGCGCTTCCAAGGCGCCCAGCCTCTCAAGAAAAGCCTCCTGCTCTTTAATCCTATCGAGAGCCTCGAAAAACTTTCTCTCGCGCTCCATCTCATCGTAGACCTGCTTGGCTCTCTCTGGGGGCCAGCGGAGCACGAACCCTTCCGGCAGGCCGGGCTTGGGAGGACGGGGGCGCTTGCCAGTAGCGTAAAGTACCTCCTTCGACAAGCCTTTGACGTCTGGCTCGTACGCCTCGTTGAAGTCGTTGAGCAGCAGTTCTTCCTTGTGCTTGATTTCTTGGCGGATCGCACTCTGGCCACGCGACTGGATCTCCTCGAAGCCGCCGCCCGGCACGAGCTTGCTATTGGCATACTTTATCGAGGGGAGAGACTGGTTGTCGACGGGGTTGGCCGAGTCGGGGTAGATGGCGTCGCTGTAGTAGATGTAGGGGTCGAACTCTGTCTGGACACTGCGCACTACCCAGGAGGAGTACTCATCGAGGCCAAGCTTGTCCACAAGGTAGTTGGCGTAATCCGAGATGACTCTGGGATCCTTGGCACTTGTGGGGGGGGGCTCAACTGGCTCGGAGCTCTCGACGACGGGGGCATCGACTGCTGGGGCATCACTTTCGGCGGGCATCTGAGGCTCGCTGCTGGGCGCGGGCGCGGGCACAACGGTTGGCGCGGGCACGGCGACGTCGGGGGAAGCCTCATTGCCGTTGGGCATTTCCAAAGCAGCGATGACGAAAAAAAGGCCGACCAAGGCGACAAGGAGAAACAGACGATGGTATCTCCATGCAAGGTTGCGCAGGCGTTCCTTGGCTGTTCTTGGGACACGGGTATTCCTTGCCTTGAAGTTGAAGCTCCTGGCCGGAGGAGTGTACAGGGGGCCGACGAGGTTCTCGTCACTATCGCGCCTCCGGCGAGTGGTATCAGGAATGAAAAGGAAGTCCTTGACCTTTTTGCCGATGCTCACGAAGAGGAAATGGGCGTAAGTATAGGCCAGGACGACGACGGCGATAATGTACGTGAGGAGGTTGTAAAAGATTGGTCGGTTCCGACAAAAGCGAAGGATGTGTTGCAGCAGCCTCGCCACGGCGCATTTCAGTCTTCGCAAGGCGCCCATCGTGTCAGGGCTAGCGACACTGCAACCCAGCAATCAGTAAGTATGAAGAATAAGCAAGCAGTAGCTGCAGACTCGCGCGTGGTTTTAAAGAGACACCGTGCTATATTGCAGATGGGAGGATGGGAGAGAGACAAGTTGCATGGTATGCTCGAGGGCAGGACATCGCATAAATTTCAAAACATACCGAGTGTCAACTAAGCTGGATAGAGGATGGCGAACGCAGGTTTGAGCCGAAATCTGATTTATAAGTTAGGTCTGCATCAGAACAAGCTTTTGATTATTGGTTGCTTACCTCGTATGCAATTTATTGAAGAGTATGCGGTGTGTTTGGGAAGTTTTGGATCTCGGTCCCAAGACTCAGGATTGAGGTTGTTGAGGAAGAAATCAAAAGCAAAAAAAGGGGGGAGGAGAAGAGAGCACACAACGAAGATATGAAAACAATATGACGGCCCCGAGCTAACAGGGAAGAAAATAGAAAGAAATAAAAATAAAGAAAAATAAAGAAAAGAAATAGAAAGATATCAAAGAAAATGAGAGACAATCACAAGGAAATCCGCAGCCGAAGAGAGCAAAGATATCGTATCAAAGTACGTTTATAACAACAGCAAGATAAAGAACAAAAGGCAAATAGTGGCATAACAAAAAAGCTCGAATAAATGTAAAATGTATCGTGAAGCAAGCCGGAAAAAAGAAGGGAAAAAAAAACAGCAAATGGGTATCGAAGGGTATCAAATGGGCATATCAGCTCGAATAGACCAAACTCAACTCCACGGCGTCGTATATCTGCAACTCCAAACAACAGCTCTTCAACGACAGACGGTGTGCACGGCGCGGAAGTGTCGAAAACGAGATGTCATGGCAACCAAATTTGGCCAACTTGATTCAAGGAAGCTTGCCGCCAAGTTCTTATATTTGAGTATTTTGGACACCCAACTAGCTTAAAGAGCTCAGTCCTGCGTGGTTCCTGGACGGTGCGGAGGTACGCGGCGACAAAAGTCCCTCTGCGCGTGTCAGCTGGCTGCCGATCAGCAACGGGATTTTGGTCTTTTGTCTTTTAGGCCGTTTTGCCACCCAGCAGCATTTATGCCTGTACTAAGTTATACCACTTCAGAAGCACCACAGTTCACAGATATACGAGCTGACAGGTATCTTGCAGCAGTTTTGCAGTAATTTTGCACAGAACAAGTCAACATTGAAGAGCCGCGATATCAAGGCAGGAAAAAGGAAGCTACAAGGGGGTTGTCCGAGGAGAACCAGCTGCCGACGTCACTCTGATTCTACAAAATTACACATGGAGTCACAGCGCTTATATCGTACTCCAAACCCCAGGTTCTTTTATGTGCCGACTAATCGCCGTGTGCTCTGACACCTCGTCAGCGGCGCGATGGCATGTCGTTGGCAGATTATATAAGCAGGCGCACTTACATGTGAGAGTGTGGACCCACTCACATCGAGAAGACAGCCAATGGTATTCTCTCAATGTGTACTTGTGGGGACCTTCTTATCTTATCGCACTGAAAAATACAGACGCCAAAAGACTACAGCTCTTTGACCTGTGAACTTTTGACGTTTGGTGATGAGAGTGAGGCAAGGTTTTCGCACCCTCAGCCATTGTACTTTCTCCTTCGACAGCCACCACGACGAGCTACCCCGCACTGTCATCGCGCCTCATCTGAGCCTCTTGGGTCTCTCGACTCTCTCGAACATCCTCCCCGAACCTCGCCTCCGTCTGGACGGACTGGGTGCGCGAGTCCCGGTTCATGTACTGCACAACCTTGGCTCTCCCTCTCCGCTTTTGCAAGAATCGACTTTTGCCATCTTCTGTCAGCCTGAGCGCACTTTGGACACCGTGCCGGGCAAGTTTGGCAACCATTCCACCGCGACACTTTCGAGATCAGGCAGTCCTTCGACGGGGCTCAACCAACCAGCTCAACGCGCCCAACGACCTCAAAAGTCTCCAACTAGACGATATAAACAAAGAAAAGGAACTAGAAATTAAAATGGCAGAAGACCAAGGCGTCAAGCGCTCAAAGGGCATCAAGTCGCAAAGTAGTGGCGGCACCGGCAAGGCGCTGCAGGACAAGATTGAGGACAAGGCCACCATTGTGGAGGTAGATGGTGCACGCTACAAGACAGCCAAAGAGGGCCTCGCGAGCATCTATGTGCCGCTGAGTGGCGGCGACAGAAAGGAGCGCCAAAACGGTGGCGGTGGCCCTGCAGTGGATGACCACCCGCAGCAGGTGTTCTACAACCCCATCCAGCAGTTCAACCGCGATCTCAGTGTGCTTGCCATCAAGGCCTATGGCACAAGTGTCGTTGAGAAGCGCCAGGCTGCGTTTGCACGGAAAAAGGAGTTTGCAGCCAGTAAGAAGCGCAAGCGGGCAGAGGATAAAAAGGCAGAAGCAGTGGCCGCCGTAGAGGCAAGTGCAGAAGCCACTGAGGGAGCAGAGGCCACTGAGGGAGCAGAGACGGCAGAGGCTACCGAGACTACCGAAACTGCTGAAGGCCGCCCAGCCAAGGTCGAGAAGCTGTCTGCGGCAGACGATGCCGCCTCGTCTGTGACAGAGCTCGTCTCCCGCAGCGCAGAGGCATATGCCACCATCACAACAGAAGGACCAGCACAGCCGCCACCCGCACAGCCAACACCCCCGTCATTTTCGCCGCACCCCATCCGGATCCTTGACGCCCTATCGGCTACGGGACTGCGTGCGCTGCGCTATGCCCATGAGCTGCCCTTCAACGTGTCTGTCACGGCCAACGACCTGCTGCCCGCAGCCACTGAAGCTATCCGGCGCAATGTCAAGATGAACGGCCTGGACGACAAGATTAATGTCACGCAGTCGGATGCCGTCGCACACATGTACACAGTAGTGGCCCAGGAGCTGACGGCCAATGCGAGCGGCGATTTGGACAAGAAGGAGAAGAAGAGCCGGCGCTCCACCCTGTACGATGTGATCGACCTCGACCCGTACGGCACAGGCGCCAACTTTTTCGATGCTGCTATCCAGTCGGTGCGCCACGACGGCGGTCTCTTGTGCGTCACATGCACTGATGCCGGCGTCTGGGCCTCCCAGGGCTACCCCGAAAAGTGCTTTTCGCTGTACGGCGGTGTGCCCATGAAGGGCGCCCACTCGCACGAGGCGGGCCTGCGTATCATCCTGCACTCCATTGCCACTGCTGCTGCGCGCTATGGCTTTATGATCACGCCGCTGCTGTCGCTGTCTATTGACTTTTACTGCCGTGTCTTTGTCACCGTAACACGCTCGCCTGCGAGTGTCAAGTTCTTGGCTGGCAAGACCATGGTCGCGTACAACTGCGACTATGGCTGCGGCGCCTGGACGACCCAGCCGCTGCTGAAGAACCGCTTTGTCCCCAACAAGAAGGGCACCGGCACGTTCCCCAAGTTTACTTTTGCGTCGGGCCCGGCAGCCGACTCGCTCTGCGAGCACTGCCACTCCAAGACGCACATTGCCGGACCCATGTACGCAGGTCCGCTGCACCAGGCCGACTTTGTCAACCGCATTCTGGACGACCTGCCGCATGTCGACAAGGACATTTACGGCACGACAAGCCGGATTCGCGGTATGCTGCAGACGGCTCTGGAGGAACTGCTGGAGCACCCTGCAGCGGCGAGCAGCGAGGGTGGCGGTGGCGAGGGCAAGGGCAAGGGCGAGGGCGAAGCCAACAACACCGAGAGCGAGCTGCCAGAGGCTATTGATGGCAGCATTGCTACCTCCATGGTGGACCCTACTCCCTTTTTCTTCCTGCCTACAAACCTGGCCAAGATTGTGCACTGCTCGACGCCTGGCGAAGACGCCATCCGCGGTGCCCTCCTCTCCCTCGGCTACCAAGTCACGCGCAGCCACTGCAGGGGCGGCAGCATCAAGACGGATGCGCCGTGGTCGGTGCTGTGGGACGTTATGCGCGCCTGGGTCCACCAAAAGGCGCCGGTGATGCGCAAGAACATCAACCCCAGCACAGCGGCCTACCGCCTGCTGCGTATCGAGGAGGAGGACAAGGCCGAGGCCGAAGCCAAGGCAGGGGGCAAAGAGTACGTGCCAGAAGATACATCCACCAACGCAAACGGCGAGACGCAAGCCATTATCTTTGACGAGGAGCTTGCGCGGGCATATGGCCGCGGCGAAAAGCTTGTGCGGTACCAGCTCAACCCGCGCGAGAACTGGGGGCCCATGAACAGAGCCAAGGGCAAGTAGAATGTACCTTTCCCTTTTGCATGCCACATGTAGACGCCTACTGTAGATAGCCTGTACAACAAGTCTGAAATATAGAGTTGATAGAGTGTATTATATGCGGCATCTCGATGCTTGTGGACGGGTGGCCAATGTCATGTGCATGTCATGTGTATCGTCATCAGTTCTTTGACGCGGTACCTCTCGTGACGAGTCCGATTTCTTTCCTTTTTTTTTTTTTTATTACTTTCTGGAAACCTCCATCGCCAGAGCCAACAAAGAGCTGCAGAGTTCTTCTGCCATTGCTCTGTCAAGTACCATTCAATGTTCAAGGCAACCGTGCTAGTGGGCCGTCATTACTTATCGACTCTGAAAGGTACCGCTCACAGAAGCCTCAGATGCTACCAGAAATCGCGCACTCTCCAGAGACTATCCAGTAGGCATAAATGTGCTCTGCACTTGCTAGTCAGAAGTGATTAGTAATTGAAAATATAGTCGGTCGCGATTGTCACGGCAAATGGAAAGAGCACGGAGGAGACAGAAGGCGCGATGCTTGTGGGATATCATGCATAGTGCGAACAAGTTTGTGCACCGGTATACACTGTTTAAAGCACTGTGCATCATCTCACTCGCATTATCACGTCTTCCTTAGACAACATTGCTCCGGCTTACATTTGCTTGAATGCTCTCTTCTATGCGTCCCTATCTCTGCTGTTTGGATGCAGTTGTGCATCTGGCTATCTGGCACCATTGCGTAAGACTGTGCCACCATTATCAACATGCCAAAAACTACCGCGTAATTCCAGGAACAACTGGTGCCCTCTTTACTTCTTACACTGCTTACGATTAGTCATCGGAAGACCATGGCAGCATCGCGATATCCATGCCTTGCTATCTTGTCATGTTGTCTTGAAGTTGACTCGGAGAATCTCCGAGCTTTGTAATTATATAGAGAGAGACCGGAAAGATCGGAAAGTGCAGGAAACGGCACCATCCTTGAGTTTGCACAGACACAACTCGACATGGCTTCATTCGCAGACGGCCAGCTCGAGGTCTCAGGCCAGGGCGGCAGCAAGGTGATCATCCCAGAAAACGAAATCCTGTTCATTGTTGAGATCCAAAAGGGGAGCGAAAAGAATAACAGCGAAGCCGAGGCTGCGGCTACAAATACTGTCTACCAGCTCTTTGCCCTCGCCGAGTCTACACCCGCAGCAAACGCCAACGATGCCGAAGCACCGGCACCCCTTCCCCGTTACGAGCTATCGTCGGCTCTGCTGCCGGAGAAAGACGTGAAGAAGCTGCCTGGGGACTTTATAAGCAAGTACCTGCTAACAGAGACACCCATTGTGCTCCCATCAGAGTCGAGCTCTCTTCACGTCGTCGTTTCGACCGGGTCCGGGCTCAAGCAGGCCAAGCCGTTCTACGACGCTGTGCTCGCGCCGCTCCTCAAGGACGCTTTTGGGCTGACGGCATCCGTTAGTGGCAATGCTCAAGCTGAAGAGAGCCCTGGGAGGGAATACTCGCTGGTAGTCACCGAGAGCAAGGAGTCTGTCACATCGTTTGCTCAGTCCTTGCGTCTACAGGCAACAGGCACGCAAAGTCAAACGACTCAAACGACTCAAAAGACTCCGACGGTCATCCTCCTCAGTGGCGATGGCGGCGTCATCGATTTGCTCAACGGCGTCGGCAGTGACAGCGACAGTGCAGACTCGAGCCCCAGCCCAGCAATAGCACTTTTGCCTCTGGGCACTGGAAATGCACTGTTTCACTCGCTGCACAAGCCTGCCTACGAGGCTGATGCTGCTCCGGCTGCCTCGCCCCTTGTCCATGGCTTGCGAACCCTGTTCCGTGGTCGCGCTGCGCCGCTGCCGTCCTTTGAGGCCACCTTTGCCCCCGGCTCGTCTACTGTGAGCTACTCTGCCTCGGTCCAGCAAGGCGGAAAGAGCATCGAGCGCTTGCGGGGAGCTATTGTGGCCAGCTATGGATTCCATGCACAGCTGGTGTGGGAGAGCGACACGCCCGAGTATCGCAAGCACGGCGGCGCGCGGTTCGGCATTGTTGCCAACGAGTTGATCAAAGAGTCGCACGCGTATGCTGCCAATGTGTCCGTGGCACCAGCAGAGAGAGCGACAGGGCATGGCGCCGCACGCAGCATCGGCCGCGAGTTCAACTACGTGCTGGCTACCCTGGTGTCGGAGCTGCAGCAGGGCTTTACCATCTCGCCGGAAAGCAAGCCCCTGGACGGCCAGCTGCGTCTGGTGCACTTTGGCGCTGTCGGCGGCAGTCGTACCATGGAGATCATGATGCTCGCGTACAACAAGGGCGCCCACGTGAGCGAAGGAGATGTCGGCTACGAGGCCATTGACGAGATCGAGATCAAGATTCTCGAGGAGGATCCGCGCTGGCGCAAAGTGTAAGTCGTGTCCAACTCCCACCCATCTGTCTATCTTGTGTTCCTACCCTGCATATCTAACACGCGCAGCTGCATCGACGGAACTATTGTCGAAATCCCGCACGGTGGATGGATGAAGGTGCGCAAGGCAGCCAAGCCTGTGCTTAATGTTATCACGACTGTTTGACGGCATTGTGTTTTATGAATCTATACAATTATACATCAGCTTTTATTTTTATTCATTTCAAAACGTGTCGTATTCATTATATCGTCATCGGGTATTGTGTCGAGCATTTGCTCTTATCCAGCAGATGTATCGTCAGGTTAGAGGTCCGAGTCTGCCTCGCTGTCGGCCACGCTCTGCGACCTCCGTCTTGGTACGCGCTGAATCGACGTGATAGTCTCGTCGACAATGTATATGGGGTTTTCCACCTCCTCGTCCCTTCCTTCATTTCCTTCGCCGTCCTCGCCCTCGTTTTCATACCCGTCCTCATCCTCGTCCTCTTCTTCATCGTAATGCGGCCCCAGCATAATGTCCTCGCTGCCCTGCCACTGAGGCGGCATCTGGGGAAGACTGTTGGCCAGTTCGTCATCCCAGCCAAAGTTCTCGTCTTCCACGGTCTTGCTCTCTCTCTCGTCGGTAGCATTCAGGTCTGTCTGATCCAGCTTGCGTTTATATATTGTCTTTGCCCACCGTGGCGATATATGAGTGTGGTACTCTTCAAACAGGCCCTCTTCGGCAATGTCAAAGGGCACTATATCGTCAATGCCCGATTCGCTTGTGTGCCCATTTAGTTTTTGCACGCCCACAAAGCGGCCCCCGACCGGCCGGCTCTCGCGCTCGTTCCAGGCCCAGTCGCGGTACAGCACGAGACGTGTCGCAATGCCTCGGTTCCACACGTCGGCACTCAGCGAAGGCGCCAGGCCAGCACCTCGCTCGCCCTGCACGCGCGTTGCACACTGCGTCAGGACAACAATGGCGATATTGCGTGTCTCGGCGAGGCGCTCCAGGGCTGCAGTGATAAACTGGATTACCTGCGTGCGCTTGTCATAAGCCGTCGGGCCTTTTCTTCCATTGGCCATGAGAGGAGCCGCCCGGCGGTCTGATATGCGCGGCAGCGCATAATTGACAAGCGAAGAGACAGAGTCGATAATCAGGAGAGATGTATCCTGAGGGACGCACGCCGGCTGTGCTGGTGGTGGCGGGCACAGCATGGCAATAAAGTGGGCGAGGCTCGGGCAGTTATAGCGCGAGAACCGGTCGGCGATGGTGTCGGCATCGGTGTCTGGGTCCGCGTTATGGATCTGATGTTCGATAATCGAAGCCAGCCGTTCTTCGCACAGCGGCTGGAAGCAGTCAAACCAAGCAACGGTGCGCCCATCTCGAAGCGCATTTGCAGCAAGCTGCATTCTGCGAGTGTCAGTATTAGATTAGATTTATAATTAGATTTCGCACGGCTTATATCGAACATATACATACGCAAATGTAGATTTGCCAGCTCCTGGAGGTCCCCAGATCTCTGTTATTTGAGACCTGCGTACACCGCCAACAAAGCGCCTGGGCTTTGGAGCGCCGCCCTCCCTGCCCGCTGGAAGTGGGAGACCCGCCAGTGCCGCATCCAGCGTCTCTATGCCGGTCGATATGAAGCGAGAAGATGAGCGCGCTGGGCGAGGCACTGATGATACTGCTGGTGTCTCGGATGTGGTCGAGGAAGCTGACGACTGGCTTAGAAGGTCGGCCGCAGACACCGTTACCACGCGGTCTGTAATTTAGCAGAAAGCACCGTAAGGAAGATTAAGGAGAGAGAAAATGTTCTCTCGGGATACATACGAGCCAAGGGGTTGTCAAAGTTGGCCACATCATGACCGTGGATGCTGTGGTAGTCCATTGCGGCGATTCTGCATTGCGAGAGTGCGACGCCCTTTCGACTTCCTACAATTTCTTTCGTCTTTGATAAATCTGGCAGCACTCTATTCCATAAACTTCAGCACGCGGGGCGTGATGTTGTCGTTGTCGGCCGTGGTCTATATTGGCGGCGGTCTTGCGGCGGCAGATGTTCACGTGAATTTCGGGGGTCGCGTTGCACAGTGCGACGCGTTAAGTGGCAAATATTCACACGCGCGTCTTGCCTCCCCCACAACACTGTATTCTACTCCATATTCTGGCAAGACCCTCAGAATTAACACTATGCGGGGGGGCCGTCTCCCCGTTCGCACCTTCCCCAACCGACGTCACTATTCGGTCTTTGATGTCCGTGATTTTCTAATATTTTCTAATATCGATGGCAGCGCAGTTGCCGGAAAAAACTTACTAATCAACGCAAAGCAATAGCGATGCTCGCAGTGTAGCATTCGCATGTCTGTCGATGTTCATGAGCATCCGAAGCCAGTAAATTTTACCGACCAGCAAACTGCAGTAATGTAGCCTACTATATTTGCTCGGGAAATCGGTTCCGTGCAGCAAGATAGCCTGAGAATTAATTACTGGCTATGTTCTTTATCTGGGCTCTAATAATAGTTTGCAGTCGATAGAGAGAAACTGCCTCTTCGAACAATCGCGCAGCACACATCTAGATAGCAGTTAGATGATGTGTTTGGTTTCGTATCAGTCTTGGTAACATGGTGGTGCACGGTGTTTGGGGTGTCAACAAGAACGCATAAGCAGCCTTTGACTGGTGGAATAAGTAGCCAGCTACAGAATAACAGGCATGATAATGAGACCAAAGCACGGAGCTGGGCAGGCAGGCAGGCAGGCAGACAGACAGACAGGGTAGGAAAAGCAGGTACAGGAACCAAGCCTGTCGGCAATTGACCATTCGGCAACTGACGGCCTTTGACCTGGGAGCAAGCTGAAAACGGTCAAGATGGCCATCCGCCGGTGAGTCTCGGCTGACGCGCCGGCGCAAAGGCAGTTCTGGTCTGGTCTTTGCGTTGTCATCTTTCACGCTGTGCCACGCTTCTGTTGCATCTGCGACGCATTCCCGTTGTGACGTTGCCCAAGCCCTGCTTTGCGCCCTGCTTTGCCTTTTTGCGGGCTGTGGGCTGTACATCGTATGCCGATCCAGTTGAGTTGGCTTGGTTTGGTCTGGCCTGTCCCTTTTTCCTCTTGCTTTTACGCCTTGGCCATTTTGCCTGACGGATGATCCGCCCATGATAACGGAAAAACTGAGGATAATCAGACAAAGGGAAGAAATACATAGTATACCCCCCCCCCCCCCCGTATCTTTCTTTGCATCTTTCACAAGCCAATACTTTATTTGTCAGAGAAGACAACCAAGGCCTTGGGCTGGCCAGAACATTGCCGGAGGAAAGGGACTAAATGCCATCCCTTGCGTCCATCTTTTTTTATTTAAGTGACGTCGTTGCTGTCAAAACATATCACAAAATTGGTGACTCGAAAGTTCCAGCATGTGAAGATGCATCTCAAGCGTGTTGCATCTGCCACTGCGATTCGTGTAGATATATACATGACATGATAGTAGAGACAGCACATCGCAGACGGCATGGACATCAACAAACGGACCCCCACTGCTTGGGCACACCTGGCCTCCGGTCAACTCTTGGGGTGATTCCGAGATCCCGATAAAGGGGTTCGTACAAGAGTTTAAGCCTACAGGAGGAGTGTACACCATCATCTGAATGCCACCTTTTAGTCAGATAGGAGAGTTTGGGCCGCTGTTCCATTGGGGCCTGAAGCGAAACAGAGGGAGGCATCTCAACATTCGAGTGAAAGTGATATTTGACTTTTACTTGCTCTTCGTCGGCTGAATGATACGGTAGCGATCCACTCTTGCGACGCAATTATATCCGATATTGGCATGCGCAACACTCGATAGGACAGAATGAGAATATCCGGCTGCCAAAAACGGAGATGGCGCATAGTAGCTGCTAGAGCTAGAAACGGTTCGGGGCGTGAGACGATGGGGCGAGCGAGACAAGAGACGAGACGATAGGACAAACCGAGAAGACGAGAGGGAGGCCAGGGTTCAGCAGCGGAGAGCACTACGCCCAGAACAGCATCTCCTCTCCCCCAGATATTAGAGAAAACGGAGTAATACGACGGTCAAGTACGGAGAAGAGCTGGTTCCCCATACTTCAAAATTGGATTTACCCGGGGCCAAACGAAGGGGAAGGTCACCGATGGGAGGATGAAGGAAGGGGCAAACCGGACAAGGTATTAGAATTCAAATAATACATAGTACTATGTATAGACCCAAGCCCAAATCCTCTTGGTCGCAACTGCAGCAGTGACGTTGCGGCTTATGATGGGTGATGAGTATAAGAGACGCATCACAACATCGAAGGCGGAACCGAACCTGGAGGAAGGGAAGTGAGAGAACCCCGAAAGGAGACTGACAAGGGAATTATGAGCTCGGAATTATTCGGGTAATGATTGCTTTGGGAATATTGATACACTCGCATGTGTGGGATATTGGATGCAGTTTCAAATTAGTATTATCTAGTACAACGTATAGTTCATGAATAAGATTGGATGAATCATGTCGGATGGACAGCTGAGTCGATATCCGAGGCGACGGCTCGCCGTATTCAAGCCAGTCAGCACAGAGTAAACTATTATATGTGGCAGGCTCAAAGAATCCCGACGGCTGCTGACTTTTGATTCATATTAGTTTTCGGTTCGTTGCGAATCAAGTGGGATGTGAGGTATGAGAAACGGACAGAAAACCGGGAAAGGTTACAGTGATCATCATCATATTGTCCATCCGCAACGCAGGAATGTCGTCCTAGGCAGCACCATACCCGGTTGCCTGATTACTTGGCTGCTCGCCTGATGTGCTGGGTTGCTGGGTGCCGAACATCAAACAGTTGATCTCTACGACGTAACAATATGGAAACCACGGACATACGATGAAGGTGTTGGAAACCTGGGCGAAAGATAATTTGGGCGGCAAGCACATTCTTGGGGTTTGCAGATTTGATTTGCAGAATAAAGGGCAAAGGGAAAGGTAGCCCTTGGCATGGGGAGGATAGCAAGAACGTGGGCTTGAAAATGGGTCATACTTTGCAATGATGCCATCCATGTTTAATAAGTGATGCGAGATGAGCAGAGGAATCACGGGTAATAGCGGCCGAGAGTCTCTGCTCCCACAAAACGGAAAACGTGAAAACGGACTTCAAAATGCGGCCTGCGTGTCGGTTGAGAAGGTAGGCTGGCCGGCTGGATAAATGCAAAGATGCTAAAGAACAAATGGAGAAACGGAATAGCGATATCTACTATGATTGAGTCGAGATATGGGGATGATGGGGATAGATGATGGGGAACACTGCGTTCAGAAATGCAGGGACTACAGTAGATCCTCAGGGACCGGAGTGCAAAGAGAGAACGAGCAAGGTAACCGGGCTAATCAGCAGGCACCTCCTCTAGCAGGGGTGCATGAGCACATGATACTCCAGGAACTGGACATATTTGCTAATGATATGGGGACGGGGTCTCCATACTACGAGACCAGGCTACTCCATATGATCGTGGGGAATAGCAGCAGACTATGGAGAGGGCGGATATTGCGATGGTATTTCTATTTCAAAAGTAAACCGAGCCCAGTTGTTGGCAGTATTTGTGTTTCCAGAGACGGAAGAAGCGGCAGCTTGGAGAAGATTATGACTGAAATACAGCCGACGTGACGATAACTGGCAAAAGCTTTAGTCCGCATGATCACGAGTGGACTGTGAGTAGAATATGTCGTCTGAATGTATCAAAAGCTGGTGAAGGTAGCAATAAGACCATGGACGATGGATGATGGATGATGGAAAAACAAGCGATGGAGTTATCATCAATAGGCTACTCTCCACACGCTGTCAATACCGTAACAATAGATTCGCCCGAAACTGGCTTAGAAGTCAAAGGCGCAGGCCGCGCTTCCCTTCACGTCCATTAGTTTCTGCATATCTGGCATCTGATACTGTTTGCTATCCGATCCATGCTGCCGCAAAGCCGCAAAGCCGGCCACATAAGAAACCGGACCGAGGATAGACATGGGGTCATCTGGCTACGGAGCTGGGGAACAGCGAGCTAGGAGAAGCGTGGGGAAGGGAACTGGGGAAGACGCATGTGGAGTTGGCACGGGCAAACGTTTACAGAGTGGATGGCAGGACTATTTCCATCATCTGATGCATGATGATGGACACAGCTGGTCGTATTGATATGGTGTGTACTCTGTAGACGGGACCAGAATAGTCAATCCAGAGTAGGCTCACCGAGACACCAAGGACAGTTGATGCCGGCTGATACGAGCTTCTAGACGTCTCCGGGCTCGGCGTCTCGATAGTATAGCACGCGCAATGTATTGAAACACTCGAAACACCCAAAACACTCGATGCACATGAATCACAGACTCCTCACACTTGATCATGTTTGCCCTCAAAGACAGTATATCTGCTCGCGGAACCACGGAGAGATATCCCGCTCAGCTTGTATCAGAATGGACTGCAAACCAGAACCACCAAACAGAAAACCAGGTCGTCGTGTTGCTTGTTTCGACGAGGTAGTCCTGGAAAAGGTTGGAATGGTAGGGAAATGATCATAGATCTAAGACGAGCACCCACATCTCCTCGTCTCTGGCTGGGGTCAACTACCGAGACGGAAGTATCATCCTTCCTCCACGCTTCCCATCTGCCAGCCTCACGCGGCGCATCATGTGATGTGCAGCAAGCAATACCGTAGCGAGGCATCCCGGTCTGGAGACTTGAATGGCCATCACGTATCACAATCTCACAGAAGCTCTCCAATTTTGCAGTGATCCGGCATCGGCGAGCACCTCCAACTCCAATTTTGGAGACATGGAGGCACATCCAGTCCCTCGGTGCTGTTTGAGTGGTGTCCCAAGATGATCAAAAGCCAAAGCCAACTCGTGATCTACGACAACTACGGTCACAGCATCCCCCGTCCCTGCCCGTCAGCAATTCCCGGTAAAGACGAAGTGCTGATGTTCCGATGATTGCTCCGAACTGTGTAGTCCCTTGCTTTTATCATTCAGATGATATGGCTCTGATTCGTGGGCTATACAAGATGTTATGGCTAGGTTTTCGGGCCCAAATCCCCGCGGACTTTCCAAGCTGGTGATGACCAGGGCATGTATCAAGATATGCGAAACTACCTGAGATCACACCGAGAACCATACGATATACAAGATCATACAAATGCCCAAGAGGGCTTATAAATCATACTGAAGCAGTCTACAGGTCTACAGGCCCGGTGTTTGTTGTCTACTTTGTAAACACGGCTGCAATTCATGCGCATTGTAACTGGGAATAGTTGAATCGACTCACTCGCCCATCATAATCCTAATTCCAATTCAGTAATAAGCTATCCGCATCTAGCGATTCCCGCTGCACTAACCTCGCATCGCCCTCCATTACACGCCCCTTTCCACCGTTTCTCTGTGGTTGGCATTCAGGCCAGGCCCTGAATGCTACCCTCCCCCGTATCTACCAGATTTTAAACAATATCTACCGCCACCCATCCTGCAGGACGGACTACGAACACCGAGACGGGGACTCCTCCTCGCCTACCCCAGTTTTCTGCCCTCTTTTGCTATGCAGCACTATTTTGCGCGTCATCTCGCTGCGATATCTCACGTCGCTGCCATGCCACTCTGATTGTGCTACCTTATCTGTCTGCCAATCTTCCGAGTTGCCGGCAATAACAGGCGTTTTGGAACATACTATGTATGAAATGGAAACCGCAAGCCAGAGGAATGCCACGATACCAGCTGCCCCTCGCCTTACATGGTATTTGCAGACTTTGAAGAATCTGCACTGCATCTGAAGATATCAATTTCTTTGCAGCCCCGTAATGCGCCCGGATGCACCATGGAAAAACTAAGCAGTAGAGGAAATGCCAAAACATTTGCCATATCTACCGTAATCTATATCTTATTGCTTCCCACTGATAATGGTGAGAAGGAAAAATAAAAATAAAAATAAAAATAAAGGGTGCCTCGGATGGAGAAGGATTCGTGGAGGCCGGCCCCTCTACGGGGCACCCTAGACCAGAGTGGAGGATCTTGAGATATGAGACATTGACTGTTGACTGAAAAGTTATCCTCGGTTAAGTGATCTCCCCAGCCAATAGCGGCTCGTTATTTCTCTGCCCCTTGGAGACTGCTCTCCTCCTCTCAGACAGACACATACCACCAAATATGGGGGTGATGGCACAAGCCGCACCAAGACAGAACAGCTTCCGCAATACCAGACTTGTATCACATCCTTTTGCATCCATGGCATCGTCAGCTTCGTAATTGCGAGCTTATTTGTCTGTCTTCTTTATCCCTGCTCGGCCGAGGATGCCAATGCGTGTGGCATCAAGACTGCATTGAATTATCTCACTTTTTATTTTATTTCCTTTTAATTTTATTTCTTTTTGATTTTCAACATTGTCAAAAGACTTTCTTCTATATTTTGGATCAGATCCCGACCCCGTACTATGTATGTAGAGCTCGATTGACTTGTAGATAAACAAAAGCAATATTTATTGCATATAATTACCGTAAACACCTCTGTAGATAGGGGCGAATCAATACGCGGAGTAATTAATCATATTCCTTCTCTACAGAGGGATCATGTAGCTCGGTCAAATACCGGCACTACCGTGTTGTGCTGTTGGTGTCGGTACTGATACTCTGTAATAACTATGCTGATTATCACGAGTAGAACTTTTCGCAGTAGCCACAAGCTATTCTCGATGTATTATCGAGGAGACTCACTATGTAATCAGTAGACAAAAAATCGTTCCAGCATCTTTTGTACTGCAACAGCGGGTTTCTACAGTCGCACATGCAATTTAAACAGACGAGCTCATGCCATGAATCGTACAATCATACGGTCCGAAGTGATGCTTCTACATCATGTTGTTCCTCCCCGTGGGGTGCTATTTGTCGTGCCAAGCCAAGAATGTGCAAGCCAGAGCAGCATGATTCATGTGCTCCTTGCGTTTTATTGGAGCATTTGAATTTGAGAAAAATGGACCATACTTAATTGCTATCCTCCATTATTCTCCTCTTCTCCTACGGCTCGCTGTAACCGCGACTGTTGCGCCGATTTGCAAACTAAAATTTCACTACCTGAAAATCCTTTCTACATAGTAGACGTGGGATCATAATGATACGAAAAGGAAAGAGGCGAAAGGAAAGCCCGATAAAAGAGTACACTCGTAAAGAACTGCTTACTATGTAGAAACAGCTTGTTTACTGCAAGGTACCAGGAGCGAAACCAAGGCCAGCGTAGCAACTGTCGCACGGTAATTACAGAGGTCTAGGAAATAACTAGATACTTTTAGAGAGAAAAAAGTATTAATTGTAGCCAAATACCTGGCACGGCGCTATTATGAATGTGGAGGTCTGGGGACAACGGAGTGCAGCTTGACTCCGTTCTCTGCCCAGCTACGATATCTTACATAGTACTTTCCTTACGGAGTACAGCTATCATGATTCAGGTCTGGGGTCGACTTGATGGAGTGCAAGCTGGGCATTATTGCCACTATTGCTTTATTGCCTTATTGGGCCCATTACGGAGCCAGGGTATACCAAGCACTGTACAGGGTAGGCATATCGGATATCAGGGCAGGTCGGCATGACAAAACAGGAGGAGACTGGAGACAGAAGCAGAACAGGCGCAGAGATGAGGGAGCACTTCGGGAAAATGAAGAACTGGGTCTTGGAATAGGGCCTATCAGTGGCACCAGTGATGTCGGCCGGCTGTATGCTCTCCGTTTTGCCATAGTCCGTTATGCTTCGCTTATTTCCTCGCAGTTTTCAATATCCCCAGCTTTGACAGCTTTGATGGCTCCGAAAAGTCTTTTGAAAATAAGCCCGTGTTAGTGTCCGCCTTGGCAGTAGAAACCTGTACTTTGTAAACTCATTTGTCTTTCATTTTGATTTGATTCCTATAGCGAGAGGAGCGACGATGGACTGCCGCAGTGTCTGGGTGTGACGATATCCTTTGGAACCTCTTGAATTGCTCCTGGGAGCCCGGCTCGACACCACTTGTTCTGTGCCAGTTGCATACATCGGCTGTCATTTCACAGCAAGGTCAACTCGAGCATGCTACAGCATTTATCATGCGATGCCCAACGTACGTGGATGCGCTCATCAATAGGTCTCGGTCACCAAATTGTTTTTGGAGAGAGAAAAAAATATCTCCGATATAAAAACGGAGGCATCCTGACTATCATGACGTCTACTATGTACACGACAACATATATAGTAGTACTCAAGGGTGCTCGGATCTTCTCGGGATCGTAGGCTCATCGTACTATGTGTGTCGCAAACGACCAAACGGTCAAAACACCGTCAGTGTCACTACTGATACGGAGACACCGTTGTCGCAAGGCTCCTCCCCATACTCCGTATCGTGTCATCAAAGAGAGAGGCAGGGAAAGAGGGAGGGCTACTCCGTCTTACACGCAGGTGGCTATATTGCTCCATAGAGTTTCTCTACTCTGTTTCTCTACTTTTCTTGTGGGTGGAACAGTCTATGTGCGCTTTTTCTTTCTTGAACGCGAGGACGCGATATGAGGGTCCATCCGCCCGCAAGTAGGTTTTTGTTACTGAGTACTATGTAGATAAACTCAATACATAGTACGAGATATTACATAGTAATCTCCGTATCCCCATGCTTCGCCGCTTCCAAGATGGTCCGATTAAAACGGTGCTAAACTGGGATGGGCCGTAGTTGTGCCTCTCCGGCAGTCGTATGCCACCCTGGTTCCATGGTTCTCTCCATGGCATTCAGTTGAGCATGTCACAATGAGAATTTAGGTTCACTGCTTGCCAACCCTGTATGTGAATCCTCCTGATTTTAGAAGACACCCCCACGAACATGCACAAGATATGCAGGGCGGCTTGAAGGTCTAAAAGGGTGTCCAGCCTGTGTGCCGCCTGTCTTTGCACGGAGTGTTTTGTCCAGCCAGCTCTGTGGTCTAGGCCTGCCCTTTGTACACACAGTGTATCTTGTTCATTTTGATGATAGTATTGCTCCGTAGGCAAGGGCTAGAAGGGCCAGGACGCTTCTGGCCGCAGTTTTTTCTTCTTTTCTTCCTCATGAGATGGCAACGCATTTGACCTCTTCATTCTTTGCCTTCAGAAAGAAAAGAAGAAAAAAAAACCAAAGCATTCCCTCCGTATTATTGTTCTCGAGGACCAGATGCTCCAGGTGCTCCCTGGGCTGGCCAATATTGGCATTCTTCTATGATTCTATGGGCATTTTCAAAGACCCATGGGCATACTAGAGAATATCGATACTTGCATCTGGACAAAGTGGCTTCCACCCACTCCGTGCTCCGTACTTGGGCCATTGCCCCAGATCCCCCTTTGATTTTGAGGAGACTTTTCGCGACTTTTCAGCAGTTTCTCTTCTTTTTCAATGTGCTCATTGCATTCTTCCTCTTCTTCTTCATACATGGTACATTCCCTTCTCCATACTCTAGCATGCTGGCCGGATACATGATTCAGTAATTACCAGAAGTAAAGCCGTGATAGATCAATAGTGTGTACATATACTATGTACAAAGAACTATTGGGTCTGAGTTTAGCCGGGGTTGCCCCTTGGGGAGAGATAGATAGCTCTATCTACATAGTACAACACAATACGCTGCGTATCTTTGATATTCGCCGTCTACTATGGTAGATAAAGATGCACTGTCCTGTCAGTGTGATAGATCATACAATTATTCCCTTCCCACGAAAAGGGCCGGGCATGGAAAGCCGAAAACGTGGTCCAAGCCCATCTCACCTCATAGCCTCTGCCCCTTTCCCCATAGACCCGACCCTCTTTTCCCTTTTGAAGTACTCGTATTGTTACGTAGAGGCACAGATAGGGGAACTATGCAGAAACTTCACCCGCAGCAAAAGGGCATGGCTAAACCCCGTCGCAACATTCTGCACCGAAATGACACCGAAGAATGCAGCGACTGGAATAGCAATACAGCGAAGAGCGAGTGTCTCAATTTTGGTTATCTGATGTCTGTAAAAATCTGGTGATCTCACAATCTACGATAGCCCATCTTAGAATGTATTCATGAATTATACCAATGATGCAATTTCTCAAAGAATTTATTCACACTGTTATTTTACGACTATATTTTGCTTAGTCATTCAGCTTACATTAGCATGTGAAAGAGAGATTTTTTTTCTCTTCTTTATTAGCATTTTTAGTAGTCTGCAAATTCGGCAAGCTCTTGCTTCGCTATTTTCAATTAAACAGGGTGTCGCCAACCAGTTTATACAACAAAGACTTTAAATACAGCGTGCGGCTCCGGGGAAGCCGCCACAAAGGTACGCGGAGCATTCACCAGAAATAAAATGCGCCGTGAGGAATTCTCTGTACTATGTATTAGCACTCTTGTCCTTGCGGGGTCTACTCTGTAGGCGGTGAGTGAGCTTGCGGGCAAATTGTACCCTTACTCCACGACTTCGTTTCTATGACTGTTGGTTACATAGACATAGGTGGAGGATAGGCTGCAGGGGACAGGGGTTGGCAGTCCCCAACAGCTCAGAGCCTAAATAAAGCGTGCCAATTCCCTGGGAACGCTACAGGACTGAGGTCATGCCCGTCCTCCTCAGTATGGTTATGTATCTCGGCCTATGGTCTACCGTGCGAATGTATATTAGCCGAGGAGTCTACTCCATGCACTGTAGTCTTTTGGCTGATAAGAATGCGTCCGGTAAAGAGTAGGGCCATATGGAATATGGGAACTAGGAAACGATGCCTGTCAGTAACTGTTCCACATGACACGCATGCCACGCCGACGTGCATCTGTACCTTGCATCCCCATTTAGCCGGCATCACTCTCAACTGTCTAAATCTCGATAACTCAGCCTCGGTACGGGGGACGTAACAGGACCTTTTTTGTGTGAGGGGAAGAATTCGGATAAGGGTCTATGTTGTCTAGATGCTGCATGAGTAAGGTGCTGAACGGCTATTGTGTGATTATTAAATTGTTAAATTATTAAGTTGTCGTATGTGCAAATCACAAGCCAATGGCTTTCCTAAATGTGTTTGCCATGTTTCCTATCGGCGGTGCCACAGCTTGAGAAGATGGGATTTCTCTGCTATTGACCCGACTTCCCCGTGGGTGCGTCATTGTAAGATATGTTGGGGTCTGCTTTGGCGAGATGTGTGAGGCGAGGTACTCTTCACTACCGAGATCTCATGTCCTCTTGGAGTACACGCTTTCACATGCCGGCCCTTCTCGTCCACGCTCAATCTCTACGTCTAGGCCCTTCTCCTGCAGTACTCTCTAATTGTATAGGAGTAGCTTCATACAGAAGCCCTCCGTGTTTTCTTCTTGACATTGGTCTTTCCAGTATCTTTTGGTTAGCTTTCAGCTTCGGTGTACACGCCATATACAGACTACGGAAGACAGGGACAAAAAGACACGGACTAGAGAACATCAATATCGATGGCACTCTTGTTGGAGACTGTCCTTTTAGAGATAAGCATCAACAATTTGCACTACTCTGCATCCATTGCTGCTATAACTGTGACCATCATTGCTTAGCACTATTCTTCTATATTTGCCGTCGTCTTCGTTTACAGGCGTCTCCAGGTTTACCCCGGTTTTTCGAGGCCTGGTTTTTCAGAAGATGTAAAGAGAAGAGATAAAGAAAGCACGTCGTAGCCCAGCGTGTTTAGTAGCGTACGGCGTACACCGAGAGGCCGAAGTGGATTTTTTCGAACCTGTGTTTTGTATGGAAGATAAACGGTGGCAGCAGACGATAGTAGAAAAACAGCCCATTTCTCGGTATTTATCGGCCGAGGTGACAAATTTGAAACTGGGGGGAAGATGGCAAGCATGCGTCATAGTTGAGCAAGATAGTTCATGATTATTTATATCGGCCGAATATATATTTTCAAAAATAATTAAAGCATTTTACAATTAACAACTTGAGAGCGAATCAACTCTCAAGGTGACGAAAGTAAATTAATTTGAATAACAAAAATAACCAAAAAAAAACATGTTAAATTAATTCGAATAACAAAAAAAAATATGTTATCAATGTTTTCTTTTTAGATAGCATCAAGTATTTATTTTTGACACCGGCTGTTAAAAATACTCTTGTTAGATGCACTCTGCTCGTCTAGCTGAAGGGACAGCAAACTAAAAAGTGAACCGGTCCGAAAGATGAGGCGTCGGGTTAAGCGTGTACCTACATGTTCCCCATCATATTAAATACAGGGGGAGATACATTACCCGACCTTGAGTGACATGTCCTGTCTGAATCTGGGGATTGCGAATCTGGGGGATCTGATTTAGCGTCATCAAAAGCCCAGGTGAATCTATCTTACCATGTAATTACAGCACTTGACCGGATAACAAAGTATTGTTGGGATTCCATCTCTTGACGATACACTAACAGGAGCGCCTTTGTTCGTGTTGAAGACTATTTAATTATCTACAATGCAATCCAGAGTGATGACAGCACGCAATAGACACTTGTACAAACACAGCCTGCCACCAGGTGCCCCTTGGATCAGAATGCAAGATGCAGACAAGACCGAAGACAAGACAAGACAGATTATAAAATACCATGTACAAGAGGTATCCCCGATAGGCTTATCAAAGAGCGGTGGCAGCTGGATCGGTGTTGTAGAGGGCATCGACCATAATGATTGCGAGTTGGGGTAGAGGACTTATCTATTTGGAGATTTCCAAGACCCAAGGCAGATGATAGGATTCGGGCTGCATAGACACAAGACAAGAGACGAACGACGAGAGACAATAACCAAGAAACAGTGCCTGCCTATGATAACAGCCCGCCTGCCCGGGCATGAAACAGGTGCAGTGCGGCCTGTTTCACGGAGCGTAACGCGCGTGCTGCGGTCTGCGAATCATTTGACCATTCTGCCACCGACGTATTGCAATATTAAAGTATGCAGCGTTTATGTAATTGTGTGTCTCTATTCCAGTCGGAGTTGGCTTCCTTTTTGTGAATTACGAGCGTACCATGTGAAATATCGAAAAACGCATGCACGTGCTTAGTCTCGGTATAATTACGCGGTAGTATTATGCTCCTATGCTCCTCTATCTCGGCCGTACTGACACCGGCGGAGAGGAACCCCCCACGCCTTGCTCACATTTCTGACCATGGCCAGGGCAACATACATAGTAGTGATCAAACGAGATAGAACAGGGTGGAATGGCACAGAAATTGGACGCGGGAAGATGGAACACGGTGCAGACAAACGGCCTGTTGGCAGTGAGCCGAGAAGGGGGTAGAGTAGATAAGGCTCAGCTAGACAGACAGACAGTCAGACAAGGGGCGTGTGTGTAGTGGGGATATACGGGGTAATAGCGTGATAACATGGCGCTATGGCAGCAGAAGCATACTATGGTATGGTACAATGTAAGATATGTTTGGTCTATTTGGCCGGTTTCTATTATTTTGTACATGATTGCGCCTGCTTGCGCCTGCTTCAGACTTGCATAGCATTTACGTCTACGTTTGCGTTTGTGTTGCGTACTCTGCAGATATGCGAACCGCAGAAAAGCTGGGCAACAGCCGAGGGGGTTAACTGCGTTACGAATTCCTAACTCAAATATAAAACATTTCGGAAAGCCCAGAGTCAACTCAACTAACGACAAGGACAGCAAGGTTCTAAAGAGGAGAAGCCATCGACATGCAATGTTTATCTACGGAGTACAAAGAGATGCGATCTCGGGAACAAGGAAATGAGGGTGTGCATCGTGGCATGGAGGATGCGGGGAGCACGCAGTGTGAGATAATGAGAAGCCGAGCGTGAAAGCACGATAACAAGGAAATCTCAAAATCAAGACGGTCTCGGCCATTATGCCCCAAACCTAGCAGATTGGGAAGGACTATTCAAAAACCCATACTATGTAGGGTGATCTTACCCCAGATTTCTCTATTTGCTCTCCCTATCGCTGGTTACTTAAGATTGGAGCTGGAATTAAATCCTCCGTGCCCCGTGGCGTGGTCGAAATAGGAAGGCCCAAGCCACTTTGCGACTATGAAAAGGGAAGGAGCATATATCTACGTTGTAATACTCTGCGTTTACGCCGTAATCATGGCGAATGGAGTGACCGAGCCTCCTTACATCTCACGATGCCTGGCTGGTGCATTATCTACAGGGTACCTTTATGGTAACATCTGTCTAGGCCGTTTAGACTTTTGCTCCTATAGGATTGATTATGAGACCTGATGAGTACTATGTAAGTAGCTGAAGGAATAAACAGCTATATATCTTATTACTATGTAAATAGCGCCAGTGAACGTTGTGAGCAATAACGAAAAGCTAATCTACAGCGCTGTCGGACTAGATGCAGATTGCCTTCTGCAATACACGTATTCTCTACAAGTAGTGAACGGCAGTTGGGTGTTAGAGTAATGCATGTTTCAGTGACATTGCGGAGAGACATAAACAAGAAAAAGAAAATATAGAAAAGGACCGGCCAGGAGAAGTAGTATGGTGCCAAAAGCAAAGAAAGAAACGGAGTTATTACGGAGTGCGGGTAGTTGGAGACACAGTTGCGGTTCCGACATGCTCCGACTGATTATTACAGTGACGGTGCTGACTGTCCCCTACAGGTACTCATTATTCTCTGTCAGTCTCCGGAAATCTTTCCGAACTGTTTACAGTTTCCCCTACTGCCCACGTACAGAGCACATCCGGAACCGTAGTCCGTTGACCCGTACGATGTATGCGCATGCTCATCACATACGATATTACAGCAAGAGTGTGGGATGCCTTGCTGAGACTTGGATTCTCCGAGCTTTGTCCCCAGCTCCCCAGCCCTCTATCCTCTGCTCTTTCAGCAGACTCTTCCCTACTATGTTCTCCGTACCACAGAAGCCCCCCGCTCTTATCTTTCTAGCCACACCCCACACAACAGGGCCGAACACATGGAGAGAAGGCTAGATGACGAGGCATGCTTGGGTACAGTAGCTCTCTGGTATCTTAGCATAAGGCAAGAAGAGCACATGCTTTTGTCTTCTGATGTCCCGATGCTATTCAGTAGAGCAAAAGGGTGCACTCGTGAGGCAAGCTGAGACATGGCGACACCAGGCACGAGATAAGAATAGTCGTGTGCTCTGTTCCGTATCGAAAGCTGTATTTCTTTTCTTTTTTGACACATATCGTGCATCTGATATTTTCAGCTGATTTAATGTTTCCAATAACCCAAGTGATGTTGTCACTTGTCGCAAAAGGGGTGATGGCCGTTTGAGGACAATTGCCGGATGTATCTTTTCTCTCGCCTTTTACCATTATTCACAGTGTCCTCCTTTAGAAGAATACTTCTGTATCTCACTCATCATCATCGTCGTTTTTATCTTTTTTTTTGTCTTCTTTCTCTCTCGCTCCCTTTACAGATCGGCAGCCGTGCCCTGCCGTCCGCCAAGTCTAGACCCCCACACATTTGGAGTCATCGTGAGCCGCAGTTGCTGATAGTGCAGTTTCTCATACTTTTCTTTTAGCTTTCTACATCATACGTCTCGTTTGATTCTCAAGCCGAAGAGCGAGATAGCGGCACAGGCAGACATTGTAGATGGAGAAAAGAAGAAAGAAGAATAAGAAGACGAGGGCAAACGCGGAGACGAGCAGAATGAAGAAAAAAGGCGACAGGCGGGCAAACAAGAAACGAGGCAAACGCAAGAATGCGAATTTGCATTTCTGCCCTGGGGAAGACTCTTGCCTTTGTCTCTTGTCATGTCACAACCATACAAAGTACTCGTAGAGAGTACGAGTAGTCGTCGCAAGTCGGGCGATACTCCCGAAAATAGGGTCTATATCCACTTTGTGTTCTATATCGCAGCAGAAAAACAACGAGAATAACTACGGGGGAGAAGCCTCTGCGCCTTCTAGCTGCTGGCTGCTGTGTCTTCGACTCCGTAATACTAAAATCTCTTCTAAAGAAAAGCTGGAGGTGGCGTTGATTCCGTATTGTAGCCTGTTAGCGAAGGCAAAATGGATAAGGAAATAGCCGCTTTGTCATCCACGACGGCTGTACTCTCTCCATACTCTTTGTGTTTACTTATGTATTCAGTGCGGAGGGATGATTCGCAATTCCCATACGAATGTTGCAAACAATATTCAGTAGGCCCGGCCAATCACTCGGATCAACTCCCGGTTGGCATTCTCTGGCGAGTATTTGATACCTGACGACAGGCGGCCGTTTTGATTGTTGCCCTCTGGCCCTCTTGCTGGTAGCAGCTTGGCCTATACATAGTAAACAAACATTTATCAGAGCTGAGCACGTTTCCATTGTGCCACCTGTGCTTTGATCGATCCTCTCCCTGCCATAGCTATGATCTCAGAGCCGTCCCGACCTCTCTCCATGAACAGCCACGGGCGTGCGGCACACTCCATCGAGATCGCATCCTTCATCCTTCATCCCGCATTGTCCGCAAACGTTCAATACTACTTGCCTCTGCTTCATACATACATAGTAAGTAGTACGGAGTACAATACCGACATCCCCAGGCACACAAGTAAGTATTTTAGCTTCTGCTACCCCTGCAGTCAGTGTGTAAGCAGTGTGTCTAGGCCAGGCCTGGCCATCCGGACCCCAAGACCCCAAGACCCCAAGCTGCTCACCTCTTGTATCTTCTCCTCCTCCTCTACTTCGCGTCATACGTCGTAATGAGAATCCTTGGACGGAGAAGTGTGGACATGTACTCTGTACCATTCGGTGGCTATAGAGGTCTCGGCAGTCTCAGCAGTCTCAGTCTCAGAGATATATTGCCTTCTGAAGCGAGCTGACAGGCAGAAATGCGAAAGCTGAGGAATATCCATGGTCAGCGTAATATACTTTGCATGACACCGTACAGCAAACATGCCATGTCGCCTTGCCAGTAGTTCTGTCTTCATTTATTCTTTCAAAAATACACACGTAGTTGTACACCGTACATGGCATCACACATCATATCGTACATGGCACCGTGCAGTGATACATGGTAGTCGTAAGTCGGACAAGCCATAAATAGAATCAGGCAGCTCGCCTGCCTGCCCGCATCTCTCCGTTCCCTCCTTTATTTCTGTACATAGTACACCGTCTGTTCTGCGATGATGCCCCTTTTCGAAATGTTAATAATTTCCTTCTTTTTTCTTCTATTATTGATGTTGTTTCAGGGCTGCGACCAGTCATCATATGCTGCCGCATCGTCAGCGCCAACACAGCCCTGTTGTGCGTTGCTGGCATTTGTCACTTTGATATGTAACCATTCTCTGCCTTAATTAACCCTCTTCTCTGTACTCCATCCATACATTTGACGTCTGCTTACTCCACGTCGTCGACACTGGCCCATCGCTCTTGCCGTGCTGTCAACAAAATCTCCAGATAAGCAGGAGCAAGGCCCATGGGTACGTCACATATAGATACAGAGTACAGAGATACGTGTACATCAGTAGTAAACATGGAAAGAGCCACCAGCACTTCCGGGGTAATTTTGACTCCCTTCCCAAACCATTCCCTCCACGATATCCACCGTCTTGTCCCACCGTTTTGTCCCACCGTCAATACTCAATACCAAACGGAGTTGACGGAGAACTCCTTTGATAGGCCTCTCCGTTGCCCCACGCCCCACGTCTCGCTCCTTCCTTTGCTCTTTTTCTTCAGTCCCTTCCCTCCAAAGAATGCACGCCCCTCCCCGTTTCCCCTCTATTATCTACCCCGTTCTTTTTCTCGCTGTTGTCTCTCTCTCTCAACGCCAACCGCAAAACGGTTTGCTCATGTCCCCTCCATTCCCATCCCTCCCGCCTCGCTCTTTCCCCCGATTTCTCACAAGCACACAAAGACATCATCCCCACATGTACACCCCATCTCAGCAAAAAAAAAAAAAACACATACACCCCCCCACATCCCAATAAAATAAATAAATGATTAAAATAAAAGATTAAAAACTAGGCCCTTCTTTACCTTTTACCTAGCGACCCCGGCTGGACGCTGGACACCATACACCCCCCCAAAACGCAAAAAGGCACTGGGGTTGATTTATATACCAGCATGCCCCCTCCTGCCTCTATATCCTCCTCTCTTTTTCCTCTCTTCTTTCTGCCTCTCTGCTTCTTCTTATTCTCTCTCCTCTCCCTTCTTGATACATACTCATTTTCATACTTGCATACACTCGTCAACAGACACCAGCACCAACACCAACACCAAGCATACACACATAGACTACAGACAGACGTCGTCGTCTTGAACTCGCCATCACGATCCGATTCTCTGAACCTGACTTTAGCACTGGGCACTTGAACGCAGAATACAGCGACTCAAGCCCACCAAACCCACCACGCCTTGACGCCACCGGCAATCTTTACACCGACGGCAACTCTATCTAGGCACCTTACTTGCTGCTACCTTCACCATGCAGAGAGCTCACTCGGCAGTGGACTTTTCAAGTCTGCTGAACCCCGACTCTGAGCCCCAGCACAACGGCGAGGCTGCAGACGTCGAGATGGGCTCGTCCGAGTCGACCTCGGGCGCTGCTGGCAACGCCATCCGGCCCAACGGCCCTGTGCCAAGTGGCGCCTCCGCCAATGACTCGGCTCCTGAGATGCCCCGGCCCTACAAGTGCCCGCTCTGTGACAAGGCCTTCCACCGTCTTGAGCACCAGACCCGCCACATCCGCACACACACCGGCGAGAAGCCACATGCATGCCAGTACCCCGGCTGCAGCAAGCGCTTTTCGCGCTCCGACGAGCTGACACGCCACTCGCGGATACACAACAACCCCAACTCGCGCCGCCACAACAAGGCCTCGCACATCCCGCATGCCTCGTACAACCCCAGCGGCGATGGCTTGATGGCTCCGCCGTCCAACGCAAAGACGATCCGCTCCGCACCGCCTTCGACGTTGGGCTCGCCCAACCACTCGCCGCCGCACAGCTACTCTTCGTACAGCCTGGCCAACGGCATGAAGCCGTCGTTTGGTCCCAGCAACGGCAGCGCTAGCACGAGCCGTCTCCAGAGCGCCTTTGGCAGCAACTCCCACCAGTCACATCAGTCGCACAGCGGCAGCACAAGTCCGCAGCAGTCGCACCAGGGCATGGACATTGCCATGCTGGCCAAGGCCGCTCACCAGGTCGAGCGCGAGACCCTGATGGGCCCTCCTCCGTCGTCACACTCGCACTACTCGTCGCCATCTTCGTCGCGGCATCCCAGCGGCAGCAGCCACTCGCTGCACCACCACCACCACTCCAACAGCGCCAGCAACCACTCGCTGCACCACACCAGCCCGCCGTCGTCGTACTACAGCAGCAGCAGCAGCAGCCACATGCACTCGCACTCGTCACGCACACATCTGCCCTCGCTGTCGGCCTACCACATGTCGCGCGGCAACTCGCACGAGGACGGCCACCAGACACCGACGCCTTCGTCGAGCAACAGCAATGTGAGCGCCCTGACCAACGGCAACGGTGATGACCACTTCCAGGCCTACCGCCACGTAAAGCGGTCGCGGCCCAACTCGCCCAACTCGACGGCTCCGTCGTCGCCTACGTTCTCGCACGACTCACTGTCGCCGACACCCGACCACACACCGCTCGCGACGCCTGCACACTCGCCTCGCCTGCGTCCGTTCACCTACGAGCTGCCGCCTTTCCGCCAGCTGTCTCTGCAGTCGCACACAACGCCTGCCCTGGCACCGCTCGAGCCCCAGCCTGACTCGTCCAAATACACTGCGCCGCAGCCTGCCGGTAATATCTCGTCAAAACCCAGCGGCATTTCGCTGAGCGATATTCTGAGCCGGACCGACGGTTCGCAGCGGAAACTGCCAGTGCCGCAGGTCATGACCAAGGGCGTGCCGGATCTGCTCATGCCCAGCGACGGCTTCAACCTGAGCGGCCGCAGCTCGTCGTCCAACAGCATTGCTGGCGGTGATCTGATTGAGCGGATGTGATTTTTAAACTCCTCTCATCACTCTTCTTATTCATCTTCTCTACTCATTTTTATCACCCTTCTCTCTTCTCTTTTCTGATTTTTTATTTATTTTTTTACTTGGACTCTTACTTTTTGGGATTGTTGGCGTACCAGCCTAGGAGAATGATTTTCACGAGGTCTTTCTTTGCGTTGCGTTTCTTTTTTTTTATCCTTTTATTATTTCTACGGTGGCCCAGCGAGGGGTGGGACTGAGGCTATAATTATAGACTTATTGGTTGCATTTATTTGATCCCTTTTTTGTTTTCTGCTTTGCTCTTTATTTGTTCTCCTGTTTCTTTGTTTTTGTTTTTATGTTTATTTGGCTGGGGTTATACAGGACTGGAAGGACAACACGATATCACTATAGACTTTGACATTTTTAAGAGCTAATTCATCTCTTCACTTTAACATCCTCAATTCTCGTCTCTCACTGCCTCTGATTGCCTGGTTGCCTGATTGCCTCTGATCTACATTGAATGACAAGTGACAGATGGCCCTTTTGTTTCTTCCTCCTTTCGCCTTTCTCCTTTCTCCCCTACGACGGGGGACGAAAACTCTTTCTACTTTCTATGACGACAGCTGAGGACGAAATGCTCCGCAGCAGCTGGAGGACGCGAACAGCCCGAGGAGTTGACAAGTAGAAAAAGGGGTCTGTAGAATTCGATTCGTGCAGTCACTCCACGCTCACACATAGTAGACTAGGGATTAGTAGAGAGAAATAGGGGAAAACGGGCCTTTTCTGTACCGAGTACTGCCAGTAGAGCGAACCGCAAAGGTGAGAAATGCCATCTTGCATCGACAAACCCTGCATATCCCAGACGCAAGCATTTGTGTCTTTCCTACATACTACGGAGTATGTACTGTACTCTGTAGTCCTTGCCTTGTCTCGACAATGGGTCTTCAGTACTATACCAAGCGAGGCGTCGGTATCCTGATGTCTTTCGGTGTTGGTTTGTACACTGCCATGCTGATTATTAGTGACCCAGTGCTCTTGTGATACTGTGCACTGAACGAGACTGGCTTGCTGCCGCTCGTCACCCGCCAGTCCGTCCGTCTGCGGCCTTTGCAGGCAACTCGTCCTTGTCTGCGCATCCAGTTTGGAATGATATGCGTACACCGTACATACACAGCAAGACTTGGATCTGCCTTGTAAGAACCGGCATGATCTCGCGAGACCTGGCCATGGCAAGGCCTGTGGAAAATCTGTAGAAAATCGAAAATCTCGTATGAGCTAATACTAATGACCTCATCTCGGTTGTTTCGTTTCCATTTTCTCCGATACTGTTCACCGCAACTTGTACGGAGTACAGGATGAGCACATGTTGAAGATCCTAGCCGCCCGTCTGCTAATTACTCTAGAGTCTTGATTAATCTGCTCTTGGGGTCTACGGACTAAAGTCGCTTTTCGCATCCTCTCTCGCTTGGGGTTCCTGTATCGGTCGGTTTCTGCGTATGCCATCTCTTTTTCTACTACTTTATCCATTTCTCTTCTATCCCACAAGGCCGCCGCCAGCCGCGAGAAGCCTAGCATGGGTGGACGAGCCGCAAGCCATTCATTCATCTTTGCATAGTATCTCGAGCACGGCAAGGAGGGGTTTCCACAGACCATCGTGCTGGAATAATGGCAAGGCGGGGGGTGCAAGCAGAGGTAAGATGTCCCATTTGATCATCCTTCTTTTTTTGTCATGAGTTGAGTCACCATCCTCCGCAATCGCAACACTTACACTCTCTCTTTACGCTACATCTCTGCAAGCACGGGAACGAGAACAGAGGGGGGGATGGTGGTATCTGGTGAGATATCAAAGGGTCTCATGGTGCCCCGTCTCTCACCCACACTCATCCCTACACACAGAACAGCTGCTGCGTAAATATAAAGGTGTGGTGAACGCGGAGTAAAGTGATCGGTTCTGCTGGTTTTCGTTATTATCAGTTAATTCATATCCCTACGTGGGGAAGCTCAACCGCAAACACGACCAGGAGGATGAGATGCTGTAATCAAATAAGGAGGGGAAATCCGGGGACCGGATCACACAACTTTGCAAGCAAATACCGTATTATATACTCCGCAAAGCTGCGGGCATGAGCACATCAACGCACGACAATCTTGGAAGCCCTCCCGCATGGCGTGATTTGTTGAGTTTGTTCAACCTCTTGAGTTTTGTTTTATTTCTCTATTTCTCCGACTCAAGCGTGCAAAAGAAGAAAGAAACGTGCCGATGACGATATGATGGGATATCGTATCTCCGCTGAGTAGCTCGGCAGTGCCAGAGCGGCAACCGTAGATGCCGTTCTTTATTTTCCTTCTCATTTTATTTTTCGCATTTTTTTTCTCTCTTGCCATCTGTTTATCAACCCGAAACACAGCAAACCCGGAGAGCCTCAAGCTTGGTACGCGGGATAGGATAGTCAACCTGCTCATTTGAGAGCGAATCCGACCGATCAGAGCGAAACTACAAACCGTCGTAAATCGTGTCGTTTATGACCGTGGTCCTCATGCCGCTATGATGGTCGACACAAGCCAGCCATCACAAGCAGTCACTCGTCCCCATCAACCAGCATTTGCACTCGCAAGTCAGAAGGTGGCCGCGTCAGTATTGTCTTACCTAAGATTAGGGAGAATACGGGGACGGGATATAGCATGTAGAGACGGGACGTATCTTGGATACAAGATACTATGTAGTATGATGCACCAAGACCCCCACGCCCCTCTCAGACCGTTTTCGCTTCTCGCCATTTTTCGCGAGTCCTGTACCATGCCAACACGGCAAGACGGTTGATGGTAGATTACAGGCCCAGGGACACAGGCAGCTGAGCTGGAACGGTGGCACAGGAAGACGTGCTTGTTGAGTTCTTAACAGAAGAGCCATCATATGCTATATTTACTTTGGTCAAACGGACCCCTTTCTTTTCGTTTACCCCCTTCCCCCCTTCCCCTTCCCCGGAGAGCTGCCCCGGAACCTCCGCACTCCATAGAAGCCCTGTTCCGCTCTCTCCACATCCCACACCCCTGTAAGATGTGATACGGACGTTGCTCGCTTTTCGTTTTCGTGTGTATGTCCCCTATGTTTCGTCCCTTTCCAAATATGAGACATCAGCCCCAGGATATCCCCAGAGCCTGTGCTCCTTTTTTCATTCATTCTTTTCAGTCTTTTCTTTTCTTTTTCTTCAATTTAAATGCAAGACAATGTGATGTTTTGTACGGACTGCACCTGCAAGGGGTGACAGCTACCTGGCCAGCCGCTGGCCGCCTTTTCAAGGCCAGCTGCCTTGGTATCACGGCCTGCACAGAATAGGCATTCGGAATGAGGATATTCTTGTTAACAGCCGACGGGTGTGGAACAGGGGTTTGTGAATGACATGGATCAGACCATAGGTTTTGGCAAAGGTCCCCCCATACGACGTATCATCACCAAAGTGAATAGGCAGAGTATCTGACTGCAACAGACCATGAGATCTCGATCTTGGATTTGGCAGTACTCATTATCTTACTAGTATTAAGGAGGGCAGGAGGATGCGCTGGCAGGTGGTTTAATTACTGATTAACAACAGGCGACACGGAGAACCTGGAGAAGGAGGAATCCCTGGAGATGATCCTTCGGGCCGCATCGACACTAATAATGGCGTATTCGGGCATTATTCTTCTGTCTTCTTATTCATAATAATCACGTATAAACACGTATAACCATGTCTTTCACATTGGGCTCCTACTGTAGTATCTTGATAGTTCTGCATCTCTAAAATCCATCATCTTCAATGCCAGAGTCGCGGCCTTGCCGTTGGTGGCACACATCACTCGGATTACTCACACTTACATAGTAGGCCAGTCAGAGCGAGAACAAGACCAGTCATATCACCCAGGACTGGCGGTCAAGAACAACCTGACAACGGCATGCATAGCGTGTCGTACATGTGCATGACTGACCACACCTGCGCCTTGTGCTTGTGCCTGTGCCTGCGGCCTCGCCTTGTAGAAGAGGCCTCTGCCTAATCTGCATCTTCTCCCTCTCTCTCTTGGCCGCGGCTCGTCGCCTCTATGGTCCGCCCTGATTCTACTTTTGACTCTCTCCTGCATGAAACAATGCATGTCTTGCTTGCGCCATGGTTGCTGCCGTGTGTTATCAAGCTGCCACAAGGCGGGTGTCGACTGAAGATAGTAGACGGGCACGGAGTTAGAGAGATGGAGATAGATATGCCCTCACCTATCACGATGCCAGCCCACTCTGTCTACTGCTTTCATACGTGTCTTTGACGTTCTTCTATGCACACCCCCGTGTCCTTCTACTCTGAATCTTGCAATCAGAAAATAATCTAGACCGCCGCCCCTGAACTGTGACGTTCCGCGGGAGGGAGGGGAGGAGGAGACAAAACCGCCGTTTCTCATCGACGTTGTTCTATCTCGCCATTCTACTTGAGTCGTCTTGGATTTTATCATTTTTCATGTTACAAGATAGCAGACGCCGACTACTCGTATATAACCTTCCATAATAGGCTCCAGTACGTGCGGCCATAGATACTGGACAGCACACGATCCAGTCTGCTCCCCCTAGTTAAACGTAATCCGCGTGCCGCTGATCATGAAGGCGGCGTAGGCTCCCTCTTTTTGTACACCCCCCCTTTCCTCTGCATAGTATACGTGATGGTCCGAAAGGTGTCGTGAAGAAAGAATTAGGATAATCCTACGTCTCTGCTTACAACGTACTGTAATTGTTCTTATCGGCCTTGGTTCCTAGGCAAGAGGCCTTTTTTTGGCCTCATTAAGCGCCAGCTTTTAATCAGTTGTGAAACCCCGCCTGCTGTATACACATGTACCTCGTCTTATTTAACGAAGTAACCGCCGAGACCATATCGTCGTCACCAAAGACCACGGGCACATATTTGCTTTCACAGGCAACGGGTTGTGTGCATATGAGCTTCAAGATGGACCACTTCCTGACAGACTTGATAGGCCTCCAAGTTTTGGGTTGTGGCGACGGGTCAATGTCGGAGCTCATCCTCGACGACGGAACCGTCATGGTTGACTCGTCCATCCTCAAGAACACGGTTCCAACGCGCGTGACCGGGTGGAAACTCGAGCACGTTGATGGGAACCCCCGTACGGCTGCCGCGAATGAAACCCACTCAAATATGACGACCGGAAACCACAAAGTTTTCAGTGCCGGAAAGCCTCACCCGAAATTGGAAAACATCGACAACCTCAAGGATGCGCTATATGGGGCTGGCGTTCTTGCGAGTCTTCATAATTGCAGGAACTTGATATGTATTGGCAACAAGTTTTTTTGTTCACCATTTTCTTCTAAATGAAGAAACTAGTCTCTCATCTTCGTACTTGGGTTGATCAATAAACCATCAAGATCACGCATACCGTATGCCCCAGACTCATTGTCCTGAATAGGCGTTGGTTCCTGTTCGTTTGCCAACCGACTCGTGAACCCCAATGATAAGAGGACACCGACAACTCTTGCTGCCTTGATCGTCTTGAGCACGTGTGGGCCATGCTCCCCCGACTCCTTGCAAAAGGTGTCCCAGAATGCCTCCTCCGTGGCTGCGTAGTCATCGAACCGACTCCAGCCTGTCCGAAGGTTGACGGCGCCCAGAAACCGCTGGTACGAGTAGAGGTTGAGGCCGAAAGGCGCAATCTCAGCTTCTGCCCAGTCGACAACACCCATGAGCTCGCAGGATGTGCTGTCAACCAGAACATTGCAGGCACCAAAATCTTTGTGCGTGAGCACCATGGGAAGAGTCGAAAAGATGTCCGGCAACATTTCAAGCGACCTCTGCACAACGGGTTCGAACCGCTGGGGGAGAGAGCGTTGCAGCAGTTCTAGGTCGACCTTCCACCTGTTTTGCATGTCGCTCTTCCTTGCTTCGTCGACATTCTGGGGGTTCTTCCAGGAAAGAGCAAAGAATCTAATGGATTAGTTAGTATTAATGTTATGTTCCTGCGTTATATACTTGGAAATAAAAAGAAAAGCTTACTTGGCCACGCCAATTGTTAGATTCATGCGCCACTGGGCAAATCCGGGCGAGGCTTCCGGAACCTCCGCGTTGTGTGCAAGAATAAAGTCCAGGTACGTGACACCTGGTATCCGGTCCATCACGTATATAAGGAGGGCTTCTTTGGTTCTCTTGGTTTTGGAATCTTTGCGTTCCGTGGTGGCCACTTCTTCCACTTCTTCGTTCTCGGACACACTGTCTTCGCCCAGCTGCCCGCGATATTCGACTCGTGGCACAAAGTCGCCGTAAATCAACCGAGCGACGTTTGAAATCTCCAGAGACAGCTTCAGCGACTTGAGGCGGAACTGAACGACATGTTCAGACCGGAGACCTGCGTAAACGGTGTAGCTGCACACGCCTTGGATATCCACAGGGGTGGAAGAGCCGCCGAGACTAGTGGCGAAGGCATCGCAGGCGTCTCGCGTTGTTGTCGTCTTGTTGAAGAAAGAAGCGATCTCTTCGTCGACAGAATAGTTTGCCATGGTAAAGACGGGTCTTGACTTGTTTTCAAATGTTGAAACAATGGAAGCGGGAAGTGTGTTGGGGCAAAGGAGATTGTGTCGCCGAAATGCCGGTGACGAAGTGATATTTGTAGACTCGATGAAGTAGCTCGATGTAAAAGAGGAAGAAAAGAAGTCTAAACACTCTAGTGTTGAAAAATAGAGGTAAATAAACAAATAGGGATGTATAATGGTAGAGGGGTTGGCTCCTTCATAGGATGGCATTTTAAGTGCTATTATACAGTATAATGGTCAAAAGGTAAGATAAGTTAACGCGCCTAGGTAACGTACTCGTATTCATATGGTATATGCCATCATCTTTAGAATTTCGTGTCTGCCTTTAATAAAAATAATAGTTTTTATCTTTTTACGTCTCTCGTTTTATATACAATTATTTAGAAATTAAAAAAACCACAACCCAATGTATTTATAAACATAAACGTCCAGGTGCGTGACCTCCATGATAAAAATAAACCCAAAACATGAGACCGATATGATATCCAACCGTATGCAACCAAGATGCGATAAAAGTCCAATGGCAAAACAGAAACGCAAAACAAAACTAAGAACAGAAAGTAGAAAATGGACAACGTGCAATGACTACCAGGTATCCGGCCCAAAGGTCGTGCCCTCCGGCACCGTCTTGTACGCACACGCCTGCCAGTCGCAGCCCTGCCGGTACACTTCGGTGCCCCACCAGTGGAAGTTGGCCGTCACGCCCGGGTAGATAAACGCAAAGAACACCACTACAATGCCCGAGGCCAGTGCCGCATCCAGCGCCGCACTGAGCGTCATTGTGTACTTGGCCCACCACGCCGTGGCCCGGCGCTTGAGCACATGGTTGAACAGGAAACACACCAGTGCCCAGACCGAAAAGTTGAGACCCGTGGCCGGCGGGATCCAGCCCAGCGAGCCCAGCAGGATTGGCAGGTTGATCTTGCGCACAATGCTGTCGCGGCGGTGTCTGCTGTACATCCAGAGCGGGATGGGCGCAATGGCGCCAACAAGGAAACACCACACCAGTGGCCGGTAGATGGCATCGCGGCCAAAGAACTCGCCGGGGCCGACAACACCCCAGAGAATGGACCCGTTGAAGTGCACGCGTGCAATCGGGCAGATGAACCCGTTGAGAGCCTCGGATGTGCAGAGGCCGGGAATGTTGCCAAACATCCAGTTGAGGACGGCAATCTGGGTGACCGACGACACGACCGTAGCGGCCATTTGCACCTTGAAGAGGATCCGTGGCGGGATCTTCATGTAGTGCCCCAGCTTAAGATCGGCACAGAATTTGATTCCCTGCGCCGATGAGATGTAGCCGTACGTGACAAACACCATGTTGGCAACGGGCCGGCCGGGGAAGATGGCGCCACAAGCAAGCTGGCAGATCAGATAGATGCTGACATGCTGGTTGGTCACGGCCATGATGATTCCGATCGGGATAAAGAGAATGGCACAGATGCCGAGGGCGAGAAGCAATCCGTACCACGGAAGATGAATAGGGTAGCTGAAGGTTAGCAAAGACTCATGTCCACCACGGAGAACACACACACATATATAAGAACCTACTATTCAACAATAAACATGCCGACGGCGGTCATGGAGATAAATGTTGTGAGGTACCACCACATGGGCGCATCCTCGTATCGGCTCATCAGCCGGTTGTGCACGTCTTCGTGGCTCATCAGCCCGTCCATATTAGAGTCGCTCAAATGGAGACTTGTTGGCGACTGCAGCGGTACGGCGTTGGCCGCCAGATTGGCCGTCACCGGGTTGTTGATGTTGGAGTCGGAGCTGCCGTGCGGAGCAGCGTCGCCTTCGTCACCATGGGTCGGCACAGAAGCATATATACCGCTGGCACCGCTGGCACCGCTGGCATGTCTGGACTTGCGGCCTGCATCAGCAGATGCTGCCATCTTCTGCGCCTTGACCTCCTCCATCGACTGGCTCCATTGCCGCCAGATGTCCTTGCCGTGCCAGCACACTGTGTGTGTCAGCAGAGAAGCAAGGCCGGCAAACTGCACACCGTAGCTCAGCACATAGGTGATGGGCAGAAACACGCGGCTGTACTCGGCATACGCCGCGCGGTCAAACATAAAGTCCGACGTGAGGATACGGCTGACGTCGTACACTTGTCCGCGGTTGTCAAAGACCGATGCCGACAGAATAGGCATAAACGACGAGTAGAGCCAGTTGCTGTAGTACGCAATGGGCGCAATCACCCACATGACGACGATCAGTCCGCCCACGACGTTCATGGCCGCCCAGAACGGCGTCAGCAGTGGCGAGCCAATATAGGCAATCTGGGCCCAGTCAAAGGTCAGCGGGAACAAGCCGAGACCCGAAACCACACCAAACAGGTTGGCCACGACGACATTCTTGGGCGCGAACCAGGTGACAACATTAAAGTAGCTGAGTGCTGGCATCAGCAGGCCGGGGATAAAGTAAAATAGAAAGGCGCCGAGGAAGACGGCATAAAAAAAGTTCCACCGACTAATGCGCCAGCCGTTCGCCGGCTTGTTCTCTTCCTTGTGCAGTGTTGCGAACATGGCGGCCGACATCAGCGTCGACGGCCAGATCATGCCGCTGGGCCGCACCAGAAAGCGCCGAGACAGCCCGGCAAACGTGTATCCCAAAATCTGGGTAGAGAGGATCAGCAGCAACTGGTAAGTGATGCTGGCCTCCTGCTTGTAGAATTTGGTCTGCTCGACAATGACGTCCGTGGCAAAGGCAAAGCCAAACGACACATTGCTGCTGACATAGACGCACGTGTGCTCCTTTTCGTTCCACTGGCCCTGGGCCAGCCACAGACGCAGGCGGCGGAAGATGCCAGCGCCGTGGCCCGGGTTGCGCACGAGGTATCCGTCCACAAACTCTTCTGGCGGATCGTCGTCGCACTTGAGAATCATATCCCAGGCAATTCCGAGGGGATGCACCAGCAGGAGTGCAATGACGGGCGTAATGGCAACGCTGGGGTAGCGCAGCGAGAAGAACAGGTTGGTCGATGAGCCGAGCATCGAGAATAGTGTCGATAGGAACCACATTCGCGGTGTGCCAATAGACAGAAGGATGTTGTCGACGGGGTCGACCGAGGCCCGGACTTGTGCAAACGGGGAGTTGTCTTCTGGATTCGACGACGCATTGGAGCTGTCTGAATCATCACCGACGCCCCCATTGATGCGAGTATGTTTCCGCGAGGCAAACGACTTGCTGCCCTCGTCCAGGCCAGCCTCGTCGGCCTCGAGGTTGCCGCTACTGGCCATATACGAGTAGTTGACAGAGTTTTGGCTTGCTACATTGCGAAGCATTGGGTAGCCAGAATTTGATTGCATGTCGTCGTCGCCTTCACAGTAGCCTTCAGAGAGGCCATCGAGCCCGTCGTCTTGGCCGTCACTATCGTAACTGGCCTCGCTAGGGACGGCAGATACCGTGGCTGCTGTACCGGCGGCATCGAAACGGCTGCCACCGAGACCCATCAGCAACGCCTCAGCATCGAGCCCTGGGGGTGGAATCTGGTTTGCACCACCCGTCAGGGAGTCGTATTGTGCGAGCAGAGATGCTGCCTGTGACTTTTTGTGGCGAAGTGTTCCATGGCGCGAAGAGGCTGCACTGGCATGGGTGGATGGCTGGCGGAGGAAGTCTGAGGTGTAGGCTGCATCTTGTCGAGGAGGTGCGGGTTCGGTGGGAGTTAACGGTACGTTTGGCGGTGGCCCATCTACTGTCAACGTATTTGAGTTTGAATTCGAGGGTGTCTGGGCGCGTGATGGCTCGCCAGAGCCGGTTATGGAGCCATATGAGGGGCTATTGAAGCTCGGCGACGAGCGCAGAGCAGCCGGTTTTCGACGTGCCATGGGTGCCGTATTGATGCCGGAGGCTGTGGTGTGACAGGTGTTGGTTTGAAAGGTAAGTTCAGGAGGTTGCCGCGGGTACTGTCGACTTGGTCCTCCGAGGCCATGTGATAGAGGAAGAGGCGGTGGGAGAAGATGGATAGAAGCAGAAGAGGAAGAAGAAGAAGAGGAGAAAGACGAATAAATTAGGGCAGAAGAGACAGGTCCCTGTATATCAAAAATCAAAAGCTGGGCCAATGGAGGGTGAGTGCGAGGGGGCGGGAAGGGCTGTCGAAGGGATATTTGGACCGGCTACTACTGATGTCGATGAAGGGTTTCGAGAGACAACGGCAGAGGCGGTGGAGGAGGCTGCACGTTGTGGCAGTCTAGAGAGCCCTGCACGCTTAGCTCACGCAAGGGGAGGGCCAATGGTAATTGTGTCGCAGAGGGCGCCTGGGATGTATCTTACATTAGCTGCAGTTGACGACAGATGCTGAGGCTGCAGCTTCGTAGCATCCTCGGACGGCGTCATCCAAGGCGGACGAGCAAGGGTGTTGTAAGTGTGGTGTAAAAATGGGCAATACTGACTAGGAAAGGTGGATGGCAAGGGTGGAAATGGTAGGGAAACAGTGGAACAAGGGCGAGCATAGATTCGAAGGAGACGGAAGGGCGAGTTACAAGGCCGAGAACGTGTGCTAGTCTTAAGCGTTGTTTTAGCAGGGCATATTTAGTACATGTTGGTTATTTGCAGCTATTTACGGATACGAGAGAGGTTGATCAATGACGGCTGTGAAGACTACGAATGGGTGCTGAGCCTCTCAAAATTGTTTACAACCTGATGAGGAACTCTGACAAGGTTGTGATTGAGGTTGTGAACGAGGTTGAGATGCTCGGTGTGGGTGGAGCGAAACCGAACGAATGGTGTCGAGGATATATTGGATTAGGGCCAGTCGAGCGTAATCAAAATGCTGTTACAGGCAAAAGAGGTGCATGATGATGTATAAAGATGCACGAGAGAGGGTCCTCAAATAAGAGTATGCAAAATGATGTAGAGTGCATATAACATGCATATAAAGAGAATACTGGACGGTGAAGAATTAACAGATATAAAAAGTAAAGAAATAGCGAGACAGCGTGGGGACTTGTGCCAGGATGCTGACGAGTTAGAAGTCGAGTATATCGGATGAGCATCAAAAGAGGTGGGTGCGGCCAAGGGATACCGACAGCGGGACGAGGGAGGCCGGGCGTGGAGGATGCCAAGTCGAAAAACTAGAAAGCTAGCAAGGAGGATGAAGTATTGAGATATAAGGAGCGCGAGGCAGCTAGTTGAAGGGCGTCGAGGGAGGGTCGGTGAGAGACACAGGGCCGAAATACAAGTCACAAGGGAGAAAAGGGAGAAACGAGATGAGAAGAGGAGGCAAGCGGTCAAGCTTCTACGAGATAGCGGCAGGACGACGAAGAGCGTCAACAAGAAGGGTAACTTGATCACCCTCAGAATACGCAGTGCCTCAATTGGGCGGGTAGAAGAAGCCGAAGAGCAAAGGAGTGATTTGCGATATATGGTGAAAGGCTGGATGCTTTTCTTCACTTTGTGTCTCAGATGACAGAGCTCGTGCACTGGTGAGAGCACCTTTTGACCTTGGCTGGAATCGAGTTTTTTGGCTCTAACTGCGCAGGTTATAGCAGGGCTGTATCTCGACAAAAGAGGCAAGTGCTACGGCGTAGTAGTGGTTGTCAACTGGACAATATAGTCAATTGCATTCCGAAAGACTACAATAGTTCGTTCCATTTTAGGAAAGAGCAATAGAGTTGTCAACAGGTTATCACGTTGTTAACAAGAGTTATCAACGAAGTCGTACCTGCGTTATGACGTGCAGATGCATCGTCGCATTGCGCAGAAAAGGAAGGAGCAACCCCCGTCCCAGGGTGCAAAACTGTCATGGGCATGTACATACTGTATGTAGTACAAGACGGGGCACCACTTTTAGCACATTTTACGGGTGTCTGGCGGCTGGCAAACGGAGTTATTTTTAATATAGTGTTTAATTCATTAAAAAGATTGACGTCCATACCAGCCAATCGTGCATGACCTTGACAATTTTAACCATAAGGAATTCATATGTGAAACTTTTCAACTTCTTCCATCTCGTCTTCATCTTCCACAAGACTCATGCCCGACATGCCGCCAGGTGCTGTCGGTGCCAGCCCTGCGCTGGCCGCCGCCAAACAACAGCTTCGCACGCAACTGAAGCAACAGCTCAAAACAATGCCCCAGGCTGCTGTTGCTACCCAGAGCGCAGCGATATCCAACTCACTGTATCGCTTCCAGCCCTACGTTGAGGCGCGCCGCATTGGCGTCTTCTTGTCCATGCCGGCGGCCGAAGTGCAGACTGACGCTATTGTGCGACATGCGCTCTCACAAGGCAAGCAGGTATTTGTCCCATACTTGCACAAGCCGGGACCTACTCTACAAGCAGAAACATATGTTCCGCCACGAGTCATGGATATGGTACAGCTACGGGATGTGACCGACTACGAGAGCCTGGCGCGTGACCGCTGGGGCATTCCGAGCATCGATGCAGAGAGTGTCGATACACGGCGACGAATCCTGGGGGATGGAGAGGAGAGACTAGGCCAACCAGAGAAGCCTGGGTCATCAAGCCAGCCAGAGCTGGACCCGGCATCGGAAACACTCGACATTATTCTCATGCCTGGTGTTGCTTTTGACGTCGATCCTGCAACTCACCGTGTCCACAGATGCGGCCATGGCCGAGGTTTCTACGACTACTTTCTGCACCGCTATGCACTAAAGCTGGCATCTCAGCTCTATTGCCAGCCTATGCCATCATCCTCGTCCACATCCCCTTACCCAGCATCATCAGTCCGGCTATATGGTCTTGCCTTGACAGACCAGGTGTTGCCGGTGGGCTCAGTGCCGACTGGGCCTCACGACCAGCCACTGGATGGTTTGATCTCCGGTGACGGGAAAGTGACAGTAGCGAGCTAAAATAAAAGTCAAAACTTGTATTCCTGCGACCAGCATATGAATCGATAAGATACTATCTTCAAGTCTGTGTCACTGTTTGGCCGAGAATGACTAAGCAAGGCTGCTCCTCCTAATACAGGAGTACGCAAGATAATACGATGTACTGTAGAAAGGAAAGAGCCGCCAACCATAGCCGGCCTAAACCGCCTAAACAGGAAACACTTAGCACCCCTCTTTCGAGTTGGTCTTCCCCCCCATCAGCACCAGCTCTGCCCCACCTTCCTGGCAACGAAGGGTTTGTAGAGGAAATTGTGGCGCCAGTGTTGTTAACTGTGTGTTTACTCTCTGTAGCGTCGTGAATATGCGGGTTGCACCTTCTTGATTGTAGCAGTTGTTCTGTTGCAGCTTCCTGCAGAAAACATATGCTCTGGTGCACCAATAGACATAGGCGGCTGCGTGTAAAGTTCCTTCCGTGTAAGAAGAAATCTTTGTTAACACAAGAATGAAAAGACCAGAAGAAAAAAGAAGCAGCAACAGTCGCGCCTGCCAAATCGATCACGCCCCAGCAGGAAACCAAGTACGGACTAGTGCTTTCTGACGTCCCTCCGCAAACCGTCACCCACAACGCTCGCGAGCTTTTCTCCCCTCTAACTTTTGCCTCATCTTCTGCCTGCTTCTGCCTCAGTCTTGTCTTTACATCGCGACTATCTACCTTTCTACACACGAGTGCGCGCGCCCTTTCATTTGCCTCGCCCACTATTCACGCGACCCCCACCAGTTACATCCCCTCATTATATTTTCGCCTCTCCTCCGGCCTAGCTCATCCCAGTCTTGATCCGTCCAGTATGTCTCGTTGAGGTCGCCTCATCTTCTCCCATCTCCAGTTTCGCCTCTCCGTGCCCTTTATCACGAGCTGCAATACTTACTGTAATACGCCGGTCTCTACTTGCTATCTGCGTGTGAAACTGCCCGCTAACCACCCACAGCTTGGCGCCGTCCTCCGGAACATCCCCCCCAAGCCGAGACCTCGATCTTTCACTTCTAATACATCGACGTGCGACGTCAATCGCGAGCCCGCCCTGCTCTATTTACTGCTTCCTTCACAATAACCACCAGAGATACACAACATGGCGTCCGCAGCCCCCGATGCCTTCTCGCCGGACAATGTCCTGGCCGCAATGGCCACGATGCGCAACCCTGACGCCTCCAAGAAGACGGCAGCCATGGACTTTTTGACACGGTTCCAGAAGTCGGTCAGTCTAAGCCTGCTTGCCCCCCGTCCTTGCTTACCGCCGTGCGGCGAGGCTTCTTGCTAACACCCTCAGGAAAGTGCTTGGTCAGTCACAGTTGCCTTGCTACAGTCATCTACCGAGGCCGAGGCCCTCCTCTTTGCCGCAACAACACTCAAGGGAAAGGTTCGCAACCCATAACATAACATCCACCTCAGAGATCTAGATTCGATCTACACCCCATACCGATATCGTACAGCGCTCCTAACACTTGCTCAACTTGCTCAACTTTCCAGATCACATTCGACCTTGCCAACCAGGTCCAGCCAGACCAGTTGATCGAGCTGCGCAACCAGGTCCTCTTACTCCTCAAAAAGTATGCCTCTGGTCCACGGCCCGTCCGTGTCCAGCTTTGCGTTTGTCTTGCCATCCTTGCCATCCAGATGACAACATGGAAGGATGTCCTGCAAACCATTGTCGCTGCCCTCGGCAATGACCCCGATTGCCACACCTGCATTCTCGACTTTTTGCGCGTTCTCCCCGAGGAGGTCACCGAGGGTCGCAAAGTCACGCTGTCTGAAGACGACCTGGCCGACCGCACAGTAGAGCTTCTGGGCGACAATGCCGACCACGTCTTGCGCCTTCTCACCGAATACTCACAGTCCTCTCCCTCTGCCGCAAAAAACCCACTCCTGCTCGAATGCATCACATCCTGGCTGCGTGAAGTCCCCGTTGGCACTATTGTCAACTCGCCGCTGCTTAACATTATCATTGACGCCATGGGCGATGAGTCTACTATCCAGGCCGCCTCCGAATGTCTGGGCACAATCTGTCGCGAAACACGCGACGTCGACGACAACATCGAGACAATCCAAGCACTACTACCACGCATAATCGAGCTGCGCCCAAACATCAAGAAGTATGTGGACGAGGAGGATTCCGAGAGCTTCAAGTCGTTGACTCTATTGTTTTCCGATGCTGGCGATGCGTGGGTCGTGGCTATCGCGCGCGAGCCGGTTCACTTCAGACCCCTCGTCGATACCCTGCTCGAGTGTGCTGCGCTCGATAAAGACTGTGATGTCATCAAGTACACGTTTGGTTTCTGGTATGAACTCAAGCAATATCTGGTACTGGAGCGGTACATTGAATCACGTCTGCAGTTTGTCGATATCTACTCCAAGCTGGTCGACATTATGCTTTTGCGCCTGCAATACCCTCGCCCCGACACCGATGATATCGAGGCCACGAATGCCGCCAACAGCATCACCAATACATCTATCGACCTGTTTGACGGCGACCGCGAACAGGAAGAAAAGTTTCGCGAGTTCCGCCACCACATGGGCGACACGCTCAAGGATGCATGCGAGGTGCTTGGCGTCACCGAGTGTCTGGCCAAGGTGCTGGATGCGATCCAGGCATGGACTGGCAAGTGTGCAGCGCTCGTGACCCCCACTTCTGTTCCCAACTGGCAGGAGTTGGAAGCCCCTCTGTTTGCAATGCGTGCGATGGGTCGCATGGTCAATAAGAATGAAGACATGGTGCTGCCCCAAATCATGCCCCTGCTGGTGCAGGTCCCCAACCACGAGAAGCTGCGCTTCGCCGCTATCATGGTCTTTGGCCGCTACACCGAGTGGACCTCCCAACACCCCGAGTTCCTTGAGCCCCAATTCAACTATATTGTGGCTTCCTTCCAGACAGAGTCGCAGGAGATTATCCGTGCTGCCGCGCAGGCCATCAAATTCTTCTGCACAGACTGCCGCTCGCACCTCAGTGGCCAGGTTATCCAGATGCAGCAGTTCTACGACCAGATTCTCGACAAGCTGCCCGAGCTGAGCCAGGAGGAGATCACCGAGGGTGTGGCCAACGTCGTGGCTGCACAGGGTCTGGGGGACATCTACAAGCTCCTAAAGCTATATGTTGATCCCCTGGTTGAGCGTCTAATGCGCAAGGCCAATGCCGCTACCGACGAGCCAGGCAAGCTTGCCATTGCCGACCACCTGCAGCTGATTACAACTTTTGCGCAGAGCGTGGTCCCCTACGTTCCTGCCGGCCAGGAGAACCCGGCTGTCAAATACTGGCAGGAGGTGTTCCCTGTTCTGTCGACAGTCCTGGATAACTTCATCAACTTCACGCCTATCTGTGAGCGCATTTGCCGCTGCTGGAGAGTCATGATTGTGTCATACCGCATCAATATGACGCCTCTTCTTCCGTCAATGGCCAACAAGCTAGCCGAGGGCTTCGCCGTGTCGAAGCAGGGCTGTTTCTTGTGGGTGACGGGCGCAATCCTGCGCGAGTTCTCCGAGGACCGCGACCAGGTGGATGCACAGATTACCGATAGCATCTATGTATTTTTCGAGAATCAGGCGACGAACGTGCTTCGCGTCATGTCAGATCTGCCGCCGGCCGAGCTACCGGATGTCATTGAAGACTTCTTCCGTCTTCTCGTGGATGCTTTGCTTTTCTACTCCCACAAGCTGATCCCGTCGGCGCTGTTCTCGCCCATTTTTGAGGCGGCTATTTCAGCCCTTGCCCTAGAGCAGCGCCAGCCTCTGTCGGCAACGCTCCACTACATCCGGGATCTGATGACTTACGGAACCTCCAATCCCGCAACGTCGGGATCATTGCCAGTCGATTCTTCAGGTGCGCCGATACCCGCAAGCCCGCAGCTGCAGGCTATTGTACAGCAACTGTTGGGTACGCACGGCGAGGTCTTGGTGAAGCAGGTGCTCGCGGGCATGATGATTACGTTCCCTAGGGATTGTTTTGCAGATGGCAGCGGCGTCCTCCTCTCCATGTTTGAGGTGCTGCCAACGCAGACGACAGTGTGGGTCGAGCGGACACTCATGATGTTGCCGCCCGGTACGGTATCGGCGGGTGACGTGCAGCAGCTGGTCAGAAAGATCCAGGAGCGGTTGCAGAGTCCCGCGCAAGGCGCTTTGCGGCAGGTGCGGGCGCTGCTCCAGGACTTTACCAACACATACCGGCGGCGGTACATTGCGCCGCGAGACGGCCTGGGCCAGCTCGAGGCTGCACGGTTCAGATTCACTGGTTAGATGTGGAAGTAGATATTATTAGGACGACATAGAGGTAGAGGAAGTGATAGATGATACCTTGGAGGTGATTTTGCATTTCTTTATTCTTATTTAAAATATGATATCTTGACATTTCAAACAGGAGGCTTGGTTATGTTTTGACTACCTAAATCCGCAAAAAAGGAAATGGTATAAAATTTGGAATAATAGAAAATAAAGTCTCAACTAACCGGAAACCTAGAACGCCTATATGCCGAAACAATATCGCCGAGAACCCAAGAAAAACTCCGATCGCAGTAAAGAGTAGAACGCCACATCACAAAAGCTATTTCTTTTCCCACTCCTTGAGCCAGCCCTCCATGATGTCTATCATCTCTTTATACATGTCAGGAGCTCCCTCGTACTGCTCGAGCAACAACTCGGGACAGTGATCACCATTGGGCACGACAAAGATGGGCATATCAGGCGTGCTCGCGCGCCGGCCGTTGGGTCGCGAGTCGGCCGACACAGTAGCCTCGCGCCACGGGTCGACCTCGCCATTGACAAACAGGACGCGCTCAAAGTTGGGATCCCAGCCGCCAGTGTACAGATTGAGGTGCTCGGGTGTGAAGCCGTCGTCCCAGCCCGACGAGAAACCGTTGACCGTCGGGAACATGAGTGCGCACTGGCGCGTCGACGACTCGAGCGTGACGTACTTTGAGATGATGTTGGTGCCATCGTCTGAGTTGGGTCCGACCTGCCACCAGCCAAAGGGGTTGTGGCACAGCAGCCAGTCCCACTGGCGGTTGCCGGAGAAATCGTCGGGGTTGTTGAAGTTTTCGACGTTGACATAGGTGTTGCATGCGGTGTTGTTTTCATGGGCGCAGCCGGGGGCCACATTCTCCTTGATATAATCCTGGTACAAGGGGAGCGCCGTGGCGAGGCCGACGCCGTTGGGATTGTTGTTGACGATATGGCTGCTGGAGCTGCTGTCCTCGAGTATATCACAGAATTCAAAAACGGCCGCCTTGGAATCCTGCCACTGGCGCAGCGGGGTGGAGACCTCGTTGGCAAAGTCGTCAATGTGGTCGAGGTAGGCGAGGCCAAAGCCGGCCTTGAGTGTGGCAATATCCTTATCGGAGCCATGGCCAATGACATCGTCAACATACTGAACCACAGAGCGGACATCGGCGCTACAGTTGGCAGGCAGAGCCTTGAGGATGGGCTTAAAGTACTCGAAAAAGTCGGTGATAGTCTCGACAACGGCGCTGCTGGCGTGGTAGGCGTGGAAGACGCCTGGGAACTTCTGGGAGATCCAGGCCGTCAGGGCACCCGGGTACGACCCGCCCATAAGGACCCACGGCGCGGCATCGGCATTGTCGTTCAAGGGCAGGCCGTCGCCGAGGCTGAAGGACACGTTCTGGGCAAAGTAGACAATGTCCATCATGGACTGCGGCAGATCGAGATACTGCAGAGTCTCGGCGGTCAGGGTATCAAACGGCAGTGACTCGCCCCAGTAGCGATGCTCAATGACGATGGTGAGGCCACCAAACTTTTCGGCATATACGCCGGGGAGGGTCTCGTTGGAAAG